>JARGCU010000005.1:11217500-12417500 GCA_029227775.1 Morpho helenor | reverse complement strand
AAGAACCAGAGTCATCGATATAGCTCAGCGTTTCGCAAAGCTGAAGTCACGATGGGTGGAGACTTAGTGAGGAGAACGGATGAGTGTTGAGGTCTTAAGGGTTTGAATGGCGACCCGCACCGGAAAACGCAGAGTTGGTAGACACCCTACTAGGTGCCTAGGTATCTCAAAAGGGCGCTATTTGAACCAACGGTATCTTTGCAATCGGCAGCGTGGTGGAGCACCCAGGTTGTTTTAGTCGATGCGAGTCCGACATAAACGCCGCCGCCGCCTGTCCCCGTGGTCACCGCGGTAATAAGGGGGTTTTTCCTGTATAAAAAAGGACTAAAATTGATTCCAGAGTGTAACGAAAGAAAATTATTCTCAGCTATTGTGTAACGTCCTCTTTTCCGCCTCTACATAGCAAAAATACTATGTGGCTGCATTCAGTGCAGCTCGTCTTCGAGTGCCTTGTTCGATTGATTTTGGCTTTACATTCTCTAATAATATTAATTCCTTTAATAATATGAATACGCGAGTTAGCAAAATATGATTTCATCATTCTCCTGCCCTTATCCCACTCTAAGTGGGGTCGAGATAACATGTTACTACCATCAACACAACCCAATTATTTTTTATTCTTTTTTGTTTTTTTATTTGATGCACAAAAACAGACAAGTTTCAAAGCAAAAAGCAACACAAACAAAAAGAAAGACGCAAAAGCAGATGATTCAAATTCTATGAAAAACATACAAGCTATTTAAGACTGAAAGCAACTTTTAATTCAGGCATTTTTTAACAGAACTAAAGCCAACTTGTCCATTGTCGAAACTCCCGTTTTAATTATTGAAAAGTTTGAGGCGGGGGAAAAAAACTTCGTTCATTGTTTTAATGCGCAAAAAGTTACTTAATAAAGACTCGTTTGATAATACTATGTAAGTTATCAAAGGAATTTAAAAAAGAATACAATCTTTAATATTTAAATGAGTTAATCTTGTATATATATATATGTATATTTTCGGAATCTCGGAAAAGGCTCCAACGATTTTCCTGAAATTCAGCATGCAAGAGGTTTTGGGGGAGAAAAATCGATCTAGCTGTACTCCGTACCTTTAGGTACTAAACTAAATGTAAACAAATAATCCATATGACTCAAGCGTGCCAAACATTTTATTGCAATAACAAGATCTAGAAATAAAGAAATTGAAACAAAACGTGCAGTTTGTCAAAATAATTTAATTAGTGAAATATTTATCTTATAAAATCAAATGCTTTTGATACTAAAATCATAAACATTTGATTTAATAAAATATACTCATCAGATGTAGATTAAAAAAGGTTTTGGAGGGAAAAAATCGATCTAGCTATGATTTATTTACAACATGTGTTGTAAACATGCCAACCCCACTAAGAGTGGGATAAGGGCAGGAGAATGTTCATCATTGAAATAATCTTGAATTGTGTAATATGCTTTGCGTATTAGCATATTTCTTAAACTCAATTTAAACTACAAAAGTAATAATAAAATTATTTTGCTATAATCCGCGAAGAAGTAAAATAGAAAATATATATAATGCTAAATGTAAGTGGACAATCGGTTATCATAACCGATTGATAACCGATTGTCCACTTACATTTAGCATTATATATATTTTCTATTTTACTTCTTCGCGGCTTATAGCAAAATAATTTTATTATTACTTTTGTATTATGGATCTCCGCAAAGTAACGCCTAATTCTATAAATTATTCAATTTAAACTGTTGAAACTGTTAAAATATTAAAACAACCGCGTATATCTGTTCGCAAAAAATCAAAAATTACTTAACAGATTTCCATGCAACTTTCACCAAAAGACAAACTGATTAACGATGAAGGATTAAGCTCATGGTGGAGTTATGTTTTTTTCTTTTGGCCTAAAAAAGGTGATTGATGGCATATGCTCAGCAGTGTTATAGTTTACTTTTTACTGTTTAGTTTTTTACTGAAGTCATATTGTTTCAAAGCTAATAGACCTAATACGGAGCGGTCAGGGTTGGTTTGAATACTTTATATAAAAAGCAAGTACGCTGTGCAATAGTACAAAGGCA
Organism: Morpho helenor; assembly: GCA_029227775.1. NCBI lineage: Eukaryota > Metazoa > Arthropoda > Insecta > Lepidoptera > Nymphalidae > Morpho > Morpho helenor. Next base: position 12,415,432 of record JARGCU010000005.1, on the reverse strand, counting down.
TGGATATAAAAGGCTGGCCTACTTGCAAATTAGAGCGTTCCACATTACATTGAAAGGAATAGTAAATTTCTTTATTCTTATGACAGAAGTTTGACTTACACAAAGTATTATAGCAATTGCAAGATTGCTGTCTGTCTGTATAAAATTTTATGCTTATAAAATTCAGATTAAAATTCAAATTATTTTTTATTCAAGGAAACTTGTAAACAAGTGCTTTAATTGATAATTCTATTGCTTTTTCGGAAAACTGTTTCGAGAAGAGACAGTAAGAAACTCGTCGGTTGCTGTTTTAAAAATATAATTCTTAACACTAGTTCCATTTACTCTTCTTTACTGTCTTGTAGAGGGTCGAACAGTAGCAATATTCACACATTCTTATCATCTATGTGATCCTCGACACTATAGTATTCTTTAGGATTTCTGTATCCGTCGCTTTTTAATGGTTTTTTTGAACTGCTGCAATGGCAAAGCTAAATTGATAGTGGAATTTTATTATAGAATCTTATACCCAAACCCACAAACGACTAACGTACCTTTGCAGGGCGCAAAGCAGGGGCCGCAAGCTTATGTCGGTTCCTACTTTGTCTATAATATACATCGTCAATTTTTTTTGTTATCTCTATTCAGCGCTTTCACGGCAATAAATTTGATACAATTGATTTGTATACAGTCTCACATATAGAATGAAAAATCCCGTTTGTAGTTAAGAAATAGAAAAATATGTGAAGGTCATTTTGTGCTCAAGTTCACAGATTTTGAAGAGAAGGATTGGAATCCCACCATGTATTTATGTACATACTGAATCTCGGTTCCAACAATTTTCATAAAGTTCGGCATGAAAGCGGTTTTGGGGGGAGAAAAATCGATATAGCTAGGTTTCATAACAAAAAATAATTTGTCTTATCTCTGTTTGCGGGCACTGAAAAAATACTAAAATATTGAATAAAATGCATATGATATTTTACCTGTCATTTGTAAAGTTATGATAACTCAGTGGGAAACGGACGGACTAAAGAAATGACACAGGTATTTCACTTCTCAATCAACCCGTTATTATTAACCTTTTTTTGCTTTTTTATTTTTTCATTTTTAATTACTAAAAAAAATATAAATTTTTAAAACTTGCTCGTTGGCTTAGAATTATAATGAGAAGATATCGGATCAATTAATCAATGAACAAGTTGAAAAAAAATGTTAGATCAATGATAATATGTCACAGAATCCAACTTCTTATTCCTGCCCTTATTCCACTCTAAGTGGGGTCGGCACAATACGTTATAAAGATGTAGTCACATGATTTGGCAACGTATTTTACGACCGGCCGCCTGCCTAACGTCAAATTACCTCTGTCGTATTTTACGACACCTCGGTAAGAAGAGGGTGGTCTATTCTACTAAACCGGATACCACACGGTGGGTGAACTTACCTTAGTCGCCTTTTACGACACCTCGGTAAGAAATGAGGTTGGTCTATTCTACTCAGCCGGATACCACACGGTGGTTCGACTTACCTTAGTCGTCTTTTACGACACCTCGGTAAGAAATGACGGTGGTACTATTCTATTCAGCCGGATACCACACGGCGTAAGTTTAAAAAACACTGCAGATCAATTTTAATATGTCACAGAACCCAACATTAAGCAATATTTAAATGTAACTCGTTACCAATACAAATAACCGCAAAATATTCAGCTTTCATATTTTTCCATACAATTTTCCGGCTGTTTTCAGAATCAATTTGCGTAACGATATAATTTCCGGCCGCATTTTAACAGGAAAATTAAAGGAAATATTATTTTTTACATATCGAGTTCGTAAAACTGAAGAGATTTTGAAATTTTCATTTTTCACGATGAGAATAATTTTCAATGAATTCAAAAATGAGTTTTATTAAATACCGTCATAGCTAAATGGGGCGAAATTCGATGGCCAAAAGGGAGACGCAGGTACTTCTTCCTTTAAATATATATAGCTATATATCCATAATAAATAAGAATGTCTGTCTGTTAAACATTCATGACTAATCTACTGTGCGAATATTGACGAAATTTGATTAAATTAAAGCTAATATTCAGGTCTAACATATAAGATTTAAGCTTTTTGTAAGCTGTGATAGCCTAGCGGCAAGACCGTGCGACTCGAAGAGACAATCGTGAGTTCAAACCCGGGATTTCAAAATATGCACTTAAATAGAAATGTTTGTTATACAGTAGTAGAGAGTTTTATCGATATTCTAGATAAAAGTAACTAAAATATTTGGGCCATCAAAATATTGATAAAATTTTCAAATTGTATGTATGTATTTGGATGTTTGTATTTATGTATGAAGCTGTGATAGCCCAGCGGTAACACCGAGCGACTCTTTCGAGGAGGTCACGGGTTCCAACCCTAGGCAGGCTCTAATGTGTTTTTCTAAAAAAAACGTCTAAATTATAATTGCAATTTATCACATGCTTTTCGGTGAAGGATAACATTTTGAGGAAACCTGCATATCTCTAGAGAACTCTAGGGATATGTGTAACCTACCCATCCGCATTGGAGCGTGGTAGGTCTTAGCTCCAACCCTTCTTTCTAAAAACGAAGAGAGGAGGCCTATGCCCAACGGTGGGATAGCAACAGGCCGTTACCTACCTAAATAAGATTTATATAATCCAGTTTTCGTTCAGGTGTAGGAAAAATTACAATTGCATAATTAAAAGTACTGTAACGCTTAAGTTAACGCAGAGTCACAATATGTATAAAAAAATCTTAAAATTAATTAAACATTTAATAATTTTGTGTAAAATATTATTCAAGAACTTTGAAGCGAGTATTACACCACTGCGCTATAAAGACCAAATCAAACAAATTGTTCAGTACAGAGTGTCAAATAATTTACCCCATATATCAAACAACCATGTTTAATTATCGATAAACGAAATTAATGAAACAATTTAGTCGAAACAAACATATTGGCAACTGCTCTGAATAATTGTATCTGTACAATTTCATCGTCCCCCTGCCCTTATCCCACTCTAAGTGGGGTCGGCACAACATGTTACAAACATTTTGTCACATGACTTGGCTACATATTTTACGGCCAGCCGCCTGCCTGACGTCAACTTACCTTTATTTTACGACACCTCGGTAAGAAAGAGGGTGGTCTATTCTACTCGACCGGATATCACACGGTGGGTCAACTTACCTTAGTCGCCTTTGACGACACCTCGGTTAGAAATGAGGGTGGTCTATTCTACGTGGCCGGATACTACACGACGGGTCGACGTACCTTAGTATCCTTTTACGACACCTCGGTAAGAAATGAGGGTACTATTACTATTCTATTCAGCCGGATACCACACGGCGTAACAATATTTAATTATGGATAAACGAAATTAATGAAACAATAGTCGAAACAAACATTGGCATACATATTGGCTGAATCGTACAATTTGTTATTTGTACTTATCCACTTATTTTTAAACGCTTTTATTCAACTTTCAATATGTATGTAAAGGGAATCTTGCAAGTTAAATTTGACCCACTTCCCGAGGTCCCATTGAGCTGAAATTTTATATACTGGTCCAATCCCGATGACAATGCATGTTTACAATAAACATGACCTGATGCAGGGACAGAGTATCATTTGTACCCGCGATAAGACAACATCAACAATAAACATATTAAATGTTATTATACTGGGTATAAGATTCTATAATAAAATTCCACAATCAATTTTAGCTTTGCCATTACATCAGTTTAAAAACACTGTTAAATTCAATTCAATTCAATTCAAAATATTCTTTATTCAAATAAACTTGTAAACAAGTGCTTTTGAATCGTCAACTCTACTGCTGGTTCGGAAAGCTGTTCCTACCGAGAAGAGCCAGCAAGAAACTCGGCGGTTGCTCTTTTTAAAAAAATACAATTCTTAATGCTACTTACATTTAATGTTTCTATCTTGTACAGGGTCGAACAATATTTATATCCACGCATTTTTATCGTCTAAATAATCCTCAACAGTATAGTAGGCTTTCTGTATCAGCCTCTCCTTAATAGTGTTTTTAAACTGCTGTAATGGCAAAGTTAAAATTGATTGTGGAATTTTATTATAGAATCTTATACCCAAACCCACAAACGACTTACGTACTTTTTCAAGGCGCAAAGCAGGGGCCGCTAGCTTATGTCGGTTCCTACTTTGTCTATTATATACATCGCCTATTGTTTTATAATTTTTTATATTTTTATATACAAAAATTAAATTACTTAAAATATACTGTGAAGCAAATGTAAGAATACCTATTTCCTTAAACTTCTCTCGCAGGGAATCCCGCGGTCTTAAATTGTAAATGCCACGTACGGCTCTTTTTTGTAATACAAAGATTTTTTCATTATCCGCGCATTTACCCCATAGCAATATTCCATAGGACATAACACTATGGAAGTAAGCAAAATAAACAAGTTTTGCCGTTTCGACGTCAGTAAACTGTCTAATCTTTCGAACGGCATAGGCCGCTGAACTGAGTTTCCCTGCAAGAGTTGTTATGTGTGTGCTCCATTGGAGTTTTGTATCCAAAGTCATTCCCAAAAATACAGTTGCATTATCTGTTTTTAGTGAAACATTATTTATAAAAAGTCTATTTGCTGTTTTAGCAGCATTAGGTAATACAAATTCTATCCATTTTGTTTTATTTGAGTTCAGTACTAAATTATTTTGTCTGAACCAATGAGCAACCTGCGACAAACCACTGTTTACTTCGTCAAAATTGTCGTCATTTCTATTTATTTTAAATATCAAAGATGTGTCATCAGCAAACAGTACAATATCGCATATACTCTGAGTAAAATACGGTAAATCATTTATATATACTAAAAACAGAAAAGGACCTAGGATTGAGCCTTGAGGCACACCCATAACTAAGGCCGATCCAGATGACTGCACATCATCAATGCACACTCTTTGAATTCGGCTGTGAAGATAAGATGCCACGAGTCGAAGCGCATTGTCTGTGATACCATAATGACCAAGCTTTAGCAACAGTGTCTCATGTTGAACACAATCAAATGCCTTGGACAAATCACAAAATACCCCTATGGCATTCTGTGAGTTCTCCCATGCATCAAAGATGTGCTTCACCAATCTCACACCCGCATCCGTTGTAGACCGACACTTAGTAAACCCATACTGCTCAGGGTGAAGCAAGTTATTTAAATTGAAATGCCTGAGCAGTTGATTAAGAATGATTTTTTCAAACACCTTGCTAAGAGTTGGCAAGATGGAAATGGGTCTATAGTTGTTAGGGTCGCTCTTATCACCCGATTTAAAGACTGGGATCAATTTACTATATTTCATTATTTCATTAAAAAGAGGCTGATCCAGAAAGCCTACTATACTGTTGAGGATTACTTGGAAGATAAGAATGTGTGGATATAGCTCGCTTAGACCCTGTACAAGACAGTAATGACTAAATGTCATAAGAATTATATTTTTAAAAGAGCAACCGCCGAGTTTCTTGCTGGCTCTTCTCGGAACGGCCTTCCGAACCAGCGGTAGAGTTGACGATTCAAAAGCACTTGTTTACAAGTTTATTTGAATAAAGAATATTTTGAATTTGAATTTGAATTTATTTATTATGTTGATTGAGAAGGTTTGTGTTTCCGTGCATATATCCACTTTATGTGTTCTGTGTCCTTTTTTTTATATCCAGTACTTGGGTAATTCTTTTTAAACATTCGAAAGATTCGACCTCGGATTTTTTTTAAATTTTTAGGTCCACCCGCTCCCCATTGAGCTATAACTACTTTAGAAATGACATTAAAAATAGTCTTTTATATTCACTATTACAACTTTACAAATGACAGCAAAAAAGTATTTTTTATACAATGTGAATTTTAACAATTCTTCACTGCTTGAAAACAGGGATATATGCTGAATTTCATGAAAATTGTTGAAGCCGCTGTTTAAAATCGGAAAATATTTTATTTATATATACAAGATAGCTTCATTAATTCAACGCGGAATCGCTGCCAGTATTCTTGGGACCATTCCACGTGGGCATGATTTGTAAAGTCCTAGCGTGTAAATAATTTAAGATAGATATAACTTGTACATTTTTGTTGTAATATAAATTTAAAAAAAAGTAAAAAAAAAAAATTTAAATACAAAGATATCTATTAGATTGAAACACGTCAAAAGCAAGCAAAACCGCCACAATATCATCCCGTAATACGTCTGTTTTGTCGCTCACATGACGTATGTTACCGTAAATTAACGTCCAATGAATTATGAACGCGCGGCCTTATTGCTGAGAGCTTCGGGTGCAATTCGGCCCGGCCCGGGGACACTGGTATTAATTACAGTGACATAATTGGGCCGCCAATACGGCGGTATTATCCTGTTTTATGTCGCCCATGACAGCTGGAGCGGCTCCGTCTACCTTATAGCACTCCGAATAATTATTATGGATTATGTGATTAGTTTGGTATATTATTAAACATGTTTTATAAAAAGCTGTGATGGCCCAGCGGTGCGACCGTGTGAATCTATAGAGACGATCACGGGTTCAAACCCGGGCAGATACCAATGTGTTTTTCTCTTAAAAACTTATGTGTCTAATTGATAATTGCAATTTATCACACGCTTTTCGGTGAAGGAAAACATCGTGAGGAAACCTGCATATCTGTAGAGAATTCTGGAGGTGTGTGTAACCTACCAATCCGCATTTGAGCAGCGTGGTGGGTCTTAGCTCCAATCCTTCTCTCCAAAAATGGAGAGAAGAGGCCTATTCTCAGCAGTGGGATAGTAACATGCCGTTACTTACTTACTCATAATAATATTAACTTTTATTGGGAACAATACACGGGTACATAATACAATGAAAAACGGTGATCCTGCAGAAGTATAAACTGTTCCATTGATCAACGCCCTCTTCCGTTACAAAATGAAATAGTGTACCTTATAGCTAAAAAGTTCAGTTGCTAAAGAATATAATATTGGGAGCTTATAAGATAACTTTTGTTAAGTGTAGGAAGTAAACCCGTTCTCATACTTTATACATGCAAGAATAGTTACAGCACGTATCACACAACACCAGCACAAACAGCACACTACACACAAGCACTACACACATTCACTAAAACAATTTATACGATCATTTCGCCCCTTAACCGAAGCATCATCAGTAATCGAAGCATGCTCCACGGCTCCATATTGTGCTTCCTACACACATTTAAACTTAGTATTACATGGATTTAACTAACAAACGCGGATTATAATATAATATCTGGGTGAGCGAGCCTTGCTCGGTAATTTTTTTCAAAATAAAAATGGAAATTTCAAAAAAAAATTGGGCAGGTGGAGATCGATCCTAGGTATTTTCATTTCTCGCGATCATCCGTTCTTCGAATAAGCTACGCTGACTTGACAGTTAATGGCAACAATTCAATTCAATATAAATTTTAGTATTTTTTAATGCCCAGAAACAGGGATACAACGAATTTTTCTTAGATAAAACCTAGTTAGATCGATTTTTATTCCCCAAAAACCCCCCTAGATGTTGAATTTCAAGAAAATCGTTGAAGCCGTTTCTGAGATTCCGAATATATATACACAAGATTAACTCAGAGAAAGATACTATCAATATTTTTGTATAATGAACCTCAGCAAAACGCTTTATTCTATAAATTACTTCCTCACGATGCTTCTAAACTCGCTCGGTGCTGAATAAACCGTGATGGCTAACATTTCAAGACAAACTGTCAAAGTTGAAGCGGACTTTTCGGTTATTTTTATCATTTACATTTTGAAAATATTTAATATCCAACAAAATAACGTCGTCGAAAATTAGGACAGTGACAGATTCTAGCGGGATTCCCTTTGAGAAATATTTAATGAAATAACTGTTTTTACTTTAGCTAAGCAATATTTACGGTAAATCTTTAGTTGAAAGATATAAATCTTTATGTAAAAGTAATGAATAAAAGAGACGCGAGCGTTATATTTTAGAATAAATAGTGAATTAAGATTAACCTAAAGCTCAGAGATTTTCAAAATGGACGTCTTAATGCTTATTTTTTTGCTTGTCATGTACTCATTTGTCATTTTTATCATATACTAGTAATATCCCGCGGTTTCAACCGCGTACATACCGATTTCATGGCAGTGGAAAGTGTACTAGGTGGAACTATAGATTTATTTTTGTTAAATATATCATCAATAGTTTCCATAATGCGATGACAGATTTTTATGGCTAATTTTTTTACAGCTTATTATATTTTTATTACGGATCCCTATTTTTTAATTCAATATAGCCTATGTTTCTCAGTAAAGATGCAGCTTTCTAATGGTGAAAGAATTTTTGAAATCGGTCCAGCAAGTTTTGTGTGAAAACATTACAAACATACATACAAATTTTTCCTTTTTATAATTTTAGTATAGACTAGCTGAACGGCTTCGTCCTTGTTAAAATTAGTTACAATTTTATTCCTGAATTGAAATTTTGAATCTAAAAGAATTTATTGTGACTTATTGTAATATTTTTGTAGATCTACAATTGTTTAGTAAATTACGTTAGTGTAAAGTTCCCAGTAGGCGTTTTTTTACAACCTCGCTATCTTCTACAAAATAGACTTAAAACATATATTTTATTATAAAACTGTTAATAGTAATTAACCTGAACCTTTCGAGGTATTGTTTAATAAAAACCGTACCTAAATACAAAAATCCTTTTGAGAAAAGCGATCACATACCTATAAGGCAGCTTATAGGAACTTTGTGTTATAATTATTGATTATTCAAATCATATAGACCACCGTCATTTCTTACCGAGGTGACATAAAAGGGACTAAGTTGACGTCAAGCAGGCGACCGGTTAAAATAAATAGCCAAATAAACTAACATGCTTAAAACATGTTGTGAAGACGCCACTTAGAATGGGCTTAGAGCAGGGTAATGATGATATTATCTATACTCATATATAAAGCTGAAGAGTTTGTTTGTTTGAACGCGCTAATCTCAAAAACTACTTGACCGAATTGAAAATTTTTTTCAGTGTAAGATAGTCCATTTATCAAGGAAGGCTATAGGCTATAAAATGTCACGCTAAGATGAATAAGTGAGGAGCAGCAATAAAAAATAGTACAAAAACGGTAAAATTTAAAGCTTTCCTTAGTAAAAGGTGATAGTTATTCAAAAATCATGTATCACAAAATTGTTTCCCTCTAAAAATTCCAAATAAAAGTCCACTACAGCTAGCTACACTAAGTCTAGCTTATAAGGTTAACCCACTGTAACCGTTATGGTTATCAAAAGACTATATTACAGTTCTAAACTTTCCACGGGCGGAGCCGATAGCGATTGCTAGTTGTAAATAAATAGAACTATCAATTTTAATGATACAAACACCTTTTACGACGAAAACTTTCCTCAAGTGGTGTAAAAGTTAGACTATTCAGAAAAGCTTTTAAAAGCATATATCAATAAATTGAAGTTGGAATTTGTATATACGCCTTGTCCTTTTAACAATACAAATATCGCGTCCTAAAAATCACAATGGGTTTACGACTCCGCGATTGAGGTCATCGGCTCATTATCCCACTCTTTATTACACTCCCCCCTATTCAAGGGGGTTTTATGGTTCGCTCGATGAAAGAGCTTTCGTGGAAGTGTTTTTCGTTATGGGAGGCTTTTTGATGTTATTTTTTAGTTGTCGACGAGTGGTTTTTGCAAGTATAATCTTGGTTGTTACTTTAGTGCGGGTTCGATTATCACTTGAGGTATTTTTGGCTGTGCGTAAAAAATTGGCTAGAAATCGTTTTACGAAAATATTATTGCAGTTAAATCGTTAGCAGTTTTGTGTTTCAAAGTTTTTTTACAAAGTATTTAAAAAGTTTTTAGTTAACTTGCCTTGTATGTATGTTTGAGTTAAAGTGGAATCTGGCAAGTTAAATTTAACTCTGAAATTTTACACACTGGTCCGGTCCCGATGACAATTTATGTTAATGATAAGCATGACCTGATGCTCCTGCTAGGATTGGCAGCAGACAATGGAACTCCTCAACGCTTAACAGTAGGGACATTTTATTAAAAGCTTTTATTAAATTTAACTTAAAACAATTTTTAATTCAAGTAATGTGTAAACGAGGATTAAATAAAAGAATTTTTTACTGAAATATAGCTTTAATTATGATAATAATGTTCATTTTATGTACATTTAGCACTTACATCTATATAAAACGAATGTCTACAGTAAAAATATTGTAAAAACCGTCCGTCGTACATGCCACATCGAATAAAGTCATACGTACAAATATGTACTGGTTTATGTCTTTTCGTCACCATAGACTAAAAAAACGAAAAATCATAGATAAAGTGTTTATTTTAAAAACATAAAAATGCTAAATCCTGAAAGTTGTATGATAAACGAGATATTTGGGAAAAAAACTATCCCACTTCTGAAGCTGTGGTGGCCCAGCGGTAACACCGTGCGACTCTTTCTAGGAGGTCAGGGGTCCGAACCCGGGCAGATACCAATGAGTACTGTTAAAAACTTATGTGTCTAATTGATAATTGCAATTTATCACACGCATTTCGGTGAAGGAAAACATCGTGAGGAAACCTGCATATCTCTAGAGAATTCTGAAGATATGTGTAACCTACTAATCCGCATTGGAGCAGCGTGGTAGGTCTTAGCTCCAATTCCTCTCTCAAAAACAGAGAGAAGAGGCCTATTCTCAGCAGTGGGATAGTAACAGGCCGCTACTTACTTACTTCTGAGCGTAGACTTGGATTTGGTCTCTATTTGGATTTAATTTGATGGGGTTGCGGATTTAAGCTCCCGCTATGGTCTTTTAATAAAATAAAAAAAAATTCTCAATTTATATAAACAACAAATGGTTTTTCAATGGAAATTATTGTTTGGAATGCTATATAATAATCAGGATATGTGTAACCTACCAAACCGCATTGGAAAAGCTACGTGGGTTTAAGTTCCAAATTCCAAGGAGAGATTCCAAGTCCAGCATTGGAATATGTACAAACTCATACAACTTTTATACAGAGTTCAAATTTCAAATAACGGGAAATACAAAAGTAATAATGATTTTGCTACAATCCGTGTTACAGTAAATACAATCACAAATTTCTATGCCGATGTCTCTCTTATTATATAACTTACATAGTATCAACATACAATTGCCAAAAATCAACGGGTCGCAAGGGAGTGCCGGCGAAAGTGAAAACTTGAATATTAACGTTGTGCATTTTTTATATTTTGGAATAAAGTAAGTATATTAGAATAGGCCTTTTCTCTCCGTTTTTGGAGAGAAGGTTTGGAGCTAAGACCTACCTCGCTGCTCGAATGCGGATGGTAGGTTACACATATCTCCAGAATTCTCTAGAGATATGCAGGTTTCCTCAAGATCTTTTCCTTCACCGAAAAGCGTGTGATAAATTGCAATTATCAATTAGACACAAGTTTTAACAGAAAACTCATTGGTGTCTGCCCGGGTTTGAACCTGTGACCTCCTCGAAAGAGTCGCACGGTGTTACCACTAGGCTACCACAGCTTCGAATGTTCGAAATATTTTGGAATGGTTAGTGAATAATTATGCACGAATTACTTTGAATATCAGTATAAAAGTATTATCATGGTTGTGGTAAAATACAATATTCATTTATTGTGATATCGTACAAAACACTTTACATTGAAAAGTTTATCTCTCAGAAAAATCAATTTTCACAGCAGTCGCAGGCATAAATTTTCGCTTCGCGGTAGAAACAGAGGGGGATATTTCCTCTCCTACGCCGGTCTACTCTCCCTCCGTATTTCAAATTTGAATCAGGTTACGTGTACTGACGCGATTAAAATTTTTTTCCCATTATAAGAAGTGCATAACGTCGTTAAAGAAGTTTTCACTTCAAAAAGTTTGATTGAGCTTAAAATTACAAAAATAAAAATACATTCAGTTTCATATATTATAGGATGTGTAATGGATCAGAGAGCAACGTGATTAATAAGTTATACCTTTAAAAACTTGGTTCGACAACATGTTTTATAAGCTTCAACTAAACAGGTTTTTTATTTTGAAATCGAAGCTGTATGCTCCATGATTTGAAAGAGAAAAGGAATTTATCATTGTAATTATAAGGATATCTCAAATTTATTCTTATCTTCAAAATATTATTTAAATAAATTTGTAAAAAAGTGCTTTTGAATCGTCAATTTTACTGCTTGTTCGGAAAACAGCAAAAAAATACTAAAAAAAAGTTTAGCTTGAAACTCGTTTATTTTTCTAACTATAATTTTCATAAGTGCCCTTTTTCCTTAACAGCGTTGAACACCTGTTATATTCAGTTATAAGTACCTCCATTTTCGTCAGATTAAATAATATAATACCCTCAATGACGTGTCTCTGTGTTTTGTGTAGAATATATTAAAATTAATTAATTAATTTAATTAAAATTGACGTCTAACGTATTTTTAAGTCCTAACGAATATGCTGTAATAAATTCAAAAAACTATGCCTGTCTTTCTGTTGAATTCCCGTTTTTTTTTTCGCAGCAGTATGCTGAATGCATTGTACAAATCCTGCATGTATCAGGTATTAAATCGGATATTACACTTTACTTTTAGAATTACTTAGAGGTATTTTTCTCTAAATAACAGGTTATGTCTATAACCTGTTATTATATTTAATAGAATTCATTATTTTTTATTAAAAGCTTTTATTTAAGTTGCCGTGTAAGTATATAAAAGTGGTAAAATCGCGGAGCTTTGCGATTTCGTTGTGGAGTCTATCTTCTGATGATGCTTCGGTTGCGGGGCGAAACGATTGTTGAGTTTGTGATAGTGAACGTATGTAGTGCTTGTGTATTGTGGTGACGGTGGTGGAGGAAACAAAGATGAAAACGGATACTCCACTCTACATTTAGCATTATATATATTTTCTATTTAACTTCACAGCGGATTAAATAATGTTATTATTACTTTTGTATTATGGATCACCGCCTAATTCTATAATTATACTTCATAGCGGATTATAGCAAAATAATGTTATTATTACTTTTGTATTATGGATCACCGCCTAATTCTATAAATTAACTTGAGTTTTTTATTTCTTATAATATTCCGAATCCTAAATTAAAGGAATTGGAGTGTTTTGTAATTCCGTTATTTAATATAGCGATATACATTTAGGATCATATTTCACTTGAACGCCTTGGCGGCATTGCCAACAGTATAACCGGGTCGATTCTTGCCGGATAAATGTCGCCAATATTAGCAAGCGAAACGGTCACTCGGCTGAATTATAGAGACAGATTTATATGATATCTAGTTTCAGAGGGGATTTCAAAATATGCACTTAAATAGAAATGTTTGTTAGAGAGAAGTAGAGAGTTTTATCGATATTCTTGATAAAACTAAACTTTAACTGGCTCGTTGGCGTAGTGGGTAGTGACCCTGCCTTCAGCTCTGCGGGTCGCGGGTTCGATTCCCGCCGAGGACCAACATTTTCTATAAATGAATTTGTTGGTCTTTGAGCCTGGGTGTATATTTGTATTTAAGTATGTATTTAAAAATATATATAAGTATATATTCACCAGTTGTCTGTCACCCATAACACAAGTATTAAGTTACTTACTTTGGGGACAGACGACCGTGTGTGTAAGTGTCCCATATATTTATTTATAACAAAAATATTTGGGCCATCAAAATATTGAAACAACTTTCAAAGTGTATGTGTTTGGATGTTTGTATTTATGTATGAAGCTGTGGTAGCCCAGCGGTAACACCGTGTGACTCTTTGGAGGAGGTCACGGGTTCGAACCCCGGCAGACACCAATGAGTTTTTCTGTTAAAACTTATGTGTCTAATTGATAATTGCAATTTATCACACGCTTTTCGGTGAAAGAAAACATCGTGAAACCTGCATATTTCTAGAGAATTCTGGAGCTATTGTGCAACTTACCAATCCGCATTGAAGCAGCGTGGTAGGTCTTAGCTTCAACCCTTCTCTCCAAAACGGAGAGAAGAGGCCTATTCCCTAGCAGTGAGAGAGTAATAGGCCGATACTTTACCTTTTTTTTACTTTATTTATGTTACGTTTGTTTGTTACTATACTACTACACAATAAACTACCAAAGCTGGGCAAAGACCTCTCTTCGTTAGGAAAGCAGGTTTTAATAATTATAAAGTGAAATTGAAATAAATACATGAATATTACATAATTGTTTGCTGTCAAAATGGCGGTAGAAAAAATTGTTATAGATTTTTCTAGTCGTTGTATCTTTAATTCAAAATAAATCTAGTTTGGAGAGCAAAAAGTATCCGCTAGAATCCATTAAAATTAACACTGTTATTATCCCACTACTGGGCATAGGCCTTCTCTCTCCGTTTTAGGAGTTTACATAATTTTTTTTAAATAGAAGAACTTATCGAATTTGAACTCGTGACCGTTTTAAAAAAGGGCATGATCTCACCTCTGGGCTAACAGCTCTATTCTATTGGGCTATCACAGGTTATTTATTAATAAGATTTATTTTGGTTTGAGAACAATCACCATGGAACATGGAAACATCACCCTGTTTTAAAGGTATATTTTTCCTTTATGGATAAAGGCATGGGTTTTAAGCTGAGCTTACATTGCGTTTTCCATAGCGTATATCAAACGAACACCGGATTTTTTTGCACAAAATGGCCATATATTTGCATTCACGGCCATAACGCGCATTCCGATTTGTTTCGAAAACAAATATCCATACCAATTCCTACGGGTGTTTTTAAAGTGAAAAACAAACATCAAAACTCTTTACTCTATGATGAATTATAACACCATGTTATATAAACCAATTTCTATAATTATCGTAGAAATATTGCATATTTTTAACAGCTGTGATAGCATAGCGTTGAGACCGTGCGACTATTTCGAGGGGGTCAGGGGTTCACATCCAGTAATTAAAGAAAGCATCGACAGGAGATAGGCTCCAGGATAAAACCGTTTTAAGATTTTGTCCGTTATGGGGGTGAAATGATCGTTGAGATTGTCGTAGTGAATGTGTGTAGTGAGCTGTTGGTGGTGACGTCTCTGTGGTAACTAATCCTGCATGTATAATGTGTGAGAACGGTTTTGCTTCCTACACTTAGAATTACATAGATTTTATTAACAAACGCGGAATATAGCAAAACAATTCTATCAAAACTTTTGTTTTTAGAAACATTATTAAAATTTTTATTTTTTCGGATCAAATAGTTAAACCAGCAGTATAATTGACTATTTAAAAGAATCTGTAAAAGTCTATTGAATTCAATTTTCAATTTCGTGGCGGTTACAGATAGTGATAGAATCATCACTCAATAAGACAAAACCAGAGCAAATGTACAATTTAATTTTGATCGAAATAAAAAAATAAATCATACAGGAATTACAAAGAATGATGTTTTTAAATGCTAAGAAAACACTTCTCACAAGTTCTATATAAAACACCATGTATAAAAAAAGTATAATTTACTTATAATGTGGGTACACCGAATGTTAAAAATGTACAAAACTATGCACCTTATTCAATTAAATTAAGAACTAAAATAGCTACATCAAATAAAATGTACAAAAGATTGCTTACAAACTACAGTACATTGGAATAAAAAATAATAAATAAGTTTAAAACAATAAAAAAGCACCAGTAACAAAATCTGTTACAGAGGAGTGTACAAGAGAAAGTCGATATGCACCGTAAAACTTAATTTTTAATAGAAAAAGGCTATAAATTCTTGCAGATATCATAAGCCTAGCAAGATTTGTAATGCGTGTTACACGTATCGAAGCCACAAACCGACTGATGCAGATGCTATTTTGTGTTGAATTATTTCGAACTACCCTCACCGTTTCTTCGGATCTTGGTTAAAATTTCCTATCCTCAAATTTGTTAGGATATTTGGGAATAGAAAATATAAATGCATAACATTTAATTTCATAAATATGTATGCGACGACGATAAATTTCAGAAAAAAAAAACTTTTATTTGAAACTATCCGTCATTTCAGACATATAATATGTTTATACGCTGCTCATAAATAAGTTTATTAATAGTAAATACTATTGTATTACTGTAAATAACATAATATATAACAGTATGGATGCCACTTTTACGATTACCAACTTAAACTGAATTGAATGCAACTTAAAATGTCTTATTGTAAAGTTAAAACATAAAATAGCTTTTAGAAATACTTTGAAAGAACTCAATATAACTTTTTAACGTTTGGATTCTATGGAAACAATTTTAATCTATAACATCATCTTATGTACAGACTAATTTTAGACTTAATATATTTTTAAATTTCAATTTGGTGCAAATCGACTAAAATTTACAGCGATACAACTTTAGGAACTATATTTCCTTAATCAAATTGAAAATATACATTTTATTAGATCGGATTATAGAAAATAATCTCAAGATTTATATGTAGTTTACATATACAATAGACAAAAAATTATGAAGAAATTAAACAAGATTTAAATTAAAAATGGATATACATTTAGTGTATACGTTCCAAATAATTATATTGCTTGAAAATAAACAGTCTTACAACGAGCTAACAACTAAAATTATGTTAACTTAGAAGAGAAGTTAAATATTTTAGTGATGCGGATGGAAAATGATAATTAACGTACATTGTAAATTCGGAATTTGAATCATATAACTTCCAATAAATAGAATTTGATGATAACAATTTCCATGTTGGTGCTTGCTATTATTCAAATGGACGAGAGCCTCATTGTCGATTTAGAAAGTGCGATTAATTTCGAATATGCAATGTGCGTAAATTTATTTGTAGATGAAAGAGCCGATTTGAATACCGCTTTATATGAGCTATTGACATAATCAACAGTCGAAAGCTAATCCTTTCAGTCTCTAATTTAAAATGATGAAATTCAATAAAATCTATTTCTATTGGAAATGTGTTTGAATAACGATGAATCAATCATGGAATTGATAAAACAGGAATGTCGGATGCGGGAACAAATTTAGAATAATCAGTCTTGAAAATCGATGAACAGATGTGGCCACAATTGCCAAGCGAACCGAAAAGCTTATAATTTTACTGCCTTAAAGATATTACCGTAAAGAATAAATACTTACAATATGTAACGCGTTGTGTACAGTTTGTAATTTCTAAAATGTAATCATGGCTTTTTATTCTAACAGTAGACTTATGTCAAGGATGCGAATGGTCCATAATTTACTTGTACGCTATAGTAAAAAATCTAGCACAAGTTATTTACACGAGCACCGCAAAATTAACGATCCGATTGCACTTTACATCGTCCACTGATATCACTTCACTGTAGTACTGCGTTGTCTACAAGCTCGTTGGCACTTTGTTCGTAAAGTTCGTTGGGAAATTGCTACACTTCCGTCCCATCCTCACCTTCGTCTTCGAATAAGGGTTCGTTGGCATTAACTTCAGTAGTAGGTTTTTTTTTAGGTTTAGGAGGTGGTCGAGGCGGGATTTTGCCACTTCTTCCCATGGTCCCTGATTGATTTAATGATACGTTGTTTTCATTTTTCCTCGGTTCTTCTTTAGATGGTGAACCAACTTCATCTTTGTTTTCATTTCTAGGATTCCTTCTTAGTGAACCAGTTTCTGGTTTTCCCTTTCGGCTTAATGTACTGTTATCGGAAATCGGCGATTGTAATTCTCCGTTTCTGTTATCCATGATATTAACCAATTGTTTTCTAACTTCAGGAGCTTGAGGAGTCGAAGTATTTTTTGCTGTCCAGCTCATCCGAGGATTTAGTGGTTCTTGCGGGCCGGGCGTAGAAATCTGATTAGATAACTGACTACTAATACTGTTTCTAGTTGGAGTAAATGGTGGAACAGGAGACGGTGCTGGCTCTTGTTCTTCGATGGGAGCATAAAAGACCGGATGCGTATTTGGGTAGGCAGTGGGCGTTGCCGGCAAAGGTCTGTTTCGCATCGGAGAAAACTGTTCTAATCCTGCTTTATTTAATGAAAGTACAGAACTACCATCTGCAGTAGTCCTAAGGCCCAAATTATCATATAGAGGCTCTTGTGCTTCGGCACTAGGAAGTATTTGTGTGCTAGCTGTGCTAGACCAGGATGGCACTCTCGGTCTTCTAGGTATTGTAACATATCCCTGTCTTGGTGTTACAACAGGTGGTGTAATCGGCGCGGTAAAGGGTGATTGAGATCGAGAGTATGGTAAAGTTCTGAAGAGGTTTTGATTAGTTGTCATGCCGTAAATAGGCGAATGGATGGGACTTATTGGATTCATTTGTAGTCTGCTTGTATCAGGAACTGTAGAAGCATTGCTTGCAGCGGGTGATATTTGCGCTGCTCTAGGCGGAAAAGATAGCAAATCTGGTGGATATGCTCGTCCGTCTGTACGTCCATACTCTGCATTGAGAGCGTCTTGCGATCTCTTCGTTTGTTGGTCAAATTCGAGTGATCGTTTTTCATCGTCATTTGGAGCTGAAACGAAAAATTCACAATTAATTATAATCATTAAAACAATTTGTTTGATTCATTATTATTCTTCCTATGAGATTTTTTTTATCGAATACAGGATAATTCTATATTTATATCCAAGAGTGACCTTTTCATGAACATGAACTTTTCTTATTTACATACAACGTAACTATTACATATTGATAAGATAAAAATGTGTTTTAAGTCTAACTTACCAAAAACTGAATCATTATCAAGTAATGTTTTATTCAACTCGGACATTTCCGTCGCACCGCTCATTATAGAAGGCGGTGCATCGTACCTACGCGGTGGTTTGGTAACTGGATTAACTGCTGTTATTAAACTCTTTTCCATTTCAGGTATCACTGATCCTTCAATTAAAGCTTCTCCATTTGAAGTATCAGCTTTCTTTTTTTCGGAACCCCGCCTTCTACAGCAGTAATAGCATAGGATGACTAAAATAATTAATAATATTGCCGCCGTACATGATACACCTATCAAAACTGGTAGCATACTATTATCCATTCCAGGCGGTACATCAATACCCGGCGGAGTATGAGCAATAGCTAAAGTTGTACTTCTTTCTTCAACGCCACCAGCGTTTTTAGCTACGCATAAATACTCTCCGTTATCGTCACTATCAACATCAATAATTGTTAAATTTACCCATTTACTGTTTTCTGAATTAGTTTGTGTTACGTAATACTTAATTTCTCCTTGATATCTTTGTATTCCATCAATAATTTGAGAATTTAACACCCAATTTACTTCTGGCAAAGGGTTTCCATTAACTTGACAAGAAAGAGTTACATTTGCATCAGAAGAACGTAATGTAGTTTTAGTAGATGGGTATACGATGCTCGGCCTGCAAGCAAAGTCAGATGAATCTAACTCTTTCCATAATTTCCCATGTACTTTCGCCGGTTCACTACACGCGATCGGCGACGTGTATAGATTTTTACTGATGACCCAATTTCTAAATGGCTGCAAATAGCAGTCGCATCTCCAGGGATTATCGTGAACATCCAGATTGGATAAGGATGTTAGACTGTTCAGCGTATCTATTTTTAGATGCTCTAATTTATTACCATCTAACCTTAATATATTTAACTTTGGCACGTTCATAAATGTCTTTATCCCCAGTTGTACTATACGGTTATTACTCAAATCTACTTTTTGCAAGAATGGCAAATTATTAAATAACCCATCCTCTAGTTTTTCGATTTGATTATCGTTGAGCAAAATCCATCTAATTTTTGCGGTTTCCTTAAACGTCTCTGCGTGCAACGTTTTAAGGTCGTTTTTCGATAAATCCAATTCGATCATAATCGCGAGGCCACTCAGTCCATTTTTATGAATCGTTATCAACTTGCATTCTCGTAATATAAGTTTTTTTAGATTAATTAATCGGACGTCTTCGAAAGCGTGCCTCGTGATTTCGTAGAGTTCGTTACCAGTGAGATCTAGTATTTGTATTTCTGTACTTAGGGTTTTGGGTATGTCGTGGTAGTCTGAATGGGAACAATCGGCCTGTTTATTTCCGCTGGCCCAAACACATTTGCATTTTTCTGGACAGTTGGCGGTGAAGTCTGCTGTCACCGATGAAAGCCCAAGGCCTAAAATAAATATGTAGAAGCGAAGTGGTCGATGTGCCATTTTGTTCATATTTGTGATCTGAAACAAAGAAAATATTTTGGTCATTTGGATTTTATTAAATGGATGACGTTTAATATCGAGGATTATACAAATGACTAAATGCGTGGATTAGACTGTTTTCCAAACTTGCAGATGTAGGATAAATAAAACGAAATTTCACCAATGCATTGATTAAATGCTGTACAATATAGGGGCTAAACACGTTAAAAATGTATCAAAAAACCAATTTGATTAGTTGGGTTATCTAAAAAACCGGTCCCTAGTAACTTACGATTCGTGATAACAAATTCACAATTCCAAATGTTACTTACAACCTAAAGATGGTACCCATAAAATACGTTAAGACACTTAAGTAAACGTGTTTTTGGAAGCGTTATAACAGCAATAAAACTTCAGTTTAAAATAGAATGCGCTATAACACGTTAGTTTTAACTGCCACACTCACAGACAGGCGGGGTTTACTTTGGGAGTTGTAAAAGTTGAGTTTACAAATGTTGGGCACTAACAGATTGAGAGATGCACTCAGATAAACACGTCAAGTAACAGGATCGTAAAAAATATTGGAAATGTTTGGACGAGTTGATAACTGATGGGTTTTTACTACGGTAAAAGTTGTTTTGCGATAAATCACATTTTTTTGTTGTTGTTGGAAAGCAACTGGGTCTCGATCAATTCACGCTTTCCTTTCATTTATCTCTTCAGCTTCGACATGATTGACACGAACATCTGCGCAATTGTATTACAGAATGTTAAAAAAATCCCATTTAATTTCCTACATTAAATGAAATATATCCGAATAGAAGGTGCAGACCATATCAACCAGGTAAACTCTGGCCAATTTTCAAACAATTCATATTGTATGGCCATAACATTGTACAATAAACTCCCAAATTGTAAAAAAAAATTGGCTCTACTGAAGTTTAAGATAGAAATTTTGAAAATATTAAACAAAAAAAATATTATTCGGTTCACGAGTACCTCAATGACAACAATATACTTAATGTTTCATGACAATTGTAATATTAATTGATATTTCAACTGTATTATAATATTATGTAAATAAATTTATTATACTATACTAGAAATGTTAGGCATTTTTAATTTTAAATATTCGCACACTGTTTGTGGCAGTAGATTGTGTAAGGGAATTTAGTAATAAGTTATATCTGTATGTACCCACAATTTTTGCCCAATATATATGCCCTTAGCGGGAATCAAACCAGCGACCCACGTAGCTAAAGGCAAGGTACAACCTTCGCCAACGTGCCAAACAATTGTTCTTTTACTATGTCTTTGTTATAGCCATGTTTGAATGAAAAAAAAAATCCACTAGCACATAAAACAAACGTTATAGTGAATAATATATCCGAACAGCTCGAGTTTTGCGTTCAACATTGCGGAGAGCAGAATTATCTTTGTGCGATGTAAAAAATTATGCAACATTTGCGCGTTATTTCCCCTGGAAATTGTCCGATTTAATTAAAACTGGATTGTTTCCCGCGAATGCTATGTGACAGCTACCAAAAATGTCGGCGTAGCCAAAGAAATTATGGTTTGAGACATAGTTTAAATTCATTCTATAACGGGTGCTAAAAAAAGTATTTATAAACAAAACAAAAAAAAAATTATTAAGACCATAATCGGTCTGAAACGCAACTGCTCATAGACTAATCCGAATTTGAGGACAGCCAAAATATGTCATTATGTCCCAATGCATTGCTATCTCTTCACTCATCATTCTCTGCCCTTATCCCACTCTAAGTGGAATGGGGAGGGGGCGGTAATGTTGTTAAAGGACTTGCTTAGTAATTTACGACCGGCCGCCTGCCTGACGCCAACTTACCTTAGCTGTATTTACAACACCTCGGTAAGTAAGAGGTTGGTCTAGTCTTCTTCTTATCATTACAAAAGTAATAATAAAATTATTTAGCTATAATCCGCGTTGAAGTAAAATAGATATAGTATATCGGTCTAATCTACTCAACCGGATACGACACGATGTGTCAACTTACCTAACTCGCCTTTAACGACATCTCGGTAAGAAATGAGGGTGATCTATCAGCCTATCTTAGTCTACACGGCGTCTAAGATAATACCATCATTTTTTGATATAGAAGAGCAAGAGAAACCGCTTAAAGGTGATACTGGCAATCGGGGTCACAGCTGGGGACGTCCCCTCCCCTCACACCCCACTCCATCAAGTATTTTATTATAATTATCCGTAATGTGACAGAGACACTGGGACAGAGCAATTTGGACGTGAATGCGTTTCACTGCGAATCGTTTGTTACGATTGCGTAGAGTGTGGTACAAGTTATAAATTTAAAGCGACTTTCATCATTTTATTCAATGACGACTTGCAATGTCATGTGGTATGCGGTTAACTGAATAGACCACCCTCATTTCTTACCGAGGTTACGTAAAAGGAGACTATCGTAAGCTGACACACCGTGTGGTATCCGGCTGAGTAGAATATATCAACCTCATTTCTTACCTAGGTACCGTAAAGGGGACTAAGGTGAGTTGACCCGCCGTGCAGTATCCGACTGAGTAGAATAGACCTTTTAAACTTTAGACCTTTAGACTACTTTAAAACTTCAAATTTAAATTTTTCAAATAAACTTGTAAACAAGTGCTTTTGAATAGGCAATTCTACTGCTGGTTCAGAAAGCTGTTTCTACCGAGAAGAACCAACAAGAAACTCGGCGGTTGCTCTTTTCAACATAATACTTATAACTAGTTACATTAAGTTATTACTATATTGTACAGGTCGGACAGTAGCTATATCCACGCATTATTATCGTCTAAATAATCCTCAACAGTAAAGTAGGCTTTTTGTATCAGCATCTCTTTCTTACCGAGGTGCCATAAAAGGCGACTAAGGTAAGTTGACCCGTCGTGTAGTATCCGGTTGAGTAATAGACCACCAGCATTCTTACCTAAGTGTCGTTAAATACAATTTAGGTAAATTGTCGTCAGGCAGTTGGCTGGTCGTTAAATACGTAACCAAAACACGTGACAACATGTTTAAAACATGTTATGTCGACCCTACTTAGAGTGGGAGTATGACTGTAGATCATACATGTTGTGTATTAAATTATGTTGAAAAGAACAACCGCCGAGTTTCTTGCTGGCTCTTCCCGGTAGGAACAGCTTTCCTAACCAGCAGTAGAATTGACGATTCAAAAGCACTTGTTTACAAGTTTATTTGAATAAATAAAATTTTGAATTTGAATGTCGTAAGTCAGGGTATTTAAACATGTTGACGGAAATAAAGACGCAGATTGTAAAAAAAATTAAGGGGCCTTATAAAGGAAAATAGAACAAAAAACAGTATTCAAAACGCTTATTCCTATAACTTAAGTATAAGTACTAACTGAGAAACTGCTCTCTTTCTACGCGTGTAACGTAATGTCGTAATTCCGACTGGCAATATTGGGATTTTATGCAGGAATACCTCGCCATACCCCTTTCCGTATTTAATAACGTACGCATATATAACATACAATTATGTAGGAGATTACCGTCAAAGACATGTCACTTGCAATACCTTTTCAATCTCAAATTCAAAATTATGTTTATGCAAATAAATTTGTAAACAAGTGCTTTTGAATCGTCAACTTAACTGCTGGTTCGGAAAACTGTTCCTACCGAGAAGAGGCAGCAAGAAACTCAACGGTCGTTCTTTGGAAAATATAATTCTTTTTTTAATTCATTTATTTGGTCATCAACAATATATACATTAAATACGTGTTCAAAAGATACATGACACATTACAAATAGAAACTAAATGATATATTAATTAGAGATGGCTACAACATTGTCAATAATAAAAAGCATCCATATCGAGGTAGAAAAAGCAAATGAATAATATAACTAGGTTTCAAAAGTAATAATAAAATTATTTTGCTATAATCCGCGAAGAAGTAAAATAGAAAATATATACGGCCAAAATCGCAAAGCTTTGTGCTTTTACGAATCCTGCATGTATCAGGTATGATAACCGATTGTCCACTTACATTTAGCATTATATATATTTTCTATTTTACTTCTTCGCGGATTATAACAAAATTAATTTTATTATTACTTTTGTATTATGGATCTCCGCAAAGTAACGCCTAATTCTATAAATTATTTAACTAGGTTTCAGGTAAAAGTTTTAGAAGAGATTTTTTAAACATTGATTCGGTATTCTTATTAATAATTACATTTAGTCATGACTGTCTTGTACAGGGTCGAAGAGTTCATATCATCTAGGTAATCCTAAACAGTATTCTATAGTAGTAATTCTATAATTAAAATTAAGATTTTCCACCATTTAATTTAAATGAATAGTTTGGGAGTTATCATAAATAAATTCGTGAGTCTCACAACGGGTGGTTGACCTGCCTTCGCCTTCCCGCAGCGAGACCTCCGCTATCGTCCACCTACCCGGAAAAATCATAAATAGGTCACTATCTATACTAATGTATAAAGCTGAAGAGTTTGTTTGTTTGTTTTTTTGTTTGTTTGTTTGTATGATTGTTTGAACGCACTAATCTCAGGAGCTACTGAACCGATTTGAAAAATTCTTTCAGTGTGAGATAGTTCCTTTATCTAAGAAGGCTATAGGCTATATAGCATCACGTTAAGATGAATAGGAGAGGAGCAGCAATAAAAAATAGTACGAAAACGGTTAAATTTAAAGCTTTTCCTTACGTGCGCTAAGTAAACGGTAATAGTTATTCAAAAATCATGTATTACAAAATTGTTCCCATCTAAAAGTTCGAAATAAAAGTCCGCGACAGCATATGTCTAGCTTTTAAGGTTAATCCACCAGTTATTAAAAGACTATATTACGGTTTTAGTCTTTCCAATGGCGATTGCTAGTTAATAATATAACCAACTAATTGAATTTATTATCTACTTGACTGGCCCGTTGGCGCAGTGGGTAGTAATCCTGCCTTCAGCTCCGCAGGTCGCGGGTTCAATTCCCGCCCAGGGCAAACATTTTCTGTAAATGAATTTGTTAGCTTTTGAGCCTCGGTGTATATTTGTGTTTAAAAAATATGTAAGTATATATTCACTACTTTTTTGTCTACCATAACACAAGTATCTCAGTTACTTACTTTGGGGACGGACGACCGTGTGTGTAAGTGTCCCATATATTTATTAATTTATATGTATTTTATTATTTACTACTGCGAATAAGTTAATTTAACGGCTTTAAATCATATTACTATAACTAATGCAAACATTAGAAATAACCAACTGACTTAATTTCCAGACTAAACAAATATGACACCGCCTCCTGGCCTATAATCTACATACAGTTAATATACGTAGAGTTAATAACGACGGATATCGTTTGTAACGACTCGTAATGAGATTGTTACGGTTTTAATGCGATTACTCAGATTATTGCGAAGGTTGTTTAATAGAGATTGTAATGGAGGAAAACGGGTTTTCCTGAGTTTATTTTATCTTAAGTTTTATTTCACACAAAAGAAACTTTGATAACATCTTATGTGGAATGTGTAAATATATCAAATCTAATCCTTTTATTCACAACTGTCACACTTATAAACACTTATACAAATTATAAAGAGGAAAAATGTGTATGTATGTTTGTAATGTTTTCACACAAAAACTACTGGACGGATTTCAAAAATTCTTACACCATTGAAAAACTGCATCTTTACTGAGCAACAAAGGCTATATTACATTTAAAAAAAAAAGGATCCGTAATAAAAATGTAATAAGGTGTAAAAATTAGTCATAAAAATCTATAATCGCATGCGCTGCGGAAACTATTGATGATATATTAAACAAAAATAAATCTATAGTCAGACTTAGTAGACTTTCCATTGCCAAGAGATCTGTATGTACGTGAGTGAAAACGTGTGATATTACTAGTTGTAGAATAAAGTGCGTGCGTGTAGTGCTTGTATGGAGCACTAAACGCACTCGCTACCACAATCTCTACGATCGCTTCATCAGGAGGATAGGCACCACGAACAAAATCGTAATGCATTACGATTTTGAATTATTGGTTTTGGCAGCGTCTTGTGATACGTGTAGACTTGTCCTGCATGTATGTGGTATGTGATTGCCTGTTTTATACACTTAGCATTGCATGTATTCTCTTAACAAACGCGGATTATAACAAAGTAATTTTATTGTAAATTCTCTACTATGGAGTTCCGCAATAACGCCTGCTTCTATAAATTATTACTTTTGTTAACCTGTGCTTCTCTGGATTATCCCAGAGATGTGTATCAGCTGTCTTAAAGCAGACGATGTCGGTTCCCAGCTGTGGAAAAATTCCAAATATTTGCATATAATATATAAATATATGGGACACTTACACACACGGTCGTCCGTCCCCAAAGTAAGTAACTTAATACTTGTGTTATGGGTGACAGACAACTGGTGAATATATACATACAGGGTGAACGATATGAAGTGTTACTAACTTCACACTGGTCATATCTGTCAAAGTTTTGATCGCGGCAAGGTTACAGTTGCTTTTTTGATAATTCATTACCTTGTTCACAAGCTGCCAAAAGCATTTGCATCCCTTGTCAGTAGAACGACAAATATCCGAAGTAGAATACAAACGCTGTAGTGTAATTGCGTTATATTTGTTTGGAAAATCACAACCAGCTATCGTGCTTGAGCTCAGTCACCTCAAAGTGAATAAAATGTTTGTATATCGCACCATAAAACGTTATAATGATACTGGCAGCATTGCCAAATGCTATGGTGGTGGACCGAAAAAGACAGCAACGTCACGTGCTATGGTTCGGAAAGTGAAGATGCGGCTCGAGCAGAATCTGCATCGAAGTGGACGGCAAATGGCTAAAGAATTGAAAATACACTAAGATAGCATTCGCCGCATACTTAAAAATGAGCTAAAAGTCAAGCCTTTCAAGTTCCAGAAAGCACGCGATCTTACACAGAAGCAAAAAAAAATTTGGCTCGAAAGAGCGAAACAGTTGCTGCGCTTGCACGACAATGATCAATTTCCAAACATTGTGTTCTCTGATGAGATTTTTTTTCCAGTTGAGCGATTTATCAACACTCAAAACGATCGTGTTTACTTGACCAAACGTACAAACGAATATTTACGCCTTCGAATGACCACCCAAAGTAATTTCCCATCACAAGTTATGGTGTGGGCTGCAGTGACCGCTGATGGACGCTCTCCAGTCGTTTTCATTCGGCCTGGTGTCAAATTAAATGCTGCCTGTTATCGAAAAAATGTTTTAGAAGCTGTATTAGACCCGTGGGCATGCAAACACTTCGGTATTAAGTCGCGAACATTTCAACAAGATTCGGCCCCGGCTCACAAAGCACGCGTGAACCAAGATTGGCTGGAAAATGATGTTCCACATTTCATTTTGTCCACACAATGGCTTTCGAATTTCCCAGACGAGAATCCGATGGACTTTTCTTTATGGTCCATTTTGGAGAGCAAAGTGAGGACTAAAAAATATGCCAGTATGGATGCGCTAAAGAAATAAATCATACGTGAATGGCACAAGATACCTCAGGATCACTTTCGTGCAGCGTGCAACTCATTTTTTGACCGGCTGAAGGCTATAATCAAGGCAAAACGTGGTCATATCGAGTTAAAATGAATTGATTTCAAAATTTTGCTAATTTTCTCGCATTATTTCCCTTGGAGTAATAAAATATTTGTTATAACTAAAAAATCGTAGTCTTTTGAAAAGGTAACACTTCATATCGTTCACCCTGTATATAATTGTTAAATACATACTTAAATACAAATATACACCCAGGCTCAAAGACCAACAAATTCATTTATAGAAAATGTTGGCCCTCAGCGGGAATCGAACCCGCGACCCGGGTTAATGCTAAGATAACTTTATTTTCTGATATTTAGGTTTCAAATACTGAAGGTTTTATTGTTTTTAAATTTCACGGAACAAGTTCCAGTTTCAGCTCATTCGCATCGAGACGTTTCAAGCAATAAAGCACTATAATGGCTTTCCAACCCCTTTGGCCTAGATATTTTACTAGACATTAACAAAGTTATATTTTATAGCTAACTTTATATGACTTTTATATTATTCCTAGCATTTATACAGTAACTGTGCAGCAGCTTTGCCCGCATAGAAAGCAGTATGTCACAATTTTTTTCCCGAATTGACATTTTCTAACATAAAAGTAGTTAATGTATAGAACCGGCTATACTCACGTGTTATTCTATCGGGTTAGCCCGACTAGTTTCGAACCCATCCGGGGCACTTATTCATGAGCTCTTTACACGACGTTATCGCGGCGGGAACTGTGTCCAGCAGCTCGCTGGGCGCAGTTCCCGCAAACTATTTGGGCTAAACCGATAGAATAAGACGTGAGTATAGCCGGTTCTATACATTAACTATGAATTTATTTATTTATTTATTTATTGAATACTATGAATACTACTCACGATAGTTTAAATTTAAAAATAAAAGTAGTTATCATTTATTTCTCCTGCCCTCATCCCACTCTAAGTAGCGTCGGCGCAACATGTTGTAAACATGCTGTCACATGATTTGGCTGCGATTTTACGGCCGGCCGCCTGCCTGAAGTCAACTTACCTAAATCGTATTTTATGACACCTCGGTAAGAAAGAGGGAGGTCTATTGTACTAAACCGGATACCACACGGTGGGTCAACTCACCTTAGTCGCCTTTAACGACACCTCGGTAAGAAATGAGGTTGGTCAATTCTACTTAGCCGGATACCACACGGCGGGTCGACTTACCTTAGTCGCATTTTACGACACCTCGGTAAGAAATGAGGGTGGTACTATTCTATTCAGCCGGATACTACACGGCGTAACATAAAAGTAGTTGTCATGAGTTAATAAAAAAAATATTTATAGCAAAAATATAAAAGTTATATCTATCTTAAATTACTTACATGCTAGGGCTATACAAATCACGCCCACGTGGAATGGTACGAAGAATGCTGGCAGCGTTTCCGCGGTGAATCGCTAAGCTGATTCTTTGTGCGGAAAAGGAGCCAGCCCTCTTGTCACCTGAAGAGGCAATTAACCGAGGTGTTAAAACGGATAATTTTTTTGACTCCATGACCCTAGGGTCTCAACTTCAAACGGCACAAATATATAACTCTCGATGAGAGATGCATACTTTCGTCGTTTGCCGTATGAGTTAATTATTAGAGATTTTTGGACTATTTTTACCGTTTACTTAGCTCAAGGAAAGCTTTAAATTTTGCCGTTTTCGTAATATTTTTTATTGCTGCTCCTCTCCTATTTGTCTTAGCCGGATATAGCCTTCCTCGATAAATAGACTGTCTTACACTCAAAGAGTTTTTCAAATCAGTCCAGTAGTTCCTAAGATTAGCGCGTTCAAACAATCAAAAAAACAAACTCTTCAGCTTTATATATTAGTATAGATGTAATCCTTTACAGTAGACTTTATGAATCAGCTTCCTTTGAATAGTTTATGTAACACTCATTGGCGATGCTAAAATTGATTGCTAAATTTTATAATAGATTCTTACATACAAATAAAAAACGGTAGTATTGGGTACAATAAAGCACTAAAGTTCTTTTGCAGCATCTAAATGTTTGTTCACGTGGACGCTCCAGATGCGATCTAACTCAAATAACACTCTGTTTAGATAAACTGCCGAGTTTACAGTTGGTCTTTCAAATATAAACACTTCTACTGCTATGGTATGTTTTTATAAGGACTACATAGTACATTTCCTTCGTTTGTTTCAATTGACACCTCTTTGACGACATAGAGATATTTTACTCAGAGTAACCTGTGATGGCCTAGCGGTGCGATCGTGTGAATCTTTAGAGACGATCATGGGTTCAAACCCGGGCAGACACCAATGAGTTTTTCTATTAAAACTTATGTGTCTAATTGATAATTGCAATTTATCACACGCTTTTCGGTGAAGGAAAACATCGTGAGGAAACCTGCATATCTCTAGAAAATCCTAGGGATATGTGTAACCTACCAATCCGCATTGGAGCAGCGTGGTAGGTCTTAGCTCCAACCCTTCTCTCCAAAAATGGAGAGAGGAGGCCTTTGCCCAGCAGTGGGATAGTAACAGGCCGTTACTTACTTAAGCGAGCTAAAGAAGCTATAGGTTCGTGGCAAAGTGGACAGGAAGGGATCGTGCAGCGATGGTCTCATTCTGCGAACGTTTTGTTGCGGAAGGAGGTGACAGAGCGGAACCGGGAAGTCGAGTCCTTGGATCCAATCTGCCGCAAATGAGACAGCGCAGGTGACTTGCCGATGTCCGTCGCATGTCGCCCTAGTGGTGACTTCAGAGCGGTTCGAATGGGGTTTATCGGACGCTTGCTGGAGTTAAGTCCCCGAGGCGGTCGATACATCTGGTGCTCCCGATGCATCGATTAGCGGAGGGAGGGGCCACTGCTTAGAGAGGCCTCGACCCGGAGGTGGCGCTCTCTGGGATACAGAGCCGCTGCTGGCGGGGATGTGGGCAATGTGTACAACAGTACTCTATCCCCGCCACCAGCAGCGTGGTGGAGCACTGTCAGGTTTTTAGTCGGTGCGAGTCCGACAGACCCGCCGCTCGTCCCAGTCGGGTTGTGACGACCCAAAATGGGTTTTCCATGGAGGAAGATGTAGATACTCCAAAAAACGTGTGATAAATTGCAAATACCATTTATAGAATAAGGCGTTACTTTACGGAGATCCATAATACAATTATTTTGCTATAATCCGCGATTAATCGTGCAAATTAATTTCATTATTACTTTTGCAAATATCAATTAGGCACATAATTTTAAATAGAAAAACTCGTTGTTACTATCTGGCCTTTGAATTTAAAAATAAAATTAGAGACATGAATTTGATTGTTCATAGCTTTTGTAACTTGAGTTGTTCGTGGTTAAAGAAAGTCGATACCATAGACAAAAATATATTTATATTTCTTGGTGCGCGTACATTGCTTTATTGTCCCAAATTGTTTCTCCCTATTCTGTGTTACTCCGTGCTTGTTATCGGCTTTATTTGTGTTAGATTGGGTCTCGGGAGCAGCGTACGTGTGTAAATATTGCCATTTGCTCGAACAAACGAGCGCTTTCGTTCTATTTATCGCGATAACATAACGCTTTCAGCGCTTTATTTGCTGTTCGGTCACATTGTATTGGTTTTTCTGGACCCCACTTAATTATGGTATTTCATTAGTTATTCATCATCTTCCTGCCCTTATCCCACTTTAAGTGGGGTCACAACACGTTATAAATACGTTGTCACACGATTTGGCTACGTATTTTAAGACCGGCCACCTGCCTGATTTTGACTTACCTTAGTCGCCTTTTACGACACCTCGGTAAGAAAGAGTGTGGTCTATTCTAGTCAGCCGGATACCACACGGCGGTACTCTAATAGATTATTAATCTATATGTAGCTATATATAGTGAAAAAAAGCTGAAAGTATATAGATATATAGTTTCAGCTCCCATCGAAAGACTTTTTCCAGAGGCAAATCCTAAACAAAATGTAAACATTAAACGAATGGAACATTAATTCTAATTATTTACCATTTATGGCCGTAGTATGTAAATTGTAAATTAGAATCAGAATCAGAATTAATGTGCCATATTTTCGCTCTCGTATTTCAAGTCGGACATGTTTGCTTGTGGTTACAGTGAAATATAATTGCATGGTATGTTTTATGTTTTTTCTTATGGTTCTATACTTACAAGCTGTGATGGCCTAGCGGTGCGACCGTGTGAATCTCTAGAGACGATCATGGGTTCAAACCCGGGCAGACACCAATGAGTTTTTCTATTAAAACTTATGTGTCTAATTGATAATTGCAATTTATCACACGCTTTTCGGTGAAGGAAAACATCGTGAGGAAACCTGCATATCTCTAGAGAATTCTGGAGATATGTGTAACCTACCAATCCGCATTGGAGCAGCGTGGTAGGTCTTAGCTCCAATCCCTTCTCTCCAATAACGGAGAGAAGAGGCCTATGCCCAGCAGTGGGATAGTAACAGGCCGCTACTTACTACTTACTTTCTATACTTACTAATATTATAAATGCAAAAGCCTGTCTGTTACACTTACACAGTTTGAAAGATATTGATGAAATTTGTCGAAATTTGTAAATTACCTAGAAACATTTACTGCTGCCAGCATTCTTGGGACCATTCTACGTGGGCATGATTTGTATAGTCCTAGCGTGTAAGTAATTTAAGATAGATATAACCTGTACATTTTTATTGCTAGATATAGATTTATTTCAACTATTAGAGTACCGTCCTGCACTCAGCTGGATACCTGTGCTATTCGGCTGAGTAGAATAGACCACCCTCATTTCTTGCCGAGGTGTCGTAAAATACAACTAAGGTAAGCTGATGTCAGGTAGGCAGCCAGTCGTAAAATACGTATCCAAATCATGTAACAACATGTTTATAAAATGTTGTGTCGACCCCACTTAGAGTGGGATAATAGCAGAGGATGATAAGACATGTCCATCAGTACATTCCTTTACAAGTAATTTAAAGGAGTAAAGCAACGACGTCTATTTATTTATTTATTGTAAAAGGCCATCAACAATATAAACACTATAAAAAAGTAAAGTAGCGGCCTGCTATTATCCCACTGCTGGGAATAGGCCTCTTCTCTCCGTTATAAGAGAGAAGGATTGGAGCTAAGACCTACCACGCTGCTCCAATGCGGATTGGTAGGTTACACATATCTCCAGAATTCTCTAGAGATATGCAGGTTTCCTCACGATGTTTTCCTTCACCGAAAAGCGTGTGATAAATTGCAATTATCAATTAGACACACAAGTTTTAATAGAAAAACTCATTGGTGTCTGCCCGGGTTTGAACCCATGATCGTCTCTAGAGATTCACACGGTCGCACCGCAAGGCCATCACAGCATAAACACTATACATATGTACAAATACACAATATACAAGGATTATTAATTTAAATGCTATATTATTTATAGGGGGCAACAGCATGCGCATATTGACAACAACTATCAAGATAAAGTGACAATGAAGATAAACAACAAACGTAATAAAATTGAGAAAAAATAAATGTCTATAAAAAGTTTGAAATATTTTTTTCAAAAATTTACCCGAAAATATCAGCAATTCCGCGGCAATCAATCAACTGGGCGGGCCGCGTTGAATCGGGTAATGCGTGCTTTGAAAGAACCGCAAAAATCGGGACGCGACCTCCGGAATGACGGTATGAAATGAGGGCTAGCCGATTTTGGAGATCCGTATTCTATTACGGTAATCCGTATTATATGACAAATAAACGACTAAAAGCTTTATTTCTCTTATACATACTACTACACAAAACCAATATACGCATATATGTACAAACTTACAACATTAAAACATAATTTTTGATAAAAGGTTTCTGTGTTTAAGAGATTGACCATCGAGTTTCTTGCTGGTTCTTCTCGATAAGAGCTACATTTCGAACCAGTTGTAGCCATGTTTTTTTTACATTAATACTAATATTTTTGTGAATTTTCTTTTTTTTCATTTTCAATCTTTGCATCTTAAAAAAACCTAGCAACGGTCGGTCACCCAAGTACAATAATCTTAACTAATATATAAACATAAAAATTTGTGTGTTTGTTTGAACGCTTAATCTCAAGAACTTCTGGACCAATTTGAAAAATTCTTTCAGTGTAAGATAGTTCATTTATCGAGGAAGGCTATAAGCTATATAAACATCACGCTAAGATGAATAGCAAACGAGCAGCAATAAAAAATAGTATGAAAACGGCAAAATTTAAAGCTTTCCTTGCGTGCGCTGAGTAAACGGTAATAGTTATTCAAAATTGATGTATCACAAAATTGTTACCCTCTCAAAGTTCTAAATAGTCCACGACGTACGTCTAGTATTTAAGGTTAACCTACTTTAACCATTATTATGGTTATTAAAAGACTATATTAAACTTTCCACGCGAGCGGAGGCGCTGGTGATTGGAAAATATATAAGTAAATAAGTAAAAATGTAGTAAATGAATTCCAAAGATAGCAGGGAATCTTCATGGTATAGGGAAAGGGGAATTATTTAACTATAAATTTTTCACGCGTGGCCAAGGGCAATAATGAATAACACAAAACTCCTTGATAGATTTTAATTCTTTTTTTCACTTAGTGACATAGGCTATATAATTTATACTCGTGCGAAGCCGGAGCGGGCCCTTAGTATAATATAAAAATAACACTCTTAATGGATTATTTCATAAATATTCTCGTAGCATCGTTGCATTCAATTAATATTTTTGCGTCTGCCGTTGGCGAAGAATTTAATGTAAATTCGCGATTGAATCACCTCGGTCCAATTAAAAGTATACGATGGATTAACGTGCATGTCGTCAGGGCATGGCCTGGATCTTGATTGAATATTATAATTTACAAACAGGTCATGGAGTTTTACACATATCTTTTATTTATTTAAATATTTTGGAAACTTACAGTATATAAGCTTTTATAAGTAAAATACAATAAAACATAACTTAAACCATTAACAGTTTACTATGATTAAAAATACATATAAATGAGAGTATAAAATATGGGACACTTACACACACGGTCGTCCGTCCCCAAAGTAAGTAATTTAATACTTGTGATATGGGTGACAGACAACTGGTGAATATATACTTATATATTTTTAAATACATACTTAAATACAAATATACACCCAGGCTCAAAGACCAACAAATTCATTTATAGAAAATGTTGGTCCTCGGCGGGAATCGAACCCACGACCCGCGGAGCTGAAGGCAGGGTCACTACCCACTGCGCCAACGGGCAAAGCATAGATGAGTATAACAATTAAACAGTGTGATTACATACAAAAATAAATATAAATATCCGGAAAAAATGTTAATCATAAAAAAAATTACCTAATGGATTGTTTGTTTATTAAATTTCTAATATTTAATTTAAATTCTAAGAGGGAGAGATGAAAAATGTCAAAATCAGAAGTCAAGTTATTAAATTGTTTGCAACTTCTTTCAATAAAACTATTTCCTGCGTATTTCCTTAATCTTTAATATTTAAATGAGTTAATCTTGTTTATATATATGTTGTGGTATCCGGCTGAGTAGAATAGACCAACCTCATTTCTTACCGAGGTGTCGTAAAAAGCGACTAAGGTAAGTTGACCCACCGTATGGTATCCGGTTTAGTAGAATAGACAACCCTCTTTCTTACCGAGGTGGTATATAATACGACTAAGGTTAGTTGATGTCAGGCTACCGGCCGGTCTTAAAAACGCAGCCAAATCATGTGACAGCATGTTTATAACATGTTGTGCCAGCCCCCCTTAGAGTGGGATAAGGGCAGGAGGATGTTGATTGTAATCTTGAAGCTATTCCAGCAAAGCTGCTTTGAAACATGTCCCACATATGGACCAGAATAATACACAGATCCTGTTAATATTCCTGGAATAGTTCAAAGGTGAAACATGGCTCAATTATAACGTAATTAAATCGCAGATTTGGAATTCCGCGAACGTCAATCTTCATTGCTACGTTGTTTGTTACCTGGCAATATAATTAATTCCGCGGATTAGCTTAAAGCTGTTTGTAACAAGGAATTATTAATATCTACATTTAATATGCATTCATTAACAATCAATTTATTTCAATTTTAGTGGACGATTGTCTTATAAACTCAAAAGGTCTGACATAATATAATAAAGTAACATAATGATGTATAGAATTAGGCGTTACTTTGCGGAGATCCATAATACAAAAGTAATAATAAAATTGGTCGTGGAGTCTATCTCCTGATGATGCTTCGGTTGCGGGGCGAAACGATTGTTGAGTTTGTGATAGTGAACGTATATAGTGCTTGTGTATTGTGGTGGCGGTGGTGGAGGTTTGTGCATGTGTTTTTACGAATCCTGCATGTATCAGGTATGATAACCGATTGTCCACTCTACATTTAGCATTACATATATTTTCTATTTTACTTCATCGCGGATTATAGCTAAATAATTTTATTATTACTTTTGTATTAGTAGTTTTACATTGAATAGGATAATATTTTGTGGTTTGTATGGAAATATACTTTAGTAAGAGATATATTTGTCTCGTTATACTTACAAAATAATACTTAAGTATTATTAATGTCAATAAAAAGCAGTATAATTTATTACAATGCAGATTTTTGTATGTCACATCTTGTGTAGAACAATGCTGTCATTCATTTATGTCTCTTAGTTTTGCCAAATTTTGCCAATTATCTCTAATTGACAAATATTATTATGAAAGATTATGTGTCGCCGAAGATGTTAGTTACCCTGCATTAAGCTCCAGGGTCGCAGGTTCGATTCTCGAAGAGGCGAGGGTGACAAGTGTTGGATTTGGATTCGCGCGCTTAGTATTTTAAATACGGACATTTGTTGCATTATTATGTATTTTGATTGCTCGGCCACATTGATACATCGCTTTTTACGTCACGGCATATGAGATTAATATCAAGGGGAAAGTGGTATTGAATGTGTCAAAGGTTAACATTAACATTAGGTAACCGAAATTTGCTCTTTTCTACTGGAAAGCGTAAAGACATGTCAATCAAAACCCTCCAACAGTGTAACTTAATTATCTATATATATAAAAGAAAGTTGGTCTTAGTTACACTATTTATAACTCAAGAACGGATGAACTAATTCGGCTGAAAATTGGTGGAGAGATTGCTTAGAACCAGGAAACGGACATAGGATACCTTTTATCCCGTTCGACCGCATTTATTTTATCCCGTCAAGTCACTATAAAACGTGGTATAGCAAAAACGACTATGACATGGAAAAACAAAACATAAATGACAGCTAAACGTAATTTAGTCTTTGGATAAGTATGGTAAAAATATGACAATTATCAAAATAGTAGTAGCTATAAACGTTACTACATAGTATAAAACAAAGTCACTTTCTCTGTCTGTCCTTATATCTCTATGTTTGCATAAATCTTTAAAAATACGCAAAAGATTTTGATGAGGTTTTTTTAAAGTATATAGAGTGATTGAAGAGGAAGGTTTATATGTATAATAAAATTCAATATGGAGTAGCGAAATACTGTGATTATCACTGAGTGACATAGGCTATATGCTTTATACCCGTGCGAAGCTGGGGCGGGACTCCTAGTTTTTAATAAAGGTTACATAAACTTAGATGTAATCTAGAGATAGCAATCAGTGACGCAGCGTAAATCACTGGTCACTCGCAACAAAGATTTATCTTAACAAAGGAGTGGCCAATTGGAAAGTCAATTAATGTTTCACTGTTTAGCTAAAGTCTATTACTGAACAAGTAAATGGAAAATGGAATTTAGAGGCAGAACGTATGCGGAATTATAGAAACGTATAATAACGCGGCGAAACGAGTTTACTATATCCGTAACAAAAAATAATCATTCTCCTGCCCTTATCCCACTTTAAGTGGGGTCGGCACAACATGTTTTAAACATGGAACGTCATTTGGCTAGGAATTTTAAGACCGGCCGCCTGACTGAGGTCAACTTACTTCAGTCGCCTTTCACGACATCTCGGTAAGAAAGAGGGTGGCCTATTCTATTCAGCCGGCATTTATACTATAGGTTTTATTCTTTCTTAACACACGTACGTAGGCCCACTGTTGGACGTGGCTTTATTCAATGGCAGTCAACAGCATATAATATTTAAAGTACTTCTTGATTTTTTAACTCGCTTATCAGCTATTATTATCGCTAGGCAAAAAGGCGCTACGCTTTCAGGTACGGAGAAGCCAATTCAATACTCCAAGACACCTAACGCCTAACGCCTATCTTCTTCTTCTTCTTCAACCGATGGACGTCCACTGCTGGACATAGGTCTCTTCATGGGATCTCCAGAACACACGATTTTGTGCCGCTTGTATCCAGCGGCTCCCCGCGACCCTTTTGAGGTCGTCTGTCCATCTAGCAGGGGGTCTTCCGACACTGCGCTTTCCGGTGCGGGGTCGCACTGTCGGTGCGATACGGTCAGCACTGTGATCACCAACCCGCAGGCCAAGCGTGGATATTACTGGCAATACCTTCATGGTTCATTGATAGGCGTTAATGGCCTATCAATTTGATAAAATATCAAAACCCCAATAAACCATTTTCAAAACTAAAATCGATTGATAAACATAAAAACTTCAAAAGTAAACAACAGCTACATCCGTCGTGTGATATCCAGCTGAGTATAATAGACCAACCTCAATTCTTAGCAAGGTGTCGCAAAAGGCGCCTAAGGTAACTTGACGTCATACAGGCGGCCGGTCGTAAAATACCCAAATCATTTAAATAATTTATAGAATTAGGCGTTACTTTGCGAAGATCCATAATACAAAAGTAATATATTTAAAACATATTCTAAGGGATAAGGGCAGGTGAATGACGAAAACAATTAGATGATTCAGTTAAAAAAAAAAAAAAAACTTACAGCAATGTTTGCGGTATTCAGACTTAATGAAGCTGAATTAACAAGAACGCTTGAACATTTCCTTGAATGAACAGAGATTTCTTTATTTTCCAAGACAAGGCAGCATTCATTACGAGTTAAGTGAAGAAAGTAAAGGCTGTTCCGCTCAGATAGGCGGGAAAAAATTCGATATCTTGAAACATAACCTCGTACATGAACGTAAAATTTCAGTGTTCCTATACATACGAATGGCTGTATTGAAATCTTAGTGTTCTGCAGTCTTGCGATAGTCGCATATGTGTCAAAGTATTTCGCGACAACGCAATTAAAAATAATATCTTCTGGTCTAAACACTGACAGACTAACTGCTTACATCTACCCACCCATTACCATCAGCCCTCCACTACACGTCGCCCTAAGCCGTGGTCCTTAGGATCGTTCCCTTAGGACGACGTTCCCCGACGCTAGTAGAGCTTCTGCGCTGTACTCTCCGCATTTCGCAACTTCGGCGATGCTTCTGCGCTCGCCCGTCCCGCCCGGTGACGCTGTAAAAGCCGTTAGGGCTAACAGCATTTAGTCAATTCTAAAAACAAAATAATCTACCCACTCCTTTACTTATATTGAAAATAGCCCGCCAAAACTTAGTCAATATAACACTATTTTATCCTTATTTATTTGATGCATTATTATATAATGTTTAGTTTATTATAATATATGTATTTTATTACGAGCATATATTATAGATATTAATATTGGCCGTGTGGTATCCGGCGGAATAGAATAGAACCATCCTCATTTCTTACCGAGGTGTCGTAAAGGGCGACTAAGGTAAGTTGATGTAAGGCAGGCGGCAGGTCGTGAAATACGTAGCCAAATCATGTGACAACATGTTTATTACATGTTGTCCCGACCCCCACTTAGAGTGGGAAGGACAGGAAGATGATTGTAGATATCAATATGCGCCACCGGAAGTATGTAGACGTGCGTTAAAGACATAATATAATTTATTAAAAATATCAAAATTACAAACTTAAAATTAGGAAAGATTGATCGAAGCAAATAACACAAACCTTTCTAACATATATAAAAAAAATAGCAGGCTTTTCTTGCGAATTCGTTCACTATTTACTTATTTAATAAAGGATATTTTTTTTTCTATTCTCGAAAGAAAAACAGGAGCTTTTTTAACCTATATTTTAGCCTATGCAGTTTTTTACTGTAGTATTATGTATTAACTTGTACTATTATGAAATACATCAACACTCAACTTAGCAGTTAAGCTGAAAGTGTTATAACAACTGATGCAAAATGTAAAGTGCACTGAGCGTTTTCGTACCGTTTACGACAAAAATTAGTAACGTAGGTAAAATTAGTAAGTAGTAGCACTGCAAAAAACCATCACTTTTGATAATACTGAACAGGAAAAATATCGATTTCTTCAAATGAACACTTGAAGTAAACAAGGCACTAAGTACCTAAAAATTAAAATTCGAACAAGTATGCAATTTGGTTCTAAAAGGCTTTTAAAACCAAATTGCATACTTATTTCGAATTTTAATTTTTAGGTACTTAGTGCCTTATTTACTTCAAGTGTTTAAATTTATAACGCCATGTTGAAGTTGTTTGACGTGAAACCTAGGTGGCGCTAGTAGTCCTTTGATAGGTCCGCGCTAAAGATGTTCTGTTTCTGAAGTATATAGTCTGAGCGAAAAGTACTAAAGATCGAGTTTAAGTTGTAAGTTTTGTAGGTCCAATATTGTGTCATTAGTTCTATAGGTCGTTTAGAGTCGTTAAGGTCTAGATATTGTTTTGTAGGTCTAATGAGGAAATTAATAGGTTTGAGTATCGTGAAATCGTGTGCATGTTAATTCAATATTTGTTGAGGTTACCCAATTTTATTAGGCTATCGAACACGCCAATTTTATTTTAGATCATCAGTTTTATGTTGGGACTCATTAATACTAAAATGTCTGATGTTTGCGCGGTCATTATATGCAGATATGAGTATTTGTAGTCTACAATATCACAGCGAAGGTTGGAAATTTCATCACTGTGAAACTTTGACTGGAAATGCTGAGTTATTTCTTAATACAAATGGAAAGCAGTTTGATTTAAAAGATAGATTTTAATATTGCGAAGTATGAGTATCAGAAAACCTTACCGAGGTGTCGTAAAATACGACTAAGGTAAGTTGACGGCAGACAGGCGGCCGGTCGTAAAAAACGAAACCAAATCATGTGACAACATGTTTACAATATGTCGTGCCGACCCCACTTAGAGTGGGATAAGGGCAGGAGGATATATGTATGTGAATATTAGAATGCATCTTTGCTACAACTATTTATTAAAAGAATTATATGTAGACATATTTAGCGAAAACATGCCGTGTGGTATCCAGCTGAGTAGAATACACCACCCTTATTTCTTACCAAGGTGTCGTAAAATGCGACTAAGGTAAGTTGGCCCGCCGTGTGGTATCCGGTTGAGTAGAATAGACCACCCTCATTTCTTACTGATGTATTGTAAAGGACGACTAAGGTAAATTGAACCGCAGTGTGGTATTCAGCTGACTAGAATAGACCACCCTCATTTCATACGTAGGGGGTCGTAAAGGGCGACTAAGGTAAGTTGACTAGCCGTGTGTCTATTTTACTCAGCCGTGTATCCGGCTGAGTAAAATAGACTACCCTCATTTCTTACCGAGGTATCGTAAAATACGACTACGGTAAATTGACGTCAGGTCAGTCGCTCGTAAACGCTCCAAAAAATGTAACTATGTTTAAAACATGTTGTGCCGACCCCACTTAGAGTGGAATATGGACACGAGAATGATGATTATATATCCTCGACCTCCCTACTCACATCTTTAAACGTTTTTCAAAGTCTTACTTCGAGAACTCTGAGGTATACCCGAACCCTCTCATTTCAGTTGCTTCCACCTACATCCCAGTTAGGTCTGACCACCGAAAATATAGGCGTCCAAAAAGCGTCCTATATGACCCTGACGATCAAATAACGATCGCAAACACAGAAACACGTAATACACACATACAGCGTCTTCGCCGGCGAAGACGAGGTCCCAGATTTCTGACGTCGGTTGGTCGTTGCTTCTTGCCATCCTTCCGTCGTCGTATTGACTAATCAAAGTCATACCATCAGCCCTCCACTACACGTCGCCCTAAGCCGTGGTCCGGCCTCACAGGAGGCACCCTTAGGAAGACGTTTCCCGACGCTAGTAGAGCTTCTGTGCTCTACTCTCCGCATTTCGCAACAGTCAATTAAAAAAAATAATGATTATATATTCAGATTAATTTCTATTCTCTTCTATCAATATTTTCAAAAACAATCAACAATCCCGATAATTATTCTACATTGAAATTCATACGATAAATATTAATGATGATTGCATGTTTAATATTAAAAAGTAGTCGATTGTTGTATCAGTTTATCATGTTAATTAAATTTCCCACAGAATTAACTTTACATTATGCAAATTTTAATATGTTATTGTTTAATATATCTAATTGACATTAATTATTTGACTCTTTGATGTTTATCACCGGAAATATAATTAAACTAGCTGTCCACGCGTTGCTGTGGCTGATTCTTGTTTCGAATTCCCTTCGAAAACAAAATCGAAATCCATAGCTTTATTTAAATGAATTAATGTTGTATCTTTTTATATATATATTTTTAATCTCCGAAACGGCTCCAACGATTTTCATGAAATTCAGCATTTAGTGTTCTTGGGGGTGGAGTTGAGTTGAAGAAATCGATCTGGCTAGGTTTCATTTAAAAAAAAAGGTTTTTTTTTCTTTTTTATATCTTTAAAAAAATTACCGAGCAAGATTCGGTCACACAGGCACTCTTTATCATAATCTTTATTATACAACTCAAGTTTAAATTTCATGACTCTGCTGTTAACCATACATACTTAACCACATACATACATTGTAAGCTGAATAAAAGCTTTTAATTATAAATGCAAAAGTCTTTCTATCTATTATGCTTTGATAGCTAATCCAATGGACAAATATTTATGAAATTTGACATAATTGTTATGAATTTACAGGTCACGGGTTTCAAATCCCGTTCAGGTACCATTGGGTTAAAATGAATGTGTCTAATTGATAGTTGCAATTTCTCAAACGCTTTTCGGTGAAGGAAGACATCGTGAAGAAAACTTGCATATCTCAAAACTGCATATCAATAGAACTTTGACAATATCTGTAATCACCCAATCCGCATTGTAAAAAATAAATATATGGTTTCCAATATGGTGAATATATACTTATATAATTTTTAAATACATACTTAAATACAAATATACACCCAGACTCGAAGACCAACAAATTAATTTACAGAAAAAGTTGGCCCTAGAACCGAACCCGCGACCCGCGGAGCAGAAAGCAGGGTCACTACCCACTGTGCCAACGGGCCAGTCAAAAAAGTGTAGCAGTGTGGTAGGGCTCAGCTAAAACCCTTCCCTTCAAATAAGGAGAGGCCTTAGTCAATTAGTGAGATAGTAACAGGTCGTTACTTTACTTTTGCATAGTGATATTGTATCAAATTTAAAATTTATTCCATCCTTTATATCACGAAAGTGGTTTCGCATATAAAATTCATTTTAAAAGCAAACACCTCTAACCAATTTCACCCACGCTATTCAGCCGACTAATAAACTTTAGAGAGATATATGAACAACAGTACTATCCTAGAATTAATCAAGATAATGGGCTAATAAGGTATTCATTGCTTATCCTCCGAGCGACCATTTTAATCCGTACAATATCGTTCGATAATGCAGTTACTGTTAACATAATTTGTGTGGATTAACTTCTATTCTAGATTTGTATATTTGCTTACATCGCATTTTTAGTATTAAAGTGACCGAATTCAGAAAACAGAGATTGTAGCGTCGCGCGTGTTAAAGAGACCATAACTTGGAAGAGCAAAAAAATTCGTTTTATACTAAACTACGGTCAACTTACCTTAGTCGCCTTTTACGACACCTCGTTAAGAAATTAGAGTAGTCTATTTTACTTAGCCGGATACCACACGGCGTGATATGAATATAATAATAAACAACAATAATAATAAATATCTATACTTACTATTAAACAAAGTCACCAAAA
The DNA here is from genome assembly GCA_029227775.1 of Morpho helenor. Classification (NCBI taxonomy): domain Eukaryota; kingdom Metazoa; phylum Arthropoda; class Insecta; order Lepidoptera; family Nymphalidae; genus Morpho; species Morpho helenor. Next base: position 12,371,756 of record JARGCU010000005.1, on the reverse strand, counting down.
GCTGTCTGTATGTGATTGATATTCTGAATTCATTTAATTTTTGTGAAGATCTAGTGAAAATTTTTTGTAAAGTATTTAACTAAAGGATGGTTCTTCCGGAAGGTTTAGAATAAAAGCACATTACGGTTTTCGTAAATTGTGTTAAAGAAGTTACGCAGTTGTAAAAAAATTCACCTGCTAGGAGCATAAGCCGCGTTCACCGTTACCGAGTAATACAACAGAGCTACACTAAATTAATGTTTTAGACAATTGTAGATCTACAAATATACTACAAAAAATTAATATATAAAAAAACGGGTCACCGCACACCGAGACCTTATGTGGATTGTGCGGTTCAATTGAGGGTAGATGAAGAAAATAATGACTATAGTACTCGGGAACGAAGACGCCGCAGCGCTTCAGTCAGTTCGTGACCACGGTGGATACAACTCTGCCGAAACGTCGAACCTTATACAAAGGTAACTCGAGGTTATCGCGATGACCCGTTTGTTTATATATTAATTAGTATGAATCGCGAAATTTTAAAATCTACCATACTACAAAAAAGTCCGAAACAGCATGGCCCTGTCTCTTAGAGTTCACTCACGAGTATAATATAATAACTACTTAATTATGTTCAAAATTTCATTTGCATTACTCCATTTGCATTTCTACGCGGGCGAAGCTGCAAGCACAGCTAGTTAATAATATAAAAGGAGTCGAATTAGAATTGACTAATGCTAGAAGAAGACCTGTATACTTCCGATATGAATTGAGAAATTTGTTGATACGTTATAAGCATAAAGAAACTTTATCTTGCTATTTGTTTGATTATTAATGTATTACAGCACACAGGGTCCGGTCCTTAAGTTAAATGAACCCAAAATATCATTACGGCCCTCATAACGGATATTGGAGAAGTGATCATGGCCTTATAAAGGACATCTTGTGTAAAAAACTGCCCATTACGGCGATATCGGTGTCCTGCAGGTCAAAGAATGTCTACACTTTAATAGGTCTTTGGTCAGGGAAAATGTTGGTCGCAGTTTTCCGCTATAACGGTCGATACTTCAATAAAGACATTAAGACGTTCTTCATAAATGTCTTGGCTCGATTGTTGATAGTTAGGATATCCTCTTTCATATCAACTAGAACTTCCTATATTTTAATATCTTTGATCAGGAAATTGTAATGGCCAGTTTTCAGCTATAAACGGTCAACGATAGCTAACAATAAGACATCACTACATAGTGTAAAACAAAGTTACATTCTTTCTTTGTCCGTATATCCCTATGTATGCTTATTTCTTTAAAACTACGCAACAGATTTTGATGCGCTTTTTTTAATAGAGAGATACTAGGTAAGGATGAAATTGAAGTTGAGGATCTGACAAATATCTCCTTCAGGGATATTATCAGGTTCGTAAAAGCCACGGGTAGATTAGAGCAGGTGACACTGTCGGGACAGCAGTGAAATTGTCCCAATATGGGGAAATTGTTGGAATAGTACGGAATAGGAGCTGACCACCCGCCCTGCACCAACAGGCATCCCCGAAATTTAATAGATAGATAGAAGTGCTACATACACGTCAGAACCCTCAGCATTGAGCATTACGAAGCTAGGAGGAGGACATTTTAAAAGGTTTTTGGTCAGAAAAATGTGAATGTAGGGTCTACGAATCCCTTCGTTTCACCAATACAGCTATGCGTAGAGTTTCAAATGAGGTTATTTGTTATATTCAATTAGTTTCAATAGCCTGAGCCAGGCTAGATCGAGATGGGATAAAATGGTTACTACAATAATTGTAAATCCTAAGGGAAGCGGGGAGATTGGAAACAAATTGCTCTGAGACCGGGGGATTTATCTAGTATAGAGTTATAGTGTAAAAGTTTCATCGGTAAAGTCTAATATGTGAGCTGTACAAAACCTGAAACACGATTTCTTGCTCAATCAGCTCTTTCATCACTCAGCGTGATAACGGTTGGTTTTAACCTCTGGTAAATTTTCAATATAATTCAAATCCGTGACTTGACTTGACTGGCCCGTTGGCGCAGTTGGTAGTGATCCTGCCTACAGCGCCGCGGGTCGCGGGTTGAATTCCCGCCGAGGGCCAACATTTTCTATGAAAAAAGAAATTGTTGGCTATTCGATCGTTGGGTGTATATTTGTATTTAAGTATGTATTTAAAAAAATATATACATAAGTATATATTCACCAGTTGTCTGTCTACCATAACACAAGTATTAAGTTACTTACTTTGGGGACAGGCGACCGTGTGTGTAAGTGTCCCATATATTAAAAAAAAAACCCTTTTAGCACAGTGGTGATACTACTTTACATGAAATCAATTTTATATTAGTGGTATCCGTGACTACGCGCCAACGTAAAAGTTTAACCTTTAATAATGAAATGTGTTTTGCTATATAGACAATTTTTGTATTCTAAATGTTACCTCGGTATATGAGCTTTTATTGTGCCAAATTTCATCAATATTAGTCTAGCGGATAATCCGTATAAGCGTTACAGACATACAGATAGTTTATACTTTTAAAGTTATAATAAATAAATAAATATATAAGAAACTTACACACACGGTCGTACGTCCCCAATGTAAATAATACTTGTGTTATGGTAGACAGACAACTGGTGAATATATACTTATGTAACACAACGTACTAGGAGCACCTGATTTCGCACTCAAAACTAGATGGCACCACCCGTCGTTTGCTCCGCGCTATCGAAGTGCTTTCATAGTAATATAAGAAGTCCCTATACATTATGTTTAATGAGATTAGATCGACATCGCTATCAGATCCTAGGGCTCTAATGTGCATCCTACTGGAACACTACGCCTTAGCGCGTCTGAGACGGTGCATCCTCCGTCCGGCACATCCATACCTGGAATGCTGTGAGGGACCCGTCGTCTGTCCGCGATGCTTTCCGTACTCGTCATTAGCACGCATTCTCTCCCCTGACAGTACGTGCGTTCGAGTCCAGCGCCTTACACTTATATATTTTTTAAATACATACTTAAATACAAATATACACCAGGCAAAAAGACCAACAAATTCATTTATAGAAAATGTTGGCCCTCGGCGGGAATCGAACCGCGACCCGCGGAGCTGAAGGCAGGGTCAACCCACTGCGCCAACGGGCCAGTCATTATAATATTAGTGTGGATTATTAATAGTTATATCAAAAAAGATGGTTATCACCGGCAAAATCCAGGGGAAGCGACCACGAGGTCGAAATCCAATGCGCTGGACAGATCAAATCCGCACCACTCTTGACAGCAGGATGTATGAGGCCATTCACGCTGCGAATAACAAACCCCGTTGGCGCAACATAGTTTGCATCAAAGTGATCCGTAGTAGGGGTCACGACCATCAGTGTTGAGGAAGACGACGAGGATATCAAAAAAGCTTAGCGGCCTGTTACTATCCCACTGCTGAGAATAGGCCTCTTCTCTCCGTTTTTTGAAGAGAAGGATTGGAGCTAAGACCTACCACGCTGCTCCAATGCGGATTGGTAGGTTACACATAACTCCAGAACTTTAGAGATATGCAGGTTTCCTCACGATGTTTTCCTTCACCGAAAAGCGTGTGATAAATTGCAATTATCAATGAGACACATAAGTTTTAACAGAAAAAGTCATTGGTGTCTGCCCGGGTTTGAACCAGTGACCTTCTCAAAAGAGTCGCACGGTGTTACCGCTGGGCTTACCTTTAACCCTTTACCTCTTATAATTTAGATGTTAAAAGATTACTCCCGTTCTACTTGCATAAACATAACATATTGAACACAAACCTAAATCGAATCGGCAAACCTTACCAACACAAAAGCTTATATTTACGAGCGCCACATCCTGCGGTTTGCAAACTTTCTCTAAAGAGCGACGTGCCCGAGTTATTTTTGCATGTCCCGTTTGTTTTCATCCGATCATTCAAGTGTTGGGTAGGTTTAATGAATCATTTGCTTATTATAGCAGCCGATCCTTACAGCTTGTCACGCACACACATACAAAAACAAACACACAGTACATACAGTACAAAACTCCAATACGAAATACAAATCTAGGATACAAAACTCCAATGGAGTACACAACTCTTGCAGGGAAATTTAGTTCAGCGGCCTACGCTGTTAGAAAGATAAGACAGTTTACAGATGTCGAAACAGCAAAACTTGTTTATTTCGCTTATTATGTGTTATGGATTATTGGTATTGGGGTATGCGCGGGTAATGTAAAAAAAATTGCAATACAAAAAAAAGCCATTTACAATATGGGTCCGCGTGATTCCCTGCGAGAGAAGTTTAAGGAAATAGTTATTCTTACATTTTATTTACAGTATATTTTAACCCATTTCATTATGTACATAAATATATAAAGAATTACAAAACGATAGGTGATGATAATAGACAAAATAGAAACCGACGTAAGCTTGCAGCTTAAAAGTACGTAAGTAGTTCTTGGGTTTTGGTATAAGATTCTATAATAAAGTTCCACAATCAATTTTAGCTTTGCTTTTTAGCGATTATATATATTTTCTATTTTACTTCATCGCGGATTATAGCAAAATAATTTTATTATTACTTTTGTATTATGGATCTCCGCAAAGTAACGCCTAATTCTATAAATTATTTAGCTTTGCCATTACAGCAGTTTAAAAACACTATTAAAGTAGGGCTGATACAGAAAGCCTACTATACTGTTGATAAGCGTGTGTGGATATAAGCTCTCTTCGAAGCTGCAAAAGACTAAGTAATGGCTAAATATAATTATTATTAAAAATTACATTTTTATCGGCAACCGCCGAGTTTCTTGCTGGCTCTTCTCGCTAGGAACAGCTTTCCTAATCAGTAGTAGAGTTGACGATTCAAAAGCACTTGTTAACAATTTTACTTGAATAGGGAATATTTCGAATTTGATAACGGATAGTTCTGACTCAGAACTTAACATAGATTATCTCTAATTACAGATTATGGCAAAATAATCTTTGTATGGTGGAGCTCTCAAAGTAATCCCTAATTCTGTAAATCTATATCTATGCTTATATAATAAAGCTGAAGAGATTGTTTGTTTGATTGATTGCTTGAATACGCTAATCTCAAGAACTACTGGACCGATTTTAAAAATTCTTTGAGTATAAGATAGTCCATTTATCGAGGAAGGCTATAGACATGCTATGATAAATAGGAGAGGAGCAGCAAACAAAAAAAATATAGCGATACCAGACAAAATTGAAAGCTTTCCTTGCATGCGCTGAGTAAATGGTGAAATTTATTCAAAAATCTCTTATAATTAACTCACGATAACTACTTATATGTTCAAAATTTAATTTTAGGGTAAAATTTGTAACACACTGATTTCCATACGGGCAAAGCTGCTGGTTCAGTTAGTTAAATATAAGCGAGTTTAAATTTGCTGCCAAAAAACTTCAAATTTGCATATGTCATTTTGCACATCTTTCAGTAAAATTTAACCGTCACTGCGGCCGTAGAGTTCTGCAGCGGATGAATCAGAGTTAATTTTGCACGAGTTATCTTGTTCGTTTTTGACCGCTTTACTAGTACGGTATGCTGACGGTCAAGCCATTCAAATGGCCGAGCTAAATTATATATCAGAGAATCGTTTGTATTTAATCTATGCTTCTAAATTTTTAGCGCAATTGAACAGATTTTTTATGATATAAGTTTTTTTTTAAACCGTAATTTAGTATTTTGATTACCATAAAAATGGTTAAATTGGGTTAACCTTAAAAGCTAGTCATATGCTGTCCCGGACTTTTATTTAAAACTTTTAGAGGGGAACAATTTTGTAATACATGAATTTTGAATAACTATTACTGTTTACTTAGCTCACACAAGGAAAGCTTTAAATTTGCTTAAATTGCCCTATAGCCTTCCTTGGTAAATTGTCTATCTTACACTGAAATATTTTTTCAAATCGGTCCAGTAGTCCCTGAGATAAACACGTTCAAACAAGCAAACAAACTCTTCAGCTTTATATATTAATATACATATGTTGTTTATATTTTAACTGCCCTTATCCCAGTCTAAGTGGGGCGGCACAACATAATATAACATGATTTAGTCGCGTATTTTACGACGGGTCGCCTGCCTGACATCAACTTACCTTAGTCGCATTTTAAGACACCTCCCACACCACAAACGATTTACGTACTTTTGCAAAGCAGGAGCCGAAAGCTTAGATCGGTTCTAACTTCGTCTATTATAAATAAAATAAATACAAAAATTAAATTGCTTAAAATATACTGTGAAGCAAATGCAAGAATACCTATTTCCTTAAACTTCTCTCGCAGGAAATCACGCGGGTTTAATTTTTAAATACCACGTATCGCTTTTTTGTAACACAAAAAAAAAATCATTATCCGCCCATTTACCCCATAGCAATATTCTATAAGCCATAATGCTATGAAAGTAATCAAAATATTATAGCTTAGCATTCTAGAAAGGTATCAAAATAACCATAAAACTAAAACAAACGCAGTCAGGGGCATAAAAAGGCTTACTCGTTTCAGTAGATCAGTTACAGTTAACCCATGTCTTGACCGTGCATACCGAGACGTAGTTATTTCTGTCTGTCTGTACATTACGACGGGTTTACTGAAATAAACCATCGTCACTGACAAGAAAGTGAACTGAAGAAATAAACACGACGATGCGTAGAAACGTATTATTATTTAACATACGAATAAAATTGCGTTTTACGCGGTGTGGTAACCGGTGGAGTACAGTAGACCACCCTCATTTCTTACGGAGGTGTCGTAAAACGCGACTTAGGTAAGTTGACTCACCGTGTGGTATCCAACTAAGTAGAATAGATAACCCTCATTTCTTACGGAGGTGTCTTAAAAGGCAGCTTAGGTAAATTGACCCGCCGTGTGGTATTCGGCTGTGTAGAATAGTCTACACTCATTTCTTATCAAGGTGATGTTTTACATCTGATCTGATTGAGTAGAATAGACCAATCTCATTTGTTACCGGGATGTTGCAAAAGACTAATATAGATAAGTTGAACTGCCGTATGGTATCCGGCTGAGTAAAATAGACCACCGGCCGCCTGCCTGACGTCAATTTATCATAGTCGCTTTTTACGATACCTCGTTAAGAAATGATATTTTATTCACCCAGCCGGATACCACACGGCGGATCGACTTGCCTTAGTCGCCTTTTACGACACTCGTTAAGAAATGAGGGTTGCCTATTCTACCCAGGCGGATACCTCGGCGGTTGTGTTCGTGTTTGAATGTGCGAGTGGGTAAATGGGAGTGTGGTCGCATGTGTATGTATGTATGTTAAGAGTGCCTGTATATTTAAATTGCATGTAAGTATTTTTTATGGCACGCCGTGTGGTATCCGGCTGAATAGAATAGTACCACCCTCATTTCTTACCGAGGTGTCGTAAAAGTCGACTAAGGTAAATCGACCCGCCGTCTGGTATCCGGTTGAGTAGAATAGAGCAACCTCATTGCTTACCGAGATGTCGTAAAAGGCGACTAAGGTAAGTTGACCCACCGTGTGGTATTCAGTTGAGTAAAATAGACCACCCTCTTTCCTACCGAGTAGTCGTAACGTACGACTAAGGTAAGTCGACGTCTGGCTGGCGACCTGTAAAATACGTAGCCAAATCATATTACATGTTTGTAACATGTTGTACTACTTAGAGTGGGATGAGGGCAGGAGGATGATGATGTAAGTATTTTTTATGGTAGAGTTTAGAAGTCTATCTACTTCTTCAAATGAAAGAGTCATGAGCCGTGATATTAAAACGCTTTTACATTTATTTTTAAAGGACGGCAACTCACTCGCTCTGCGAGAGGTCTAGGGTCGCAGTTATTACTTGAGGTGAACCACTTATATATCATCCTATTCCATAAAAAATAAATTTCTATAACCACCTGTGCCTGTACCAATATTTTCCACCTTAGAGGTGGAAACCTGAACAAAATATGTTATTTGAAATCTGATTTCCTTATTTCCGTATTTATTGTACGGATAGTGAAATATCTTTTCCCATAAGCTAGCGGGTTTCCTATTTACACCCTGACGTGGCACGGAGCGGGTGTGAGAAAAATGTTCAATATTATTCCCAGTGCAGTCTATTTCCTGAGGTGTAACATAAACCCATAGATTTAAGCGATATTGACATTGTCTATGTTCAAAGTTGTTGTATTAAAGTGACTTAATTCAAAATTAGAATGTATTGAGTTATACATTACTAATCACCATTATTTATGCGTAATAAACTAACTAAAAATATATATATTTCTTGATTACGTTATTATTTTTTTTTAATAACTTGCCATCAATTTTGAATGTTCGTTATGAAAATCGATTTTTATTCAACTTGTTTTATTTATTAAGGATCAACCAGTTCGTATTATTTAAATTTTATATTATAGAGTTATTGTAATAATAGTTGCAATCAGAAGCTATGAAACTTATTTTCAATTTATTTTTATGCTTTTATCAATTTTTTTCATTGTTATATCTACTAACCCCTAAACTTAGAGAGAGCGATTATTGATTCAATGACATTAAAATTTAACTTCAACTCTGATTTCGATACAGCACATTAATAACTCTATAAAATATACATTTATTACCTTTTGGTTTCATTTGTTTCTTATCTAACGTGGATTATACTTAACTCACAATCTTTTGAAAATAAAATATATTAAATGTTCTATGGCATTAACATTTCTAAGGACGGGTTCATAATTAAATTATCAAAAATAATTTAATATTATGTGTTTATATTTTGTCTAGTTCCTAATCTATAAATAGGCTACAAATTATTGACAACATTGATAAAATTTGATTGCAATATATATTATAGAATAACTCTTATCTGGCAGAGAAATGGTGACCAAAAAGTACTATTTAAGTTTTCTAGTACTTAATGGCGTTTCCTTGCAAAATAGAAACCACTAGAGACGGAATATAAAAAGGAAAACATTAGATTGAATTTCTTATATAAGTAGATTCGTAAATAACACATAAGTAATGCTGTGTGAATAGAATAGACCATCCTCTTTATTACCGAGGTGTCGTAAAAGGCTACTAACGTATGTGACGCGCCGCGGTATCCGGCTGAGTAGAATAGATCAGTCTTTCTTACTGAGGTGTCGTAAAAGGCGACTAAGTTAAGTCGACCCGCTGCGTGATATCCAGCTAAGTAGAATAGACTACCTTCATTTCTTACCAAAGTGTCGTAAAAGGCTACTAAGGTATGTTGACCTAGTAATTAAATTAGCAATCTTTTTAATTACTGAATTAAATAAAGATACACAGCCTTACTTATAAAAATCCTTTAATCACTGACTAAACAATTACTTAACTAACAAATGCTTAAGTGGTTAAACATTTCTTTAACTTTCTTTACTTCTAAACGTTACTTAGGATTCAATTAGTCAATCAACGTTTAAAATATTTAAGAACTGCAACACTGAACAAAAGACCGAATGAAATTGTGATATTATTTATTTTTAGTCTGTAGCGGCACAGATTGTTGCGAATTCATAATCGATTAATTTTGTTATTGGTTTATGTCGATGCCCAAAACCAAGTTTCAAGTTTCCTTTAATTTATAAAGCTTTTTTTGTAACTTATAAAAATGGTTTTACCCGCGACTTCGTGAGCAGGGTCGTCTCGCTTACTCCTTGGGAGTAGGCGGGGTACGGGCCTCGAGGCGTACCTCCTTGCCCGGGCAGTTCCTCGCGGGCACTTAAGCCCGGTCTGTGTTTCGGCCGTAGGCCGAGGTCACCTAGGTGACCTAAGGGATGTCTGGTTCGGTGGGGAGGTCTGGGAATGGTAGCTCCCAGACCTCAAAGTCTTCTTCGGGTGGTCCTAAGTCGGGTGGTGTCATGATCAGGGGTGTCAAATCCGGTGTTTTCGCCCTCTCGCCCATCGCGTCGTCCTCATCGTCACCGTCGTCATCCACATCGAGCCGCGGAGACGGTGACCGCAGGAGCTCGCGAGGCAGGGAACGTCCATCGGGTGGTCGCGCATGGAGTGGCGCGACTTCGTTCGCGTGGACTGTTGTAGTGTAATAGGTCGATAATAGATGGCGCTTTATTTCCGTGGCCTGTATGTTATTCTGGTGGAAAGGAATAATTGTGCCAAATTTCATCGTATAACAAATATACGTACATACCATCACAAACATTCGCATTTATAATATTAATAGGATATATCGAGATTCGTGTAACGGACAGAGCGATACCAAAATCAGCTGTTACGCCGACGCCATTGCTTAAACAATCCTTAAACAACGTCCTAGTGGTGTTTATTTTGACAACTATTTAAACAGCGATTTAAACAGTATTTAAAGTTAAGTATCGTTTATAAGTAAAAAAGTTTCTTAACTAACCAGTTACTCATTGCTTAAATTTAATTAACGTTTATAAGTAAGGCTGATAATAATTAAGATCTTAAACCTGAGCTCTAAAAGTAAAGCCTACAAAATTTTATTTCATTACATACAGGTCATGTTATACTGGACTGAGAATATACCTTCATAATTCTATTTTGAAAGGAATCAACTTGTTACTGCGAAATTTCGTTTGCTTTAGCTCTTTACAAATAAAAGCCCCTTTATTTATGAAACAGGTAAAATGCTTTCACGAAATACAATTTAGTCATTAAAGAGATTTTGTTGTTCTGAATTTTATATTTTTCGAAGAGTAACTAAAAGACCTGGGCACGTTTAAGAACTGTGTTAGCCCAGTGGTGAAACCGTGCGACTCTATCGAGAGAGTCACAGGTTCAAACCCCGGGCAGACATCAATGAATTTTTCTACTAAGGCTTATGTATTCATAATTGCAATTTCAAACCGTGCAGTATCCGGCTGAGTAGAATAGACCACCCTCATTTCTTAACCAGCAGTCGTAAAAGGCGACTAAGGTAAGTCGACCTGCCGAGTGGTATCTGGCTGAATGGAATAGGCCATTCTCATTTCTTATCAAGATTTCGTGAAAGATGACTAAAGTAAGTCGACCCGCCGTGTGGAATCCGGCTGATTAGAATAAGCCACTCTCATTTCTTACCAAGGTGTCGTAAAAACGACTAAGGTAAACTGACCCACCGAGTGGTATCCGGCTGAATAGAATAAGCCCCCCTTATTTCTTACCGAGGTGTCGTGAAATGCGACTAAAGTAAGTCGACCCACTATGTGGTATCCGGTTGGGTAGAATAGACTACCGTTATTATTGCCGAGGTGTTGTAAAATACGACTAAGGTAGGTTGACGTCAGGCAGGGGGTCGGTCGTAAAATAGCCAAATGGTGTGATAACATGTTTAAAACATGTTGTGCCGATCCCACATAGAGTGTGATAAGGGCTGGAGGATGATGATTATTATAACGTAAACAAGCTGATATATCGCAATGTGAAAATCCAATTCGAATTCTATATAACGCGAAAATCCAACAAAAGATAAAAATCCAGCATATTGCCAGGGCACAGTACATTATGCCGTTTGATCCTCGTTGAATCCTCCAAAGCTGGATTCGCGAGATACGAACGTGTTTTGCATGTTGCACTGGAAATGACAAAATTTATTGCCTCCTTGATATTACGGCCTTTGATATGTTAGTCTTCTTTTAGTGAAATTGATTTGTTTAAAATCAAATTTCGTCGACGACCATAGTCTGCGACAAAGTAAGGGTCGTTTGCTTGAGAATCGATAGTATAGATGTAGTTTTGCTATAATCCGCGTTTGATAAGAAAATCTCCATAGATTTTCTTATGCTAAGTTTAGTTAGAAACGATTAACGATGCGTGTTTCAGCACCTTAGTATCACAATTCACAATTGTTTATTGTATGTAATATTCGTCCCACCGATTGTTACTTCAGCTCATGATAAGCTAAGCTCAGGTGAGGCTAGTGCGGGGCTACCGGACCATCACCGGCGAGGCGGCCTGCACCTTGGCCAGGTCCCTTCCGGAGGATCTAGAGGCCCAGGTGCTTGCTCAGGCCTACAGGCTGCTAGGCCCGCTCATCGGGGGAAAATTCTACGGCGGTAGAGGTGGATTGGCGGAGAGCAGCTCAAGTAGAGCTCCTTCACCAATGGAGTCGGCGGCTGGAATTACCTAAGGATTCTAGACAATTTCAGCCATTCAGCGTATTCTCCAAGGCTGAGTCACCAGGAGGCATGGGTCCTTTCGCCTAACACACGTGCTTTTCGGGCATGGTTGTTTCGGGGGATATCTGCGAAAGGTGGCTTGGTGCGAAGCAATCGGTGAGTGCCGCGAGTGCGGCATCGAGTTTGATACGGCGCTGCACATGTTCGCAGACTTCCCAGCTTGGGTGGTTCAGCGGGCGGAACTTATGGCACAGGTGGGGCACGATCTCTCCTTGCCCATTATGGTTCGTGCCAAGGTAGACAGGTAGCAATCGCGGGCAGCGATGGCCTCCTTTTGCGAGAACGTTTTGTCGCGGAGTGGATCCGGGAAGTCGAGTCCTTGGATCCGATCCAGCGCTGGCGAGCGGGGCGTAGACGTCTCGCTGAAGTCCGTCGCATGCCGCCCTAATTTGGACCTCCGAGCGGTCCGAACGGGGTTTATCGGACGCTCGTTGGAGTTAAGTCCCCGAAGCGGCCGATGTATCTGGTGCTCCCGATGATCGAGGGAGGGGCCACTGTTTAGAAAGGCCCCGACTCGGATATGGCGCACTCCGGGTGACAGAGCCACTGCTGGCTCAATGGCTTGGGGGGAATGTGTACAACAGTCCGACATATCCGTTGCTCGTCGCCATCGGGCGATGACGATCCATAATGGGTTTTCGTGACATACAAAAAAAACTGAATTACATCGGTAATTTTGGTTCTTCTACAGATCTCCTCATTTCTGATTTAATCACGTTGAGATATTGCCAGACATAGTTCGCCCTATCACCCACTGAGCTACTTCGATTATGTATTGCAAAAAATTGTACCACGTAAAAATTTAATAATATCAAAAAAATTGTTCCTCGCAATTTAACACCGAAAAAATATCGTTAATGCAAATGTGTCAAGCGATTAATTAAAATATATCAAGCGTGAACGTTGCAAAAACATTACAGTACAATGAAATTCGACGCCAATACGAAGTGCAAATATTTCATGAGAACGATTGCCCGACCCGTATAGTATATTGCTCGCAGCGTACAATCCCTGATATTAGCAAATTTGATTTTATGGTTACATTTGAAATGTACATTTTTTGATTAAAACCACAACCTTGAAGGCCGTGTAAGCGCTCTATCTCTGTTATACTATAAATTTAGTGACAGTAACAATCCGTGATTTAAAAGTAGCGGCCTGTTACTATCCCACTGCTGAGCAAAGGTCTCCTTTCTCCGTTTTTGGGGAGAAGTCTTATTAGACCGACCACGCTGTTTGTGGATTGATAGGTTACACATATCTCCAGAATACCGACCGAGGTAACTACACAAGAAAGAGAACTATTGGTTATGACAGAACATAAACCTTCTATTGCCTTCTTATTCTTGCCTTCTACTTATATCGCTTTCTTCATTCCGAAAGATGAAAGGCCTTTATGGTTCGTATAGTAATTCATTAATTTAACTTTGCCAAAATGGTCGTACTAAAAAACTTACCAAGAACGGCGGAAAATACTCTCCGAAGGTAGAGAATTATTTTCGATATCACACAAATGTTTTCGATGTTATAAAAGTCAATAAATTTAATAAAGAACGATTAGTTGAAAGCGAAGACGCAGAAAATTAGAAAATGTTATTACCTCAATAATTTTCCGATTTTCTTTGACTGCAATCACTTTTCATCTGAAAGCAAAAAAAAATAATGTTTTGTAGATTTTAATAATAATTATACGCAGATAATATAATTTTCAACAAATCCTGCTGTCCTTATCCCAATCGAAATGGGGTCAACACAACATGTTATAGATATGTTGTAACATGATTTGGCTACGTATTTTACGACCAGCCGCCTGCCTGACTTCACGTACCTTAGTCGTATTTTACGACACCTCGGTAAGAAAGGGTGGTCTATTCTACTTAGCCTGATACTACACGGCGGGTCGACTTACCTTAGTCGCCTCGGTAAGAAATGATGTCTATTCTACTCAGCCGGCATATAATTTTCAACAAATATACCGTTTCAATTATTATGGTGTTAATTTAAACTTCTTAGTTGATTTTTCAAAACCAACACAGCTCGTGATGAAGGATGGAACGAATTGCCCCTATGTAATCAAATAAGAAATGTATTTTGTTATTAGATCTCTAGAGTGAGGAACCTCTTCATAATACATGCCCTCCCCTACAATACTGCATGTATCCTAATTGATTCAAGAATTAAGAGGAAGTCTGGATATGTTGATCAAGTGAAGTATAATTAAGTACCGTATACAAATATTTCTTCCCAGAAGTTACAGTCGCAAAGCTAACATACTCGTACATCTAGCGCTCTGTTTTAAAAGGTACATTTTGACACACATATAATTGGTTGATGTAATATTTTCATATCAAGGTATTGCTGGGCTTCTCTCTACTTTTGCGTTTCAAAAACAACAGTCATAATTTACTTGGCACTAAAAATGAAATGCATAAGTTGCTGCTTGCTTGTTTGTGACAAATAAGCCGTGAATATGAGATAAAGAATCCCACAACTCATAAGAAGCTTCTTTGTCCGTTATCAGTCGACATGTTCGTAGATTATAAAGTTTTGCGAACTAGTAATTTTGTTATTGCTTGTGTATAACTTGAGTCTTGTATAAATTTGAAGCCACCTTTTTCTAGTTGATTTCTAGTTATTTTAAACTCTATTATTTTAGCATTTACGTATGGCCTATTTTGTACGAGTTTAATACAGACTAAAAACGCACTAACAGTATGTTGTAACACGTCCATTCACGCCCGCGACCCTATTGATACTGACGTGCTGCGCTTGATACAGTGTATGGATATTGATGATATATGTTTGAGTCTTTATATAAATATACATAAACCCACATACACCATATTTATATTCACGCAGACGAAGTCGCGACATTTTGTAATATGTATAAATCAATATGGAGTGCATTACAGCTGGCTGACCGGAAACACCTGCGTCTGACGCACCCGTAAGCGCGTTTATCTCAGTGCAGATTAAATATCCACTCTTGTAAAGTTCCCTAGCTCATAATCCATACTAATATTAATGTGAAAGTCTGTATGTTTGTAACGGTTTCACGGTGGATAAGTATTTTTTTGTACAATTGAATCTTTCCGAGCTAGCATATATGTATATGATAAAAATGTTTTATTGCTAAACAAATTTGCCTTTGTAGATTTATATTCTCGATGTAAAATGTGTGATACGCCGTGTGTTATCCGGCTGAATAGAATAGTAGGTACCACCCTCATTTCTTACCGAGATATCGTAAAAGGAGACTAAGGTAAATCGACCCGCCGTGTGGTATCCGGCTGAGTAGAATATACCAACCTCATTTCTTACCGAGGTGTCGTAAGAGGCGACTAAGGTAAGTTAACCCACCGTCTGGTATCCGGTTTAGTAAAATAGACCACCCTCTTTCTTACCGAGAGGTCCTAAAATGCGACTAAGGTAAGTTGACGTCAGGCAGGCGGCCGGTCGTAAAAACGCAGCCAAATCATGTGACAGCATGTTTGTAACATGTTGTGCAGACCCCACTTATAGTGGGATAAGGGCAGGAGGATGATGGTGTAAAATGTGTGATATTTAATAATTCGCATCTATTCTAATATGATTATTATTTCTATTAAATTCTATATCTTTTCTTTTATTGCTCTGATTTTGTTATAAATATTATTTATAAAAAAGAGCAAAATACATTTTTTGTATTCTATTATGGATCTCTGCAAATTAACGTCTAATTCTATAAATTATTTGAACGTAATTTTTCATGAGAAAAACAAGATAATTCGCGACTTCTAACCACTGAGTTACAAAGGTTTTAATGTATAAAAAATATATTCCAATGCATCTGTAAGTTGAATGTAAAGATATGTTTTATTCAAATGATATCTCGCGCGTTTTGGATAGTCAAAACGTTTCCCGTACGCCCGGAATGCTAATACTGTCGTTTGTGTACTGCGCGAGACTAGAAACAGAAAAAAAGTTCCACATATATCGTATAACAAAATCGCCCGCCGCGTCTGTCTGTCTATCAAAAATTAACTTAACTCCGCCGTGTGGTATCCACTGAGAAAGATAGAACACTCTCTATTGTTAACGAGGTGTTGTTAAAGGCGACTAAGGTAATTTGAACCGCCGTGTAGTATCCTGTTCAGTAGAATAAACTACCCTCTTTTTACCGAGGTGTCGTAAAAGTCGACTGAGGTAAGTTGACCCGCCATGTGGTATCCAGTTGAGTAAAATAGACCACTATCTTTTTACAGAGGTGTCGTAAAAGATGACTAAGGTTTGTTGACCCGCCTTGTGGTATCCGGTTGAATAGAAAAGAAACACCCTCTTTTTAACGCGGTATTGTAAAAAGAGACAAAGGTAAGTTGACCCACCGTATAGTATCCGGTTGAGTAGAATAGACCACCCTCTTTTTACCGAGGTGTCGTAAATATGACTAATAAATAAGTTGACATCAGTTGGTAAGGTCATGTAATGAGGAGGGATGAAAATAATGTGACCAAAAGAGTTTTAAATATGAATGTGGATGGATTTATGGCTAGGGGGAGGCGAAAAAGATGGATGGATTGTGTGAAAAATGTTATGCATGTGAAAGGAGTGGCACCAGAGTTGACGAATGATAGAGGAGAATGGAAGATGAAGACATATTGTGCCGACCCCACTTAGAGTGGGATAAGGGTAGGAGAATGATGAATTAAGTTGACATAAGGCAGGCAGCAGTCGTAATATTTAGTCAAATTACATCATAGTCAAAACATGTTGTGCCGACCCCACTTAGAGTGGTATAAAGGTAGGAGAATGATGATGATAATAATATAAAGATAAAAATTGTAAATAATTTGATATATATACAAGAATCGAACCCGTGTCCACTGATTTGTACGACGCATCTCCACGCCATCGTTCTTTAATCAAATGTACCAATAAATCTGAGTATCGTGAGAATGATACTAAATTAAAACCAATCTGTACCTATTTGCAACATTTATTCGATTTTGAGTCATAATATTACGTAATAAGAGCTAAATTAACACGACCGCCATATCAGTTATTGGTTAAAGGAAACACAGTTGTTATATTTGATGAGTGTAAAATAAATTGGTTTCCAACAAAAAAGTGTATGAATGAGTGACGTCATAGGAAACATGATTCGTTTTAATGACTATCCGTTTCAGGGTTAATGACAAGGAATTAGAGAATACTGGATGTGGCGTTTTATTTTTTTTGTCTTAAAAAAGGTTTTTAACAGAACATTCTCATCCTCAACTTTTCTAATTGTACCGAAAATTTCTCTTACCGAGGAAAAGCTAGCCGAGTGACCCAGTCTTCCTCGGTAATTTTAATAAAAAAAAAATATAAAAAATGCAATTAAAAAGAGAAATTTTTTAAAAAGTTTTCAATACCTGAAAACAGGATTTAAACAACATTTTTTGAATAAAACCTAGCTAGCTTAACCAAAGCCTTCTTTCTACATGCCCAATTTCATGAAAATCGTTGGAGCCGTTTCCGAGATTCGGAATACATTAACTCATAAATTAACTCATAGAGAACAAATAATTTTTTTTCGATTCTATTCTATAAATAACATAATGACTCATTTAAATATTAAAATTTTTTATATTTAATATTTACATGAGTTAATCTTGTATATATATAATCTGAATTTCGGAAATGGCTCCAATGATTTTCATGAAATTCTATATGTAGAGGGTTTCGGAATCGATCTAGCTAGGTTTTAATAAAAAAAATGAAATTTTATCCCTGTTTTCAGGCATTGAAAAAATGCCAAATAAATTGAATAGAAAAGGCTAATTACACTGTCATTTGCAAAGTCATGGTAGCTCATTTGGGGAATGGGCGGTCTAAATAAGTAAAGGCTAATTTGGTGCAATTGCTGCTTATATACTAGGCCAAAATACAGAATTATTAAAATCCCGTTTATCCCTCGGGACTAGGAAAAAAACATACAATTAAGGATTTTTTAAAACTATAGTTGAATTTTAGTTGAAAACTTATAGTATATGATTTTTGATTAAAAACAAATTTACAGATTGCGTGAAGTAAAACTTTCGACGTACGTCAAATTGGTTTAACTTACACGCGATACAAATCCATTAGAACCAGTTTAACTAATGTACAACAATCATGAAAATGTAGTGTACTTTCACTCACTTTCAAGTATCAAATATGTTATTTCTTGAAAACTAGTTTTGTGTAGTAAAATAATGCCTTATTATCGAAGCAATTTTAAACAATACATCTTTAATCCTTATGCAATTAAGTACCTTAAATAAATTGTTGATTTAATATAGGCCAATATGGCCGTTTACAGCATATAATTTAAATGAACATTTTCGAAGATATTACAGATTTAAAATACCGCGAGGATTGCATCGAGTGACTGAGTTCACTGAGTGACATAGGCTATATATTTTATACCCGTGCGAAATCGGAGCGATCCGCTAGTAAACAAATAATAATATTATCATTACTTTTGTACATTAGATTTCCGTTTTTAATGGTCTGTAACTATCATTATTTTTTATAGAAAGTATTTCAATGACATACAAATGAATCGTGTCTAGTATCCCTAGCTCTTTGTACATTATTTCTGTACCTCAGTTCATTGGCTTAGCATTAGCTAGTGCATAACAGTGTATATTACCGCTGTATTTAGACGGCTTAATATAGACACCAGTCAATCTCCTCACTGGATATATTGTTCTTTGTAATTTAATTAACTTGTCTTATTTTGAGTTACATTCTAGGTTAATAGCTTAATTGAAATATGTAAGAATTAAAGGACATTACATATTCCTTTACACTAGCTCAAAAAAGCAATTAAAAAGTCACTCATTCATAAAGCTTATTATGTTAATCTTAATTATGCTGTTGAGGACTACGTTGATGATAAGGAAGTTTGGATTTAAATTGCCAAGTATACACACTAGATTATATTGTAAATTTTTTAATTTGTTATTAATTAGAAATATATTATTGTAATACTTAATTTTGAAAAGAGTGACCGCCGTGTTTCTTGCTGGTTCTTCTCGGTAAGAGCACCTTTGCGAACCAGTCGTAGCTTTATTCTAATTTGACGATTCGAAAGTGCTAATAAAAGCAAATTTGAATAAAGAATTATTTGAATTTGAATTATTATTAGAAATATTCTTATTTATTTATTTATTGTACATACAAATTGTTTAGTTTTAGATGGGCGTCCGATAAATTCAGTTCGAAACACCCAAAGGTCCCCTTAGGGCGCCCAAGGTCTCATTACGACGGGCTTCGGCGAAATGTCTGCGCCCCGCTCGCCTGTGGCTGATCGAATCCAAGGATTCAACTTCCCGGACCCGCCCCGTCGCCTCCTTCCTCGAGATAACATCCTCGCAGAAAAAGGCTATCGTAGCCCACGATTTCTCCCTGTCTACCATGGCAAGTACCACGGTGGGCTAGGAGAGAGGTTCCCAACCTCTGCCATGAGCTCCACCTAAGCTGAGCAAGCTGGTAGGTTACACGTATTCCCAGAATTCTCAGGAAGCATGCAATTTGCTCAAACTCTTTTTTATTAGCTCTTTAGAATGGTTAGATTGGTTAAGTTTTAGTGTATAATAGAGCTGGCATACACATCTAGTGTACAAACTCTGTTATTAAAGAACAAAAAAAAGAAAAAGTTACTTACTTACCGACGAAAGGCCGTGTTTAAAAAGCAACATATTTTTGACACATGTTTAGTAATTTCCCATTCATTAACACAAGCGATGGTATTTAAACCGGATTAGTGATACAGTGTCATAACAAACGTTCCACATAAATTTCCCATAGCTAATGATTGATCTTGTCAACGAATTTAGGTGATTGCGTTCCAGTTTACACATCCGCACCGGCTAATTGTCTATCGCGTGTCCTAAATTCGTGTTTCCGGTTGTCATCCCTATTTATGGCTTTGATATTTTATGTAGATATTGATGAGATAAGCGGGTATTTAACCAGTTTGTGATGATTAGCTTTTACTAGCATGACAAGAAAAATTAATGGTATATAAATTAGCTTTTACCCGCGACTTCGTTCGCGTGGACTGTTGTCGTGTGATATGTTAATAATAGATGGCGCTTTTCAATGTCATCCTATTCCTGTAGAATTAACAGGATTTCTATATCATATATGTTAATCCGGCGTATAAGGAATACTTGTGCCAAATTTCATCGATATTGGTTCAGCAGATTCTCCGTGAATTGAAACTTATATCCATACTCACAAACTTTCGCATTTATAATATTAGTAGATTAATAGAATATGATGATAAAGTCGGTATATATTATATGCTTTCACGGAAAATTTGTTGAGAAATCATCACTCTCCTGTCCTGTCATTTGATAAATAATTAAGCCACTCCTCATATTAAATCGATCGAACGATTCCCACATGTCACCCGGCGCTTTCTTTTTTAATTGCATTTTCTTTATATCTTCAAAAAGAATGCCGAGCAAGGCTCCTGGGTACTGACTACAAAACATCAATATAAAACGGAAGCTGCGTCACCGAGGATGTCCACCGGATGAGGCACGGAAGCGTCAAATTGCGGACCAAACACGAGGACACCCAATCAGCCGCGGCCAGTGTTTACTGTCCGGCTTGTTACTGTAACCTGCTTAGATATTCTCTTTGATTTGATTTGTGACTAGAGGGAGGCCTTTTTTACATGAGGAAACCCTTCATGGGCTCTACTATTCACTGGGGGTCGAAAGCAATTATGCCGGACGCTTACCGGCTAAAACCTGATGGTGTTCCACCTTGCTGCTTGGTAGCGAGGGCACAGATATACTAAACGCATCACGTCTACACCCTCGTCAGCAGCCTACCCTTGCTACTTCTGTAGAACGCACTATAGAGCTGTCTTGTGTAGAGCTGGAGCAGTATATTGTAGTGTGCGTGAAATTGGCTCGCCAAATGTAACTCTTTCATAAGATATTTACGTACAAACTTTCTTCCTTGTATAGGCTTGTGTTGATAGAATTGTTTTGACTTTTACATCAGTTACAAGTCAGATTTAGTTGAGGTGTTGTTAAAATTGTTAATGTAATCTTTGGTTCTCTAATCTATCGTCAATCTACGATTGATTGTAGGTGAAAGTTTGCACTTTTTTAATCTTTACTAGTATTATAAATGCGAAAGTCTGTCTGGCTGTATGTAGCACTTTCACGGCTTATCCGCTGCATCATTATTGATGGTATTTGGCATATTTAAAGCCTACATCAGACTGAAATATTGGACTTAAAAAAACATTGTTTTACTTCGGGAATATAAAAATTTACATAAGAGTAGAAGAGGTGTCGTAAAATACGGCTATGGTAAGTTGACGTCAGGCAGGCGGCCGGTCGTAAAATACGTAGCCAAAACATGTGACAACATGTTATAACAAGTTGTGCCGATCCCACTTAGAGTGGGATAAGTGCTTGAGGATGATGTATGTATATATTTGCCACTTATCTGTCACCTATAATACAAGTATTGGTATTTACATTGGGGACAGACCTTGTGTTCTACTCAGCTGGATAATTATATTCATCCTCCTGCCCTTATCCCACTCTAAGTGGAGTTTGCACAAAATGTTACGAACATGTTGTCACATGATTTGGATACATATGTTTCGATCGGCCGCCTGGCGAACGTCAACTTAACTTAGTCATATTTTACGACACCTCGGTAAGAAAGAGGATGGTCTATTTTACACAACCGTATACCACACGGCGGTTTAACTTAGCTTAGTCGCCTTTTACGACACGTAAGAAATGAAGGTGGTCTATTCTACTCAACCGGATACCAGTCGGCGTTAAATAATAATAACTTGTGATACCTGTATTGCGACAGCAAAGTTAGCAACTCATTCGATGGTCTCGGTATTCGCTTTTACAATAAAATTCCGCAATCAATACTAGATCAGTCTACAGAAAGGTTTAAATTAAGTATAAGAGATATGCTTATACGTAAAGCATATTACAAAATTGAAGATTATTTGGATGATAAAAAAGCCTGGATTTGAAAATCCTTTCAGCTTCATACAAGACTGCGGTTTAATAATGTAAAATTGAAAATGTTTAAAAGATTGACCGTCGAGTTTCTTTCTGGTTCTTCTCGGTAAGAGCAACATTCCGAACCAGTTGTTGCTTCATTAATCATATTGATCCTTGACGATTCAAAAGTGCTTGAAAGAGCTTATTTGAATAAAGATATTTTGATTTGTAGTTATTAAGACATCGTAAAACGGGCAGGTAATTGCCAAAACAAAAGCCACCGATGCACGTGGCATAATTAATAATCCAGACCCCACTTTCTAAACACAAAGAAAATTGCTTCTTCAGCATAATTAATACTGCACGGAAGAAAGAAAGCTTTTAAACAGGCACTAAAAGGCTTCGGTGCTCGGCCGAGATGAAAAATTACCTATTAATCTTCAGCTGAAATAAAATCGGATTAAGGTGTCTGGGCTTTTGAGAGCTGCAACACTGTTTTATGTTAGTTAATTTGTTGAGCTGTGGTAGCCCAGCGGTATCACCGTGCGCCTCTTTCGAGAAGGTCTAGGGTTCAAACCCCGGGCACACACCAATGAGTTTTCTAGTAAAACTTATGTGTCTAATTGATAATTGCAATTTATCACACGCTTTTCGGTGAAGGAAATCTGCATATCTCTAGAGAATTCTGGGGATATGTGTAACCTACCAATCCGCATTGGAGCAGCGTGGTAGGTCTTAACTCCAATCCTTCTCTCCAAACAAAAAAAAAAACGGAGAGAAGAGGCCTATGCCCAGCAGTGGGATAGTAACAGGCCGTTACTACTACTACTACTAATTTGTTGAGAAGGAAATGTTAAAGAAAGTGTAATACATACTAATAATAGTAATTGGTTGACCGAGCGTTTACAATTTTTTTTACAAAAAAAAAAATAATTTGGTAGGTGAGGTATTTCCATTTCTAGAGACCACACGTTCCCAGAATAAACTACGCTGACTTGACAGTTTACGGCAAAAATCGTGTTCTATATATTCAATTTAATGCCCTTAAACAGGAATGCAACGTTTTTTTTAAATAAAACCTAACTAGATCGAGTTTTCCCCTCCAAAACCTGTATGCTGAATTTCAGGACAATCGTTGGAGCCGTTTCCGAGATTCTGAAAATATACTTGACTTATCGTTTTTTACGACACCTCGGTAAGAAATGAGGATGGTACTATTCTACTCAGCCGGATACCACACGGTGAGGTCGACTTACCTAAGTCGTCTTTTACGACACCTCGGTAACAAAGGAGGATGTTCTAATCTACTCAACTGGATACCACACGGCGGGTCGTCTTACCTAAGTCGCTTTTACGACACCTCGGTAAGAAATGAGGGTATTCTATTCTATTTAGCTGGATACCACACTGCAAATAATTGCACTAGTATTCTAACAGTATTTTTATAAAGCTATAAAAAATATATAATGCTATAAAATGCTAGCCTAAAACTAATGCTAATAATGGAATTTTAAAAGTGCAATTACACAGCAGAACTCTCTTTATATACTAGTTCATCTTAAATAGGATTCCTACACGTAAACGAGAAAAGAAGGCGGACAAACTATGTAGGTATCAGAATTATTATAAGCCAGCCCTTATTTACTCAGCGTGACACGGGTTGTGTGTGCTGCAAAGTGATAACAACATATTTCTAACTAAAGTACAAACTTTTATGATCCCACAATTTATCATTCAGATTTGCGAACTCACTAGCTATTGTCCGTTACTTCGTCTGCACTTTACTTCAATCTATACTAATTTATAATGCTGAAGAGTTTTGTTTGATTGTTTAAATGCCCTAATCTCAGGAAATAGTGGAAGGATTTGAAAAATTTTTTCAGTGTAAGATAGTCGATTTATTGAGAAAGGCTATAGGCTATATCGCTATAACTATAACGCTAAGATTTTTTATTATTTATTATTATAGTATGGACAGTTAAACCCCCATCATTGATTTCTCCTCCAAACAGGTGTAGCAAAACGTAAATTGTAGACATATGTCTCCATACAGACATATGTATTAATTTAAAATTTATAAGCAAAGTAGGGTATTAAAACTAGTATTAGAAGCACAAAAATCAATACCGCATTTGTATGAACGATACGTTATATCCGAGCAACTGGAATGAGAAACGGCACTTTACTAAATTGCA
This sequence comes from Morpho helenor, assembly GCA_029227775.1. Classification (NCBI taxonomy): domain Eukaryota; kingdom Metazoa; phylum Arthropoda; class Insecta; order Lepidoptera; family Nymphalidae; genus Morpho; species Morpho helenor. The sequence continues at coordinate 12,347,411 of JARGCU010000005.1, read as the reverse complement.
GAAGATGAAATGTAGCTGACTGTATTGAATAGAAAAATTGTTATACATATATCAGCGTTTATTCTGTTAGTATAACATATCGCACGAGCGATATCAAGAGCGGTCGTCATTATTTTGTTGTGCTCCATTGAATTTTGTTTTATATATAGTCAAAATTATAAATTACTTCCGAGACTTTATAAAAAGAAACTAAAATTTCTTTATATTTTAATTTATTCAAATACTTTTACACACTATATATTATCTAACTATACTTTATACTATCTGACTACCATCAGGTGTTGCCTGGTAGGAGATGAGTTAGGGACTGACTCTTTGCGATGGTTCCAGCGACCATCGTGTGAAAGGTGCATAAAATGCAACTAAGGTAAGTTGACGTCAGGCAGGCGGTCAAATCGTATAACAAGAGGTTTATAACATGTTGTGACGGTCCCACTTAAAGTAGGATAAGGGCAGAAGAATAATGATGATGTTTTATCTTTATAAACAGAACATTCTTCGGATGGGGCCAAAATATACTTTGTAAACGTCCAGTAACGGACGTCCAATTTCTGATACAATGACGTCCACGTTCACTAGAGATCATAGAAATAGTTTTTTAAAAATCCGTTACATTTATGTCATAGACATCGGTTTTTTGTACAGACAAAATAAAACGTTGCGCTGTTAGTGAAACATGTTTTTTGTGTCTGACACACCTGTCACTTATTTACTTACCAACTTGTTAGTCTTTGTAATGAATTTGCCAAAATGTAATTTGGTTTTTCGTCAGGTTTTTTGTTGTAAATGCGATCGTTGTTTATTTTGCCTTAATAAACGGCTACTGTTAGACATATATTTATATATGAATTATATATATACATAGTACCTGGTTGACCATGCCTCACTCGGTAATTTTTTACAAAAAAAAAAAGGAAAAACTAATAGGGTAAAAAAGTGGGTAAAAAAGGTGGGGCTCGATTCCAGGTATTTTCATTTCCCTGCGACCACCCGTTCCCCGAATAAGCTACGCTGACTTGCGTTGAATGGCTAAAAAGTGTTATATTTATACAATGCACATTTTTGAATTTTATTAATGCCCAAAAACAGGGATAAAACGACCTTTTTTTTTAAATAAAACCTAGCTAAATCGTTTTTCCCCCAAAACCCCGACATGTCTAATTTCAGAAAAATTGTTGGAGCTGTTTCCGAGATTCCGAATATATAAATAAATAAATAAATATATGGGACACTTACACACACGGTCGTCCGTCCCCAAAGTAAGTAACTTAATACTTGTGTTATGGTAGACAGACAACTGGTGAATATATACTTATATATTTTCTAAATACATACTTAAATACAAAATATCTGGGTGACCGAGCTTCGCTCGGTAATTTAAAAAAAAAAAAAACTTAAAAAAAAAGAAAAAAAACAATTATTTCGTTGGGGATCGACCCTTGGCATTCACATTTCTCGAGGCTGCCCGTTACCCGAATAAGCTACGTCGACTTGACAGTTAATGGCGAAAATTCAAATAAATATAAATGTTAGTGTTTTTTAATGGCCAAAAACAGGGATAAAACAATATTTTTTTTACATAAAACCTAGCTAGATCAATTTTTCTCTCCCAAAACCTCCTACATGCTGAATTTTAGGAAAATCGTTGAAGCCGTTTTCGAGATTCAGAAAATATATATATATACAAGATTAACTCATTTAAATATAAAGATAAACACCCAGTCTCACAGACCAACAAATTCATTTTTTTTTAATAGAAAATGGCCCTCGGCGGGAATCGAACCCGCGACCCGCGGAGCTGAAGGCAGGATCACTACCCACTGCGCCAACGGGCCAGTCTTGTATATATATGTATACATACAAGATTAACTCATTTAAATATTAAAGATATCACATTGTGATCCATCAGCCTTGTAAGGATTCTAAAACGAATTGTTAAGTAGAAAATTCTTTGAACTAGACGGTTTGAAATGTAAAAGTAATATTAAAATTATTTTGCTATAACCCGCGAAGAAGTAAAATAGAAAATATATATAATGCTAAATGTAAGTGGACAATCGGTTATCATACCTGATACATGCAGGATTCGTAAAATCGCAAAGCTTTGCGATTTTGATCGTGGAGTCTATCTCCTGATGATGCTTCGGTTGCGGGGCGAAACGATTGTTGAGTTTGTGATAGTGAACGTATATAGTGCTTGTGTATTGTGGTGGCGGTGGTGGAGGTTTGTGCATGTGTTTTTACGAATCCTGCATGTATCAGGTATGATAACCGATTGTCCACTTACATTTAGCATTATATATATTTTCTATTTTACTTCTTCGCGGATTATAGCAAAATAATTTTAATATTACTTTTGTATTATGGATCTCCGCAAAGTAACGCTTTGCAATTTCATCTTGAGCATCTCTGTTTAATGTTATGTTTAACATATTTCACCGTCGCCGTTAGCTTGAATTATGTACGTCTGTATCTAGACACAGATCTTTCAAACGTTAACTTAAAATACTTTACTCGGGCGCTTGAATCGTGACTTTATGAATTTATCATTAGTTTGGAACTGAAAAGGCACTTGTAGCTAGCTTGTTGTTTTTATCCTATCCTACTTCATATTATAAATGAGTATGGATGTATGTTCGTTACTCTTTCACGACGAATCAACTGAACCGATATCGATGAAATTTGGCACAATAATTACTTATACACCGGAATATCATATAGGCCAGGGCTTCTTAAACTGTGGGTCGCGACCCCCAGGGGGTCGCGAGACTACTGAAAGGGGCGTCGCAAAGATCTGATACTTTTCAATCATTATTGATACAACTACATAGCTGCAGCTGTCCTTTAAAGATTTTTTCTAACAAAAATTTATTGATATTTCTCCTCCTAAGTTCCTTCATTACCCCTTTTTATTAAATTTAATTAAATAGATTTTATTATATTTATGATTGGTTAGTTTACAACAATTATAAATAAAATTTTAAAATTACTACACACACTACGTATAAATATAAATACAAATTTAATCCTTATTTTATTTACATTGTAAAATAGTGCGATATGACATCTACATCTACGGTTAATATATATTTAATTATTTGGAGGAGGGGGTCGTTTAAAATTTCCTAAGCTTGAAGGGGGTCGCTATATAAAAAAGTTTAAGAAGCCCTGATATAGGCTATAGAAATCCTGTTAGTTCTACAGGAATAGGATGACATGCAAAAGCGCCATCAATTATCAACCGACAAAAGTCCACGCAAACAAAGTTGTGGGTATAAGTGTTAGCGCACACTTTCTACAATATCACGATATAATAAAATACTATTTCCGCTGCGAAATACACTTCTCTTGAATAACTAACAAAGACTGAATGTAACTGAAACTTTTTACCAATAGGAATACTCCATCGGAAACAACAACGGCACAGTGCTGCCACTGTTTTAATCAAAAAAGGCGCGATACTCTTGTTTCATGACTGCGTTGCTATAAAATACAAAGCGGAAGTCATTGGCGACAACATAAGCTAGTTTTAATATAATATAGTTGTACCTGCGAATTTGTTTCTCGAGATTAATGTTAAAATACACCCAATTATGAATGGATGGGTAGATTAAATTGCTTTCTAAAAAGCGCATTGTGCGTGATCATTTTTTAAAGTTAGAATGGGTATAGTAAGTAAACCTTAAAAGGTAGATTTATGCCATCGTTAACTTTATTGTAGCTCCAGCAGAAGAAAACCAATCATTGTATTGTTAAACGGATAAGGTTGCGTTATCCAAGAGTTTTAACAATCATCAGCGTTATATATTGAACTTTACTTTATAATCTATACTAATATATAAAGCTGAAGAGTTTGTTTTATTGATTGATTGTTTCAACTCGAAAATCACAGGGACTACTGGATCGATTTGAAAAATTTCTTTCAGTTAAGATAGTCCATTTATCGAGGAAGGCTAAAGGCTATATAACATCACGCTAAGATGAATAGGAGAGGGGCAGCAATAAAAATATTACGAAAACGGCAAAATTTAAAACATTCTTTGTGTGTTCTAAGTTAACGGTGAAAGTTATTCAAAAATTATTTACTACAAAATTGTTCACCTCTAAAAGCTCTAAACAAAAGTCCGCGATATGTCTAGCTTTTAGGTTTAACCCAATTTAACCAATTTTATGGTTATCAAATTCTATAACACGGTTCTAATCTTATTTTACTTATATTTAATAAAAAAAATTTAAAATATTGAAATTTTATATTAAATATTTAAAAATTGATGTCCGTTAATTGTTCGCTGTTTACTTCTATTTTATCAGTACGATGACCAAAAATATATGTCAATTTTATTTATTTGGTCATTATTTAAGTCAATAAGGAAGTATAGAACAAAATGATGAGCGATAGAAACACATTAAAGTAACAAAATTGCAGACGTTCGCTGGTACTGAGATAAAACAGAACTGGCGTTAGAGTGATCTTTGTAAGACGATATGCAAATAGCTTGGACTAGATTCTCAGGCACTAAGTTACTTTGTGCTTACTGAGAGCTCGGAAGTTGCTTGCCGCGGAGAATTTATTACAGAGCTTTAGGGATTTGAAAATTTTGTCGGGGTCAAACTTTTAAGTGAATCTAAATTGTAAATTATTGCAATCGTTCTTCATGTATTGACAACTTCAAAGTTCACATCTTGTTATATATTTTGAGATACTTTAACCTTCGTTCTTTAAAACGCTTTGCGTGGACGGAATAAAGCAAGATACATACAAGATCTTACTTTATTCTGTCACATATTTTTGAGTGACCCGTTGGCGCAGTTGATAGTGACCCTGCCTTCAGCTCCGCGGGTCGCGGGTTCGATATCCACCGAGGGTCAAGATATTCTATAAATGAATTTGTTGGTCTTTGAACCTGGGTGTATATTTGTATTTAATTATGTATTTAAAAAATAAATAAGTATATATTCACCAGTTGTCTGCCTACCATAACACAAGTATTAAGTTACTTACTTTGTGGACGGGCGACCGTGTGTGTAAGTGTAATAAATATATATATATACATATATCGTCATCATACTCCTGCCCTTATCTCTAAGTTGGGTCAGAACAACATGTTTGAAACATGTCAAAAGATTGGACTAGGTATTTTACGACCGACTCCCTGAATGACTTCAACGTAACTTAGTTGCTTTTTACGACACCTCGGTAAAAAATGAGGGTGGTTCGTCTACTTAGCCGGATACCACACGGCACATATTACAAAATTTATCACCACTTCGTACAATGTAATTTCGCAAAAGTAAAGGCCTCATCTCTCTCTCAAAGTTAAGAGTTAGGACCCACTACGCTGCTCCAAGCTGGGTTGGTAGGTGTCACATATTCTCATAATTATCTTGAGATATGCAGGTTTTCTCACTACGCTTTCCTTCATCAAAAATTTTAAAACAAAAAGTCATTGGTGTCTGCCCAAGGTTTGAACCAGTGACACACGGCTAAAGAGTCGGTCGGACTAGCACGGTCTCACAGCCGAGCTATCACAGTTATTTTTTATTTAGCAAAGTACCACCTAATTCTAATAATTATCTATGTCTATACTTATTATAAAACAAAGACCCCAAAACCTGTCTGTTTGTTTGTGATCCATTTTTCCAAAATCTACTGAACCTATTTTTGTACGGTTTTTACTAAAAGTTGACGATTATTTGGATGATAAAAAATGCCTGGATTTGAAAATTATTTCAGCTTCATATAAGACTGCGGTTTAATAATGTAAAATTGATGTTTAAAAGATTGACCGGCGAGTTTCTTTCTGATTTTTGGTAAGAGTAACATTCCAAATCAGTTGTAGCTTCATCATTCATATTGATTCTTAACGATCCAAAAGTGCTTGAAAGAGCTTATTTGTATAAAGATTATTTTGATTTGATTTGAGAATGTCTCTATCTGTTATGGTTAATTCACAATAAAAACTTTTATATTCACAATTTCAATTAAATATGGGCAAAGTCGCAGGCAGAGCTACTTTGATGTATATGTAAAGGTATTCATTGAATTATTGTTTACATAATTTTCGCTTCGTAGAGCGTTTTAAAGTTACCGCTTCGCGGAACAAATTCTGTAATTGCTTAGTATTGAAAGACGATCTAAAACAAATGCTTGCGTAAAGTTACAAAGTATTGTTTACTCATGTTTCTTTACTTTTATACAGACGGATTCACATGAATTCTTTTGGAGAATTAATTATTAATTTTTATTGAGAATTAATTATTAATTTTTATTGAGAATTAACTATTAATTTTTATTAAGAATTAATTATTAATTTTTATTGAGAATTAATTATTAATTTTTATTGAGAATTAATTATTAATTTTTATTGAGAATTAATTATTAATTAATTAATTTCTGAAGGTTTAACTTCATTTGACGCTGTTAGGAAAAGTGATTAGTGTACATTTTTACATTACGCATCGACATATAAAATCGGTACGTTTGACGTTTAAGTGGAGCAGACCAACCGTTTCTTTTTCCTCAGGTGTCGTAAAGGTCGACTAAGGCAGGCAAGTTGATGTCAGGCAGGCGGCCGGTCGTAAAATACTTGGCCGAATGTGACATATATATAATATTTAGTGCCGACCCAACCTAGATTGGGATAAGGGAAATAGGATGATGATATAAAATCGGTACTAAAAACTTTAGTAAATGTCCATAGTGTTGCAAGTTAATTACGTATTTGAATATCATCATCATCTTCCTGCCCTTATCCCACTCTGAGTGGGGTCGGCACAACATGTTATAAACATGTTGTCACATGATTTGGCTGCGTTTTTACGACCGGCTGCCTAATGTCAACTTACCTTAGTCGTATTTTACGACAACTCGCTAAGAAAGAGGGTGGTCTATTTAAATTAACCGGATACCACACGGTGAGTCAACTTACCTTAGTCGCTTTTTACGACATCTCGGTAAGAAATGAGTGGTCTATTCTACTCAGCCGGATACCACACGACGGGTCGACTTACCTTTATCGCTTTTTACGACACCTCGGTAAGAAATGTGGGTGGTACTATTCTATTCAGCCGGATACCACACGGCGTTTTCTCTACCTTTATTAAATGTCTTTATTTCATACATTTATTTTTCCTTCTAAAAACACACATCTTATGAACGTGGCTTTATTATTAAAGTTATATACACATACACGCATGCATTTTTAAATGTTTTAAAAATCATTTCAAAAATATTGACTATGCTTTAGGATGAAAAACTTGAAGATCCTTCCAAACCTTCATCCTTCTTGGTAACACTACAAAATTTTCCAAGCAATGCCACAGTTAAAAGGTAGTTAAATTGAATCCTATTATTATTCCAAGGGGGGTCTTGACCGCAGTTTACACGGGGCGTCACGTTTCAGGATCAACCGGTAGCACTTAACTTAGAATAACTTTCAACGTAAATAGACGATAATGAAACTTTCCGTTATAATCGCTTTAAAAGGGGGAAGAATAATTGTTATTCAAATCGCAAATTGTTGTCGCTATTGACATCGTCTTAGTATTTTATAGCAACACAGTCATGAATCGAGAGTATCGCGCCCTTTTTTATTGAAATGTTGGCAACACTGTGCCGTTGTTGCTTCCGGTAGACTCTTCTTATTGATAAAACGTTTAGTGACAGTCAGTCTTTGTTCGTCATTCAAGAGAAGTGCATCTCGGAACAGGAATAGTGGTATTATAATATATCGTGTTATTATATATAGTGTGCGCTAACAGTTTAGATGCCGTTTGGTATCCGGCTGTGTAGAATACGACGTCGTAAAATACGACGAAGGTAAGTTGACGTCAGGAAGGCGGCTGGTCGTACGTAGTAAATACGTTGCCAATCATTTGACAACATCCTTATAACATGTTTTGCTTAGAGCCCCCACCCCACTTAGAGTGGGATAAGAGCAGGAGGACGATGATGTTAAATGTAGTGTAGTGGGAAATTAAGTTAAGATATGTGTAAACATATCCCCAGAATTAACTATAGTTCATTTGAGGAACGGGCGGTCTAGAGAGTTGAAAATATGATCGAGGCCCACGTGCCCTATTATTTTTTCATTTTTATCAATTTTTTTTAATTTTTTTACATTTACTTACTAATATTTTCATTAATGAAATTTGTGTTCTTCAACCACATTTGGACATAAATGTCAGTAATATTTTTATTTCTCATCAGCTATCATCTCATTTCACTTATAGCGAGTGCGGCAAACATAACTCTATAAAAGTATTGCCCTATAAAACTATCAGATACGTCTACACCAATCATCGTGATCTAGATCGCTAAAACTATCATATTTCAGCCGTCACCCGAATATATTGCGGTAATGATATACGAGTCTATAAAAGATGCGAACTTACGATCAACTATCATTTCTATATAATATTACTAGCTGACCCAGTAAAATTTGTTATGTCATATAAATTATTTCTAGTATTAACTACAACTCTTGATGTAATTTAAAAGAACATTCACTACAAAACTAATGAGAATATTATTTTGGTATAATCCGCGATAAAAGAAAATATATGTAATGCTAAATGTAGAGTGTACTATTCGTTCTCATACCTGATACATGCAGAATTTGTAAGAACTCATGCACTATCCGGCAAACTACGACAAAATCGCAAAGCGAGTGAAGTCTATCTCCAGACAATGATTCGGTTACGGGGCACAGCAATCGTTGAGATTGTGGTGGTGAATGTATGGAGTGCTTGTGTATTGGTGTGTTATCTGTGGTGGGTAGATTTTTATTTCTCTCATTTCACTTATACTGAGTGCGGCAAACATAACTCCCTATAAAAGTATTGCCCTATATAACTATCAGATACGTCTACACCAATCATCGTAATCTAGATCGCTAAAACTATCATATTTCAGCCGTCACCCGAATATATTGCGGTAATGATATACGAGGCTATAAAAGATGCGAACTTTCGATCAACTATCATTTCTATATAATATTACTAGCTGACCCAGTAAAATTTGTTATGCCGTATAAATTATTTCTAGTATTAACTTCAACTCTTGAAGTAATTTAAAAGAACATTCACTACAAAACTAATGAGAATATTATTTTGGTATAATCCGCGATAAAAGAAAATATATGTAATGCTAAATGTAGAGTGTACTATTCGTTCTCATACCTGATACATGCAGAATTTGTAAGAACTCATGCACTATCCGGCAAACTACGACAAAATCGCAAAGCGAGTGAAGTCTATCTCCAGACGATGCTTCGGTTACGGGGCACAACAATAGTTGAGATTGTGGTGGTGAATGTGTGCAGTGCTTGTGTATTGTTGTGTTATCGGCGGCGGGTAGATTTTTATTTCTCATCAGCTATCATCTTATTTCACTTATAGTGAGTGCGGCAAACATAACTCCCTATAAAAGTATTGCCCTATAAAACTATCAGATACGTCTGCACCAATCATCGTAATCTAGATCGCTAAAACTATCATATTTCAGCCGTCACCCGAATATATGACGGTAACGATATACGAGTCCATAAAAGATGCGAACTTACGATCGACTATCCTCTCTATATAATATTGCTAGTTGACCCGGCAAACCTTGTTATGACATAGAAATTATTTCTAGTATTAAATTCAACTCTTTAAACTGCTTGATGTAGGGAGGGTAGTACATGAGTTCTTACAAATTCTGCATGTATCAGGTATGAGAACGAATAGTACTCTACATTTAGCATTACATGTATTTTCTTTTATCGCGGATTATAGCATAATAATAATTATCATGTATAAGGTATGAGAACGGTTTAGCTTCCTACACTTAGCATTAGATAGATTTTTTTACGCGGATTATAGCAGCATAATTTTATCATTTCTTTAAAAAAAAAACGTGCTTCCATACTATATGTTCAAGTCCATCTGTCTTCACGACTAACTGACTGTACCAATATTGATGAAATTTATGTCTTATCTACCAGGCTAGTGTTTAAACTGTATTAAAAATGTTTGGCTTCTGCTTCCTATACTTACAAGTAGCATTGATCTTCTTAACAAACGCGGATTAGAGCAAAATAATTCTATCATAAACTTTTGTATTATGACTTAGTACTTATCCCATACTCCTACATTATTGGGTCGTTACTTCAATTTTAGGAAAAATCGCAAGCAGGTGATTATGGTTATAGGGGGGATATACTAAAATTACCATACCCCCTAACTCCCATGACAATAATGGTTCCTATCACCATTATACTAATAACGTATTTACATCGAATATCAATCATGGCGAAGCGTTTTATGTAGCCATAGTAAGTATTAATAATATAGTGATTTATAGAACTAATACCATGATGAAAGGCGATGAAGTCCTATAGTTCAAAGCCGTTCAAGGGCTCCTTTTGTATAACTAATAACCTCAGTTTATTGATTAAAAGCGTATACCTTTATAAATGACGTATTTCTAAGTAATTTATAGAATTAGGCGTTACTTTGCGGAGATCAATAATACAAAAAAAGTAACGGTCTTTTGCTATCCCACTGCTGTGCATAGGCCTAGGCAGGAACCAATGGCTTTCTTAAGATTCAATAATAAAATTCCGCAATCAATTTCAGCTTTGCCATTACAGCAGTTTAAAAACACCGTTAAAAAGAGGCTGATGCAGAAACCCTGCTATACTGTTGAGGATTACTTAGATGATAAGAATGTGTGGATGTAGCTTAACTAACGACTTAATGTAAATAGTATTAAGAATTATATGTTTAAAAGAGCAACCGCCGAGTTTCTTGCTGGCTCTTCTCGGTAGGAACAGCTTTCCGAACCAGTGGTAGAGTTGACGATTCAAAAGCACTTGTTTACAAGTTTATATTGAATAAAGAATATTTTGAATTTTTTAGAATTTCTCTAGAAATATGCAGGTTTCCTCACGGTGTTTTCCTATTCGCAATTGCCAATTGGATTTTCTTTAAAATAATTTTCAGAAAACGGTAATCTACCATTAACCTAAACCTTCCGGAAGAATTGCACTGACCGACTAATTAACGAAAATTCCGTACAAAAACCCATTCAGTACATTTTGAGAAAATCGATTACATACAGACAGACAGTTTTGGAGGATTTCGTTTTCTAATAAGTATAGATGTAGATAGATTAATATGGACATAAAGTTGTGGTAGCCCAGTGGTAGCACCGTGCGCCTCTTTCGGGGAGGTCTAGGATTCAAACCCGGGCAGGCACCAATGAGTTTTCTAGTAAAACTTATGTGTCTAATTGATAATTGCAATTTATCACACGCTTTTCGGTGAAGGAAAACATCGTGAGGAAACCTGCATATCTCTAGAGAATTCTGGGGATATGTGTAACCTACCAATCCGCATTGGAGCAGCGTGGTAGGTCTTAGCTCCAATCCTTCTCTCCAAAAAAAAAAACGGAGAGAAGAGGCCTATGCCCAGCAGTGGGATAGTAACAGGCCGTTACTTACTTACTTACTTAATATGGACATGTATGATCCTTAGTAATAAATATCGTGAGGAAACCTGCATATCTCTAGAGAATTCTAGGGATAAGTAAGTAAGATAAACCTACCAATCCGCATTGGAGCAGCGTGGGTTAGCTCCAATCTTTCTCTCCGAAAACGGAGAGGTGGCTTATGCCGAACAGTAGAATAGTAACAGGCCGTTACTGTATGATCCTAATGTCAATTGAAAAAGGCAGAAGCCAATATATAGAAATTATATCTTCAAACGATCAAATATAGAGCAATATTCTTGGCGTCAAAGTATACTTTCAAGTTGTCAAGACCCTCGCCTCTTAAGTGCGCCACTTGAGTACTTTTTCTGCCTTTCAATCTATTATCGCTACTTCGAGGCGCAGACAAAAGACATTATTGCTATCAAGCTTAAAGTAAAAGTTTTAATAGACCTAGTATTGTACTTCTATGGTTAGTCGCTTGACAGATTTATATATCAGTAGTAAGAGAATTTAATCATATTAGAGTCACATCTAAGACTAAAGAAAAGAAGAAAAAATTCTAAAATAACCAAGCCGTAACTGCGACTTCTGCTATAAGCAAGTTACAATAAAAATTCGAAAAATACATGTACTGTCTTTTATCTAAAAACGGATTATGTAATGCATAAAGAATTCTTCAATTTATTCTAATCTTTACAACCCTATTTATCTTTTTATTAAAAAAAAAGATTTACTTCTCTTTGCAGTCAATATTACTAAAAATATAAGCTTAATATTTATGTTTTTATATGTAAACACATGGTTTTATTTTAAAAAAAAACGAGTCAATATAAAAAAAACCTTAAAAGAAACCATTTTACCAAAATTTCATGTCCTTATTAACCGTTGAGAAGTTCCCTCGTCTGGAACCAATCCTGGCACAACTGGTGAATATATACTTATATAATTTTTAAAAACATACTTCAATACAAATGCAAATTTGGAAAAAAAAAATTGGAAGTTGAATAAAAGATTTTAATAATAAAAAAGAAAATTAGAAAGAGACATTCCACAGTTTTTAATTTTCGTTGTTTTCGTGGCTAACAATAAACATCTTGTACCGCAACTGGCATCTGATTCTTACCTCGGTTCATAAAAACTAGCAATATTTAAACAACAAGAAAACATGTCCGTAAAATTTATCGTAACTTACTTAAGAATTGCCATTCTGCAATGAAACAAACATGCAACTATATTTATTTATTTCGCTTGTTTCTATAAATTGCAGCATTTTTCTGATGCGGACTCAAGATATAAAAAAAATATCAGCAACAAATAAGAACATATGATGATTTAATAAATTTAAATATACTGTCGAGATTTTTCAAGCAGACACAAGACAATTTTGTCTTTATATTTTTGGAAACAAACAAAATTTTTATATTAATATTTTCTTGTTTCGTAACAGTTTTCATCGCAGACACAAGACAATTTTTTCCATATTTTTAGAAACATCAAAGACGCTGCGCTGTTAAAATACATTTTTCTTATTTCAGCTTTTCTGCTGTAGCTATTATCTATTAGTGCCTGAGTGACCGAGCAATGTTCGGTAATTTTTTAGAACGATGTAAAAAACAATAAAAAAAATTGAATAGAAAAATAAAAAAAATAATAGGGCAGGTGGGGCTCCTAGGTATCACCTCTCTAGACCGCCCGTTCCCCAAATGAACTACCGTGACTTTACGTTTGACAGCGAAAAATTGTGATTGTATTCAACGTAAATTTAAAAAAAAATTTAGTGCCCGAAAACAGGGATAAAACGACATTTTTAAAAATAAAACTTATCTAGATCGATTTTCTCCCACAAAACCCCCTACATGCTGAATTTCAGGAAAATAGTTGGAGCCGTTTCCGAGATTCTGATAATATATATACAAAATAAACTCATTTAAATATTAAAGATGCTGGAAGCTGTGATGGCCTAGCGGTGCGACCGTGTGAATCTCTAGAGACGATCATGGGTTCAAACCCGGGCAGACACCAATGAGTTTTTCTATAAAAACTTATGTGTCTAATTGATAATTGCAGTTTATCACACGCTTTTCGGTGAAGGAAAACATCGTGAGGAAACCTGCATATCTCTAGAGGATCCTAGGGATATGTGTAACCTACCAATCCGCATTGGAGCAGCGTGGTAGGTCTTAGCTCCAACCCTTCTCTCCAAAAAATGGAGAGAGGAGGCCTATGCCCAGCAGTGGGATAGTAACAGTTACCTAAATATTAAAGATATAAAAAATCTGACAATGAAATAAAACGTTTTGCGGTTTGCTCGACCTGTGTGACGTCACATCCGTCACACTTGCCAACATATGCTAGATAAACTCGTATGTTGTTTTCCGTTAAACAAAACAGTATCGCTATCGAATTTCTACAAAGCTTTACGTATAACGGTAAAAGCTTTGTCTACTAAAATTGTTTTGTACCTCTCAACCGATCGCAATTTCACGGTGTAAGCAATTGACAGGTGTCAAATAGTAGAGAATTGTTTTTCAAGTTCGTATTGACAAATCTAAAAATATTCGATTTTTCGCACGCAAAAATTATATGGCTAAGTTGATTCATGTGAGAATATTAGGCATTAAAAACTACTCAACTTACAAAATTTAAGATAGAATCATTCTTCTGACCTTATCCCACTCTAAGTGGGGTCGGCACAACATGTTACAAACATGTTGTAACATGATTTGGCTGCGTTTTGACGACCGGCCGCCTGCCTGACTTCAACTTACCTTGGTCGTATTTTACGACGCCTCGGTAAGAAGGAGGTTGGTCTATTCAACTAAACCGGATACCACACGGTGGGTTAACTTACCTTAGTCGCCCTTTACAACACCTCAGTAAGAAATGTGGGTGGTCTATTCTACTCAGCCGGATAGCACACGGCGGGTCGACTTACCTCAGTCGCCTTTTACGACACCTCGGTAAGAAATGAGGGTGGTACTATTCTATTCAGCCGGATACCACACGGCTAGTATCACTACATATTATAAAACAAAGTCGCACTCTTTGTCCATATTTCCCTATGTACGCATAAAACTTTAAAACTACGCAACAGCGGTTTTTTTTAATAGATAGAGTGATTCTAGAGGAAGGTTTGTACGTATAATAACATTCAATACGGAGTAGAGAAATACTGTAATTTTTGAGGTTTCTGTATATAATTACATTTTTTTCCGCTTACATTGCAAACGCTGGCTAAACCCTAAGAGATTTATCAAAATGATGTACTAAGTATTTGTACACCTTGAAAAGGTCTACAGAAAAGTCCACGATGGTATATGTCTATCTCTTATGGATAACCCACTATAGCATTTTTTGTCATTTACTTTTTACGAAAAATAATGCCTTATTTTTGAAGCAATTTTTATACAATACAGCATTAATCCTTATCCAATTAAGTACCTTAAATAAATAGTTGATTTAATATAGATCAATATGGCCGTTTACAGCGTGTAATTTAAGTGAACATTTTCGGAGATATTACAGATTTAAAATGCCGTGAGGACGCCGCGCTTCGCCCTATAACACTTCGACTTTAGCAGCGATGTCGCTCTTTCAAGAGTTTGTTTTAAGACATTCTGTAATTAATTGTAAAAATAAAATACATAGGGAAAAATGTTAAAATAAATACGCAAATATGTACTATATGAATTTAGATATTCAAAGATAGCAGGAAATCTTCTTGGAATAGGTAGAGGGAAATTGTTTTTCTCCAAATTTAGCTCTTGCGGGCCACGGGCAGTAATGAAGAAATCAAAACTACTGGATCAATTTTAATCATTTTTCTTACACTGACTGAGATGGGATATATATTTTATACCCGTGCGAAGCAGGGGCAGGCCGCTAGTATTTTTATATGTATAAGTCGCATCCTGGCAACCAACATTCCATCATTGAAAATGTATTGAAAATACATTGAAAATAGAAGGCGCAGCGGTGACAATGTAGACGGCGCATGTTTGAGATGAAGACAGACGCGTGTTATGGTGCAATTGTGAAATTGTTAAGAAGAATATAAAGTTGAAGATAAGCGTTGTACTTTTCCATATGCACGATATCCTAATTACGCCCACCAATGTCTAAGAATAATGCCCAAGATACTGATAAGTCTACATATATATAAATATATACATACAAGTTTAACTCATTTAAATATTAAAGATTATTTATGTACCAGTCTGTCACTTGTACCATACTGATGGTATTCATCGCGGCATTCAGCGCTTGATTAATTACAAGGGAAATGATCAACTCGGCGGTTTTCAAAATGACGCCGCTTATTATTTATTTCCGCTGAGACCACTTAATTTTGGCCGATGAGCGTTCCTTTTTTGCGGATTGTCTTTTACTTTTAACTTTACTGGCTTAGCGTTGCCCGCAAATAATGAGCGTTTGCTGTATTTAAATTAGCACTCTAATTTAACTGTAATAGTTCAAATTCAAAATATTCTTTTATTCAAATAACGCCGTGTGGTATCCGGCTGAGTAGAATAGACCAACCTCATTTCTTATCGAGGTGTCGTAAAAGGCGACTAAGGTAAGCCGACCCGCCGCGTGGTATCCGGCTGAGTACAATAGACCAACCTCATTTCTTATCGAGGTGTCGTAAAAGGCGACTAAAGTAAGTCGACCCACCGTGTGGTATCCGGTTTAGTAGAATAGACCACCCTCTTTCTTACTGAGGTGTCGTTAAATACGACTGAGGCAAGTTGACGTCAGGCAGGCGGCCGGTCGTAAAAACGCAGCCAAATCATGTGACAGCATGTTTATAACATGTTGTGCCGACCCCGCTTAGAGTGTGATAAGGGCAGGAAGATGTATGTATTCTTTATTCAAATAAACTTGTAAACAAGTGCTTTTGCATCGTCAACTCTACTGCTGGTTCGGAAAGCTGTTCCTACCGAGAAGAGCCAGCAAGAAACTCGGAGGTTGCTCTTTTAAAAATATAATTCTTTTTAATAGTTACATTTTATCCTTTAATGTCTAAATATATATGAATAGTATTTATGATTTTTTTTACATATAAACCTTCAAATAGTAATTTTGAAAATTTTAAATTTTAGGACTTAGTGGACCGTGTTGGTATCCGGCTGAGTAGAATAGAACCATCATTTCTTACTGCGGTGTCGACAACATGTTTATAACATGCTGTGCCGACCCACTTAGAGTGGGATAAGGGGATATTCAGACCATATACTATTTTTAATTTTACAATGCCTAATCATAATATAACTTTGTAAACACATTCTTTTACTATTTAGTTAAGTATTAATTATTCGATAAGTTTAAATATAAAGATATTATAGGCCAACCGTTTATCTAAGTCCTCGCCTGGGGTATGGGCGGCGTGCCCCTGTAGCGTGATATACAAGAATTGACCGCCCGTACCTCAGTCCCCGTTGTCGTCCTTACCTTCGCGCACTTGTGGGGTACGCGAGGACTAAGTTAAGCGGTTGGCCTATAGGTTTGTATATAATTACCTCAATATTGTGTAAAAACTTCAATACTGCAGATGTTCATCTGGAAACAAAATAAATACATATTTTTAAATAGTACATACTGAAATACAATTTAACGTGGGTGATTAGATTTGTCGTCAGTATTCGCTTCTACAATAAAATTCCGCATTCGATACTAGACCAGTCTACAGAAAGGTTTAAATTAAGTTTAAGTGATATGCTTATATGTAAAGCATATTAGAAAAAGGAAGATTATTTGGATGATAAAAATGTCTGAATTTGAAAATCATTTCAGTTTTATAAAAGACTGCGGTTTAATAATGTAAAATTTAAAATGTTTAAAAGATTCACCGCCGAGTTTCTTTCTGGTTCTTCTCGGTAAGAGCAACATCCCGAACCAGTTGTAACTTCATTAATCATATTGATCCTTGACGATTCAAAAGTGCTTGAAAGAGCTTATTTGAATAAAAATTATTTTGATTTAATTTATCTAAATAAACTGGAGTTAAAAAGATATAAAACGCATATAGCCTGCCTCGAAAAGAACGCTATAAGTTTTGGATTTTAGCAGAGTTAGACTATATCCAGATGATCTTAGTGCGACAAAAATAATAATGAAATTATTTTGCTATAATCCGCGATGAAGTAAAAATAGAAAATATATATAATGCTAAATGTAGAGTGGACTATCCGTTTTCATAACTGATACATGCAGGATTCGTAAAAACACACGCACAAACCTCCACCACCGCAATACACAAGCACTTAATACGTTCACTATCACAAACTCAACAATAGTTTTGCCCCGCAACCGAAGCGTCATCAGGAGATAGACTTCACGACAAAATCGCAAAAGCCGTCGAGGAATCTATCTTGAATGTATCAAGTATGAAAACGGATTGTCCACTCAACATTTAGCATTATATATATTCTATTTTACTTCATCGCGGATTATAGCAAAATAATTTTATTATTACTTTGGGATTAGAGTAAAATTTACCTTACACATAGACATCTAAATTTACTCCACAACAAAATCGCAAAGTACAGGACAAAGTAAAGGTCCTCAGTGCTTCAGTAGAAGTCCGTTGAATAAAGAGGGAGTTATTGAGAGATATAGAAAGAGAAAAAAAGAGAAGCAGATATATCTAATCCCCTGTAATCCCCTGTAGATAAACAAATACAGCGTGTGAACGAAAACGTGTTAATATCTATAAGTACTATGGCGTCGGATCACGCTATTGACGGGTAAATAATTAATTCAGCGGCATGCGTGACCCCGTGTAATCATGGGACCAAGCCCCTTCTATTATGGGGAACTGGCGTGTCGGAGACCAACAAAGCATCGGTCCACTTCGATACTGTTCAATGGGAGTATGTGAAAATGACCCCATACGCGCCTTAATTTGATTATTCATATCACTTAAAGATTCTTACATGAAACTAAATAAATAAATTTAATTTAGACGCCGTGGGGTATCCGACTGTATAGTATCACCCTCATTTCTTACCGAGGTGTCGAACTAAGGTAAGTCAACCCGCCGTGTGGTATCCGGCTGAATAGAATAGTACCACCCTCATTTCCTACCGAGGTATCGTTAAAGACGACTAAGGTAAGTCAACCCGATATATGGTATCCGGCTGACTAGAATAGTACCACCCTCATTTCTTAATGAGGTGTCGTAAAATACGATTAATGACAAATGTATTGCGGATTATTGCAAAATAATGCTATCATTACCTGTGTATTATATGAAGAGCAAATTTTATAATTTTAGTGATTTAATGACCACTTTGAAACCATCAGTTAATTTTAACATATGTAACATTTGCCTAATTACGATTTAAACTATGGTTAGGGAATAAACGCAATTTAACAGAAAATAAATAATTACTTTATTCCACATTACATTCAAAATATCCTAAATTATTATCCCGAAGGGTCTTTGCAGACAGACGAAATTTAATGCTAGTAACTGTTACCTTTAAGCCGATTTATCATATTGATTACGTACCGATAAGTGCCTTAGAGACCTGGGACAATAGACTTACAGTTCTGTACAGTTAAACGGTGGAAATTTTGTTGTTTAAAACATAATTAGTATCTAAATGCTTCCAAAAAGATTTATTTATTCCTTTTTATACATATACTCGTAGTTATAAAAGAAAAAGAAAAAGTAAAAAGCATGTGTATAAGTGCGTACTTATCCCTAAAAGGGATCTCTTCCAGTCAACCTTTAAGTAATAGAAGATAAAGGACAAGAAGTGAAATAATGATAATATAGAGAAAATGAAAAAGGTTGTATAAATTTAACTATTTAATCTAAAAATTAGTTAGTTAAAAAGTTTTACCTTAATAACTATTAAGTACCTTGGTGACTGTTAATCGGTATTTTTTTAAAAAATTCGCCCGTTAACCAAATGAGCTACCATGACCACATACCATGCCCGCAGTTTGAACCCGTGATAGAAAGATGCACACGGTTTCGACTTTCGGCTATCACCGAACTTTTATATATCTATCTATTTATCTGTCTATCTATATTTATTATAAAACAAAATATCAAATTGTTTTCAACCAGCCGAGGTCGCATTCAGTGGTCTTTCAATAAACAAAAATAATTAAACGAAGTTACTCCACAATTTAATTATAAACTCTGATAAATATTTATTCAGTACTACGAGCGTGGGTTGACTTTAGCCGACAAAGTTTCCCAGTTTAAGATAAATGACGCTGATCTGTTGATCTATTTCCGACGACTAGCACTTTTCCGTCAAGATTAAATTAAGTCAATCGCACAATAGACAATTTCCGGAAATACAGTAAGGTTCAACATTTTAGAAAAGGTTAGTTTGTGTTTGTAGTTAATGGAAATTAAATATTACACCCTATTACTATCTTACTGCTGGACAGAAACGGCATTACTTTCCGGTCCACCTATTACTTTATAGCAACACAGTCATGAAACAAGAGTATCGCGCCCTTTTGATTAAAATGGTGGCAACACTGTGCCGTTGTTGTTTCCTATAGAGTCTTCCTATTGATAAAACGTTTCAGTGACAGTCAGTCTTTGTCCGTCATTCAATTGTAATGCATCTGGGAACGGGAATAGTGGTATTCCTAATATATCGTGTAATTGTATATAGTGTGCGCTAACAAAAGGTTTATTTTCTCTATGATGAAAAATAATGGAGCTGAGACTCACCACGTGCTGAAAGTGGATTGGCGGGTTACAAATACAACAATTCTCAAAGCATATGGTTTCTTTTTGCTGTAATATTCACAACAGATATGTCTTGAGATCTATTTGATGATTACAAAAGATTTAATTACAATCACCTTAGGTGTGTAAATTTTCGTGTGTACAAAATATATGAAATCAAATTTAAAGAAATACCTTTGTAATTTAAAAATTCAGGCCCTCATATTTTGATGATTTTAATCTTAATTACTATAATGAGCATAAAAGACAGTGGCGTGGATATAGCTACTCTACGACCCTGAAGATAGTAATGACTAAATGTAAGTAGTTATAAGAATTATATTTTTAAAAGAACAACCGCCGCGTTTCTTTCTGGCTCTTCTCAGTAGGAACAGCTTTCCAAACCAGTAGTAGAGTTGATGATTTTTAAAGCACTTGTTTACAAGATTACTTGAATAAAGAGTATTTTGAATTTGTATGTCTCGACGATTCAAGCAACTCAAAACGACAATGGGGAGGTCGGTGCATTCTCCGAAAAGAGTAATAGAGAATAGACCCACCACGCTGTTCCAATGCGGATTGGTAGGTGATTAATTCATTTATTATATATATTCGAAATCTCGGAAACGGCTTTTGGGGGAGAAAAATCCAGCCATTATTAATTTATCTCCGTTTTTGGGCATTAAAAATACTAACAAACTAACATTTGTATACAAAACGCTATTTTTGTCGTAAATTGTCAAGTTAGCGTAGTTTATTCGGGGAACGGGCGGTATTGAGATATGTAAATACCTAGGATCGAGCCCCACCTGCCTAGTTATTATTTCTTTTTTTTAAGATTCATTTTTTAATTTTTAAAAATTACGGAGCAAGGTCCGTCAACTAGGCACTAATTATTACCTCAAAAATTATTTAGAGATATGCAGCTTTTCATCGGAATACTTGTGACAAACTGCAAACATTTAGACACATAAGTTTTAACAGAAAAACTCATTAGCCCCACGGTTTGAAATCGTGTATCCCTAGAAATAATCGCACAACGACACCGCTGGGCTATCACTGCTTTATCTAAGTAAGTAAAATAAGTAAAAAATTATCAAAAACTTACAGACTTCACGAAATCCCTACCCACCCTATTCCGAGCGAACATATTTTATCGAACCGCAAAAAAAAAATGTAACAGATCGTGATATTCATTACAAGAGATGTGAGCATCTAAAACTAACCCTTATTTTATGGTATAAAGAGTACAAAATCCCTTGCCCACCATACGATGATCCTTTGCTACTGTAGATTTATTAATGGGATCATGTTCGCCCGACATATAAGAACGTCGTGTATTACATCTTTATCCATCTATAGGCGTTAGGTACGAGTGTGAAAGGGACGGAAAATAGATTATGCGGCCACATTAGTTTCGAATTACGGCCGATATAAAGTTTATAGTATGTCATGACATTAATAATGATACCGTGTAAAGAATACGGGCTAAGGTTGTACGATACTTTCTTCAGGTGGTTTAGGGTATTATTATTTCTGCGTATCACTTTACGGATTCAATTTATGCAAACGGCAATGCCATTTTATTATTTTAGTTTACTAAAGAAAGTTTAAAAAAGAAAAAGGAAAAAAAACAAAAAAAAAATACAATAATTTTGCTATAGTCCGCGGTAAAGTAAAATAGAAAATATATATAATGCTAAACGTAGAGTGGACTATCCGTTTTCCCATAGACCATAAACCTCCACCACCGCTACCACAATACACATGCAATACACACGTTCACCATAACAAACTCAACAATCGTTTCGCCTCGCAATCAAAGCATCATCAGATGATATACTCCACAATAAATATAAAACCACCTCCACCACACAAGCAATACACACACTCACTACGTCAATCTCTATGATGGTTTCGCCCCATAACCGAATCATCATCAGGAGGATAACCTCCACGAGAAATTCGTAATGCCATTTAAATTTCAAATATCATCGCAAGAGACAACGGTTTATACCGATATCCGATAGACAAATGCGGATTAATACATAAATCCGGCACAATTTGTAATCGGAACACAAATCCTTGACAAAAACCGCATTCATAAAGTGCTCTGCTGATAAAACCATGATAATCCTGAAATCTCGGCTAAGGAAACATTTGTTATACAGTCTGTAACAGAGGTATCTTAAGATAAAAGATCTTAAGTTTTAATGGCATCATATCTCGATTATTTAACGAGCGTAATCTTTTAATTATGGCTTTACAAATTCGGGACATACGTTTCTTGAAAGATTTATGATACGTGTATGCTTTTTAAAAGCTTTTATTTAACTTGCCGTGTATTTATGTTAATCTTGGAAGTTAAACTTGATCTAATTCCTGTTTAAGTGTCTGATTGAAATGAGATTTTACATACTGACCCAATCTCGGTGACAATGCATGTCTATTATAAGCATGATGCTCATTAGAAGGCTCAGAGTCGCTCAGCGAGCGATGGGGCGAGCTTTGCTCGGAGTATCTCTACCTGATCAGATCAGAAATAAGGAGATCTGTAGAAGAACCAGAGTCACCGACATAGCTCAGCGTGTCGCTAAGCTGAAGTGGCATTGGCGGGGCACATAGTGCGGAGAACCAATGGGTTTTGGGGTCTCAAAATGTTGGATTGGCGGCCCCGCATCGGAAAGCGCAGTGTTAGAAGACTCCTTAGTAGATAGACTGATTAAATAACTAAATAGTTCCATGATATTAAGAACTGATTAGTTTTAGTATCCTAAGGTATGGTAATGATCATCCTCCTGCCCTTATCCCAGTCTAAGTGTTATAAACGTAAATGTTATAAACGTATTTTTATATCCTGACGTCAGCTTCTCTTAGTTATATTTTAAGACACCTCAATAAGAAAGGGTGGTCTATTTTAACGAGCGGATCCGGGAAGCCGAGTCCTTGGATCCGACTCGCCGCAGGCGAGTGGGGCGCAGGCGACTCGCCGAAGTCCGTCGCATGCCTGCACTAACGGGGACCTCCGAGCGGTCCAAACGGGGTTCATCGGACGCTCCCTAGGGTTAGGTCCCCGAGGCGGTCGATGCATCTGGTGCTCCCGATGCATCGTCTAGCGGAGGGAGGGCCTAGTCCAGAGAGGCCCCGACCCAGAGGTGGCGCACTCTGGTGTTCAGAGTTGCTGCTGGCGGGGATGGGGGTAATGTTTACAACGGTACCCTGTCCCCGCCACCAGCAGCGTGGTGGAGCACTGTCAGGTTTTAAGTCGGTGAGAGTCCGACATACCCGTCGCTCGTCCCCGTCGGGCGGTGACGACCCATTATGGGTTTTCCTGACATAAAAAAGGCTATTTAAACGAGCTACAAACCAAGCGGCGTAAATCGCTGCAATATCGGATCTAGACAAAATATTCTGGAACGGAGAATCAAAATTGTTTTTAAATCCTCGAAATGTGAATCCGAAACGACCTTTCGATCTGTGTGGAGCTAACCTTTTTTGGAACTTGCCCTAAATTGTTTATGAGAATTTTGTTTCGACCTCGATTCACTTGTTTGTTATTTAATCAAAGAGATAATACAATTGTTTTTTTATGGAAATAATGATTACCATACCTTACGCCGTGTGGTATCCGGCTGAATAGAGTAGTACCACCCTTATTTCTTACCGAGGTGTCGTAAAAGACGAAGAGGGTAAGTTGACGTCAGACAGGCCGGTCGTAAAATAACAAGACAACACAAGTAACAACATGTTTTAAATATGTTGTGCCGACCCCAATTAGAGTGGGATAAGGGCAGGAGAATGATGCAGCAGTTAAACCTTGAAGGCATTACAAATAGACCAACAGAATTTCCTATTTAAAAAATTAGTAGACTGAGGGCCTGTTTCACAATTTGCAAGTAAACTGTCAGTTAGCTTATTCGGAACATATCTGATACATATCTCGGAATTTTGCGTTACTCAGGTTTCTGATAGGCTTATTCAGCACTTAAAGTTCCTAATTAACAGGCAGATCATATGGCTGTTATTTTGTTTATCTGCTGGATAGCAAATAGATATTTCAAAATAGCCGCGATTTTTTTTTAATTTTTCACTTTTTAGTCTCTTTTTAGAGACATTTATCTGTTACTTAGTTTATTTGTCGGTTAACTATCCGACACTTTATCAGTAACTTGTGAAACAGGCCCCGAAAACCATTACGAGCACTGTACTGTCGTTTATGAGATTTGTCTTTTAGATTTGATGAGTTTTACGAAAACAATGTAAATCATTCGCGAGAATCGACGCGAAATTCTCGCAAAACATTTCAGGACAAAGTCCTAAAAAAGGTTTATTCCACACGGAACAAGCGATCGTTCCCTGTCAGCATTTTAGATATTTAAATTTGATTAGGCTTTTGTGATGACAACGCGTAATTCCCGATTTAAATATTCGTAATTTATGAAATTCCATTCCACAGAGTTCTGGAAGCGAGATATCACTCTCAGTTGTCACGTGATTTGTCTACGTATTTTACGACACATCGATAATAAAGAGGGTGGTCTATTCTACTCAGCCGGATACCACACAGTGAGTCAACTACCCTTTGTCACATTTTAATTTTGACTTGATTAGAAATCAAGTTAAAACAATACTGTATAAAAGTTAACAGTTAAAGCAGGCTTAAAATAATTATAAATGAAGGATCAGTGTAGACTAAGCCGGTTGCGTCACAAATTCCACAGCCAACAGAAAAGTTTAAATAATTATACTGTGACGCCAAAAACTTTGTGGAAGCCACAAGGCCTAAAGTCGCTTCATAATTCTCCTCACATTTTGAGACATATTATTTTAAGTTACATTCAGCTGTTTTCTGCTTTTCGTTTTGAAATCCCAATGTCACTCATGAAATTACTTTAGATTTGGGACCGTTGTGGTCTAATTTACATAACAAGGCCTTACCTACTTTGCGGAACAAAATACAAAAGGCTACAAAAAGTCTGCGATAGCCCAGCGGTGAGACCGTATGACTTTCTAGAGACGATCATGAAATCAAACCCTCGGGCAAGTCTAATTGTTAATTGCAATTTATCACACGCTTTTCAGCGAAGGAAAACATCGTAAAGAAACCTTCATATCTTTAGAGAATTCTATGGATTCGCGTAACCTAGCAACCCGCATTGGTGTAGTATGGTCTTAGCTCCAATCCTTCTGTCCAAAAAAAGAGGAGTGAGAGGAGGTTTATGCCCAGCAGTGGGATAGTAACAGGCCGTTACTTTACTTTTTCACTTTTATGATACAAAGCGTATAATAATATTGTTTTACTATAATCCACATATAAAGTGTAGTTATAGAAAATATATATGCTGCTAAATGTAGAGTAGACTATCCGTTTTCATGCATTTCCAAAAAACTCAAAAATCGTTCCGTCCCGCAACCGGATCATCATCGATAGATAGTTTTTGTCGCTTAGATGCCCAAAAAAGGATTATTTCTTGTAACAGTTACTTCACACTGCGCCTTAAATAGACCAATTTGCTTTATTCGAAACAAAAAATTTGGCACTGACATTTGCACCGCTGCCAGCAGAATAATCCTCGTACACTCGTTACATAATTTTTCCTTCAGCTATATCTATACTAATATATAAAGCTGAAGAGTTTGTTTGTTTGATTGTTTGAATGCGCTAATCTCAGGAACTACTAGGACCTACTTGAAAAAAAATCCAGTGTAAGATAGTCCATTTATTGAGCAAGGCTATAGGCTATATAACATCACGCTTAGATGAATAGGGGAGGAGCGGCAAACAAAAATAGTATAGAAACGGAAAAATTTAAAGTAGACATTGTCTTACGGGTCATATAGAATTACTGTTAAAACGATTTTGTTTTTAACATTTGATTTCTTAATTTATATAGATATTAAAAAAATCATATAATTCCATTCATGCATGGAAATTCATTTACCGTATTTTGTAAAACGTGTTAGATTATTAAAACAAGCGCACCGTGTAATGGTGGTGGTAATTACTACTACATACAATCACCGAGACAATCTCAGCAATCGTTTCGTCGTAATTGAAGCGTCACGTCACGACAAAACCATAAAGCTTGATTAAAAATCATTATATTAATATGAAAATCGCACACAAAAAGAGCATACACAAAAATTCGAGATGTTTGGCAGTGATCCAAAACACAGCGTTTTAGTTTCATGATCCTTAAGAGCTGTAACACATTAGCGAGTTTCTACAACTTGATGGTAAGCTTGAATCAACAAGAATTACAAACAACTCCACATTTCTAAGTAGATTTCGATTAATGTTACTTATTCCAGATTGTTCAGTTAAATAGAATGCGAAGAGCTAGACAAAGGATGTAAAACAAATTTAAATAAAGGAAAAAACTGTCATGTAGTGCCCGAAGGGTAAAGAGCGAGACCAAATAATAATGAGAAAAGACATTACGACAAAAAGGACTGTGTTTTGTAATAGGAAGTCGACTTGAGACCCTGTAAATAACTGATAGTTTGTAGAGGAGGCTTTTGTAGCATATGTAGGTTATTGTAAGTGAATAAACGCTACAATTTTAAAAAGCATATTTCTTAGCATATTACTAGTCGGGCTCATCCGATAAAATAACACGTGAGTTTTGCCGGAATCTCAACATTAATCATATTTATAATTGTTTTTCTAATTCCTTTGTTAATTCTAATTCCTTAATTTATTACAACACTATATATTTTAATTTTGGAATAAATAACCGGTCGCGTGCCTGATGTCAACCTACCTAAGTCGTATTTTATGACACCTCGGTTAGAAAGAGAGCGGTCGGTCCTACTTAACCTGATAACAAATGGTAGGTCAAATAATCTTAGTCGCCTTTTACGACACCTCGGTAAGAAATGAGGGTGGACTATTCTATTTAGCCGGATACCACACGGCATAACGTACATCAGATAATACTGAGAGAATACCAAGATTTGAATCGAAATTCAGTCTATACAGAATTATCAAGATATCTAATGTTATCGAGTTATGATTGACTTAAAATACAATTTGGCGAGTTTTACAAAAAATATTATTACACTGTAACATACGTTCGTCTGATATTAATTATTAAACTATGAAGATTAAATAATAATAAATTTTAATAAAATCACCTTTCTTCTGGTAAATTCATTAAAATCTTACAATTTGAGTTTGAATTTGAGAACAATATAAACAATCAACGTTTTAATTTCTAAATGCAACAATTTTAAGCTAACATCACAAAACGTTGAAAAGATTCTAAAGATCGCATTTCCCATTGAGCTGAGTGTTGTTTCACAGACAACAAACGAAACAAATAACTATAAGTTAGGTTAATGCTTTCAAGTGGTTAGTTCCATTAGATGCAGATAGCTCTATAATTTTCTAACATCTATCTGAACGAGTTTAGCTCGTTTTTTTCTTCTTTTTCAACCGATGTCCCTTCTTTAAGGGCTATATTCATGCCTTTAGGATTTAGAGGCCTAAATACTTTTTTATATACCTCAGGAGCACTTGATATGTTATGTGAAGATTGTTTAATTTTCAGCCCAGCAGTCGGAGGTCTCTTTTAGAACCTTCAGCTTACTATTTTTTTACTTAGACAAACCCGCTAGATCAAACCAAAGGACTTGACTGACCTGATCCACTGAAAGGTGTTCTTGCACAAGACAACTTTCTTAAAGAAGTAGAGAAGGAGAGAAGCACTTACTACCCGATAAAACTTGTGCAAATTACCTTAGCAATTTACATGCTGTTGCAGCAAAATGCACTCCAAAGATTTCATGTTTAATATAAAATACCAATATTAAGTTCGTTTTAGATTTAGCTCGAGCTAAAGTAATGAACTGCTCTTGCATTTCTTTTAATGGAATCTCTTTTACATCCAACTTCATCGTAACTTTGTTGCGTCCATTTTAGAAACCAATATTACTTTGGCTTAAGTGCAACATAGCACTGAAACACCAAGTTAATTGTGTTCGTAAAGGATCTATCTGGAATCGAGGAAAAGATTGGAACTAAGTTAAGTACGCTTTTGCTGATATTTTGCAAAATGCACTCTTTGATATTCTTGACAGTGGTAATTATTATCTATTGTGAGTAGGGATTAATAACTTTCGTAGCGCAGTGATGAATTTACTGATGACTTTTAAAACAGTAATAAAATTACTGATGACATTTGTAATAGTGTTAAAAATATTGATAACTTCACTAACACAGTAATGACTACTGGTCACTTTTATGAAAATGGATGGTATATGTACGTCAGTGATCACTTTTGTGTCGCAGTGATGAGATCAGTAGTAGTATATAGAACGCTAGCTGCACCAGCGGCTTCGCCTTCGTGGAAATCTGTGTGTCACAAAATGTTCCCAAATTGAAATTTTTAACAGAAAGTAGTTATTGTGAGTTAACGATAAGAAATAGAGACATGATACCTTAGACTTTTTTGCAGTATTTTTGAAGATCTACAATCCTCTAGAACATTGCTTTAGTGTATTTCTGCTGGTTTACGCAGCGCACTCATGTGTAGTTTTTTACAACCGCGCGATATTCAACATAATTTACATAAAACCGATAAATTACAATGTACTTAAACCATCCGGAGGTAAAACACTATCTTTAAAAAAAAAAGCAGAAAAATTAGTTCAGTTAGACAGCTTTGGGGACTTAGTTTTACAATAAGTATAATATAATAATAGATTGTAATGGAGTGATGAAATAACTGATGGCCTTCATAGCACAGCTAGTCATATACTGGATTAAGAATTTACTTATGCAAAAATCACTTACCGCTTTAGTGACGTATTGATAACTGACCACAACCCTTCTGTAAAAAACTACTTTCCTTTACAGCAACCTTTTTAGAAATTACCTGTATATTTACATATTGTAGGTTAGAGAAGGCATTTTTCAATCTTCATAGAAAACATCATTCAACATTATATTTACCAAAATACAAAACCCGCAATTTGATAAACTTTATTCTTAAGTCAAAGTTTTTTCTGCGTGCTCTAGATCTGTAAAAACAGGCCATTGCCAAAAATTCTATTTTTGATATCACAGAGTTTTTGAATACTTGAATGGTGGTGCTTGAAAGAGCCAGAAAGCTAACATCATAGCGACCATTACAGGAATTGATATTACGTCGACTTAAGTGCAACATAAAGTTGTAGGGGCTTGCTAATATGTTATGACTCGCTTTGTGAAGAAAAGGCCATGAAACGAAGCGACCGTGTTTTGGATGGCTGCCAGAATATTGCGGTTCTCTCGCATGCCTCTCTTTATTATCAAATTTGCGTAGCGAGGCACATTAGGAGAAATATATAGACGATATCTTACGAGTATATGATATACTACAATAGCTTTTACCCGCAACTTCGTTCGCGCGGACTGTTGTCGTGTGATAGGTCGCTAATAATAGATAGCGCTTTTCAATGACATCCTATTCCTGCAGATTTAACAGGATTTCTATAGCCTATATGTTATTCCGGTATATAAGGAATAATTGTTCCAAATTATATCATCATCATCGATATTTGTTCAGTGGATTCGCCGTGAAAGAGTAACAAACTACAGCCATACTCAAACTTTCGTATTTATAATATTGGTAGGATTTTGGGTTGAGAAATGATTTGTCCTTATTCCTGTATCTGTAACATTAGTTATAGAATTTACTTATTATTTAATTGTTCCATTTTTAACGTGGTTAAAAAAGTAATTTATAAAACTATGTGTTACTTTGCGGAGGTTTATAATGTAAAAATAATGAATATATTATTTTGTACTAATCCGCGATATAAGAAAATATATGGAACGCTAAATGTAGAGTGTAATATCCGTTGTCATACCTGGTTCAGAATTCTTGCATGAGTTTTTACGAACTCTGCACGTATCATGAAAACGGATGGTTTAAAATTGCTCACGTATGGATTTTTAGAAAGACTTTAAAAAGCGCGGTAAAGTGTATAGAAGGTAGTTCGTCTCTGAACCGGGATTCCATACGATTTTTAGATGCCCTATCATCTTGTTAGTAAGGGATGACGTCTAGATACCTTTATTTGCTTTGCTTGTCACAATACATAACTTTCGGTTAAAAAAAAATTGTGGGGAGAATATCTCTCTGGATGATTCCTGATGGATTTATATGTCAACCCGTATTGGTGTATCGTCAAAAAAATCTAGAACGCATATACCAAGAAGTGGGATAGTAACACGCACCTATTATAAAGGTTAAATATTCTAGTCTTTTCAATTACTAAAAAAGAAATACAAAAAAAGGAATTTAGGCAGTAACGACTCGTTAATATGTCCAACGGATTTGTAAAGGTTTTATTTGGAGCCCTTTTGAATTGAGGAAAGGATTTACAGAGCTTAACCGCAATGCCATGGATATGGTCCAACTTAATATAGATTTTCTTACAACGCTTTCCTTCATCCATAGAAATTGTGACAGCTTAATATCTAGACGTTTATTTAAAGGAAATCTTAAGCAAAGTAACGGCCAGTTACTATACTAGAGGCATAGGCCTCCTCATTTTGCAAATTTATTTGAGAACTGTGATAGCCCAGCGGTGAGACTTTGCGACTCTTTTGAGGGGTCACCAGTTCAAATCCCTGACAGGCATCAATGAGTTTTTCTGATAAAACTTATGTTTCTTCTGAATTATTGCTGAGGATCGTGCTCCTTTTTCAAATTATCAACTGCCCTTTTCCAGATGTGGCATATCTAATTGATAATTGCAATTTATCACACGCTTTTCAGTGAAGAAAAACATCGTGAGGAAACCTGCATGTCTCTAGAGAATTCTGGGGATATGTGTAACCTACCAATCAGCAGCGTGGGAGGTCTTAGCTACAATCCCTTTCGCTAAAAACGGAAAGAGGATGTCAATGCGTAGCAGTGGAACAGTAATAGATATTGTACCTTACTTTACACTCTATGTTCCTCTTTATTCCTAAAACTGCAAGTAATGAGAAAATTCAAGCTTTATTACACGAGTTCGGAGGTAAAATAAATGGTCGGGGTTGAACAAATAACTATATAACTATGCTTGCGTGAGTGATGCGTCGCTTTGCGGTTTTGTCGTAGAGTCCTGATGATGCTTCGGAGCGTAGCATACCGATTCGGAAGCGAAACAATTGTTAAGCTTGAGATAGTGAATGTGTTTAGTGTTTGTGTATTGTAGGTGTGGTTTTTGAGGTTTGTAGCGCATGTGTTTTTACGAACCCTGCATATATCAGACTAGCTTTTTTAAATTTGATTACCATAAAAATGGTTAAAGTGGGTTAACCTTAAAAGCTATGTCATATGACAAATGCTGTTGCGGACTTTTATTTAGAACTTTTAGAGGGGAACAACTTTGTAAAACATGATTTTTTAATTACTATTTTTTTTGCCTTTAATTTTGCCGTTTTCGTAATATGTTTTTATTGCTGCTGCTCTCCTATTCATCTTAGCGTGATGTTATATAGCCTATAGCCTTACTCGATAAATGGACGATATTACATTGAAAAAAAATTTTAAATCGGTCCAGTAACAAACAAACTCTTCAGCTTTATATATAAGTATAAATATGGAAACATAGTAGTACACTGTACATTTAGCTTTATATATATAATCTATTTATTTAATAGCGAATTATAGCAAAATAATTTTACTATTACCTTAGTAAAGAAGCAGACAAAACTTCTATATAGATGGTGTTCCAGTTATTTATTTGTTCAGCCCAGGTGGCAGGTAGACAAAGTTTTACCCCCATATGCCACTTATTGGGGCAAACATCTCACGTGCAGCCAATAAAACTATGTTACGGTCGTTTGTGGCAATAATAACTTTGATATGTGCGCTATAGTACGAGCACTCGAATAAGCGTTGACTGTTAAAATTTTAGCACAGTCGTATAGGGCAACATTGTGGTATTGTCTCGATACAAGTATACTGTAGTTACCGAGTTATTGCGTCCCACTAACGATCTCACGTAACTTAAGCTGTGGTAGCCCAGCGGTAACACCGTGCGATTCTTTCGAGGAGGTCACGGGTTCAAACCCAGACAGGCACCAATGAGTTTTCTAGTAAAACTTATGTGTCTAATTGATAATTGCAATTTATCATACGCTTTTCGGTGAAGGAAAACATCGTGAGGAAACCTGCATATCTCTAGAGAATTCTGGGGATATGTGTAACCTACCAATCCGCATTGGAGCAGCGTGGTAGCCCTTAATTCCAAAAGTTCTCTCCAAAAACGGAGGCCTATTCTCAGCAGTGAGATAGTAACAGGCCGCTACTTATTTTTTACTTTAATAAATATACTATTATTTTTATAACTTGTAATTATAATTATAATTTAATATAAGAGAATAATGAGAATATTATTTTGCTATAATCCGCGATAAAAGAAAATATATGTAATGCTAATTGTAGTGTACTATTCGTTCTCATACCTGATACATGCAAAATTTGTAAGAGGTCATGCACTACCCGACACCGATAACATAACACTACACAAGCACTGCACACATTCACCACCACAATCTCAACAATTGCTTCGCCCCGTAACCGAAGCATCGTCAGGAGATAGACTTCACGAAAAAAATCGCAAAGCAAACAAAATTTGCTTCACAGTAGGTATATTTTAAGCAATTAATTTTTGTATATTAATGTAAATATATATACATAAATATATTTATAAATATATAAAACGACAGGTGATGCATATAATAGACAAAGTATGAACCGAAATAAGCTTGCGGCATCTGCTTTGCGCCTTGCAAAAGTACGTAAGTCGTTTGGGGTATATGATTCTATAATAAAATTCCGCAAATTTTAGCTTTGCCAGCAGTTTAAAAACACTGTTAAAAAGAGGCTGATACAGAAAGCCTACTATAATCTTGAAGATTATTTACAACAGGTATTCTTACATTTGCTTCACAGTATATTTTAAGCAATTTAATTTATGTACATAAAAATATAAATAATTATAAAACGATAGGTGATGTATACAATAGACAAAGCAGGAACCGACATAAGCTTGCGGCTCCTGCTTTGCGCCTTGCAAAAGTACGTAATTCGTTTGTAGGTTTTGGTATAAGATTCTATAATAAAATTCCGCAATCAATTTCAGCTTTGCCATTACAGCAGTTTAAAAACATTGTTAAAAAGAGGCTGATACAGAAAGCCTACTACTATACTCTTGAGGATTATTTAGAAGATAAGAATGTGTGGATATAGCTCTCTTTGAGCCTGTACAAGACAGTAACGACATAATGTAAATAGTATTAAGAATTATATTTTTAAAAGAGCAACCGCCGAGTTTCTTGCTGGCTCTTCTCGGTAGGAACATCTTTCTGAACCAGCAGTAGAGTTGACGATTCAAAAGCACTTGTTTACAAGTTTATTTGAATAAAGAATATTTTGAATTTGAATAACTATATAACTACTATTAAGAATTATGTTTTTCAAATAGCAACCGCCGATTTTTTTTCCGAGTTTACTATATGCTGTTAGCCCTAACGGCTTTTACAGCGTCAGGTTTTTTACAGGAACAGCTTTTTGAACCAAGAATAAAGTTGACGATTCAAAAGCACTTGTTTAAAAGTTTATTTGAATAACATTCAACTCATTTGTTGTCTCAATATTTGCTTCTACAAATTCCTCAAAATCTCTATAGAAAAGATAAAATTAAGTGTAAGAAATATGCTTATACGTAAATCATTTTACACAATTGAAGATTAATTGAATGTTAAAATTCCCGGATTGTAAAATCCCTTCATATTCATACAAGACGTTTAGTAATGTAAATTTAAAATAATTAATGTATAGAAACCGGCTATACTTACGTCTTATTCTATCGAGTTAGCCCGACTAGTTTCGAACCCCGAGGCGCTTATTCATAAGCTCTTCGCCATACTAGTTCGAAACTAGTCAGGTTAACCCGATAGAATAAGACGTGAGTATAACCGGTTTCTATACATTTCGGCGAGAATCGAACCAGCGACCTACACTCTCACTGCCATTTGCACCGACGGTCCAGTTATCGCCAATTTAAACAGAGAATATTTCGTATATCAATAGTAACGTAAAATGACCGCTAATAAGCCGCTGAAAGTTACTTCAAAGTACCCGGACAGTGATGGAATATCATATACCGTTATATTACAACTTTAGTGAGAGTAACGACCCGTGATGATCGAAAAGGGAACGCGTTAACTACACCAAAGTACCGGCCAACGGTCCAACGCGATAACCGTGTTTGATTAGTTACCAGATTACGTTAGATACATATGCTTTGGTGATATTTACAAATCATTACGCCCGTATTACATTACCTAAATTAAAATTATTCTTTATTAAAGTAAACTTACAAAAAAAGTGCTTTTGAATCGTTAACGGAAAGTTGTTCCTACCGAGAAGAGCCAGCAAGAAACTCGGCGGTTGCTCTTTTTAAAATATTATTCTTACTACTAGTTAATTTTAGTCTTTAATGTTTAAATATAAATGAATAGGATTTATGATTTTTTTTTACATATAAACCTTCACATAGTAATTTTCAAAATTTTAAGACTTAGTGGACCGTGTTGGTATCCGGCTGAGTAGAATAGAATCCATCATTTTTTACTGTGGTGTCGACAACATGTTTATAACATGCTGTGCAGACCCCACTTAGAGTGGGATAAGGGGATATTCAGACTATATCCTATTTTAAATTTCACAATGCCTAATCATACCTATCATAACTTTGTAAACACATTATTTTACTATTTAGTTAAGTATTAATCATTACATATTATAAAACAAAGTCCCTATATCCCATGTATCCCATGCACGCATAAAACTTTAAAACTACGCAACGCTACGTTTTGATGCGGTTTTTTTTAATAGATAGAGTGATTCTAGAGGAAGGTTTGTACGTATAATAACATTCAATACGGAGTAGAGAAATACTGTAATTTTTGACGTTTCTGTAAATACATAGGGAAAATGTAAAAGTAAATAAGTAAAAATGTACTATATGAATTTAGATATTCCAAAGATAGCAGGAAATCTTCTTAGTATAGGGAAAGGAAATTGTTTTTCTCCAAATTTAACGCGTGCGGGCCACGGGCAGTAATGAATAAATCAAAACTACTCGATCGATTTTAATAATTTTTTTTACACTGACTGACATGAGATATATATTTTATACCCGTGCGAAGCAGGGCCAGGCCGCTAGTTATTCGATAAGTTTAAATACAAAGATATTATAGGCCAACCGTTTATCTCCCACCTGCTCCCCGAATAAGCAACGCTGACTTGAAGATTAACGTCAAATATAGTGTTTTATATTTGTAAATGTAAATTACAGTATTTTTTAATGCTCAAAAACAGACATAAAATGATTTTTTTTAATAAAACCTAACTAGATCGATTTTTCTCCCCCAAAACCTCCTGCATGCTAAATTTCAGGAATATCGTTTTATCCGTTTCCGGGATTCCTACAATATATATACATACCTACATACAAGATTTAATATTAAAGATTTCAGTACCATCACAGATATTAAAACGACTTGACGTATGTAAAATATCTATTTTTGAAGTAAAAAAGGACAGGGTAAATGACCGATCCGTATTTTAAAAATAATACCACAGATCTCGATTAGCTTAATTTGAGATAATATTCAAATTTATTAAGCTGTTTTTAGATTGCGAATATAATTTATAGCCGATTGTGAAATTGTTTTTTAACGATGAGGACGACGACTTGCTGTGTCCCGCGTATTCACTCATAATTCCATGGTTATGCAAAACGTATAATGGTTATCTATAGGAAACTGTTTTACTTTTTAAATACCTACAATAGACTGAAGTCAAGGTTAATATGGTTTACTTTGAGCATAAAGGTATTATTATACTTACGTAAGCAAGCCAGCCAAAAATCATCATCATCGTCTCGCTCTCAACCTACTCTATGTGGGATCAGCACATGTGTTAAACATGTTTTTGCATGCTTTGACCGATTATTTTACGCCCGGCCGCCTGGGTGGCTGGCAACTTACCTTAGTCGCCTTTTACGACATCTCTGTGAAAACCGAGGGTGGTCTATTTTACTCACCCGGATACGGTATGGCGGGCAAGTTACCTTAGTCGCCTTTTACGACACCTCGGTGAGAATTGAGGGTGGTCTATTCTACTCAGCCGGATACTACGGGTCAACTTAACTAGTCACCTTTTACGAAAGCTCGTTAAGAAATGTGGGTGGTCTATTCTACTCAACCAGAAACAACACGGCGGGTCAACTTACCTTAGTCGTATTTTACGACACCCCGGTAAGAAACAGAGTGGTCTATTTTACGCAGGCGGTACTCATTATGAATTAATGTAATACAGTATTTCTACACCATTTTTGGATGGGTAGAATTAATTAATTCACCGTTAACAATAAAACATCTTATGATTGTTGACTAATAATACTAATTCGACGTAAAATTTAGTGCTATATTTTGCAATACTGTCAAGAAATTGTTCCCACATTAGCAAATCAAATTCGATCTTTCGTTATTTATATAATCTTGTTGAATGTTAACTTTTTCAATTCGTTTATTATTATGATTCACATCCGTTATCATTTGAGTTTATGTTTCCGTTTAATCAATAACTTTTTTTCATTATTATTGTTATTTTTTAAATTATATACAAACTAAAAAATCTGTCAAAAGTGTGCCCTTAGCTTTAATGGCGGCTTTAGACTCTCGCCCGAGACGCCTTAGCCGAGACGTGTATGTTTAGAATGACTTAGTACACTCTCGAGAGTGACAGGGACTCGCTGACAATCAGCGAGTGACCTCGAGGCATACCGAGGCGGGACGAGAGCTACCCTGTACACTCTTGCACTCGGCACTACTTGCGATGTCTCGCAGAGAGTGTATACCCGCAGTAAGAGACATTTATAAACAAAAAACAAAAACATATTATCTGTTACAGCATGTTAGTTCAATTTTTTTTACAAATCTTCACCTTCACACACACTTGCAAATAAACACATTCACAAAATTATCGGCCTGTTTCACAAGTTACTGATAAACTGTCGGATAGTTAACCAACAAATAAACTAAGTAGCAGATAAATGTCTCTAAAAAGAGACTCTAAAGTGATAAATTACAAATATAATCGCGGCCATTTTGAAATAGGTATTTGCTATCCAGCAGATAAACAAATAACAACCGCATGATCTGCCTGTTAATTAGGGACTTTAAGTGCTGAATAAGCCTATCAGAAACCTAAGAAGCGAAAAATACTGAGATATGTGTCAGATATGTATCTAATAACCTGACAGTTTATTGGTAACTTGTAAAACAGTCCCCTTAATTTGAAATTTTATTGTGTTACTTGTGTTAGGAGTGCCGCGTGATATCGGGCTGAGTAAAATAGTTTACCCTTATTTTCGATCAAGGTGTCGTAAAAGGCGACTAAGGTCAGACGACAGACGTAAAATCCAAAACTTGTAACAACATTTTTAAAACATGTAGTGCCGATTTTACAAATGGTAGGATAACTACAGGAGAATGATGACTTAATTGTTACTTAACTTTCCCACTGTTGGGCATAGGCTTCTCCCTCCTTTTTATTCAGAGTTTCTGTAAAACAGGCCCTAAATGACTGAAACATAACGTAGACACGTGTTGCGTTGACCAATTTAATTTGATACTTAACTCCCTTTCCAATGTAAGATACCGCATATTGAATTTAAGCGGTTCATTTAATGGTTCAATGAATTTTTGACCTTGAGATAAATTTTGCTTATTTTTAACTTAGATGTTTTTATGTCTATGCTATTAAGTTTTTTAGTTGCGATTTCTTACGATTATTTAAAGCATGAATAGACGATCGGATATGGTTCGGCTGAACGACAAACGACGTTCCTTCTAGAAAATTCGTTTTTAATAATGGCGATGTACTAATGCGATTTTATGTATGTACCCATTCAGTATGGTGTTATATACAGTTATTTGGGATATGAATTAGAGTAGAAAAAATCGATTAATAAATAATCGATTTTTATCCCTTTAAAAATAATCGATTAATAAAAATCGATTATTTTGTTACGAAATAATCGATTTCTTAAAAATCTTTTTTTTCTATTTCAAAAGTTGTCTTTTTTAATATTAATAATAAATTACAATAAAGGCTAATTAAAGTGGACAATTTACCAAGAAATAAGTTGTTTGTGAAATTGGATTAAAATGTGTAGTTTAGCTAAATTGGTTTCATCCAACAATGCATATCTAATCTTAGAAATCAAGAATAAGGGGGTATCCCTTAAAAAATAATCGATTTTTAAATAAATCGATTTTTGATGAAAAATAATCGATTACTAAAAATCGATAATTTTTTCAAAATAATCGATTATTTTCTCACATCGCTAACAGTTATATCTTATTAGTTTAAGTATCTGTTTGTATGATTTATAGAATTAGGCGTTACTTTGTGGAATTCCATAGTACAGAAGATACAATAGAATTATTTTGCTGTAATCCGCGTTTGTTAAGGGAATATAAGTATTGGCAAAGGCATTTTAAATCTGTAATATCTCCGAAAATGTTCACTTAAATTACATGCTGTAAACGGCCATATTGATCTATATTAAATCAACAATGCATTTAAGGTATTTAATTGGATAAAGAATAATGCTGTATTGTATAAAAATTGCTTTGAACATAAGGGTTTATTTTTCGTAAAAAGTAAATGACAAAAAATGCTATTGTGGGTTATCCATAAGAGATAGACATATACCATCACGGACTTTTCTGTAGACCTTTTCAAGGTGTACAAATATTTAGTATATCATTTTGATAAATCTTGTAGGGTTTAGCCTGCATTTGCAATGTAAGCGGAAAAAAATGTAATTATTTACGACATCACATTAGAAACCTCAAAAATTACAGTATTTCTCTACTCGGTATTGAATATTATTATACATATAAACCTCTATCTATCTAACCTCTATCTAACTCTATACATTAAAAAAAAACCACATGCGTGGTCTGTTGCGTAGTTTTAGAGATTTAAGCATACATAGGTATATAGGGACAAACAAAGAATGTGACTTTGTTTTATACTATGTAGTGATAATGACAGTTCTTCTTATATTTAAATTTTCGGTTAATATTTAGTTAAGTATCATACTACAGTATGATACACAGAGTTATAACAGATATATGATTTATCGTGCAAAAACGACACTTTAACCAATATAGCTATATATCAAACACGATTTACCAAATGACTAGCAAAGTGCCCCACTTTAGTTAAATGGCGAACCATAAGTCTAGACCTTGTAGTCAACTTCGCAATTAATTATTCATTGCTCGAACTAATACCTAAAGACTAGTTCACACACTAGTATGTTTGGATTAAACTGGAGTTTTAAAATTATTATTTGTTAGAAGACAACTATATACGCAATGTAAGCAGTTTCCGCCGCGGTAACACAATATAAAAAGCTCATAAATAAGGACCACGTATGTGCTTGAAACTAATCTGGCTTTTTGACGTGACAACGTCTTAAATTAGGTTGCGGCTTGGAGTCACTCATGAAAAAGTGTAACGCCTGCTCACGTCTGTTACGATGAGTCACCGAACGAAAGAGGCCCGCCAGATTGGCGAAAACCTTGCGTCTCTCTCCCGCTCAAACATGATTGGTCCGCCGCGCGCGCATTAGGCGAATTAGGCGCGTTGAATCGGTGCGTGCTTCTGTCATGTTTTAGTGAACAAAATATGTTTCTATAGTTAAAATTTGTGCAATTCTTATTTTCATTCAATTCCTATAGTAACACCTATTTAATAGGAACACCTATTGTGCAATTTAATAATATTCATATCAATAAATATTCTACTGAGAAAAAGACGTTGTCACGTAAAATCTTTGCCCGTAAAACCGACTTTACAGGCAACCGTTTTTTTTTCAAAAGAAAAGTTTATGTATGACCACTCACGTATAAATAAAAAAAAAGTAAAG
This sequence comes from Morpho helenor, assembly GCA_029227775.1. Classification (NCBI taxonomy): domain Eukaryota; kingdom Metazoa; phylum Arthropoda; class Insecta; order Lepidoptera; family Nymphalidae; genus Morpho; species Morpho helenor. The sequence goes on along the minus strand of JARGCU010000005.1, from coordinate 12,307,233 downwards.
CTTAGGATTCTATCGTAGAGCCATTTGCATCATTACTTAACGATGCCAAGGTTCTTTTTCTTCTTCTTCAACCGATGGACGTCCACTGCTGGACATAGGCCTCTTCATGGGATCTCCAGAACACACGATTTTGTGCCGCTTGTATCCAGCGGCTCCCCGCGACCCCTTTGAGGTCGTCTGTCCATCTAGTAGGGGGTCTTCCAACACTGCGCTTTCCGGTGCGGGGTCGCCATTCCAACACTTTGAGACCCCAAGATGCCAAGGTTACGGCGCGTGATATTGTCGAAATGATTAATATTATAGTAGTGTAGTAGTGATTGTGTGTAGTGACACATAATCACTACGACCTTTGTATTGTGTTGGTGGTTATAGTGTCATGTTGTACGTGCGATTAGTAACCATGCATTTTTAATATATGAGAATCGATTGTGCTTCCTATAGTCAGCACTACATAGATTTTCTTATAGATCGCGGATTATAGCAAAATAATTCTATCACTACTTTCGTACGAAGAGCATGAAATATAAATCTCGACATCAGACGCATAAGGTCGAATGTCGACATAATACCAAAGACGAATAATGTCTTCATTTTCTAAAAAAATGAGTTTTTTTTAGTCTAATAAGGTAAATTTTATATTAATAGTGTTAGGAATCGAAATATATAAGCTTTCGCTAAAATATTAGCAATATTTCATTTATAATTATCCATAAAAACGAAAATACTATCCCGATTAGTTTACAAAATTTCATTTCGCTCTATTGTCATTAAAACACACATCAGACCTTATGCGTCTAAGGTCGAGAAATGCCTTAATAAATATATGACTTTGGTTAAAGTCACGTACATATCACGTCGATGAATGTCATTTGGCTATTGCGTTTATATCAGGTACATTAGGGAATAGCATATTGCGATATTCTATTGGAATAACTAACTAATATTAATATAGGTACATCTCAAGAGATTTGGAGTCCGTCGACAATACTTATCTTTGAGTCCATTTCATAATTGGCGATTAAAAATGATTAAGCGCAAGCACGATGTTGAGGGCATACCCAGCTATAGTCGCCAGTCATAGTCTATGATTTGCTACGACCGACAGACGTTAATATGCCGGGTTGTTCGGGAAATTTGGAGTCGCCACAAGTCCCTTCACAGTCAATTTAAGTGAACAGAATATTCTTGATTTAAAAATAACCGACCTTAGAACTGGTACACTCTTGCGATATTTTTCTAGCTCCGTTAATCATTACCTGAAACAAAAACATTGTTTGTCAATAAAACTCTCTGTACATTTGTTTTCGATATATTAATTCTGTATGGAATCAATAAAACAACACAATTCTATTGTAGAATAGTATCATCATCCTCCTGCCCTTATCCTACTCTAAGTGGGGTCGGCGCAACATTTTACAAACATGTTGTCACATGATTTGGCTTCCTATTTTACGACCGGTCGCCCGCCTGACGTTAACTTACCTTACTCATATTTTACGACACCTCGGTAAGTAAGAGGGTGGTTTATTCTCCTCAGCCGGATACCACACAGCGGGCCGACTTACCTTAGTCGCCTTTTACGACACTTCAGTAAGAAAGAGGGTGGTTTATTCTACTAAAACGGATACCACATGGTGAGTCAACTTACCTTACTCGTCTTTTACGACAACCTGCTAAGAAATGAGGGTGGTCTATTCTACTCAGGCCGATACCACACAGTGGGTCAACTTACCTTAGTCGCCTTTTTCGACACCTCAGTAAGAAATGAGGTTGGTATATTCTACTCAGCTGGATACCACACGGCTAAATTTGAATAAGATTGTGGTGCAAAGCACTTGAAGACATACAATTGAGGTGCGGAAATGTATCTTTTAAAACACAAAGAAGAATAAACAAAAACTTAATAAATATAATAAAAACACGCACCCTTTAAATCGAGCCCAGTCCAGAACACTCCGTGACCGATAAAGACTTATCGCGTACAAATAATTCAAACATGGACTTTGAATGTAAACAAATCAGGTCTTATCGACTCTTAGTGTACCTTGTTGCTATACACGTTCCAGAGTTTATGAATTGTTTTGTACATGCAATACTTGCGTGTCACTTACACGTGCTTAATACATTCAAACACATTATTCAGCAAACGGCCTGTTACTATCACTTTGCTGGGCATAGGCCTCCTCTCTCCGTTTTTGGAGAGAGGTATTGGAGCTAAGACCTACCACGCTGCTACAGTGCGGATTGGTAGGATACACATATTCCTAGAATTCTCTAGAGATATGCAGGTTTCCTCACCAAAAAGCCTGTAAGTAAGTAAGTAAGTAAGTAGCGACCTGTTACTCTCATACTGCTAGGAATAGGCCTCTTCTCTCCGTTTTTAGAGAGAAAGGTTGGTGCTAAGATCTAGCACGCTGCTCCAATGTGGATTGGTAGGATACACATATACCTAAAATTCTCTAGAGATATGCAGGTTTCGTCACCAAAAAGCCTGTAAGTAAGTAGCGACCTGTTACTCTCCCACAGCCGGTAATAGGCCTCTTCTCTCCGTTTTTGGAGATAAGGATTGCAGCTAAGACCTATAACGCTGCTCCAATGCGGATTGATAGGTTACACATATCTCCAGCATTCTCTAGGGATATGCAGGTTTCCTCGCGACGTTTTCCTTCGCCGAAAAGCGTGTGATAAATTGCAATAATCAATTAGACACATAAGTTTCAACAGAGCTTATTGGTGCCGGGGTTGAACTCGTGACTTTTCAGTGCGTGTTCAAAAATCAATATCAATATTGGTGATATAAGTAATTTCTTATTTAAGACATTTCATAACTAAGTTAAAAAGATGATGTTGTAATGGTGAGTAATGATGCTTTGATTCCCGTTTTTTTGGCAGGCATTTTATGCATATATCCCTAGAATTATTTAGAGAAATTTTATAAAAAAGTGGAAAAGAAAAGACCATACTAGACCTGTCTACAAAAAGGTTTAAGATAAATATAAGAAATATGCTGATAAAGCATATTACAAAATTGAAGATTATTTGGATGATAAAGAAGCCTGGATTTGATAATCCTTTCAGCTTCATACAACACTGCGTTTAAATAATGTTAATTCAAAATGTTTTAAAAGATTGATCGGCGAGTTTCTTGCTGCTTCTTCGGTAAGAGTGACATTTCGAACCAGTTGTAGCTTCATTAATCATATTGATCATTGGCGATTCAAAAGTGTTTAAAAGAGCTTATTTGATTTGTTTTAATCCCTTTAGTAATGTTATACACTTGCATGTTAGAGCCATCACGGCTTATATTGTAGTAATAAAATATATTAATACAAACCAGCATTAAGTACTCAGCTTGTTTGCGGTTAAAAGAAGTTTTTGCGGTGAAAAATGCATTGTTATTGATATCATATAAAATGTTTTGAATGGCTTTAAAAACATATAGTATAATTCTCATAACCATTGAAATGATTATTTTATTTACATATTCAATAACAAGTAAGAAATAACGGTTATCCCATTAATAAAACAATATAGACGACCAGACAGATATTGTCTGCTATACATATTTATAAAACGAAAATACCCTGACTGTGCAAGTCCAGCCAGCGGATAAAAGGGCGCATTAAATATTAATACCCGTTTTTATATCCTAGACACAGATGGATTGAGACGTGTGAACTTTTTATCTTAATATAGTGTCTGTGAGGTGGATGCTGTGTTTGGAGGTAAACGTACTTGGTTCAGTGCTTTTATTAACTGCTTACATAGCATGGCATGACGCGGCGCCACACGGATTAAGCGACACGGACTATGCCTCACGGACTACGCGTCACGGACTACGCCTCACGGACTACGCCTCACGGACTACGCGCAATGGACAACGCGACAAGGACTATGCCTCACGGACTCCGCGTTACGGACTACGCGACACGGACTACGCGTCACGGACCACGCGCCACAGGCTTTGTGACAAGGACTACGTGACACGGACTACTTGACACGGATTATGCCTCACGGACTACGCGACACAGATTATGCCTCACGGACAACGCGTTCCGGACTACGCCTCACGGACTACGCATCGCGACTACGCGACACGGACTACGCGACACAGACTTCGCGACACGTACTACGCGACACGGACTATGCGCAACAGACAACGCGACAAGGACTATGCGACACGGAGCACGTGGCACGTTGCTTTCAGGCACTAAAAAATGCTAAAGTGTACAATTAAATTCAAATGATTTTTGAGCTTTCAAATGCAAACCTGTGATAGCCTAATGGGCGGAGCAAAAAAGTTAATAACCTGGGATCGATTCCCACATGGCATATCGTGCTTTCTTTATTTTTAAATTGCATTTTTTTATATCTTTTAAATTTTTCTAAAGATACCGAGCAAGGCTCGGTCAACCAGGGACTAATATGAAAGTGTCACGAGTAATAAAATGTCACGAGTTCAATACCCGGGCAGACTAATGCGTTTGTCTGTTAAAACTTTAGTAACTAATGTAAGGGCACTAGTAATTGATCATGTACTAGAAGTTGACCGTTTGTTTGTTGTAGCTAATAAAAACTATAAATTTATAATATAAAATTTTAAATATTAAACAATGGGCTACAGTTCTGAGCTTTTAGGCAGTTGTTAATAGATGGCAACAGGCTAGCCGTGTGATATCCGGCTAAGTAGAATAGTACCACCCTCATTTCTTACCGTGGTGTCGTAAAAGGCGACTAAGGTAAGTCGACCCGCCGTGTGGTATCCGGCTGAGTAGAATAGACCACACTCATTTCTTACAGAGGTGTCGTAAAAGGCGATTAAGGTAAGTTGACCCACCGTGTGGTATCCGGTTTAGTAGAATAGACCACCCTCCTTCTTACCGAGGTGTCGTAAAATACGGCGGCCGGTCGTAAAAACGCAGCCAAATCATGTGACAACATGTTTATAACATGTTGTGTCGACCCCACTTAGAGTGGGATAAGGGCAGGGGGATAAATACTTTTTAGTAGCTACAAACAAAACGCTTGTTATTCAAAATTTCATACAAAACGGTCAACTACTAGAACATGTTCAATTACTAGTGCACTTACCTTAATTGATATTTGCAATTTATTACACGCTTTTCGGTGAAGGCAAACATCGTGAAACCTTCATATTTGTAGGTTTCCTGGGGTATGTTTAACTTACCAATTCGCATTGGTTGGTCAAAGCTACAACTTCTAAAATGAAGAAGAGAGGTTTTCGCCCAGCAGTGGGCTATTACTTTACCCATAAGTAAAGCGGCCTATTACTCTCCGGCTGCTGTGAATAGGCTCTCTCCGTTTTTGGAGAATGGGTTGGAGCTAAGACCTACTACGCTGATCTAATGGTGATTGGTAGGTTACACATATCTCCAGAATTTTCTAGAGATATGCAGGTTTCCTTAGATGTTTTCCTTCACTGATAAGCGTGTGATATATAAATAAATAGGACACTTACACACTTACAATTGCAATTGTCAATTAGACACATAAGTTTTAAAGAAATACTCATAAGTGACTGCCCGGGTTCGAAACTGTGACCTCCTTGAAAGAATCGCACGGTTTTACCGCTGGGCTATCACAGCTTGCTTTTCGCATACAAGGCTTAATTAGACACATAAGTTTTAACAGAAAAACTCATTGGTGTCCCGTTTTCGAACACGTGACCTCGAAAAAATCGCGCGGTGTTACCGTTGGGCTATCACACCTTGCTTTACGCATACAAGGCTGACATAATAAGAGACTTGCAACTTCCACGTAAACTTATCCCTTGAGTCAGAGGAGAAAAACAAGAAACATTAACATAATTAGCTGTTTTTGAACAACTTTTCAAATCCAAGTACTTCGTTCCCGGTAAACTTTTGCGAGTTTCTTTCCATAAACTCATCGTTTGAGAACCGCTATATTCCCACAGGCGTTTATTCCAGTTTATAACAAACTGTATCGATTTACATTAGAAAAGATAAAATTATATTTTACTAGCTTATTATATTTATTTACCCGCAAACGTCGTGTGGTATCCGGCTGAATAAAATAGTACCATCCTCATTTCTTACCGAGGTGTCGTAAAAGGCGACTAAGGTAAGTTGAACCACCGTGTGGTATCCGGTTTAGTAGAATAGACCACCCTCATTTCTTACCGAGGTGTCGTAAAAGGCGACTAAGGTGAGTCGACACGCCGTGTGGTATCCGGCTGAATAGAATACCACCCTCATTTCTTACCGAGGTGTCGTAAAAGGCGACTAAGGTAAGTTGACCCACCGCGTGGTATCCGGTTTAATAGAATAGACCAACCTCATTTCTTACCGAGGTGTCGTGAAAGGAGACTAAGGTAAGTCGACCCGCCTTGTGGTATCCGGCTGAGTAGAATAGACCAACCTCATTTCTTACCGAGGTGTCATAAAATACGACTTAGGTAAGTTGACGTCAGGCAGGCGGCCGGTCGTAAAAACGCAGCCAAATCATGTGACAGCATGTTTATAACATGTTGTGCACCCCACTTAGAGTGAGATAAGGGTAGGAGGATGATATCTTTTACCCGCAACTTCTGATATGTATGACGGCGATTGCGAAAAGTCGGTGCATTGTGATCCCACTTCTGATATCGTTTCTCGTTTGGAATGTTATGCAATTAGAAAAACACACTCATTTCTCTCTTACTTTCCTCTTCAGACTTAACATAATATAAAACACTAGATTTTACTCGCAACTTCGTTTGCTTGAACTGTTTAATTAAAGGTAAATGGCGCTTTTCAATGTCATCCTATTCCTGTAGAATTAACAGGATTAATATATATATGTAACTCCGGTGTATAAGGAATAATTGTGACAAATTTCACCTATATTGGCGGAGCTGTCAAAGAGTAACAAACATACGTACTCACAAACTTTTGCATTTATAATATTAGTAGGATAGGATTATATTATATTTTATCTGAAAGAAATAATAAAGTTTTGATATAATCCGCTATGAAGGAAACACAAAATATATATAATGCTAAATGTGTTAGCATTTATGCTTTTATTTGTTACAATAATCATTACATTTTGTTTTACAAACTGGCCACACTTAATTTATTTTATAAAAGCAGCGTGCGCCATGTTTGCTTGCTTACTTATTAATATACATCATATTGCCTTCCAGTGATATTAATAAAAGTTATTAATTTAGATTTAGTGTTTAATTGAAGTCCCTGGCCTGTTCTCCTACAAAATGTATATAAACTATCCGTTTCATACCCGATACATGCAGGATTCGTAATAACACATGCAAAAATTTACACCATTGCCACTACAATACACATGCACTGTGTGTAGTGACACACGTTCACTATTACAGACTCTGATTTTGAAATTTTGAAATGTGAGATTTGTAATTGGCCCAGATGTATAGTCATATTTACCCAAGCCCATCGTCTGCCGCCCTTACTGGGGACCTTCGGGTGTTCCGAACGGGGTATATCGGACGCCTGGCTTACAGGTCCCCGAGGCGGTCGGTGCATCAAGTGCTCCCGATGTATCAGTTAGCGGAGGGGGACTTCTCTTTCGAGAAGTCCCTACCTGGAGGTGGAGTATCTGTGATCAGAGCGGATGTCGGCAGGAATGGGGGCAATGTGTGTAACGATACCCTGTCCTTGCCATCAGCAGCGTGGTGGAGCACACAGGTCGTTTTACTCGGTGCGGTGGTACCCATAAGGGGTTTTTTGCTGTATAAAAAAAAAAGATGTATAGTCATTTACGTCCCAAAATTTGCTTGATGATTATTATTGTTAATATTTATTTTACAAAAAAAGGTAAAACATCTGTACATCCAATTTTTAGCTAAGTCGTGTAACAAAGCCATCACCACAGCAACCCATAGCTATTTGTTTACCACCGATATGCAAGGGGTCCCTTTTATGGAATTCTTGGGCGCAATCTTGCGGGCGCCGCTTACACCGTTATAATATTTTACTGCGATATTACGTTTTATTAAGGACCTATCTTTTCAGACCCCAAACGTTAAACCGAACGTAACGCTTAGCTAAATCTTTCGATATCAGATTTTATTAGGTTATATATATTTGATTACGTTAATATTCATATCGAGTTTTATGGTGGGATCGTATATTGAGAATTTGAATGTCTTAACTTAGTGGTTATGTAAGTAGAATCTGCTTTTATGCACAATTTTTGATAAATACATTACATGTGTTGTCACTCCTTATCAATAGACATCAACTTAACTGATAACAAAATTATTACGGTTATTCTATTCTAAATCATATAATTACTTCTCGGTTTCTTGACAATTCACTTCAATATTAAGAGATAACTGGTCTATTCTTCCTATACTATATTTATATAAGTCGTATTAAAATATATGATAGCGTAAATTTATTAATCAATTTTTTTAACAGAATGGAACTATACTACCTAAATGAATATAACGAATATCTGCATAAAAAAGTAATAATAAAATTATTTTGCTATAATCCGCGATGATGTAAAAACGAAAATATGTATAATGCTAAGTGTAGAACGGACAATCCGTTTCATACCTGATACATGCAGGATTCTTAAAAACACATGCACAAACCTCTACCACCGCCACCACAATACACAAGCACTACATACCTTCCCTATCACAAACTCAACAATCGTTTCGCCCTCAACCGAAGCATCATTAGGAGATAGACTCCACGACCAAAATCGCAAAGATAAAATAGCAAAATAACTTTATTATTACTTTTGTATTATGGATCTCGGCAAAGTAACGCCTAATTCCATAAATTATTAAATATCTGCATGTTATGCCTAAATGGCTAATCCATTGAAATGATATTTTAAAAAATTATGCAATTATAGCTAAAATACCGGGCTAAGGTTTGGGATAAAAAGTAAAAAAGTAAACTATTGAAGTTACTTTCAAAATTATTTTGATGCGAACGTAGTCGGAAGAACGTTTAGTTATACTTCTAAGAAGGATTTTTTTAAAGAGGAACTTTAGTATAATATACCCTTAAATATTTGCGTAAATATATCATGACAACGAAATCGCGAGATACCCGCATTCAAGCACCATTCACGGACGCTTTAAATCCTTTCACTGAATGAGTTGCTTTGTTATTTATCCACAGCGATAATTTATTGTTACCGTAAATACTTTGTAACAGGTGAAATTAAACCTTCTCTGTTACTTTCAACATCATTTCAATAGATTTCTTTGAATTCTGTTACACATCGTAAAAGGTTTTACCGGACTACTTCAGTTTTTTTTTTCTTTTTTTAAAGAAGTTGTTTAATTTGACTATGTCACTCCCATATTACCATCACACAGCAACACAGTCATGAAAAAAGAGTATCGCTTTTTGATTAAAATGGTGCCAACACTGTGCCGTTGTTGTTTCCGGCGGAGTCTTCCTATTGATAAAACGTTTCAGTGACATTGAGTCTTTGTTCTTTATTCAATAGAAGTGTATCTCGGAGTTGGAATTATGGTATTCTGTTATATCGTGTTATTGCAGAAAGTGTGCGCGAACATTTCCTATTAACTTCTGAGTTTTACCTTTTTTAACAATGATGTAGTGTTAAAGGAGTTCCGAGTCATTGCAAGTAATTATTTAAGATGGGAAATAAACCGGTTCAAATGTTTATATTACCCACACTACACAACCTAATACAAAAACAGTCTTTCAACCATTTTTGCTACATTCCAAAATTACATAATATAAATGAAAATATTAGAAATTCCAATACTTTGGTTAAAGAACACATGAATATAATGATGAGATATTTTGCTATAATCCACGATTAAGTAAATTATATAATACTAAATGTATAGTGGAATATCTGTTTTTATACCTGATATATGCAACATTCGTAAAACATACACAAACTTATACCACCGCCACAACAATACACAAGCACTACACACGTTCACTATTATAAACTCAACAAACCTTTCACCCTGCAACCGAAGCATCATTAGGATATAGACTCCACGACCAAAATCGCAAGGCGAATGCGAACAAGTGTAACAAGCTTGAACTAGAAACATTTATCTGATCGTTAATGAGGGTGCCATTGTTATGTTTTATAATCTCGATTTGTTCGCAGGCAAAATAAAATAAATGGTGGGGTTGAACCGATTAGTATATAACTAAACTTATTTGGGTATTGCTTCGCTTTGCGATTTTAGTCGTGGAGTCTATATCCTGATGATGCTTCGGTTGCAGGGTGAAAGGTTTGTTGAGTTTATAATAGTAACCGTGTGTAGTGCTTGTGTATTGTGGTGGCGTTGGTAGAGGTTTGTGCGTGTGTTTTTTTTACGACTCCTGCATGTATCAGGTATGATAACCGATTGTCCACTCTACATTTAGCATTATATATATTTTCTATTTTACTTCATCGCGGATTATAGCAAAATAATTTTACACTACAAAATCGCAAACCCTGATCGTGTCGTGTCGTATCGTTCTCACATTAAACACTTTCGTTCATAACCAATTTTAGATACAAAACTATAAATTTCAAAGGCAGTTAACAAATTGAACACCATCAATAACGTTACCAGATTAAATTACCTAAAATGATCCCAGCTCATTAATAAACAGCTAAAGAGATCCAAAATGCAACTCGACGTTAACGAACTGTAACTTCTCAGTTAGTGACAAACGCTCGGCGCGGTGTGATATACGGCCAATGACAGCTGACGTATAATGCATCGTATGTCACGTGCAGGTATAGAAGTTTGTTCACGCTTTTAAAGCACTTATGTCTTTAAACATAAATGTCATATTGGTCTGCCATTGAAATTTTTATATTAGGGTTTGTACGGGGGTTTTAGCTGAGGTATGACAAACATTTGGCACATTTAACAAAGGTATATAAACTTAAGTAAACTTTGCTACATCATAGCAGTTCCTGTTTATTTAATTACGCAATTCACATTTGCTACGCCCACCTGAATCATCACCCTCCTGCCCTTATCCCACTCTAAGTGGGGTCGGCACAACATATTATAAGCATGTTGTCACGTGATTTGGCTTCGTATTTTACGACCGGCCGCCTGCCTGACCTCAACTTACCTTAGTCGTATTTTACGACACTCGGTAAGAAAGAGGGTGCTCTATTCTACTCAGCCGGATACCACACAGTGGGCCGACTTATCTTAATCGCCTTTTACGACACCTCGGTAAGAAATGATTAAGGTGTATTCTACTCAGCCAAATACCACACGGCGGGTCGACTTACCTTAGTCGCCTTTTACGACACCTCGATAAGAAATGAGGGTGATCTATTCTATTCAGCCATGCTATGGACATTTTTATTAATAAATTTATTTCTTTATCGCAAGTTCTGTGTAAGCAAAAAGTACGAAAGCATTGACAGAGTTATTTTGCTATAATCTAAATATTATATATAAATATAAGGGACACTTACGCATATGCATTCTGCATTTGGGTTTATGTACAAAATATATATAATTTACAAAAATAAGGACACTAGAATGATATATTAAGCAATTCAACTGATTTTTAACTAAAAAAAATACCTGTTAAATCTCCCTATCAGTGAAACAATAACTAATACTTTCAAATTCTCTGAACTTTAACAAGATACTTTTAAAATTCTCCAGAAGTCTTATATCTATTATTTTATGGTTAATTTTTCGCTCACATTTGAATATTTTAAAAATAATTGGGTATGAAGATACAAAAGGTTCAGCATCCCTGCTAGGGGATCGCTCGCTATAATAGAGAGGATTAGGGGAAATTACGTTACCATGGCAACAGCGTGCCCTCGAAGCTGTTGCATAAAAATAATATTCCGGAGCGATTTCGGACGCCATAGATATTTCCGTACATTACTCGCCCGAGAAATTTATTGAATTTCATATAGGGTGCATAATGTTCCGTATATTATATTTATATACTAGTGGTATCTGCGAATTCGTTCGCGCCATCTTAAGCGTATTGAACCTTGAATATTGCAGCCGTGTGGTATCCGACTGACTACAATTGACATTTCTCCTTTATTCTTTTATGACTTTTCCTCATTTATGACTTTTTTCACTCTAGGTGTCGTAAAAGGCGACTAAGGTAAGTTAACCCACCGTGTGGTATCCGGTTAAGTAGAATAGACCACCCTCTTTCTTACCGAGGTGTTGTAAAACACGACAATCGTAAGTTGACATCAGGCAGGCGGCCGGTCGTAAAACCTAGCCAAATCATATGACAACATGTTCGTAACATGTTGTAACGAACTCACTTAAGTGACACCAAACTAATCATGTCAAAACAAGTTAAAAAATGTGCCGATCCAACTTAAAGTGGGATAATTTTTTTTATTTCTTTTTATACATATATTTAGAAAAGAGAAAGAATAAGTGAAAAAGCACATGTACAAAGGCGGACTTATCTCTAAAAGGGATAAGGGCAGGAGAATGATGAGAATGACGATTTACCTTGAATAATGCAATAGATTTTCGTATTCCCCAAGGAAAAATAGAATTTGTTTATTCTATATGTTAACCCAATATGTAATAGGAGTGGCACCAGAGTTGACGTATGATTGCGGAGAATGGAAGAAGACATATTGTGCCGACCCCACTTAGAGTGGGATAAGGGCAGGAAGATGTTGATGAAATGATGATCACACTCTTACTGTTACACCGATTAACTATTACGTTTTTTTTATATATTAATTTGGAAGTTAATTTAGGTATTAAAATAATTCCTCTTACTTCGTGGAATATTCGTTTCTGTTACAGAACGACGAATGCGTTTTATAGAAAGTTAATTTTTCCAAATAATTCCTCTTACTTCGTGGAATATTTCTGTAACAGAATTACTAATACATTTTTAGAAAATTCTCAATTTCCCATTCGACCGTATCTGGAATACAAACCAATCTCTCTGGCATGTGAAGCGAGTTATATCGTTAAGCTGCAGAGGTCGTCTAATTGCGTTTAATTGGCCTCTTTACGCCAATTGATTTTGGCACGATTATATGTCGCGCTAAATGGATGATACATTGTTAGTGATACAATATACTTGGCCCGTACACGGTAATGTTTATTGGTGAAATGAGGCTGCTAATTATCCTAAATACTGGAAAACCCATTATGGGTCGTCACCGCCCAACGGGGACGAGCGGGGGGTATGTCGGACTCTCACCGACAAAAAAACCTGACAGTGCTCCACCACGCTGCTGGTGGCGGGGACAGGGTACCGTTGTTCACATTGCCCTCATCCCCGTCAGCTGTAGCTTTGTACCCCGAAGAGCGCTACCTCCGGGTCGGGGCCTCTCTAAAAAGTGGCCCCTCCCTCCGCTAATCGATGCATCGGGAGCACCAGATGGATCAACCGCCTCGGGGACCTAATTCCAGCGAGCGTCCGATAAATAATGACCAAAATCCTGATAAATATAAAAGTAACGGCTTGTTAGTATCCCACTTCTAGACTTAGGCTTTCTCTAGAATTGGAGCTTAGACCAATGCGGACTGGTAGGTCTACATATCCCTAGAATTTTCTTTGAGTTTGAGTTCTTTGATATTGAGTTTTCCTTCACCGAAAAGCGTGTGCCAAATTGCAATTATCGATTAGATTAAGTTTGAATAGAAAGACTCATTGATGCTTGCTCGGGGTTTGAACCTGTGACCGTCGTCAAAGAGTTGCACGGTCGCACCGCTGGGCTATCACAACGTATCATTCTAGTATTATTATAAATGCGAAAGTTTGTGAGTATTGATGTATGTTTGCAACTCTTTCACAGCGAATCTGCTGAACCAATATCGATTAAATTTGGCACAATTACTCCTTATACAACGGGATAACATATAGACTATAGAAATCCTGTTCATTCTACAGGAATAAGATAACATTGAAAAGCGCCATCTCTTATCAACCAAGTAACGCAACAACAGTCCTCAAATCGCGGCTCAAATCACGCGACAACAGTCCCCGCAATCGAAGTTGCCGGTAAAAGATAGTGCTTAAATATACATTCTATTATATGATATGTTAATTTTGCGCCATTTTACTGCATAGACCGTAAGGCGGCTGTTAAGGTTTTTCCGATATAGAATCGATATTCCAGCAATAGATACGAAGCAATTTAGTTTATAGTTTTTCACACGTTCTCATGACCCATATAATAATCTAAGATAAGATAGCATTGGAATCCAGACAATAGATATAAATTTGATAGCTAAATAAACCCAGCCTATATAACTAATGCAAATATTATTTTGCTCTAATCCACGATAAAAGAAAATATATGTAATGCTAAATGTAGAGTGTACTATTCGTTCTCATACCTGATACATGCTGAATTTGTAAAAACTCATACACTACCCGCCACCGATAACACAACACTATACAAGCACTGCACACATTCACCATCACAATCTCAACAATTGTTTTGCCCCGTAACCGAAGCATTGTCAGGAGATAGACTCGACTACAAAATTGCAAAGATCTAATATGAATTATTAACGCTAGTAATTTTTTGAGAATGTTTTATCTAAAAATAATAAGTTTATAACAACATTTATGTTAAGACAAGCATCGTCTAAAAATTTTAAGTTAAACAAACTAATCTTTCAATTTTGCGTACACAGAAATACGCTATTATTTATATAAATACATAGATAATAAAGAATATGAGATATATTAATAAGTATAATAAATTCTAGCAAATGTCAATATAAGAAATGTCCATGATTATATAAATTATGGACAACTTGAGTACGATCTACAACTATTAAATCACAATTTAGAAGAAAATATAATCGGATAAACCAACTCTGATATGAAAAATAAAACAGATATATCATTATCCGACTGTACTAAAGTCGAATTAATATTGTAGAATGCAGATAAATCAAATAATTATAACAAAGATATTAAAATAAATAACGACGTGTCAGTGAATTCAAAAACAAAATATAACAATAACGCAATAAAACGATCCCGAGTTAAGAAACAAAATTATCTTGCAATGAAACAGCGATCTTGGATCTCGTTAATTAGAAAAAGGAGACGTTGTCCCAAGTGTTCGATAAATTACAACAACTTTCTCCGCGGGTTCAAATTAAGTTAGAGCTGAGTCGAGATTAAAATAATTCAAGTCCAATCGGGAAAACTTCCGCTCTGCCAGCAACTTCGCTTATTGCACCTTTGTATTTTTAATTATAATATGAGCGGTAAAAATTGCGAAATCTTTATTTAATAAAATGAAAACAATGAAAAATAATATATACCTCACAAGCTATATTTTCGACTTCATCTGCGCCTTTGACCGGGTCATTCGTTGCATTTAAGTGTTAATATAACCTCAATTATTAGTAGATTTTACTACATTTATTGAACTTGTCTATGGCACGTATCTTTGGTAGTGCGATAGACTATCAATTATATCGTTGATATCATTCGTTTTAATTTTTCACTGTTAAAACCAAAATAATTTATTAAAGATTTTATGCAATTTTATCAACATTTATCCAGTGGATAGTACAAGGGACTCTATTAGGCCCTATTTTTTATGAACTGTCTTATATTTCGTTATATTTTTAAAACATAACTTTGGATTCAATTAGTATTTAAAACTTGAATTCAGAAGTGCTTGATTAAGCATAATGTACAAGCAGCCAACAATTGTAATCATGAATAGCATAGAACTTTCCTTCAACTTTGCGTTAGCGCCCGATAAAATCTCACAGCTTGACCTACAAGTTCAAATTAAGTTAGCGACTGCAGGATTAAAATAATGCGGGACCAATCAGGCGAAGTTTCACCAACTTCTCTCATTAGCCCGTATCGGGTGCATAGTTAATGGTAACACCAGCTGAATATCAAGTACTCTTAACTATATGCGAAAGTAGTTAACTAAAATACGTCCAGATATTACTGAATATTGCTTATACAATGAGAAGATTAAAGTAAAAGAGAAAGTTTAATTAAATAGACGTATCGCTAAAAGTGATAGCCCAGCACTGAGAGGTACACTGTACTACTCTTTTGAAAGCTCACGATTTCAAAACTCGAGTAACCATGAGACTTTCTGTTAAATTTATTTTTAATCAATAGTTGCAATTTTTCTAACCGTTTTTGGTGAAGAAAAACAGCTTGAGGAAACCTGCATATCTCTAGAGAATTCGGGTATGTTTATCCTAACAATCCGCATTGGAGTAGCGTGGTAGGTCTTAGCTCCAATCCTATACCTAATAGAGAGATAAGAGACCGTTACATTACTTAACTAAAGGATGTCCCGGAAGGTATAATTTGTAAATACAATTAAGAATGTGTCAACTCACTGAACCATTTTGGAAGGAACATAAATGTAATTTTGTAATTACTCGTAACACTTAAATTAAAACGGTACGTCGTAACGAAATTGTTATACGCGACAAAAACTACTTTGCGACTTTATATTTAAACGAATCACCCAACCCAATAACTTCTACGTGTAAGATGTTAATAGAATTACCTACGCGACTTAATTGCAGTTAATTCAAAGATTGCAATTAAAAACTTCCGCCTCTAATAATTAAACTGTCCGTCCCTGTAGAAACTTTATATTTCAGTTGTCTACCAATTAGATACGTTTGTTAACAATAAATTGATATTAAATGACCGCAAAACTTATAATATTGTTATTGTAAAGAAAAGCTTCTCTGAAAGAGATGTTATCTATACTAATATATAGGTAAAGCTTAAGAGTTTATTTGTTTAAACACGCTAATCTCCGGAACTACTGGACCGATTTTAAAAATTCATTGACCATAAGATAGTCCATTTATCGAGGAAGGTTATAGACTATATAACATCACTCTAATCTTAGCGTCCTATACATCTCTATAGGAGAGGAGCAGCAATAATTTATATGGCAAAACGTTTGCCGGTTCAGTTACTTTATAATATGATCTATTGAATTCTTGAACCTATGGTCCCAAAATACAGTCGTTTCTTCTGTTTTTGTTGGTTCTTTAGTTATTGAAAGTTTTTAAAGAAAGCAAATATTAAATTTAGACTTAGTCTTATTTGAATTGAACACTAAATTATTTAATATACATACGCCTACGCTACCTAATTGTACTTACATGGAACAAAATACTGTTGACTTCGTCAAAATTATTTATTTACTTGATGTACACTTTCGCTTCATTCCTGTCAGTTTGAGTGAAATTAACCTCAATTTTGAATAAAATGTTTTATTAAAGTTACTATAGATAAAATGAGAATTTTTATACTATATGTTATCCCAGTATTTAAGATTTGATTATACCAGATTTTATAAATATAGGTCCAGCGGTTTAGCCCTGAAAGAGTAACAGACAGAGCTAGGCATTTATAGTAATATTATAAGAAGGAAAGGATAGGAGGGTTGTAATACTCAGGTCAAAACATTCTTTATTCAAGTAAACTATATACCATAGTATACCAATGCATCAATTCTACTGCTGGTTCGGAAAATTTCTCATTTCTTTAATTTCTGTCGAGAAAAGCAGGCAAAAAACTGCGCGGTTGTTTTTTTTTTTAAATCAAATCAAAATAATCTTTACTTAATTAAGCCCTTTTAAGCACTTTCACACAGATTAGCTTAAGCACAATTGTCAAGTATCAATTTGATTTATTGCTACAACTGGGTTGGAATGTTGCTCTTACCGCGAAGAACCAGAAATAAACTCGGCAGTCAATCTTTTAAACATTTTTATTTTACATTATTAAACCGCAGTCTAATATAAAGCTAAAAGGATTTTCCAATCAGGGCATTTTTATCATTCAAATAATCTTCAATTTTGTATTATGCTGTAAGTATATTTCTTTTTAATTTACTCAATGAATGTAGTAATGCACAAAAGGCGGTCATATACCCTCATCTACATGTCTGTGTTTAACCTGCGACCTTCGGAACCCAACACCATGGTATCATTATTTCATTCTGAATTACGTCTGTCACGCGATCGACGCGAATCGACGATAGCAGCTGGCCTTGCTTTTGATTGCCTGTTAAAATTCCATTTGCCACTGTCGAGCAATCAAATCCAATCCGGAGTGTCCACTCAACGTTGCAAATTAGCCTTTATCACTATAACAGCAAGGGTGGTACTTTTGTCTAGTACTCTTCAGAGCTTTTAGTGTTGGACATTAAAAAATCAATCCGATACTCCGTGTACATACGAATCCATTTTCCGAAACGAATAATTTACTAGTTTAATCTGACTAAATTGTATAGTAGCAGATTATTCTGTCATTAAAGTATTACGATAAACAAATATGTCTGAATCGGAAATGTTTGGTTGAAATAGGGTAAGCGAATGACTAACATAGCTGATTTTTAAAAAGCTTTTACTTATACTTGCTTTGTATGTATGTGAAGATGGAATCATGCAAGTTAAATTTGAGCCACTTTCCAGTGTCCAAATGAGCTGAACTTTTGCATACTAGTCCAATCCCGGATGCATGTTTATGATAAGTATGACATTAGCATCTAGCATCCTATCCTAGCAGCATAGCAGCCCATCCTAGGTTGGACTCCAGACGAAGGAAATTTTTAATGGTTAACAGTAGGGACATGAAATTTTGAAAGTATTATACGATATCTACGATTATCTGTAACCATCAAATTGTAATAATTTTTAAAAGATTAGCCGCCGAGTTTCTTGCTGATTCTTCTCGGTAGGAGCAAACTTCCGAATCAGTGGTAGCTTCTTTAAAACATTTGACGATTCAAAAGTACTGTAAACAGTCCACTTGAATAAAGAATATTTTGAATTTGAATTTGAATTTGAATTTGAAAAGTATTTTTAAAAGCTTTTTTTGACTTGGTTTGTTAACAGTTTGGTTCGGAACGTTGACTTAGTATGAATATTAGATTAAACATTAATTCAAACATATTTATTTATGGCCTTACCTTGTAATAAAACAAAACAAACGGCAGGCAGGCGGTTTTAAATATGTAGCGAAATATTTTAACAACATGACTATTACATGTGTTTTAAATTTAAACTATCGTGAGTAGTATTCATAGTTAATGTTTAGAACCGGCTATACTCACGTCTTATTTTATCGGGTTAGTTAACGGGAACTAGTCGGGCTAACCCGATAAAATAAGATGTGAGAATAGCCGGTTCTATACATAAACTATATGTGTTGCCAAACCCACTTAGAGTGGGATAAGGGCAGGAGGATGATGAAAAAATAATACATAAACACAAGAACAAAAAAGAAAAAAATAAATAGAGTCGAATAAACAGGCGCCACATAACACAACTTAGCCTTTCAAAAACCGATGGAGAGAGTCTCAAATTTCTTAAGCGATACCCAAAATGTTAACAGGGTCACTTTTTACCATGGTGAAACTCGTTGACCATATTGGTAGCTTGTTTTCGAATACCTGATATATAAAATTCGTTTGCAAATTTCCTTTAAAAGACAAGACACTTTCAAGTAATTTACACAAGTAAACGCTAAAGGAAGGCAGATAAGGAAAATTATGCTGGGGGAAAATAACCATGTCGCCGCTAGACCGGAAGTAGCATTCTGCAGACAGAACGGAAGCGACGGAGGGTGTCGCCGAGATATATGGAGCTGACAAGGCAGAATGTGAATTGTACCCTGCTAATGACTGCGATACATACAATGAAGATGGTGTAGAAATTATGTTTTGAAGAATTTGGCTCGTTAAAAGTCCAAAAGTTGCTATAGAATTATTTTGGGATGCGTTTAAAAGATTTGAAAAGGGCGCACTATGGAATGACAGACATTTACTTTAATGACTTTGTGCTATGTACTAACAATTTAACTATATAAGGATTTGAGGATTTGGGTAAAAGATTCTACAGTTAAATTCCGCAATCAATTTTCGATTTGCCATTAGAGTATTTTAAAATAACTATTAAAAGGATGCTGGTACAGAAAACCTGCTTGCTATACTATTGATGATTACGTAGATGAAAGAATACGTGGATATAGCTATATCCAAGGGTACCTACCCTTCGTAAGTTATTGATGACTCAATATTACTTCTTCTTCTTCTTTCTCAACCGATGGACGTCCAGTTCTGAACATAGGTCTCCTTAAGGGATCTCCACAACTCACGATTTTGTGCCGCTTTGAACTAGTGGCTCCCCGCAACATTTTTGAGGTCGGGCTTTGTGTGTGTACAATAAAGGGTTATGCCAATAACCACCACGCTTGGCGTGCGGGTTGGTGATCGTAGTGCTAACAATTTCGCACCGACAACGCTGCTGCCAGCTGTCGGACTGTTATATTTAAGTCAGCTTGGTAATGGTTATACCGCCATTGGTCGGTCACCAGAGCCGCGTCGGTTTATTGCAGGGTGTACCACGTGCAGGTGAGGTTGACATTTGAGTAAACAGACTGGGACGAGTTTTCCACTAATATTCCAATATTTTGAATATAAATTATCCTAATTTATATAATTGGACATTACTTAGCGGAGTTAGATGATTTTCGCATTTATAATACTAGTATCGATTTATACTTGCCTACCTGGGGTGTTAGCTTGTGTATCCACGAATCACGGATTCGTTAGCAATATTGTAATAACACGATTCATAACAGCAGCATATAAATTACGGGGTGTTCGCAGTTTATTGAAACGACAGGTGGAGGTATTTTTGTCCTACTCTTGGCGCCGGGTCAAGAGCTCTCACTGAAACCGGATCTCAATTTAAATTTTATCCTCGAATACCCAGTGATAATAGATATTTATTTCTCTTTTGAACAAAAGTATTTTTTTTTGCTGTAATCCGCGATAAAGTAAATAGGAAATATATATAAGGCTAAATGTATTGTGGAATATCCGTTTTCATACCTAATTCGTAAAAAACCATTTACAAACCTCCACCACCGCCACCACAATACACAAGCACTACCCATGTTCACTATCATTCACTATCATAAACTCAAAGATCGTTTCGCCCCGCAACCGAAGCATCATCAGGAGATAGACTCCACGACAAAATCGCAAAGCGAAGCAATACCCACATAAGCTTAGTTATATACTAATCGATTCAACCCCACCATTTATTTTATTTTGCCTGCGAACAAGTGTAACAAGCTTGAACTAGAAACATTTATCTGATCGTTAATGAGAGTGCCATTATTATGTTAACATAGCAATGGCATGAAAACGGATTTTCCACTCTACATTTAGCAGTATATATATTTTCTTTATAGCGGATTATAGCAAAATAATTTTATTAGTATTACTTTTGTATTATGGATCTCCGCAAAGTAACGCCTAATTCTATAAATTTTTCTCTTTTGAAATAAACCATATATCCTGAATTTTGAGTTATACTTTGTTTGTAACTTAGAGTATTGTACTCAAATACCAGCGTTCCTGACATAAAAAAGGGATACAGTTTATAACATATTGTGCCGACCCTACTTATGGTGGGATAAGGGCAGGGGAATGAATAATAAAACATTAATATTTTAATACGATTGTTACTTTCACAAACGCCGTGTGGTATCCGGCTGAATAGAATAGTACAACCCTCATTTCTTACCGAGGTGTCGTAAAGGCGACTAAGGTAAGGTGACCCACCGTGTGGTATCCGGCTGAGTATAACAGACCACCCTCATTTCTTACCGAGGTGTCGTAAAAGGCTACTAAGGTAAGTCAACCCGCCGTGTGGTTTCCGGCTTAGTAGAATAGAACACCCTCATTTCTTACCGAGGTGTCGCAAAAGGCGACTAAAATAAGTTGACGTCAGGCAGGCGGTCGCAGCCAAATCATGCGACAGCATGTTTATAGCATATTGTGCCAACCCACTTAGAGTGGGATAAGGGCAGGAAGATGATGAATAGGATTGTTACTTTGCCATAACCCTATTATCAGGCAAAAACCCGTTTTGTACTAATAGAAATATAATACACTCCCAAATGTCGGAACGTGCATAACAATCAAACAAACCCTTGTAAAGTACACGACAGCTGCTGAAGACAAATGGCCAAGGATCTCGTGAGGGGTGGCGCGACCCCGGATGGCCACATGTCTAAATCAACCCTTATTAACTGACCTGCGTTCAAATTTACGGAAATTGGATGACTTCTTTAGTCAAATGTTGTATGTCTTCACAATTTATATCTTGTAAAGTATTTATAAAATTAACTATAATATCAGTTTGATATCATCCGACTGCCTTTATCCCACTCTAAGTGGGATCGGCACAACATGTTATAAACATGTTGTCACATGGTTTGGCTACGTATTTTACCGGCTGCCGGAAACTTACCTTAGTCATATTTTACGACACCTCGGTAAGAAATGAGGGTGGTTTATTCCACTCAACCGGATACTACACGATGGGTCAACTTAACTTAGTCGCCTTTTACAACACCTCGGTAAAAAATGGGGGTGGTCTATTCTACTCAATCGGGTACCACACGGCGGGATAACTTACCTTAGTCGCCTTTCACGACACCTCAGTAAAAAATGAGCGTGGTCTATTCTACTCAACCGGGTACCACACGATAGGTTAACTTACCTTAGTCGCCTTTCACGACACCTCGGTAAGAAATGAGGGTGGTCTATTCTACTCAACCGGGTACCACACGGCGGGTCAACTTACCTTAGTCGCCTTTTACAACACCTCGGTAAGAAATGAGGGTGATACTATCAGCCGGATGATATGACCCAACGTGTGGTATCCGTTTGAGCAAAATAGACCACCCTCTTTCTCACGTCAAGGTAAGTTGACGTCAGGCAGGTGGCCGGTCGTAAAATACGTAGCCAAATCATGTTGTAACATGTTGTGCCCACCCCACTTAGAGTTAAGGGCAGGAGGATGATGAGACTATACAATGTCCGACATTTCCAGCTGTTAGCACCCTAATAAATCTCCACTTGGACGATCGTCACATTTATCACTTGATTAAATTAACTCTAATAAATATGATTGACACGAAATCATAAATTTAAGATTTAACCGATTAAGATTGTCTAAATTGTCTGAAACACATTCAATTAAATTGAACGATAACCAATTAGTGCGACAAAATTAAGAGGATAAAACTTATTTGATTATATAATTTATTTGATTTATAAATATTTATTAATAACATAACAATGGCACCCTCATTAACGATCAGATAAATGTTTCTAGTTCAAGCTTATTACACTTGTTCGCAGGCAAAAAGAAAATAAATTTAGGGGTTGAACTGATTTGCGATTTTGTCGTGGAGTCTATCTCCTGATGATGCTTCGGTTGCGGGGCGAAACGATTGTTGAGTTTGTGATATTGAACGTATGTAGTGCTTGTGTATTGTGGTGGCTGTGGTTGAGGTTTGAGCATGTGTTTTTTCGAATCCTGCACATATTAGGTATCAAAACGGATTGTCCACTCTACATTTAGCATTATATATATTTTCTATTTTATTTCATCGCGGATTTTAGCTAAATAATTTTATTATTACTTTTTAATGCAGATATTCGTTATATTCATTTAGGTAGTATAGTTGCATTCTGTTAAAAAAATTGATTAATAAATTTACGCTATCATATATTTTAATACGACTTTTATAAATATAGTATAAGAAGAATAGACCAGTTATCTCTTAATATTGAAGTGAATTGTCAAGAAACCGAGAAGTAATTATATGATTTAGAATAGAATAACCGTAATAATTTTGTTATCAGTTAAGTTGATCTCTATTGATAAGGAGTGACAACACATGTTATGTATAATTTTATTATTACTTTAGTGTTATAGATCTAACGCAAAGTAACGCCTAATTCTATAAATTATCTATGTAATTTTCAACAGTATAGCTCTCTTTATCAGCCTCCCTTAAACATAATTTTTAAACAAGTAAAGGCAAAGCTTGAATTGATTGATTTTTAAATGCATACATAATTATGTATTTAACTGTAAATTTGTCTGACACGTATTCAATTATTGAATAAACAATAAGTCTATGAAATGACACAGTCTTATAAAATATTTAACATTTCATCCCGTATTTCCAAACGCGATTGGTTACACTAACTAAACCATTGTACAACATTTAAACCATTACAAACTGTATTTTACATATATTAGAGTCTATATTCGTTTGCAATAGGTCATTCCGCCTGTTTTTCACCGTTGACCGATTTTTCTCGAAAACAATTCGATTATTTTGTAGCGCTTCCCTCAAACAGTACATTCAAGGTAATGGGAGAAGTGCACTCGAGGATAAACGAGGGGGTTTCATGGCGTTAACGAGATACGAAAGAGTAAAATGTTTTTATAATAATACTGTTATATATCTCATTCTTAGTATTAAAGTGACCGAATTCGAAAAAGTTGATTTATGGTAAAGTGCAATAACGCCTGGCGTAAGTTGGATGAGCACAAAAAACACTAGCTTTCTTTAATAGTTCGCAGCGTGATATCATACGAGTAGATGACGTTGAAATAAGGATAATGTATCTTAATCGTAATTTATAGAATTAGGCGTTAATTTACGGAAATAAATAATACAAAAGTAATAATAAAATTATTTAATAAATAAATTATTTAATAAAAGTAAAAATAAAATTATAATCGCAAAGCTTTGCGATTTTATCGTGGAATCTATCTCTTGATGATGCTTCGGTTGCGGGGCGAAACGATTGTTGAGTTTGTGATAGTGAACGTATGTAATGCTTGTGTATTGTGGTGGCGGTGGTGGAGGTTTGTACATGTATTTTAACGAATCCTGCATGTATCAGGTATGAACACGGATTGCCCACTCTACATTTAGCATTACAAATATTATGTATTTTACTTTATAGTGGATTATGGCAAAACGAATTTATTATTACTGTTGAAAGATGTTTTATATATATCGTTGCAACTGAACTTTGCATAAATAAATATTCAAACAAAGAAACGATCTTAAAATGATCCGTATAATTAATATTACTACACTAAAGTTAAAATAAACTATCTGGCGTTTTGGTATAAGCGCAAACTTCCACACACGGTATAAAAGTACTAAGTACACGTTTCACGCTCGTTACCCGGTTTTGCACATAATTTCACCTTTAACTTCGTAAGTTTTAAACGACCTTTTTAACTTTCGCACTTACAAAACGAGATCACAGACTTGGATATAACCTAAAACATTAAAGAAACAAGTACTGAGTTCGTAGATTCAAAAGATCAGGGTAAAACTTTGGCAGTTTTATTCCGGAGTGTTTGTCAACAGTCATAAGATAGAATAGACAATCATGTACTCGATAAAATGGAATAGCTAATGTGAGAACATTATACTACAAATACCTATTCAATTTAAAGTGTAATGTGTAACAACGCAGCCGTGTCGCTACTGCAAGCAAGCAAGCAAGCAAGCCATGACGTCACATCTTGCCACAGCCTTTCGCGCCATTTTGACGTGGGAGATGTGACAGCCGCTGTCATTAGCAGCTAGCCCGCGGATAGCGAATGAGAGTTTTCATTGATTTCATTTTAGCATTTTTTATGAAAAGAATAAAACTGATTTAGAATACTTCTTTTATTAATACAAGTAGTTTTTTAACAAATGTATTTATCTACTCTGATACTATAATACAAATATTACAAAACTGAAACCAAAATTCTTATGACAAACATAACGTAAAGGCCAAAAATAAAAAATGAAAAAGTTTTATTACGATACATCTTGTATGGACACTTGTATCATAATATAACTTTTTAATAATAAAGATACACCTATACAACCTCCAGCTGGGCTAAGGAGGTTGAACCTCTACCTTAAAAAAAAGGTTTCAATGAACGAGTCCGCGGCGACGCAACACGCATGCGCAATCGATGTTTGCGCCTTGGAGCTAACATTAGAAATTTAAAAATTCTTTTTAAAATTTAAACAAAGTTTGGTTTTTATTAATATTGTTTTACGTATTATAGTATTAGAGTAGATAAAGTAGTGTATGACACTGTACATAACTTAGTCTTATAACACTCGTGTTATAAGAACCTTTATTATGCAACAGTATCATAATCTACTATTATGCCAGCTATGATAATGAAAATTGAGCACAAAATATACACGTCAGTATAATTAATCAAGCTTAATTACACTAATTTCAACGAAGGAGTCTAAAATAATCATTAGTCTCCTGCCATTATCCCACTCTAAGTGGGGTCATCACAACATGTTTTAAACATAATTTGGCTAGGTATTTTACGACCAGCCGCTTGCCTGATATTAACTTGCCTTAGTTGCGTTTTACTACACCCCGGGTCAACTTACCATGGTCGCCTTTTACGATACCTCGGTAAGAAATAAAGGTGGGCAGGATACTTATTATTGTATCAATTAACGTACCTGTAATTTCTTGTGAGCTTATATCGATAAATTTTGGCGCCAAAGTTTTCAGTAGCCTCACGCACTGTTCAAAGACTTTGATGTTAAGTTAGTAAAGTTCGATATTAAACAAGTTATAATTATGATTGACTTGTCCTTAAACGAAAGCTTATTAATGAATCAAAATATCTAATAAAAGATTACAACTAAGTTAATAAAAACATTGAAAAGACATGTTTATGTTGAAGTAAAGTATGCCGTGTGGTATCCCGCTGAGTAGAATAGACCACCCTCATTTTCTACCGAGGTTCTGTAAGAGACGACTAAGGTAAGTTGAGCTATCGTGTGGTATCCGGTTGAGTACAAATGACCACCCTTATCTCTTATCAAGGTGTTGTAAAAGGCAACTAAGGCAAGTCGATCCGCCGTGTGGTACCCGGCTGAATAGAATGGACCTTCCACTTTTCTTACCAAAGCGTCGTAAAAGGCGACTAAGACAAGTCGACCAACGGTCTGGTATCCGGTTGAGTAGAATAGACCACACTAACTTACCGAAGTGTCGTAAAATACGACATAGTTAAGTTGAAGCCAGGCAGGCGGCCGATCGCAAAATACATAGCCAAATCATGTGACAAAACGTGCCGACCCCACTTAGAGTGGGATAAGGGCAGGAGGATGATGACGTTTATGTTAAAGTAAGTAAACCTCTATTTAGAAATGCTGATGTGAATATAAAAAAGAAAAATATTACTTACCCAATGAAAGAAATTTCGTTAATGTTAAACAAAGTATTTAGAAATGATGATGTGAATATAACACAAAGAAAATTATTACTGAAGTGAAAGAAATTTTAGCAAGATTATGGAACCTTTGTAATGTTCCAAAAAGGATTGAATGAATTAAAGAAAGAGGAGAATTATTTATTACAATGATATTCTCGGAAATAATTGATATAACTTTTGAAACATAAATTAAACTTGATTCAAATTTAATTACCTATTAGTAACAATTTGGAACAATGTTGAATGAAACTGGGACAACTTGGTTATTAAATATATCTCTTGAAAGGATTTTTTGAAATCAAAGAACATATTATTCATGTAAAAGCTGATTCTGGAAAGATATATTCAACTCGGCACAACATGTTATAAACATACTGTCACATGATTTGGCTGCAATTTTACGACCAGCCGCCTGCCTGACGTCAACTTACATCGTCTAGTTTCCGATATTGTCGGATCACACTCCATTGATGGGATCAGGTTGGCTAAATATATAATTCTAGTGACGTTTTCGGATAAAACCAAGTAATCAAGTACCACTAAAAAACCAACAGTTTGGTGGTACACGAAAAATTTTGTATATTGAACACTTTTTAATCAATCCATACTGAAATTATAAATGCCTGTCTGTCTTTTAGCCTGTCACTGCATTATCACTGGACCATTTTTTGATGAAATTTAAAACAATTTAATAGTTTACATTACGGGTTTATTTTAACAGGTAAAGAGGTCGCGCAGTTGTATAAAAAGTCGCCTACTAGAAGCTTTAGGTGTATGCGCCGTGTAAACCATAAAGATACACTAAAGTAATGTACTCGTAATAGATCTAGATCTAGGAATCTAGATCTACTTAACTACTACAAAAATGTCTGCGACGGCATGTCTCTATCCCTTAAGTTAACACAATAACTACTTTTATGTTCAACATTACAATTAAATACATTACCACGCGGGCGAAGCTGTAGGCACAACTAATCTTATTATAAAACAAAGTCCCCATAAGCTGTCTGTCTGTAAGTGATCGATTATTTCAAAACCTACTGAACAGATTTTTATGCGGTTTTAATTAAAAATAATGTAATTGTTACGGAAGGTTTTGGTTGATAATACATTAGCGTGTAATCTAAATTCTGATGACGAGGGCTTGCAGTTGTGAAAAACTAACCTTTACTCGCATGAATCGCGTAGACCAGCATAATTATACCAAATGAATGTAATGGAGAATTGGAGATCTATAAAAATACTACCAAAAAGTCTGAGACAGCGTGTCTCTATCTTTGACGTTTAATAAACAAAAACTAATTTTATGATTAAAATTTCAATTCGGGAGAAATTTTGTGATACATTGATTTTCACGATGGCACAGCGAGTGTAGGATAAAAAAACCCGATTTTCTTTCGGGAATAGGGACAAAAACATAATGAACTATTAAGGATATTTAAAGTTAGCTCAAGTTGACGCGTGCGCAGTTGCGGTATACACTATCCTATCCTATTCTACTAATTCCTACTAATTCTACTAATATTATAAGTGCGAAAATTTGCGAGTATGGATGTATGTTTGTTACTCTTTCACGTCTAATCCGCTGGTCCAATATCGATGAAATATACACACAGTATATGCACAGTTATTCCTTATACACCGGAATAACACATAGGCTATAGAAATCCTGTTAATTCTACAGGAATAGGATGATATTGAAAAGTGCTATTATCGACCTATCACACGATAACAGTCCATGCGACCGAAGTCGCGGGCAAAACCTAGTTATATAATAAAGGACGGTCAAGAAATCTTATCCTTTTCCGTGGAATTAATGAACCTATTGAGCTGGTTCGAAAGGAAACGCGTATCAAAGAGTTTCATAAGAGCTTAGTACACAAACAATGGCATTGTATTCTAAGTGACCGGGTTATGTTGTGAACAGGAGCGTCCGTGACGGCAGAGTACAATCGGTGTCATAATATATTACGTATAATAAGATCGTCACTATGGGAAATGGAAAAAAATAACTATTATCTACTCTGATACCATAATACAAAGATTATAAAACTGAAACCAAAATTCTAATGACAAACATTACGTACAGGGCAAAAATTAAAAATTAAAGTTTTATTATGATACAGGTCTTGTATGGACACCTGTATTATAATATAACTTTTTAATCATAACGATACACCTATACAATCTCCAGCTGGACCAAGGAGGTTGAACATATCCCTTAAAAAAAAAAGGTTTCAATGAACGAGTCCGCGGCTACGCAACACGCATGCGCAATCGATGTTTGCGCTTTGTGCTAACATTTGACATTTTAAAAATCTTTTCATTATTTAAACAAAGTTTGGTTTTTATTATATTGTTTTACGTATTATAGTATGAGAGTAGATAAAGTAGTGTATGACACTGTACATAACTTGGTCTTATAACACGAGTGTTTTTTTATAGTATCACACGAGTGTGATACTATAAGAAACCTTATTATGCAACGGTATCATAATCTACTATTACAGTATTTCGATCTATTTTAGCTTTCGACATATACATGCTTGTGAAGTTCCTTAATTATTACATTAAAAAATACAGTAAACAAATGCATACATTATAGGCACTTGTTTTTTAGAAATAATGACGTGAAGTCGATATTTATTAAGCTAATTGAGTAGAATGATTTAAATTTAACATTAAATGGCCGTTGCTATATTTAATGATTTTCATGAAATACAGCATGTAGGGAGTTTGGGAGGGAAAAATCGATATTTTTATCAATCACTTTATTTAGAAAAAGATCCCTGTTTTCAGACAATAAAAAAATTGTTTAAATTGACATTGAATATAATATACTATTTTTGCTGTAATTTGTAAAGTTGTAATAGCGCAATGGAAAACGTGCGGACAATAAAAGTCAATTTTTTTTTTAAATTACTGAGCATGGCTCAGTCAGCCATACATAATCTAAATTTCAGAGTCGTCTTCAACGATTTTTATGAATTAGTATGCATGAGGCTTCGGGGCGAAAAATCTATATAGGTAGCTAAATTTAATTCATCATATCACCATACATTCACTTTAACATACTCTCATTTGCATGTACTTTTATATACATAATTATATAATAGCTCTATATTGGTATATAGGAGTTAATTATGTCTTTTACGTTATTTAATTTACTCTTCTATACCAATATTATAAAGAGGAAAAATTTGTATGTATGTTTGTAATTTTTCATACAAAACTACTGGACAGATTTCAAAAATTCTTTCACCATTAGAAACCTGCATATTTAGCTAGCAACATAGGCTATATTATGATACATTAAAAAAATAGGGATCCGTAATAAAAATGTATTAAAGTGTAAAAAATTAGTCATAATAATCTGTCATCGCATGCGCTGTGGAATCTTTTATATAATGATGATATATTTAACAAAAATAAATCTATAGTCCGACTTTGTAGACTTTCCACTGCCATGAGATCGGTATGTACGCGGATAAAACAGTGGGATATTACTAGTTATTTATATTTTCGGTAGTCAAGTACGACATCTGCAAATAAAAGTCCTTCGATGTGATTTGATTAACCTCGATACCGAATGGGAGACCATAAAATTAAGAC
This sequence comes from Morpho helenor, assembly GCA_029227775.1. NCBI lineage: Eukaryota > Metazoa > Arthropoda > Insecta > Lepidoptera > Nymphalidae > Morpho > Morpho helenor. Next base: position 12,276,527 of record JARGCU010000005.1, on the reverse strand, counting down.
CGACATCTTAAATGTAAGCTTTTCTGAGGTACTTAATCTTACCACTTCAAAGAATTCCTTCGTTTTTGATGCGAAGATTTCGGAAGACTATAAAAATGAAAACGGAAAAGTTCGTTAACTTTCAAATCCCTTCTCAAACTGGTTTGAGAAAACGGATATTGATTTTGCGAATAAGGCGTTATTTTACGGAGGTCCATATATATCTTCCTATCCTTATCCCACTCTAAGTGGGGTCGGCACAACGTGTTATAAACATGAGCTGTCACATGATTTGGTTGCGTTTTACTACTGGCCGCCTGCCTGACGTCATCTTACCTCAGTCGTATTTTACGACACCTCGGTATGAAAGGGGGTGGTCTATTCTACTAAACCGGATACCACACCGTGGGTCAAGTTACCTTAGTCGCCTTTTACGACACCTCGGTAAAAATGAGGCTGGTCTATTCTACTCAGCCGGATATCACACGGCGGGTCGACTTATCTTAGTCGCCTTTTACGACACCTCGGTAAAAATGAGGGTGGTACTATTCTATTCAGCCGGATACCACACGGCGTATAAACATCATCATAGTGTTACAAAAACATAATCACTTTTAAATGAAAGTGATACCACACGGCGAAATCCGAAATAAAAAAAAATGTACTGGAAATTGTAGAATAATAATAATTATTTAACTATAATACCAAAATTCATACAAAATCCTATTAATGCGAATAATAACAAAATAATCATTACTTTTGTACTTTGGAATTCCGCAAAGTCTATATATATTTTGGCACATACTATAAACTATTAATTACTAGTGGCCCGCTCCGGCTTCGCACGGGAATAAAATATATAGCCTATGTCACTCAGTGAAAAAAATGATTAAAATCCATCCAGTAGTTTTGTTTAATTCATTACTGCCCGTGGCCCGCTCGCGTTAAATTTGGAGTAAAACAATTCCCCTTGCCCTATACCATGAAGATTCCCTGCTATCTTTGGAATATCTAAAGTCATATACTACATTTTTACTTATTTACTTTTACATTTTCTACCACGTTTTGTAGTGACTTGACGGGATAAAATAAATGCGGTCAAACGGGATAAAAATCCTATGTCCGTCTCCTGGTTCTAACCAACCTCTCCACCAATTTTCAGCCAAATTGGTTCGTACGTTCTTGAGTTATAAATAGTGTAACTAAGACCAACTTTCTTTTATATATATAGATTATATTACATACAACGAAATATAAGAACTGACCTGCACATAAACAACGGTAACAGTGGAATGCCCGATAATTTACTATTGTGCGATCTTAACATGTAATGTAAAGTTACCTGCAACAATAAAAAAAACATTAGACTATTATAAAAAGTTAAATATAAGCTAAACTTGATATCATATATACAGGTATCACCTGTTATAGTTTCACTATACACAATATACATTATATAGAAAGTATCTTAAAACAATTTATTTTTATATACTTACAACCATGCAAAACTTATTATATACCTAAGTAACGGCCTGTTACTATCCCACTGCTGGGCATAGGCTCTTCTCTCCGTTTTTTTTTTTTTGGAGAGAAGGATTAGAGCTAAGACCTACCACGCTGCTCCAATGCGGATTGGTAGGTTACACATATCCCCAGAATTCTCTAGTCATATGCAGGTTTCCTCACGATGTTTTCCTTCACCGAAAAGCGTGTGATAAATTGCAATTATCAATTAGACACGTAAGTTTTAACAGAAAAACTCATTGGTGTCTGCCCGGGTTTGAACCCTAGACCACCTTGAAAGAGGCGCACGGTGTTACCGCTGGCCTACCACAGCTTGTATTATATACCTAAAAAATATAAAAAAGTACTAATATTTTTTTTCAAAATAGTGTCCGCCGAGTTTTTACGATGAAAGTACTTGTAATAGCGCCTTATTAAGGTATTTTTTAAGCAATTAAATTTTTGTTCATTAAAATATAAAGAATTATAAAACTATCATCATCCTCCTGCCCAAATCCCACTCTTAGTGGGGTCGGCACTACATGTTATATAGATGTTGTCACATGATTTGGCTACGTATTTTACGACCGGCCGCCTGCCTGACATCAACTTACCTTAGTCGTATTTTACGACACCTCGGTCGGTCTATTTTACTAACCGGATACCACACGGCGGGTCGACTTACCTTAGTCGCCTTTAACGACACCTCGTTAAGAAATGAGGTTGGTCTATTCTACTCAGCCAGATACCACACGGCGGGTCGACTGACCTTAGTCGCTTTTTACGACACCTCGTTAAAAATTAGATTGGTCTATTCCACTCAGCCGGATACCACACAGCGTTATTTCTCTACTTCATATAGGGGACGGTTTATATGTATAATAACATACATATAAACCTTCCTCTTCAATCACTCTATCTATTTAAAAAAACCGCATCAAAATCTGTTGCGTAGTTTTTAAATTTAAGCATTATTTAAGTAATATGGATATAGGGACATAGGGATATTGGGACGGACACATAAAGCGACTTTATTTTGTACTATGTAGTGATACTATAACAAAATTATATATTTATTACGCACAAAAATTAATTGCTAAAAATATACAAACGCTGTCCACGACTGTACCGAAGAGCGGGCTATCACACCGATCTGACATTCGTTATGGTGATGTTAGCTCATCACATTCAGGAAGCAAGCCGAGCCGCATCGGACCGCATTCGTAATGGTAACATTGCTAAGTACATGCGGCCGTCGCATAAGGACGTGTTATGGCCAATGTGGCGCCATTATTTTGTGCCAATGTTTTGATGTCACGGCGCAAATATGGAATTTAAAAAACTAGCGATTACCTACAAAAGTAATAATGAAATTATTTTGCTATAATCCGTGATAAAGTGAAATAGAAAATATATAGGTATAATGCTAAATGTAGTCATCCTGCTGCCCTTATCTCACTCAAAGTGGGGTCGGCACAACATGTTGTATACATGTTGTCACATGATTTGGCTACGTATTTAACGATCGGCCGCCTGCCTGAAATCAACTTAGTCGTATTTTACGACACGAAGTGGTAAGAAAAGAGGGTGGTCTATTTTACAAACCGGATACCACAGTGCGGATCAACTTACCTTAGTCGCCTTTTACGACACTTTGGTAAGAAAGAGGGTAGTCTATTTTACTAAACCGGATACCACACGGTGGGTCGACTTACCTTAGTCGCCTTTTACGACACCTTGGTCGTCATGTGCGACACCTCGGTAAGAAATGAAGGTGTTACTATTCTACTCAGCCGGATACCACACCGCGTTATATTTATTACAAAAAAAAATATATTTATTACGCACAAAACTTAATTGCTAAAAATATACAAACGCTGTCCACGACTGTACCGAAGAGCGGGCTATCACACCGATCTGACATTCGTTATGGTGATGTTAGCTCATCACATTCAGGAAGCAAGCCGAGCCGCATCGGACCGCATTCGTAATGGTAACATTGCTAAGTACATGCGGCCGTCGCATAAGGACGTGTTATGGCCAATGTGGCGCCATTATTTTGTGCCAATGTTTTGAGGTCACGGCGCAAATATGGAATTTAAAAAACTAGCGATTACCTACAAAAGTAATAATAAAGTTATTTTGCTATAATCACCGATAAAATGAAGTAGAAAATATATATAATGCTAAATGTAGAGTGGACTATTCGTTTTCATATATTATTTTTATATACATTAGAAATACATTACACAGACTTTAACCAATATCATTATTCTCCTACCCTTATCCCACTTAAGGAGAGGTCAACTGCCTGACCTTAATCGACTTTTAAAAAAACCTCGTTATGAAATGAGGGTGGTTTATTCTACTCAGTCGGATACCACACATCGGGTCAATTTACCTAAGCCGCCATTTGCGATACCTCAGTAAGAAATAAAGGTGGTCTATTCTAAAAATAAATTATCTTATTCGCCTTAGATTACTCAAAAACAAAAGAGATATAGAATATATGTATCAAATTGATGATAAAATGTTTAATGAGTTTTTATATATTATTTGTTAAAATATATAAGCATTCGGTTCTCCCTTATTTATAAATTAGCGCCGAAATTATACTCCTTCGTGCGCGGTATTTTCGTAGAAATCGTTTTGCTTTTAATTTTAATAAAGTCCTGCACTAATAACGCCGTGTGGTATTCGGCTGAATAGAATAGCACCACCCTCATTTCTTACCGAGGTGTCGTAAAAGGCGACTAAGGTAAGTCGACCCGCCGTGTGGTATGCGACTGAGTAGAATAGACCTCCCTCATTTCTTACCGAGGTGTCGTAAAATACGACTAACCTAAGTTGATGTCAGACAGGCGGCCGGTCGTAAAATCCGTAGGCGAATCATGTGACAACATGTTGTGCCGACCCCACCTAGAGTGGGATAAGGGCAGGAAGATGATGAAAGTCCTTTACTAATAATAACTGTATGGTCACCGGTCTGTAGTCATCAAAAATGGACAGCATACTGCATGATCAAATCAAAATAATCTGCATTCAAGAATCTTACAAGCTTTAAAGCTGCCATTGGTCCGGAATGTTGCTCTTACAGAGGTCAAGTGAAAATCTCGGCGGTCAAGCTTCTAAAAGCTGTTTAATTTACATAATTAAGCTGCAGTCTGGTACGAAGAAGGAAGGATTTTTAAATTCAAATTTTGTCATTTATATACTCAAAATCCTAGACTGTGTGAAATGCTTAAACTTTAGCATATGAAAAGCTGTTTACAGAAAAGTTCAATATGGATTGTGAAATTATTATTACAGAAAAAGCTGACAATATTGAAGTATATTAATCAAAAGTCAAAGCATCATCATTCATTCATCAGTACATATTATAAAACAAAATCGCATTCTTTGTATGTCCATATATCCCTATGTACGCATAAAACTTTAAAATTACGCAACAGATTTTGATGTGGTTTTTTTAATAGATAGAGTGATTCAAGAGGAAGGTTTATATGTATAATAACATTCAATACGGAGTAGAGAAATACTGTAATTTTTGAGGTTTCTGTAAATAATTACATTTTTTCCGCTTATATTGCAAACGCTGGCTAAACCCTACGAGATTTATCAAAATGATGTACTAAGTATTTGTACACCTTGAAAAGATCTACAGAAAAGTCCACGATGGTATATGTATATCTCTTATGGATAACCCACAATAGCATTTTTTGTCATTTACTTTTTACGAAAAATAATGCCTTATTTTTGAATAAATTTTTATACAATACAGCATTAATCCTTATCCAATTAAGTACCTTAAATAAATTCTTGATATAATATAGATCAATATGGCCGCTTACAGCATGTAATTTAAGTGAACATTTTCGTAGATATTACCTTATTCATATATAAATATATGAATAAGATGAAAAGATCAACCACCCTACTGACATCGATATTTGCTTCTACAATAAAATTCCCCATTCCATACTAGCCCAGACTGCAGAAAGGTTACTTAAATTAAGCGTAAGAAATACGCGCGTTATACGTAATAATTAAATGTAATTAAAATAAATAAAATAAGTAGTTATACGTAAAGTATATTACAAAATTGAAGACTATTTGGTTGATAAAAACACCTGGACTTGAAAATCCTTTCAGCTTCATACAAGACTGCGGTTTAATAATGTAAAATTGAAAATATTTAAAAGATTGACCGCCGAGTTTCTTTCTGGTTCTTCTCGGTAAGAGCAACATTCCGAACCATTTGTAGCCTCATTAATCATATTGATCCTTGACGTGCTTGACGTTCTAAAAGTGCTTGAAAGAGCTTATTTGAATAAATATAATTTTGATTTGATTTGACTCTTTGAGAAGAGAAATTTCTCAAATTACAAGTAAAATTAACTTCATTTAAAAAATAATTGAATTGTTATCGCTTTATGGTATAAGATTCTATAATAAAATTCCGCAATCAATTTCAGCTTTGTCATTACATCAGTTTAAAAACACTGTTAAAAAGAGGCTGATACAGAAAGCCTACTATACTGTTGAAGATTATTTGGAAGATAAGAATGTGTGGATATAGCTCTCTTTGAACCTGTACAAGACAGTGACGACTTAATGTAAATAGTATTAAGAATTATATTTTTAAAAGAGCAACCGCCGAGTTTCTTGCTGGCTCTTCTCGGTAGGAACAGCTTTCCGAACCAGCGGTAGAGTTGACGATTCAAAAGCACTTGTTTACAAGTTTATTTGAATAAAGAATATTTTGAATTTGAATTTATGCAATGTAACGCTCATGTAAAATCATACCACACATTGCTCTTTGTCACATATGATTATCTGTTAAGTGTTCAAACATGTTTTAAACAATGTTTACTGGCAACACACAAATCGATTTAATAATGAGCTAACAATTCTATATTCGCTATTGGCCTTACGAAGGAAACAAGTTTATAACACGGTTCGAATACATGTACGCCAGGTGTCCATAACATTTGGTACACGTTCAAAAACATGTCACAATCAGAAATAGTCAAATGTCATTTGTTTCTGAAGTTAATTGCAAGGCTCACAAGTGAGAAAGATTTTACTTAAACATACCATTTACATAACATTTATTTACTTAAAAGGCCATCAATGCATAAATCATAATACAAATCAAACCATACATAATACAAAACTACAAATACAGTTATTTTTCCATTTTTTTGCTATATTTATCATAGATAGAAACAGCGTGCGCTAGAGTGAATTTTTTTTTGAACTAGATTAAACAACATGAACATAATAAATAATTGAAGAAAGAGAAATAACAATGTTTTTCAAAAGTAATAATAAAATTACGATGAAGTAAAATAGATAATATATATAATGCTAAATGTAGAATGGACAATCCGTTTTCATACTATTGTTGAGTTTATAATAGTGAACGTGTGTAGTGCTTGTGTATTGTGGTGGCAGTGGTGAAGGTTTTTGCATTTGTTTTTACGAATCCTGCATGTATGAAGTATGAAAATGGATTGCCCACTCTACAATAATGATAATGCTAAACATTACATATATTGTCTATTTTACTTAATAGCGGATTATAGCAAAATAATTTTATTATTAATTTTATATTATGTATCTCCGCAAAGTAACGCCTACTTTTATAAATTAACGAAGTTTTTATTTGTGTATATTTTTTAACAATACTTATTTTTATTTATTTTTGTAATTATTTAATATTTCTAAGGATCGTGAACACAAAGTAACCGTTTCTCAAACATTCGTATGTACAAAGGTTTGCGAGCCCTGATGTGGACGAACTTGTCGATAGCCGATTTCCGTTACCAAACAAACTGGGTATTATACACACAAAGCACGTAACGCTTTAAAATGTCTCCACGATTCTAGTTGGGAAATTGAAAACATACTGTCTAAATTATTGACGTAGGTCTGGATCTTGTACGTGATATTTAAATGCGACATAAAGTAGCCTATTACCCTCCCACTGCTGGGAACAGGCCTCTTCTCTCCGTTTTTGAAGAGAAGGATTGGAGCTAAGACCTACCACGCTGCTCCAATTCGGATTGGAAGGTTACACATATCTCCAGAATTCTCTAGACATATGCGGGTTTCCTCACGATGTTATCCTTCACCAAAAAAAGCGTGTGATAAATTGTAATTATCAATTAGACACATAAGTTTTAACAGAAAAACTCATTGGTTTTTTTTTACAAAGAAAGGCTAGCGCCTGGTTTGCGATCTCGCCTAATGGTAAGCGAAGGAAGGATGCAGCCTAAGGTGGACTGCGCTTGCCACTATAGAGCCTATTCACTCTTTTTTTGAAATTTTGTGGATCATATGAGTCCGGAAAGATAGATGCAGGGAGGGAATTCCACATTTTGGCCATGCGCATGAGAAATGAGAAATGTCTGATCGGGTTCAACCGTGACCTCCTCGAAAGAGTCGCACGGTATTACCGCTGGGCTATCACAGCTTGGGCCGCGGTATGTCGCGAAAATACCGTTAAACCCAAATCCAATACTCTGCCAAACCAAAGAAACTTCCCAGTATATTTATGGAAATCAAATTACAAACTTGAAGGGCTGAGACACCCCAATATAACTGTTTAGGGCGATGATGTAGAGCATTCATCCTATTTAATTATGTAGGACGCTGCGAGGGTTCTATATATATAGCAGATGTCTTGTAAAGGAGCTATACTGTTTTGCAGTATTATAGTCGTTATGGACAAGATGTAAATAGTAAACAAGTATTTATATATTGTACCTGGTTGACCGAGCTCGGTAATTTTTTACAAAAAAAAAAAAAATTATATAGATCGATCCTAGGTATTTACATTTCTCGAGACTGCCCGTTCCCCGAATAAGCTACTCTGACTTGACAGTTTATGGCAAAAATTCAATTTAATATAAATTTTTATATTTTTAATGCCCAAAAAATGTTGTTTATTGTTGTTTCCCCTTATAGACTCTGAAACAGGTGGACCGATTATAATGAAATTTTCAAATAATTTTTAGATTGACCCAGCGGATCCTGCAAAGTTCGATGGCGATCAGAATTTTTTTATAACTGTAATACATATTTATTTATAATATTAGGCGTTACTTACTGTTAAATAAAGATAAAGTAAAAGAGTTGAGCTGTGGTTCCGTCTGAGTAAAATAGAACACCCTCATTTCTTGAAGAGGTGTCCTAAGAGGCGACCAAGGTAAGTTGGCATGAGGTAGGTGGCCGGTCGTAAAATATCAAGCCAAATCATGTGACAATATGTTTATAACATTGACTGACCCGTTGGTGCCGTGGGTAGTGACAATACCTTCAGCTCTGCGGGTCGAGGGTTCGATTCCCGTCGAGGGCCAACATATTCTATGAATGAATTTGTTGGTCATTGAAGTATGTATTTAAAAATATATAAGTATATATTCACCAGTTGTCTGTCTATCATAACACAAGTATTAATTAAGTTACTCACTTTGGGGGCGCGTGTGTGTAAGTGTCCCATATATTTATTTATAACATGTTGTGCCAACATCACTCAGGGTGGGATAAAGACAGGAGAATAATGAAGTATATTAATATTTATTTAGTGTAAAATTGCGCGGTCACGAACACTTCTAGAAAGTTTCATAAAAAAGCTCAACGACGATTGTCTAAAACGTGGAGAGATAAATTATAAAGCTTTACAAACAGCGGGAAAGATTATAAAACATTTTCTTTTTCTAAATTTCCACGGATTAAGGATAAGTACACAAAAATGCGGGTAATTACCGAAAATGTTTTTCGACTATTCATAATGTTTAAGGTGCTTTGCGGTGTTTTATCCTTTACTACGAAAAATGAATTTAATGAGCCAAAGCTTTTGTTTTTCACCGAAAATTAGGATTAATCTATGTAAGATTTAGAGCATTAATAGATATTATCACTAGTAATATCCCGCGGTTTCACCCGCGTAATTTTTATTTTTTACACCTTATTACATTTTTATAACGGATCCCTATTTTTATGTTATATAGCCTATGTTGCTCAGTAAAGATGCAGTCGCCGTGTGGTATCCGGCTGAATAGAATAGAACACCTCATTTCTTACCGAAGTGTCGTAAAAAGCGACTAAGGTAAGTCGACCCACCGTGTGGTATCCGGCTGAGTAGAATAGACCACCCTCATTTCTTACCGAGGTGTCGTTAAAGACGACTAAGGTAAGTTGACCCACCGTTTGGTATCTCGTTTAGTAGAATAGACCACCCTCTTTCCTACCGAGGCGTCGTAAAATACGACAGAGGTAAGTTGACGTCAGGCATGCGGTCGTAAAAACGCAGCCAAATCGTGTGACAGCATCTTTATAACATGTTGTTCCGACCCCACTTAGAGTGGGATAAGGGCAGGTGGATGATGAATAAATAACACGCTGTGTGGTATCAAGCTGAATAGAATAGAACCACCCAAATTTCTTACAGATGAATCATAAGAGGCGACTAAGGTAACATGACCCACCGTGTAGTATCCGGTTGAGTAAAATATAATAGTCCACACTCTTTTTTACTGAGGTTTCGTAAAATACGACTAAGGTAAGTTGACATCAGGCAGGTGGCATGTAAAAAACTTAGCCAAATCATGTTACAACATATTGAGCGGACCACATTTAGAGTGGGATACATGTACATAATAGACAAAGTAGGAACCGACATAAGCTTGCGGCTCCTGCTTTGCGCTTTGCAAAAGTACGTAAGTCGTTTGTGGGTTTGGGTAAAAGATTCTATAATAAAATCTCTCAAACAATTTTAGCTTTGTCATTACAGCAATTTACAAACACTATTTATGAAAAGGCTAATACAGAAAGCCAACTACACTACTGAGGAATACTTAGATGATAAAAATGCCTGGGCGTAGCTATTCTTTAACCCTGTACAAGACAGTAATAACTAAATGTAACTAGTAATAAGCATTATATTTTTAATAAGCAACCGCCGAGTTTCTTGCTGGCTCTATTCGGTAGGAACAGCAGTAGAGTTGACGATTCAAAATATTTTTTACAAGTTTATTTGAATAAAGAATATTTTGAATTTGAATATTCAAATTCAAATTTAAATTCAAATAAATAACATTTTGTGTGTTTTTTTTTCAACTGATCTAAAATGTATGAGGTAATTAAGATAGTTAAATTATCTCCCGTACGTGAATTCATTATAATAGTTAGGGGTTAACTCTTTAGGTCGAGGGTTAATTAATCTAAGCCACCTGTTACCAGACCAACTAGGTCACCCGTAATTAGTTACTGAAGTAATCCAACATGGCAATGTGAATTAAACGCCGGTTAATTAATATACTTATAATATTTATAGGTTATATAAAAAAATACGCCGTGTGGTATCCGGCTGAATAGAATAGTACCACCCTCTTTCTTACCGCGATGTCGTAAAATACGACTGAGGTAAGTTGACGTCAGACAGGCAGCCGGTAAAAACGCAGCTAAATCATGTGACATCATGTTTTGTGCCGACCCCACTTAGAGTGGGATAAGGGAAGGAAGATGATGATTTATAGGTTATATAAATAAAAACCTGGGTGACTGAGCCTTGCTCGATAATTTTTTTAAACATATAAAATATTATTTAAAAAATAAAAAGAATGAAGGCGCCGATGACATGTGGGATTCAAACCCGGCTTTTGAACATTTTCGGTCCGCCCGTTACCCATCGGCTATCGCAACATTACGTTTGACAGCTAAAAAAATTCTTTGCTTTCAATTCTACATTATACCATATTTTTTAAGCCCAAAAACAGGGATAAAACAAATATTTTTTTTAAATAAAACCTGGCTAGATCGAATTTTCTCCTCCAAAATCCCTGCATGTTGAATTTTAGGAAAATCGTTGGAGCTGTTTCACATTTAAATAATAAAGAAAGACGTCATTGTACTCCTTATTTCACTCTACGTGAGGTCTGAAAAACATGTTTCAAACATGCTGTTACTTGATTTAGCTAGTTTTTTTACGAACGGCCGAGGAAAACCCATTATGGCTCGTCAACGCCCGACGGGGACGAGCGGCGGGTATGTCGGACTCTCACCGACTAAAAACCTGACAGTGCTCCACCGCGCTGCTGGTGGCGGGGTACCGTTGTACACATTGCCCCCATCCCGCCAGCAGTAGCTCTAACCCCGCAGAGCTCCACCTCCGGGTCGGGGCCTCTCTAAACAGTGGCCCTCCCTCCGCTAATCGATCCATCGGGAGCACCAGATGCATCGACCGCCTCGGGGACCTAACTCCAGCGAGCGTCCGATAAACCCCGTTCGGAACACTCGGAGGTCCCGAGCATTACGAACGTACGCCTGCCTGATGTTAAATTACCTTAGTCGCCTTTTATGACACCCCGGTAAGAAATGAGTGTGGTCTATTCCTATTCTACTCAGCCGGATACCATACGGCGGGTTAACTTACCTTAGTCGCCTTTCACGGCACCTCGGTAAAAATTAAGGAGCTATTCTACTCAGCCGCATACCACACGGTGGCGGTGGCTTAACTTACCATAGTCGCCTTTTACGACACCTCGGTAAGAAATGAGGGTAATCTATTCTACTTAGCCGGATACCACACGGCACTAACTCATAACACAAGTAACACAATAAAATTTCAAATTATAAGCCTGTTTCACAAGTTACCAATAAACTGTCAGCTTATTCGGAACATATATGACACATATTTCAGAATTTTGCGTTTCTCAGTTTTCTGATAGGCTTATTCAGCACTTAAAGTCACTAATAAGTTAACAGTCAGATCATATGGCTGTTATTTTATTTATCTGCTGGATAGCTAATACCTATTCCAAAATGGCCGCGATTTTATTTTTTATAATTTTTCACTTTTTAAAGTCTATTTTAGAGACATTTATCTGTTACTTAGTTTATTTGTCGGTTAACTATCTGACACTTTATCAGTAAGTAACTTTAACACTAAATAACTGAAATTTTGTTGACAATTTTCGTTAATTTATCCCGTTATATAAAGCACTTGACAAAAGCACTTACTGTGTAACACGTACATTACTTTAGATTGTTATTACAAGGTGTTGAACGTTTCACGTGCGATAAAGATAACCCCAGTGTTCGATGTCTAACACCCATTCTCCCCTAGCGAGGGTAGAAATGAAATTCCTAAGACGCCAAGTTGCAGCTTGCAGTGAACTAATACGACATGTGATGAGATTACTCAGAAGACTTGCGACTTCAATAAATATAAACTTAGTGGAATTTAAAGCGTGGTAGATGTATAGAAGCAAAAAAATGTTTATCCGTAACAAAAGTAATGAAATTATTGTTTTGCTATAATGCGCGATAAAAGAAAATATATCATCATTATCATCTTGCCCTTATCCCACCCACTCTAAGTGGGGTCGGCCCAACATGATATAAACATGTTATCACAGGATTTGACTACGTATTTTACGAAAACCGCCTGCCTGACGTCAACTTACCTTAGTCGTATTTTACGATACCTCGGTAAAAAATGACGGTGGTACTATTCTATTCAACCGGATACCACACGACTTAAAAGTAGTGATATTATTATTTTGCTATAATCCGCGAGATAAGAAAATACATAATCATCAGCCCTTATCCCACTCTAAGTGGGATCAGCACAACATGATATAAACATGTTGTCACAGGATTTGGCTACGTATTTTACGACGGGCCGCCTGTTTGACGTCAACTTAGCTTAGTCGTATTTTAACGCACCTCTGTAAAAAAGAGGGTGGTTTAATCTAATCAGCTGAATAAATACCACGCGGCGGGTACACTTACCCACCTATTTTCCCGTCGGGAGGGTAGAAATTAAAGAAGAAATAGGGTAGTCTATTCTACTCAACCAGATACCATACGGTGGGTCAACTTACCTTAGTCGCCTTTTACGACACCTCGGTAAGAAGTGAGGGTGGTCTATTTTACTCACCGGATACCACACGGCTAAGTCTTCACACGATAAACTACACAGTAAATAATTTATAGAATTAGGCGTTACTTTGCGGCGATCCATAATACAAAAGTAATAATAAAATTATTTTGCTATAATCCGCGATGAAGTAAAATAGAAAATATATATAATGCTTAATGTAAAGTGGACAATCCGTTTTCATACCTGATACATGCAGGATTCGTACATGCACAAAATCGCAAAGCTTTGCGATTTTGGTCGTGGAGTCTATCTCCTGATGATGCTTCGGTTGCGGGGCAAAACGATTGTTGAGTTTGTGATAGTGAACGTATATAGTGCTTGTGTATTGTGGCAGTGGTGGAGGTTTGTGCATGTGTTTTTTTACGAATCCTGCATGTATCAGGTATGATAACCGATATTCCACACTACATTTAGCATTATATATATTTTCTATTTTACTTCAACGCGGATTATAGCAAAATAATTTTATTATTACTTTTGTTTCTACACAGTAAAAACAAGACTGTTCCGCAAAAGTCGTCATACACTCTGCAAAACCCATAATTGTAGCCATATCAATAAAAACAAATAGTTTCCATATATTTACAAGCACTTGCGAGTGGATAGAACCATTGGACCCGATGTGGCGTGAAAGAGAAACGACTGCTTTTGTATGGCACAAATTGTTTTTCCTTTTTCGTCTTGTGCGATACGGAAGTGAAAATACTAAGGTGCAATTTATTTATAACTTATTCCACCTGTGACTCTGCTTGGGTCAACTTAAGGTTTAAAGACCCTCAATTCAAATTCAAAATATTATGTTTTCAAGTAAACTTATAAACAAGTGCTTTGGAATCGTCAACTCTACTGCTGGTTCAGAAGAGCTAACAAGAAACTCGTCGGTAATGATGTTTAGTTTATGTGATTTGAAAACTTCTATAGCGGCGGGGATATGAGTGTGTGCAGGATATTGACTTGATCTAAAATTCACTGGATGGGGGGAGAGTAGACTACCAGCGTGGCGTAGGAGAGAAAGTATCCTCCTCTTTTTCTACCGCGTAGCGAAAATACGGATGCTGTGGAGGTTGGTTTTTATGAGAGATAAACTTTTTTATGTAAAATAATTGTAATAGAAATCTGAAGTGTTACATTTTTTTTTTACATAAATTGTCATGTTTGCGTACGTTAGCGCAATAATGAATATTGCATTAAGCCACATAAACTATAATACCTTAATACTGATAATTAAAGCAATTCGTGCAAAATTATTCCCTAACCATTCCAAAATATCAAATTTACACAACGTTAATATTCAAGTTTTCACTCCCGGAGTGCATGTTTGCAACCTATTTCTTTTTCTTAACCATATATATTGGCCCAGTTATATAGTGAAATAGTGAAATTTGTTATCATTTATAACTTATATTTTTTAGCCGTGTGGTATCCGGCTGAGTAGAATAGTACCACCCTCTTTTCTTACCGAGGTGTCGTAAAAGGCGACTAAGGTAAGTCGACCCGCCGTGTGGTATCCGGCTGAGTAGAATAGACCGCCCTCATTTCTTACCGAGGTGTCGTAAAAGGCGACTAAGGTAAGATGACCCACCGTGTGGTATCCGGTTTAGCAGAATAGACCACCCTCTTTCTTACCGAGGTGTCGTGAAATACGACAGAGGTAAGTTGACGTCAGGCAGGCGGCCGGTCGTAAAACGCAGCCAAATCATGTTACAGCATGTTTATAACATGTTGTGCCGACCCCACTTAGAGTGGGATAAGGGCAGGAAGATGATGATGATATATTGGCCCAGTTCAAGCTTCAATTATAATTAATTTTATCAATTTAATTTCAACGCATTAGTCGTGTAATCGTAAAAGCACACGTATTTGTTTATTACTCAAGCTTTTGCCCATGATTTTCTAGTTCGATTGCTAAATCCAAAAAATAGCGCAAAATTATAGCGCGCTTTGGGAATGTTGGAAATGGAGATTCAAAATGTGGACGAATAGACGGAAACTCCAAAGTATTTTTATACATCGATTCGTCAAAGCTCTCCGCGATCTCGTTTGATAGAAAGTTTCTGATACAGTCATTCAACGCACTTGGCTGTGTACGATCTTTTTACTAATTTCTCGAAAATACGTCGTATTCGTTACGATATATGCGTAATGCAATTGTTGAGATTGTGGTGGTGAATGTGTGCAGTGATTGTGTATTGTTGTGTTATCGGTAGTGCAAGAGACTTTACGAATTCTGCATGTATCAGGTATGAGAACGAATAGTATGCTCTACATTTAGCATTACATATATTTTCTTTTATCGCAGATCATAGCAAAATAATATTTTCATGAGTTTTGTATTAAGGACCACCGCAAAGTAACGCCTAATTCTATCAATTATTCAAATATCAGATGAAGAGAGATGGACGGAGAAAATACTTTAGAGATCCAATAGACAGAGAGAGATAGATAGAGTCTATCAAGAAGTTGATAGGGACCACGTATCACTGTTTTGGCAGACGAATTCAGATAATGAGATGACCTCAAAAAGGACAATTCAGGCGACATCACACCAGAAAGCAATCCTTTAAGTCTATATCCACATGTAGAAGAAATGGAAACAATATCATAGTTGCAAAAAAGTTTGTGAAAAAGGAGACCTGAAGATTATTACCATTTGTGGAAACATATTTCTTTCATGACAAATTAAAGTTCAATTATTTTAGTGCCCCTTTTGGATTCCAAAACTTCTTCTGTTTATGCTTTTAATTATAGAGTATCTGAGTGACCGAGCCTAGCTCGGTAATTTTTAAAATGATTTAATAAAAAATAAAATTTAGAAAAAAAATTGAAAATAAAAATTAAAAAATAATAGGGCAGGTGGAGTTCGATCCTAGGTATCTTCACCTCTCTAGACCGCCCGTTCCCCAAATGAACTACCATGACTTTACGTTTGACAGCGAAAAATTGTGATTGTATTCAACGCAAATTTAAAAAAAATGTAGAGCTCGGAAACAGGGATAAAACAACATTTCTCTTTAAATAAAACTTATCCAGGTCGATTTTTCTCCCCCAAAAACCCCCACATGCTGAATTTCAGGAAAATCGTTGGAGCCGTTTCTGAGATTCCGAAAATATATACATATAATATATACATACAAGATTAACTCATTAAAATATTAAATATAAGCATCAATAAGATTAGCTTTCATCATATAGCTCACTATCCGTGCGACCTACTATCAAATTTTATCACAAAATTAACTCAACTTTCCCAGTATACATGTTGACAAAATTGTCTACGCTTGTAGACATTTATGCGGCCTTTTGTTCCGCACAAAAAACTAGATAAAGCGGAAAAGTTTGCCATTGTTCCTGTAACCCTGAGATGAGATAACTTTATTTGCGTTCCCGTTCGTTAAACTAATTTTCGACTGAAGCAAACAATAGTTTTCGAGGGGCCTTAAAACAAATAGCAAAAAATATAACATCGCCAACCGAGACTTGAAATTTTGTAAAATTCACATGTAAAATATATTCATTGAAACAATCGAAGCAATCAGTTATTTTTACAGTCATTCAAATTCAAATTCAAAATATTATTCAAATAAACTTGTAAAAATTCTTTTGAATCGTCAACTCTACATGCATACTCTCATTCATGCAGAATATTTAAAAACTCATGCACTACCCGCCACCAATACACAAGCACTGCACACATTCTTCGCCGCAATCTCAATGATTGTTTCGCCCTATAACCGAAGCATCGTCAGGAGATAACTCCACGACAAAATCGCAAAGCGTATGTCGTTTTCAAGATTTTTTACGTAACGTCACGTTTTATACGTGAATTTTGTACATTTGAATCTTACAAGTTAAATTGGGTCCATTTCCCTATTTCCGATTGAGCTGAAATTTTACACACGGGTCCAGTCTCGATGAGAATGCATGTTTATGATAAGCATGACCTGATGCTGCTGCCAGGATTGGCTCCACACGAGGGAACTCTTCAACGGTTAACAGTAGGGACATGAAATTTTGTTCAAAGCTGTTTCTCTTCAAAGTTTTTATTACTACTTTTGTATTATGGATCTCCGCAAAGTAACGCCTAATTCTATTAATTATTCAAAGCTGTTTTTATTTTTTAACTTGTTTTAATTTTAAAGCTAGTAGACAAGGAAATATATATTCACTCTCTTGTTTACCCAGCGAAATATAAATTGTGATTTATACGCGAACCCGGAAAGAAAAGCGCAAGCAAAATCTGGTTTATTAAGGGTTTAATGTATTTTTATGAGGCAGCGTTTCTTATTCAGTCCCATGGCCTTTGTGTACATTTAGGATACATTTTTAATGTTCGGCCCCATTATACTATCGGTACTGAGTTTCGATAGAGGCCGGGTTATTTTGGATAAAACATTGTTTGGATCATCTACACTAGTGTTACAAAAAGTGGGAATTACGCTTCAAAGAGGACCAATTTGTTGTTGGTGGGGGGGTGTTGTTTGATTACTGCTATATCAATGAGTTTCGATAGAGCTCGGGTTTTTTTGGATAATACATTGTTTGGATCTATCATCTAAACCAGTGTTACAAAAAGTGGGAATTACGCTTCAAAGAGGGGCAATTTGTTGTTGAGGGGGTGGGGGAATTACTGCTATATCAATGAGTTTCGGTAGAGCTCGGGTTCTTTTGGATAAAACATTGTTTGGACCTATCATCTAGACCAGTGCTACACAAACTCCACTACCTACCCACGCTCTAGAGAGGGGCAATTTGTTTTTCAGGAGGGGGATCACTTAAATGTAATGCTATATCAAAATAACAATGAAATCATTTTGCTGCTATTAAGTAAATAGAAAATATATATATAATGCTAAATGTTGAGTGGACTATCCGTTTTCATACCAGATACACCCGTTCACTATCACAAACTCAACAATCGTTTAGCCTTGCAACCGAAGCATCATCAGGACACAGATAAAATCGTAAAACAACGCTATATTTCGGTGCCAACTGCAAATTGTCCAAAAATGACGACGGCTCCAACGATTTTCCTGAAATTCAGTTTCTAGGGGGAGAAAAATTGATCTAGGTGTTATTTTAAAAAATCTTGTTTTATCACTGTTTTCGGGAAAATGCTAAAATTTATGTTGAATTCAACATGAGGTGAAAATAACTAGGTTCGAGCCCCACCTCCTCAACTCTTTTTAATTTTATTTTATATATTTAAAAAAAAATACCAAGCAAGGTTTCGGTCACGCAGGTACTTTATATAAAAATATATTGTAATTGGTAGCCATTCATAGCCAATTGATATTTTTAGTTCAAATTATGTTATTTTACTTGCCCATGTTTTTATACTTCCTGTATGACATTCAATAAAACTCTTTCCCTTTGATCCGACAAGTCGGTATGTTTCATTAGGTCTTTTATTGGGTAATAATTTCGTAGTTGGGTACTGCATACAATATGTGCCCGTGATATAATCACGAGTGGTCTCCTGAAGATGACCGCAAACATGTTCCGCTTCCGTGTCGAGCTGGAGTGAAATGCATACAGCTTGATGTACTATCTAATTATGCTGATAATGACGTCAAACGGGTTATATATAGTGATGGAACTTTGTCTGTAATGACTGTATCCTAGCCTACTTCCTATCCTACTAATATTATAGTTGTGAGTATGGATGTATGTTTGTTACTCTTTCACGGTAAATCCGCTGAACCAATATCGATGAAATTTGGCACAAATATTTCTTATACCCTGGGACAATATATAGGCTATAGAAATCCTGTTAATTCTGCAGGAATAGGATGACTTTGAGCGCCATATATTATCAAACTATCACGCAAAAACATTCCACGCAAACGAAGTTGCGGGTAAAAGCTAGACCACAATGAAGATGACATTGAAGATAACAAAGATGTCATTATTTGAGAATATTAGACTATTCAATGAGGCTAAAAACCGGAAATCCCACTAAAAGTCTGATAATTTAGGCTCAGAGTCGCTCAGCGGGCGATGAAGCGAGGTATGATATGATCATACCATCATGCGGATGATCTATACGTGATCAAATCAGAAATGAGGAGATCCGTAGAAGAACCAGAATTACCGATATAGCTCAGCGTGTCGTGAAGTGGCGATGGGCGGGGCACATAGTGCGGAGAACCGATGGACGTTAGGGTCTAAAGGTGTTGGAATGACGACCCTGCACCGGATAACGCAGCGTCGGTAGACGCCCTAAAAGATGGACTAATGAACTCAAAAAAGTCGCGAGGTGCCAAGCGGCACAAAATCGTGTGTGAAGATCCCATGAAAAGACCAATATCCAGCAGTAAACATACATCAGTTGACAAAGAAAAAGAAGAAGAATACAAAAAGCTTACTATACTATTGAGGATTACATTAATGATCAGAATGCATAGATATAGCTACTCTAAGACCTTATGCATGATATAGAAAAGCCAGCAAAAACTTGGTAGTTGCTTTTAAAAACAAATACCTATAACTATTTACATTTTTACATTGTTATCTTACATGAGGTTGAAACTACCCATATCCATGCATTCTTATCATCTATATAGCCCTCAACAGTATAGTAGGCTATCAGTATCAGCCTCTTTTTAACAGTGTTTTACGGGCTAACACATACATTTGCAACATCAGCATTTATGCCATATTTTTAATACTGAATCAATTGGAAATCAGTACGACGTTAGTGGCCGCGCGTGCTCAACATATCAAATTTATATCAAAATCATTATCATTATTATAATAAAAAAATAAATCTATCAATTAAGCGCCGCAATCTATCAATTTATCAACCGAAGAGCGTACAGGGCAGTAGCAACCCGTACAAGTGTAATTTACTGTGATGGCAAAGCTAAAATTGATTATGAAATTTTATTACAGAATCTTAAATTATATTCAATTATAATTGGAACAAATAAATACAACCATTCTTAATATTTACAATTCATTAAGATCCAAAAGAAAATATGGCGAGTAAATCTGCGAATGGCGCGAGTATCTCGGGAGAAATTTAAACACCTTTAAGCAAATATGCGGATGTTTACAAACTTGAGGGTGAATTTTCAAATTGGCAAATATGTACCCGTGAATTAGCGAGACTCGCAGACAACTGGTTCTCTAAGTGTTATGGTAAATAGTCAAGTCTAATACAGTAGAACCTCGATAAGTCAAAATTCAAGGGAAGTCAAATAGAAAATATATAATCGTATAACGCTAAATGTAGAGTGGACAATCGGTTTTCATACCTGATACATGCAGGATTCGTAAAAAACTCATGCACAAATCTCCACCACCGCCACCACAATACACAATACACAAGCAATTCGCTAACCGAATACCACACGGTGGGTCAACTTACCTAAATCGTATTTTACGACACCTCGGCAAGAAAGAGGATGGTCTATTCTACTAAACCGGATAACGGTAGGTCAACTTACCTTAGTCGCCTTTTACAACACCTCGGTAAGAAGTAAGGGTGGTCTATTCTACTCAGCCGGACACCACACGGCGGGTCAACTTACCTTAGTCGCCTTTTACGACACCTCGGTACGAAGCGAAGGTGGTTTATCCTACTCAGCCGGATGCCACACGGGGGGTCGACATACCTCAGTCGCCTTTTACGACACCTTAGTAAGAAATGAGTGTGGTCTATTCTACTAAACCGAATAACGGTGGGTCAACTTACTTTAGTCGCCTTTTACGGTACCTCGTTAAGAAGTTAAGGTGGTCTATGCTACTCAGCCGGATACCACACGGCTATGCATAAAAAAATGTAAATATGGATTAAAAATTACTCGAAAAATACTAATATTTTAAACATATAGTTGTCACGGCAAACGGTTGTCACGTAAGTTCATCTAAATCGACGTGTTTCATATTCAAATGAGATAATTCGAAATGCTTTTCACATCCCACGGCGCACACCTGTTGCCGTCCTAACCTTGAAGCTAGAGCTTTCTGCGAGATTAAAAAAATATTTGTATAAAAAGCTCAATTTTTACTTGAAAACATATTGATGGAACAAATAAATATGAAAGTTATATTATATACTTGTAAACGAAATAGTAATTTCATTTATTATTATTATTATCTTGCTTTATGGCCTGTACAGCGCAAATTGGGCGCAAATTGAATTGTTTGATGTATATGAAGTTTTTTAACTCCTTTTAAATTCAAATTCAAAAATATTCTTTATTCAAATAAACCTGTAAACAAGTGCTTTTGAATCGTCAACTCTACTGCTGGTTCGGAAAGCTGTTCCTACCGAGAAGAGCCACCAAGAAACTCGGCGGTTGCTCTTTTAAAAATATAATTCTTAATACTATTTACATTAAGTCGTTACTGTCTTGTACAGGTTCAAAGAGAGCTATATCCATACATTCTTATCTTCCAAATAATCTTCAAGAGTATAGTAGGCTTTCTGTATCAGCCTCTTTTTAACAGTGTTTTTAAACTGTTTTTACTGAGCTATTTTACATATTTCATGTAAGTATGGGTTATTTACTAAAATTATCAAATTATGCTCTTGATAAAACGATAAACTTCTGATTCTTCCCGGATCGATCTGATTTTTTGATTGAGAGCGACAGAAGCTACTCTTAACTTCAAGACTACAGTCCACGCTAACGAAGTTGCGCGGGTAAAAGCTAGTACTTATATAATATTTAAATACATACTTAAATAAAAAATTTCTGGGTAATTTTTTACAACAAAAAAAAACTTAAAAAAAACAAATATTTAGTTGGGGATCGATCCTTGGCATTCACATTCCTCGAGGCTGCCCGTTAACCGAATAAGCTACGTCGACTTGACAGTTAACGGCGAAAATTCAATTCAATATAAATGTTAGTGTTTTTTAATGCCCAAAAACAGGGATAAAACAATTTTTTTTTTACATAAAACCTAGCAAGATCAATTTTTCTCCCCGAAAACTTCCTACATGCTGAATTTCAGGAAAATCGTTGGAGCCGTTTTCGAGATTCAGAAAATATATATATACAAGATTAACTCATTTAAATATAAAGATAGATACTTGAGAACAAAATGGAGTTTACTTTAGGTCACTTTCTTTAAAAAAAAAAATTTAATCCAGACAGAAAGGTCATTGAAAACTTTAAGCTTTCATTTAATCTCTTAGACAGTCGAAAGCTCGCATTGTGTACCACCATTCTTTTACCGTCCGGCCCACACAATGGAGCTTCAAATCAAATCAAAAAGCTTTCAAGTTCGGAATATCACTACTTACATTATAAATTCGAAAGTATGTTTGTTTAGCTTTTGCAGTTACTTTTAATCTAATGGGCCCATTGGTCAAATTTGGTACAATTCATCCTTTGACATTGACCAATAAAGTTTCCACTATTTTATCTATCATAAAAGCTAACAAATTTAGAACATGAAAGTTATTGTAAGTTAGCTATAAGATATAGAGACATGCTGTCGCGAACTTTTTTGTAGTATATTGTATATCAACAATTCTCTAGTACATTTTAAAAAAATAAAACCGTAATTAACTATTAACCTAAACCTATGAAGAAGATAGGTCTGAAAATTGCACTACCTTTTAGTAAAAACCCGTCCAAAAATCCATTCAGTTAGAAAATTTAAAACCCCCAATTTTAAGTTTCTTACAACGAAAACACACTCTATGCCTTTTATATAACTACTCGCCGAAAATACACTCTATGCATCTCCTTTCATAACTAATTGCCGAAAATACACTCTATGCGTCTCCTGTCATATACTCGCTGAACACTGATTGATTAGAACAAAACAAAAAGCTCAGAAATAGGGTATCTGTGTTATTTCAAACAAATCAGAAAAATTCTAATTGGAGTGATGTTGAATTGGTACAAAAATACGCCGATTGAAACTACTCCCCCATCCATCAATAAAGGCGCGGTCCCCTGCAGGAATTTTACCGGACAAAGCACCATAAAATCCCCTTGATTCAAATCTATGGGGGCCTCCTATTCAGTCCGATTACATTGGATGGGCGAGATTAGTAATGTCGTAAGTGACGCCTCTAAGTGACATGGTACTATGTCCCTATTGATGGCGTATGACGAATAAAAACTGAGTAAGAGCATATGAAGGGTAAAAAGTTTGTTAAACTAGATATACCTTTAAATTAAGAGAAAGTTTGACCATCGAGTTTCTTTCTGATTCTTATTTGTAAGAACAACATTCCGAACCAGTTGTAGCTTCATTAAACATATTGATCCTGGACGATTCAAAAGTGTTTGAAAGAGCTTATTTGAATAAAGATTAATTTGATTTGGTTAGACACTAAAAGTTAAAACTTGAGCGTTTAAATATCCTTAATCATGAACGTTTACTTTTATTCTCGAAGGTAAAACAATTTTATATTTTAATCCGGTATATAATAATTAATCGTATCGAATATTACCAAGACTCAGACGGACAGAATGACATAAAGACAGACTGAAAGACTTACGCATTAATATTAATACGTCATAGTTGCGTTTCGCAAATTCTCTATGTGCAAAGACAAATTTACTACCATAGTCTGGTCGAAAACTAATTTTTGGTGAATTCCTTAGGACTAAGAATTTCCCAAAATAAACAGACGTACATAGTCTATAGATGTATGGAAAAGCTACATTGTTTGTGTAAAATATTCTATATTAAAAAAAAACATCGGCAATCAATTACCTGATTGAACATTTCGAATAACATTTTAAGATAACCAAACAAAATGCCAATATTTCAAACCAAAAACAATTATGTATAGATAACATACTTGACCGAGCAATATCGTGAAAATCTACACCCATGAATCCTGAATTTGTGCGAATATGTCTTTAAAACAAGTTAGGTATTCTGTAAAATTCATAAGATAAATTTAAATTCCAAATATCATTTTTCAAAAAAACAATAGTCAATCGTCTTCGTCAAATTTCTTTGTATACATATTTATCATCTTCCTGCCTTTATCACACTTCAAGTGGGGTCGGCACAACATGTTATAAACATGTTGTCACATGATTTGACTACGTAATTTACGAGAACCAACATAAGCTTGCGGCTCCTGCTTTGCGCCTTGCAAAGGTACGAAATTCGTCTATGGGTTGGGAATAAGATTCTATAATAAAATTTCGCAATCAATTTTAACTTTGCCATTACAGCAGTTTAAACACACTATTAAAGAGAAGCTGATACAGAAAGCCTACTATACTGTTGATGATTATTCGGACGATAAGAATGCGTGGATATAGCTACTGTCAGACACTGTACAAGATAGTAAAGACTTAATGTAACTATGTAGTTACAAGCATTATGTTGCAAAGAGCAACCGCCGAGTTTCTTGCTGGCTCTTCTCGGTAGGAAAAACTTTCCGAACTAGCAGTAGAATTGACGATTCAAAAGTACTTGTGTACCAGTTTATTTGAATAAAGAACATTTTGAATTTTAATGGATATTCCTTCCTAATATCGACTGATTGGAGAGTGAAAATGGATCTCAATTCCATAAAAATGATGGATGTAAGTAAACGTGTGATATAAAATATTAATATCAACCAATCTCTATTCACGGCTTATAGTGGAATTCTAGAATACTCCGAGGGGACCGCACTCCCTGCATCTTTGTTTAGGACTTGACTTATAGCGAGGGCCGCTGTAAGAGGGAACTTGTGTAGGGTGAGCTCAAATTTATCGGCGCTGCGTACGTATTTATGAAGCACTTAAATAGTTAAGATCTGTAGGTGAAAACGCAATGAGATCAGAATAATGATTACGTTTTATTACTTTGGTATGTTAATATATTTAACAATATGTACGAGTAACATTGTGTAATGTTTTTTACATTTAAAAAGATGTACCCGTAACATCATCCTTTTATCCTTATCCCACTCTAAGTGGGGTAGGCACAATATTTTATAAACATGTTATCACATGATCTGTTACGTATTTTACAACACCCCGGTAAGAATGAAGGTGGTCTAACCTACTCAACCGGTCACCACACGGCGGGTCAACTTACCTTAGTCGTATTTTACGACATCTTGGTTAGAAATAGACGTGGTGCGCTTGAGACTATGTATGGATATTTATGTATATATTTGTGTCTTTATATAAAACTGCTAAGTTATAATTACACATGCCAAATAAAATGCACTACAAAAAGAAACAAACATTGATAATCTATACTAATATATAAAGCTGAAGAGTTTGTATTTTTGTTTGATTGTTAGAATGCGCTAATCTCAGGAAATACTGGACTGTTTTGAAAGATTCTTTCAGTGTTAGATAGTCCATTTATCGAGGAAGGCTATATAATATCATGCTGAGATGAATAGGAGAGGAGCAGCAATAAAAATATTACAAAAGCGGTAAAATTTAATTGGGTGCGCTAAGTAAACGGTGAAAGTGATTCAAAAATCATGTATTACAAAATTGTTACCCCCTAAAAGTTCTAAATAAAAGTCCGCGACAGCATATGTCTAGCTTTTAAGGTTAACTCACTTTAACCATTTTTATGGTTATCAAAATACTATATTACGGTTTTAAACTTCCCACGCGGGTGGAGCCGCTGGCAATTACTAGTACAATAAATGGATTTTGTTTCGTTTCAATTAAATCGCAAGATATATAATAATAATAAATAAATATATGGGACAATTATACACACGGTCGTCCGTCCCCAAAGTAAGTAACTTAATACTTGTGTTATGGTAGACAGACAACTGGTGAATATATACTTATATATTTTTTAAATACATACTTAAATACAAATATACACCCAGGCTCAAAGACCAACAAATTCATTTATAGAAAATGTTGGCCCTCGGCGGGAATCGAACCCGCGACCCGCGGAGCTGAAGGTAGGGTCACTACCCACTGCTCCAACGGGCCAGTCAAAAGATATAAGACTGATAAAGAATGTTAAACATTTACATCACAATAAATATTTTTGTATCTCCTTTGATGACAAGGGTTGTATATATAGCACATTCATAAAAAGGGGAGGCAAAGACTAGTGATATAATAAGTGACGATAAGGGAGAACGGAGTCTGACTCCCTTTATTATATCTTCAACATTATTTTTATGAGCTGTTAATAAAATTCTACAGCTAAAGATTCACAGTTACATTTTACTTTAAGCACGACACAAAAGTAATCAAGATTTATTATCTCATTATATTTTTTGGTACAAGGTTTAATCCGTAACCGTGGTTATAATTTTTTTTGAAGTCAGCGATTGATATTTTGCATTGTTCTTCGCCTATATCGATTTGGATGTTGCTGATGATAATATAAGCTTGTTTTTGCTGGATCAAATCAGAAGTTGTTTGATTCTTCTAAAGAGAATATCTTATCTTTCCTTTTAAGAGATGGATTTACCTTATATTTTTGAATGGATGGATTTGGAGAACTTATTATCATAATAAGTACCTGGGTAACCGAACCTTTTTTTGAATATACAAAAAAAAAAAACAAAAAAAAAAAAGATAATTTATAGAATTAGGCGTTACTTTGCGGAGGTCCATAATACAAAAGTAATAAAAATATTATTTTGCTATAATTTGCGATAAAAGAAAATATATATAATGCTAAATGTAGTGTGCGTTCGTTCTCATACCTGATACATGCAGAATTTATAAACACTCATGCATTACCCGCCATCCATAACACAACAATACACAAGCCTGCACACATTCACCAGCACAATCTCATCAATTATTTCTCCCCGTAACCGAAGCATCGTTAGGAGATAGACTCCACGAAAAAATCACAAAGCTACCTATTTTGTTAAATCAAAAGATATAAAAGTACGAGTGATATCTGAGCCTTGCTCCTGAGTATTTTTACTTTGTTTTATAAGTTGAGGAAACCTGTATATCTCTAGAGAATCCTAGTGATATGTGAAACCTACCAATCCGCATTAGAGCAGCGTGGTAGGTCTTAGCTCCAATCCTTCTCTCCAAAAATGGAAAGAGGAGGCCTATGCCCAGCATTGGGTTAGTAACAGGTCGTTACTTACTTACTTTATAAGTTGTGATAAGTAAATAATTATTAATTCAAGCTCTTTTTCCATAGATCGTGACCGGCAAAACGTGAACGCGTGGTGTTTTGTTTTATTATTATTGTCTTTAATATTTGTGTCGTGACAATTGTTTTCACTTTTTTCTATTGTCTGTGCGTCCAATGATTACTTTCTGTATTTAATTTACTGTTCTAACGTTTGTTTATATCATTTAAAAGTTAATTACTTAGGTGAACGAACCTAGCTCCGTAATTTTCTATATTATACAAGTTAGACACATGCTGTCGCGGGCTTTTATTTCGAACTTTTAGAGGGGAATAATTTTGTAATACATGATTTTTTAATAACTAATTTTTAATGAAAGCTTTAAATTTCGCCGTTTCCGTAATATGGACTATCTCAAACTCAAAGAATTTATCAAAAATCAAACAAATTCTACAGCTTTATATATTAGTATATATAAAAATCTAACAGAAACCAAAATATATAAAATATAAAAACAAATTTAAATAACTTTTTTGACATAAGGCAAATATTGTGGTATATAAACTATTTCTTTAACTTATAGACTTGACTATAGATGGCGTTTCTCAATGTCATTCTAAACAAACAACGTGAAAAAGAAACTTATTTAAATTAAAAACTTTACTTAACTTCTGACATATTGTGAATAAAAAAACTTTGATAGATTGATAATAGATGGCGATTTAAATGTCGTCCTATTCATGTTGAATTTACAGGATTTCTATAGCCTATATGTTACCTCGGTGTATAAGGAATGATTGTGCCAAATTTCATCGATTGGTTCAGCGAATTGGCCGTGAAAACGTGACAGACAGACAGACTTTCGCATTTATAATATTAGTAAGGATATATATATATCGGCATTATGCGTTTTACATAACAAAATTGCATGAAGATTCATCATTTTCCTGCCTTTATCCCATTCTAAGTGAGGTCGACATGACGTGTTATTGATGTGATATGAATAAATGAATAAATATATGGGCCACTTACACACACGGTCGTCCGTCCCCAAAGTAAGTAACTTAATACTTGTGTTATGGTACACAGACAACTGGTGAATATATAAGTAAGTAGCTGCCTGTTACTCTCCCACTGCTGAGAATATGCCTCTTCTCTCCGTTTTTGGAGAGAAGGTTTGGAGTCAAGACCTACCACGCTGCTCCAATGCGGATTGGTAGGTTACACATATCTCCAGAATTCTCTAGAGATATGCAGGTTTCTTCACGATGTTTTCCTTCACCGAAAAGCGTGTGATAATTGATGGTGAATATATACTTATATAATTTTTAAATACATACTTAAATATAAATATACACCCAGGCACAAAGACGAACAAATTTATTTATAGAATATGTTGGCGGGAATCGAACCCGCGACCCGCAGAGCTGAAGGCAGGATCACTTCGCCAGTCAGTCATATTTAAAAAAAAATCGCTTTTGCAAAAAGATTAATTTTAAATAACAATCGTAATGTAAAACAGATCAGAACACATGTAAAAATAAAAAACCTCTCCCAATGGCTCTTAAAACTCGTTTTGTTCACCGTCTCAAAGGGACTCGGGGCCCTTGAACAAAACTCCATTGTGCCGACTCGAACAATATTATTTGTTTGTGATTTTACCTACCTAACTATACACCGATATTTTATGACTTGCGACGTTTTTTACTGATTGTGGTGGATATAAGAACAAGTTTGTTACAATAAAGTAAGTAACGGCCTGTTACTATCCCACTGCTGGGCATAGGCCTCCTCTCTCCATTTTTGGAGAGAAGGGTTGGGGCTAAGACCGACCACGCTGCTCCAATGCGGATTGGTAGGTTACACATATCAACAGAATTCTCTAGATATACGCAGGTTTCCTCACGATGTTTTCCTTCACCGAAAAGCGTGTGATAAATTGCAATTATCAATTAGACACATAAATTTTAATAGAAAACTCATTGGTGTCTGCCCGGGTTTGAACCCATGATCGTCTCTAGAGATTCACACGGTCGCACCGCTAGGCCATCACAGCTTACAATAAAAGTTACAATAAGTTACAATAAAAGATGAATATTATTATCGAAATCGATATTATCGTGATTCTCTGCGAGAGAAGTTTAAGGACATAATATGTATTATTACATTCGCTTCACAGCATAATTTTAGAACATTAATTTTTGTGTGCCGTGTGGTATCCGGTTGAGTAGAATAGACCACCCTCATATTGAGGTGTCGTAAATGGCGATTAAGGTAAGTTGACCCACCGTGTGGTATCTGGTTGAGTAGAATAGACCACCCACATTTCATACCGAGGTGTCGTAGAATCCGACTATTGCCGATTGACGGGGCGAAACGATCGTAGAGATTGTCGTAGTGTATGTGTGCAGTGTTTTTTTTGCGGTTTTACCTCCTACACTAAGCATTAAATAGAATTTCTGAAACGCGGATTAAAGCAAAATAATTAAATCTTAACTTTTGTATTAAGCCTACCTATCTATATATATAAAAGAAAGTTGGTCTAAGTTACACTATTTATAACTCAAGAACGGATGAACCAATTCGGCTGAAAATTGGTGGAGAGGTTGCTTAGAACCAGGAGACGGACATAGGATACTTTTTATCCCGTTCGACCGCATTTATTTTATCCCGTCAAGTCGCTATAAAACGTGGTATAACAAAAACGACTATGACATGGAAAAACAAAACATAAATGACAGCTAAACGTAATTTAGTCTTTGGATAAGTATGGTAAAAATATGACAATTATCAAAATAGTAGTAGCTATAAACGTTACTACATAGTATAAAACAAAGTCACTTTCTCTGTCCTGTCCTTATATCTCTATGTTTGCTTAAATCTTTAAAACTACGCAAAAGATTTTGATGCGGTTCTTTTAAGTATACAGCGAGAGAAGAGGAAGGTTTATATGTATAATAAAATATGGAGTAGCGAAATACTGTGATTATCACTCAGTGACATAGGCTTTATACCCGTGCGAAGCTGGGGCGGGACTCCTAGTACAAATATATAAAGCTGAAGAGTTTGTTTGTTTGATTGTTTAAACGCGCTAATCTCAGGAACTACTGGGCCGATTTGAAAAATTCTTTCAGTGTAAGATAGTCCATTTATAGAGGAAGGTTATAGGTTATATAACATCACGTTAAGATAAATAGCAGAGAAGCAGCAATAAAAAATAGTAAGAAAACGGCAAAATTTAAAGCTTTCCTTCCGTGCGCTGAGTAAACGGTAATAGTTATTAAAAAATCTATAAATCAAAAGTTCAAAATAAAAGTCCGCGACAGCATATGTCTAGCTTTTAAGGTTAATTCACTGTAACCGTTTTTATATCCACGCGGGCGTAGTTGCTCGCGATTGCTAGTTTTAAATAAAAGTATTCTGTACGGTCATTTAATAACAGATTTACTCAACGGTACATATATCTATAGACAGGATGATATTAAATTGGCTTTATTGGTTATAGGCACGATTGCTGGACGAAGCTTTATCGGACCAAAATTACAACGGTCTGCGAAATATGGGTGGTAGATATGTAGAGAATAAAAAACATGTCATGAGTTCAAATCTCAGGCAACAATAAATTTTTGTGTTAAAACTTATGTGCATAACATATTTTTTATCTATTACACGTTAATATCTGGGTGGTAATTTTTTTCACAAAAAAATACTTAAAAAAAAGAAAAAATAATAATTTCGTTGGGGATCGATCGAGGCTGCCCGTTCCCCGAATAAGTTACGCTGACTTGACAGTTAACGGCGAAAATTCAATTCAATATAAAAAAAATACAAAATAAATGATATAATTGTTGGGCAGGTGGGTCTTGTATTTTCACATCTCTAGACCTCCCGTTGCCCAAATGAGCTACCATGACTTTACGTGGCAGCGAAAATATTTTTTTAAATTCTACGAAATTTTAGAATTTTCCCGAAAACACTGATAAAACGACTTTTTTAAATAAAACTCACCTAGACGACTTTTCCACCCTTAAACCCCTAAATTTCGAATTTCATGAAAATCGTTACCGAGATTCGGAGAAAATCGAACCCGCGACCCAACGAGCTGAAGGCAAGGACACTGGCCACTTCGCCGACGGGCCAATGATATGTGTAACCTACCAATCCGCATTGGAGCAGCCTCATAAGTCTTAGCTGCAATACTTCTCTTCAACAACCGAAGAGACTTATGCCCAGCAGTGGAATAATAAGAAACTGTTACGGTGTTAAGGTATCAAACCATAAAAACGTTTAACTGACAATAGTTTTCATGTTTAGTTCACGTGTGTTAGGTCGTAAGTGGACTGTATAATTGTATTACTGGTATAATAAAAGACCGGAGCACTTTGTAACGCTTGTATTTGTTCCGCCATCAAGAGAGAAGAGGAGAGTGTTGCCACATACAATTCTATATTACTACCACTAACATGTTGGGGTTGCCAACATACTGCCCCTCTGGGTTGTTGTGACAACTAATAACTTTATATAATGCAAAATAAACATTTTATACTGTTAACCTCTTAATGAACTATAAATTATACAAAATTTTCTTATAATTGTATGCTAAGATTACAATAGTTGATATATGTATATAAGTAATATAACAATATAGCAAATTATATATTATAAACAGTTACAAAACTATATTTATAATAATAAAACAGAAGTTAACTTTAAACAAATTAAATTAAACTATTAAGTAAATATATCAATTAATTACTAGCTTCGATTGGTAAAACACAAATTTTTGTAATTGAACGTTTATGAGATCTACCATTAGCTGTTTTTACTTCAACTACTCTTATATGACCATCAGTGCCAGGGAACACCTTTGTTATTCTCGCCATGGGCCAGTACATGGGATTATTATCCTCACTTTTCAATATTACTAATGAACCAACTTGAACATTAGGATAAACATTTCTCCACTTAGGACGAGTTTGTAAGATATTTAAATAATGCTTTTACTCCAGACCTTCCAAAATGAATTTTTAATATTATTACACAGTTTCCAAAACTTTAAATTACTGGTTATTGCTACATCTGGTTCTGGGTAAGTATTTAAGGCAGTACCTATAAGAAAATGGCCAGGTGTAAGACAAGAATAATCATTTACATCACATGACAATGGAGTGAGTGGTCTACTATTTAGTGTAGATTCAATTTGACACAATACAGTATTCATTTCCTCATAAGTAAGTAAAGACTTTTGGACTACTCTTTTCAAGTGGAATTTCATGCTTTTTACACCCGCTTCTGCTAATCCTGCAAACATAGGTGAATAACAAGGCAAAAAATGAAAATGTATACCTTTTTGGGAAGAAAAATCATGAATTTCCTTTTGATGTTCTTTTGAACTTTGTAATTTATACAATTCTTTCAACTGACTACTTGCACATTTAAAGGTAGACGCATTATCGCTATATACATCTGTAGGAAGACCCCTTCTTCATATAAACCTTTTGAGACAAGCCAAAAATGTTTCAGTTTTTAAATCTGAAGCCAATTCAAGATGAATTGCTTTTGTAACGAAACAAACAAACACACATACATATGCTTTTGTTTGTATAGGCTTTCTGATACGAGATTGTTTTATCAAAATCGGTCCAGCAAAATCTAAGCCGATTTTCTGAAAAGGTCTACATGCGTTTACTCTATCAGGTGGCAGTACACCCATCAATTGTTTAGCTGTATCAGCTTTCAATTTAAAACATATAATGCATTTATGTATAACTTTTTTAACTTCTCTCAAACCATGAACTATCCAAAACCTTTGATTTATTGATGACAGAACCAATCTCTGACCTGCATGGAGATTCTTTAGATGCTCGCTTTCAATAATTAACTGTGTTACACGAGAACCTCTAGGCAATACTATAGGATGTTTTTGAGAGTAAGGAATTGAAGCATTTTCTAAACGACCGCCTACTCTTACTAAGCCCCTGTCATCAATAAATGGGTATAATGGCTTTAAGTTACCTTTCACAATTTTATTTTTATTTATTAAATCGTCAATATCATGTTTTAAATACTTTTGTTGTTCATATTTTACAATTAATAATAATGAGTCATTTAACTCATTGCTAGAAATATAATTAAATTTATTTTTGGTGACCTTAGACCTTGCATTCTGTACAAAGCGTAAGATGTAAGCTAATATTCTTTGCATTTTATTGATACTAGAGTATTTGTCAAGAAAGTCTAAGCATAGAGACTGTACTGAGTCCGTACCAAGTACTGTACTTGAAAATGCTGTGCAGGCTTTGACCTCAGGTAAGTGACAGAGAACAGGTAAATTTGATAAGCGAACAGCTTTATACTCACAGCTATGTAGAACTGCTGGACCTTGCCACCACAAAGGATGCTTCTCTAAATGTTGTGGTAAAATACCTCTGCTTAAACTGACTGTTGACTGGCCCGTTGGAGCAGTGGGTAGTGACCCTGCCTTCAGCTCCACGGGTCGCGGGTTCGATTCCCGCCGAGGGCCAACATTTTCTATAAATGAATTTGTTGGTCTTCGAGCCTGGGTGTATATTTGTATTTAAGTATGTATTTAAAAAATATATACGTATATATTCACCAGTTGTCTGTCACCCATAACACAAGTATTAAATTACTTACTTTGGGGATGGACGACCGTGTGTGTAAGTGTCCCATATATTTATATGTCCCATATATATATATATATATATTAAACAGTCTGCAGGATTTTCTTCTGAGCTTTTGTAACACCAAGAATATTGGTGTGAAAGTTCTGAGATTACCTTTAGCTGTTTTTACTTCAACTACTCTTATATGACCATCAGTGCCAGGGAACACCTTTGTTATTCTCGCCATGGGCCAGTACATGGGATTATTATCCTCACTTTTCAATATTACTAATGAACCAACTTGAACATTAGGATAAACATTTCTCCACTTAGGACGAGTTTGTAAGATATTTAAATAATGCTTACTCCAGACCTTCCAAAATGAATTTTTAATATTATTACACAGTTTCCAAAACTTTAAATTACTGGTTATTGCTACATCTGGTTCTGGGTAAGTATTTAAGGCAGTACCTATGTTGGCAACCCCAACATGTTAGTGGTAGTAATATAGAATTGTATGTGGCAACACTCCCCTCTCTTCTCTCTTGATGGCGGAACCAATACAAGCGTTACAAAGTGCTCCGGTCTTTTATTATACCAGTAAAACAATTATACAGTCCACTTACGACCTAACAACGTGTTTACCCAATGCTTACTGAACAAAACATAAAAACCCCATGCAGGTCAAGGCATGCTTTAATGTATTTCACGAACGCTTTGCGTCACGAACTGTTGAGAAAATCACGTTATTTTGTCTACAGAGAATAAAAAGTTATTTATTCTATTTTAGAAAGTTATCATTGACAACAATAGTGGGGCAGTTACAGTGGAGTTAACTCCACTAGCTTTTACCCGCAATTTCGTTTGCGTGGTCTGTTGTCACGTGATAGTTTGATAAGAGATGACGCTTTTCAATGTCATCCTATTCCTGTAGAAGTAACAGGATTTCTATAGCCTATATGTTACCCTGGCACCCTGGCGTATAAGAAATATTTGTGCCCAATTTTCATGGGTATTGATTATTAAGCATACATCCATACTCAAAAACTTTCGTATTTATAATATTAGTAGGATCGTCCAAATACAACTAAACGCCTTAGCAACCTACATAAAAAAATCAGTTAATTTAGTGAAGTAATTTAGCTATAGGAATTATTCTACGTTTTGAATAAGAGATACATGGTATAGAAGGGTGAATGACCGTACCCCTTTCGATTCTACTTCGTATGTAATGCATAACCTTGACCAAGAGACTATAGTGTGTGACAAGTGCGTAGGAGACAAAAATATAATGTTATTGTTTTCTCCTGTTATTGGATCAAGCGCGGCGAGCGAGGTCACTCAACCATTATTAACAAAGCCAAACCTCAATTTTATCGAAAATATTTTTTTAAAGCGGTATTTAAGAAGATTGCATCATGCCAAAGGTACCTATTACGTACATTTCAGTGGATTCATTTAATGTCGTTTATTAGGTACCAGCCTGTATAAGTTACTATGCTCTATTAAAAGGTTGTGATCTAAAAAACAAACAGTCTTCGGTATTAAAAAGTTCATTACAAAATCGTGCCACAAACTTCGTAGATAAGTAAAATACCTCTCCTAGACACTTCAAATGAACCCGCGCACTCGATCTACGTGGTTGATACCAGATACAAAGTGAGATGAGTTCGGCACCGTTAGCTAATACCGACTGACCGTCTGATTGCATAACTCGATTGCAATAATTTTAGAGCGTCATGATTGATAACATAAAAATCATCATTGAAACGTGTTAGAATATCAAGACTAAAGGAGATATCTAACCCGGGTTTAATAATAAAAGATAATAGTATAATAGGTAAGAGCAGTTTATTAATATCTCACTGATATTTATTGGGACATAAAACAACTTTCCACAATACGTATTGGTCAGTTTCATCCTTCTTGAAAACCAACTATAGCAATGTTGTAAAATTAATTATATTGTGTCTGTATGAATGCTATCTGCTTCTTTTGATAAATAATTGTAGCGACGTTGCATTCTGTTCAAGGTGGCATGGTGTCAATTTGCTTTGTGCCGAGCTTGTAGCAAATGGTGAATATTTTGATTGCCTTGGTAGTCTTGATGGCGTTTTTAAGTTAATTTTTTGTAGTAATTCTAGGCAATCAATTACCCCTTTTACCAACTTGAACAGAAAAACAAGGTCGAACAATTCCCTACGTTCTTGAAGATTTATAAGTTAAAAGTGGCTAAGTCGGTCTTGGTATGATTGTAGACATTTAGTAAGGTGGTTATGTTGGAAACTGAAAGAGAAACTTTATGAGTTCTTATGTAGTGTAGACTACCGATGCTGCGTTTTACAGTCCGGGGTCGCCACTACAAAACCTAAGGACCCTAACGCCTATCGGTGTTTCGTATGATGTGCCTTGCCCGTATCATCTTAATTTATCGGTACGATGAACTATATCGGTAAGTTTGTTTTTTTTAAGAATTTCCTCGTTTCTGACTTCATCACTCAGAGATACTAAACGACACAGACCTGTGCTGAGACCTATAGTCAGCGTTACAAATATTACACAAAAAATTTTTGGAAATATGCAGGACAATTTTTTCGTTGTATTGTAAATGTTTATTATAGAACTTGAATTCACAAGTATTTGTTAAAGGTCAAGCACCTTCACTGTTCGGCCATCGCTAAGCCAGACGTCGATGCTCGCGACGATTAAAGTTTAAAGTGCTCTCTGTGCGCAATATCGTAAAGCGTTAACTGCATTATTAACGAATAATTTTCGTAGGTAATTTTCGAGATATTAAAAATATAAGATTTCAGAGTTGCCTCTTCACATTTAATGTTTGTGTAAGTTTTAATTAAAACTTGGAGGCAAATTATTAAAATAGTTAAAAATTGTTTTACTGAAAGAATTATTTTTTAATCAGAACGCTTGAAAAATGTAAAAATATAATGCAAAAAAAAATATTTTGTCGATTCAACAAACATGTGATAATGAATGCAACATGATCTCTGTATCGAAACTGCAATTATTTGACGGGGGTCGCTTTCAAAAGCGACTGTCATTGCAACTGCTTTACTCAATGAGTTCTCTCTAAGCAGACCACTCGGTTGCTAGCATCGTGATAAATTTTATTGTTCCAAGTACTTTTATTACAATGTGAGTTACCATTGCTTTGATGGTAAAAATTCTGGGGAGTGTTATGGAGAAAATAGGTATGTATTTGTTTATATGTTGAATATCATCCAGGGAGAGATTGTAGTAATTTTAAAAGTGATTTCAATGACTAAACATAAAGCCGTGACGGCCAAAGTCTTAAGACGTCAAAAAAGAGAGTTTAAAAAATGAATAGTATATATGATCGATATTTATAATTAATGTATAGAAATCGGAAATTATTTTTGGATGCAATAGTAACAGTTCCCGCCGCGATAATGCAAAGAGCTCTTGAATAAGAGCCCCGTATGGGCTTGTAACTAGTCGGGCTCATCCGATAAAATAACACGTGATTATAGCCGGTTTCTATATATCAATTATGAATAACACTCACGATAGTTTAAATACAAAGATATTTATAATATAACATGCGCTTTGAGATAAACAAAAATTATGCATTTTCATAGAGCATTCTTAGGATATACGAGTATGTATAAAACCTCAAAATCTACATTAGATTGGAGTCGGAGGTGGCACATTATAAAATTCTCTTCTCTTTAAATAACAACTGACTCCTTTTGGTAGACCTGGAATAGTAGAAACCTGAATTAAAAGCCCAAAGCTTATTCACCTACGTGAGCAAATCTGCCCGCGCACATGTTATAATGGTGCGCTTGCGCATATACTGTTTGGATAAGCATCGATATTAATATTATAAATGACATACAGTCTGTATGTCATTTTATTCTCCTCTCCTTATCCCACTCTAAGTGCGGTCGGCACATGTTATAAACATGCTGTCGAATGATTTGGCTGCGTTTTTACGACCGGCCGCCTGCCTGACGTCAACTTACCTTAGTCGTATTTTACGATACCGCCCATAAGAAAGAGGGTGGTCTATTCTACTAAACTGGATACAACACGGTGGGTCAACTTACCTTAGTCGCCTTTTACGACACCTCGGTAAGTAATGAGGGCGGTCTACTCTACTCAGCCGGATACCACACAGATGTCAAAGACTGCATGTATGTAACGTAAAAAAATGTATAAATGTAAGTTACGCTCTCAAGGTTAATCTTCAGGAGCAATATTGATGTCCCTTTATCGAGGAAGGCATATATAATATCACGCTAAGATGAATAGGAGAGGAGCAGCAATAAAAAAATAGAACAAAAACAGCAAAATTTAAAGCATAATTTTCCTTGCGTGCGCTAAGTAAACGGTGAAAGTTATTCAAAAATCATGAGTTACAAAATTGTTCCCCCTAAAATTTCTAACTTAAAGTCCGCGACAGCGTATGTCTAGCTTTTAAGGTTCTACTACACTATAAACATTTTTGTGGTTATCAAAATACTATATTACGGTTTTAATCTTCACCCAAGCCGCTGGAGATTACTAGTTAAATATAAACGGAAACAATTTAGTTAATATCAGTACATTACAAAGCGTTAGATACCGGAGTTTACGCAGTCATCCAGAATCTTGCAGCAAATAACTTAAGATCTAGCTTACTAATTAATTTAGCTGTACCTATTTGCATTTCAGTTGTAGGAAACCCTATCTCTGAAACCTTGTTTGTAATTACACTCTACGTAGTTTGCGACAATTTGCATGAATAAGCATTAAGCCCGCAATGCCGATTACCTGACGTTTCATAAGTTATTTCAGTGAAACAATCCTTAGCCAGAATAATCTTTTATATCTTTAATATTTAAATGAGTTAATCTTGAGGAGGCTCAGAGTCGCTCAGCGAGCGATGGAGCGAGCTATGCTCGGAGTATCTCTACGTGATCAAATCAGAAATGAGGAGATCCGTAGAAGAACCAGAGTCACCGACATAGCTCAGCGGGTCGCGAAGTTGATGTGGCGATGAGCGGGGCACATAGTGCGGAGAACCGATGGACGTTGGGGTCTCAAAGTGTTGGAATGGCGACCCCGCACCGGAAAGCGCAGTGTCGGAAGAGCCCCTACTAGATGGACAGACGACCTCAAAAGGGTCGCGGGGAGCCGCTGGATACAAGCGGCACAAAATCGTGTGTTCTGGAGATCCCATGAAGAGACCTATGTCCAGCAGTGGACGTCCATCGGTTGAAGAAGAAGAATCTTGTATGTATATATTCAAATTCAAAATATTCTTTATTCAAATAAACTTGTAAAGTGATGTTGAATCGTCAACTCTACTGCTGGTTCGGAAAGCTGTTCCTAAAGAGAAGAGCCAGCAAAAAACACGGCGGTTGCTCTTTTAAAAATATAATTGTTATGACTAGTTACATTAAGTCATTACTGTCTTGTACAAGGTCTAAGCGAGCTATATCCACACATTCTTATCTTCTAAGTAATCCTCAACAGTATAGTAGGCTTCGTGGATCAGCCTCTTTTTAACAGTGTTTTTAAACTGATGTAATAAGTATAAGAATGACCTGATGATGCTGCCAGGATTGGCTCCAGACGAGGTAGTCGCTTAACGTTTAACAGTAGGGGCATGAAATTTTGTGTAACACTTTTTTAAAAGCATTTTTAACTTGTTAAAAACTGTTGTCCTAATTATGTTTCTAGTTTTACAATTTCCTCTTAAAACTAGTTCCCCGGAGTATCATGAACGGCGCTGGTTCATTTGAGTTTGTATAATAAATATTCTCTAATGGTAATGCAAATTCGTACAGCGTTAATTAGCGAGCCGGACTGTATTTTGAGGTTCTCTTAAAGAATCCTTGTCCGTTAATTAAGTACGAATTCTAAAATTATTTTGCGATTGATTTTATAATCCGCGATGACGTAAAATAGAAAATGTATGTAATGCTAAATATAGAGTGGACAATCCGTTTTCATACTTGATACATGCAGGATTCGTACACAAGCACTACATACGTTCACTATTACAAACTCAATAATTGTTTCGCCCCGTAGCCGAAGCATCATCAGGAGATAGACTCCACGACAAAATCGCAAAGCTTTTCGATTGTTGTATTGTGGTGGCGTTTGTGAGTATGGATGTATGATTGTTACTCGTTGAATCCCCTGAACCAATATCTATGGAATTTAGCACAATTATTCCTACACCGGGATAACATATAGGATATATAGAAATGCTGTTAATTCTTCAGGAATAGAATGTCATTGAAAATCGCCATCTATAATTAACCTATCACGCGACAATAGTCCACGGAAACGAAGTTGAGGGTGAAATCTAGATTATAATATTTGTATACAAAATAAAATACAGCAAACCAATTTTAACATCATCCTCCTGCCCTTATCCCACTCTAAGTGGGATCGGCATAACATGTTATAAACATACTTTATTTGGCAAATGATTTGGCTGCGTTTTTACGACTGGCCGCCTGACTGACGTTAACTTACCTATTATGACACCTCGGTAAGAAAAACGGTGGTATATTCTACTAAACCGGATACCACACGGTGGGTCAACTTACCCTTGTCGCCTTTTACGACACGTCGGTAAGAAAGAGGGTGGCATATTCTACTAAACCGAATACCACACGGCGGGTCGACTTACCTTAGTCGCCTTTTAAGACACCTCGATAAGATAGAGGGTGGTATATTCTACTAAACCGAATACCACGCGGCGGATCGACTTACCTTAGTCGCCTTTTACGACACCTCGGTAAGATAGAGGGTGGTATATTCTACTAAACCGGACACCACACAGTGGGTCGACTTACTTTAGTCGCCTTTTACGACACCTCGGTAAGAAATTAGGATGTCTATTCTACATCCGGATACCACACGTAATAAATCAAAACAATTATATCATCAAACAAATTTTAAATGAACTTCTTACTTTATTCTTGTTAAAGTAGTTCAGTATTACTTGTCAGTTGTGCTTGAAAAGATTAACCGAGTCAAAGGTTCCAACGAGTTGTAAAAGACAGGGGGACAGTCACAAAGGATCACGAGCACGGCTCGAAGGATGAAATGGCTAACACAAAGCAAGATAAAACTGAGTTGGAAAGCTCTTTCGTGCGCGCATTTACACAAAGCAGTTGAATTTCTTATGCACTGTTTATTTGTGCGTTTTATTTTGTCCGTTGAACGATAAATTTAAGTCATTTATTCTCCAATCCCTAGGTTATATTTATTTATTTATTTATTATATTTTTGGGAAACAAACAATGTAAGCTGTGGTAGCCCAGCGGTAACACCGTGCGCCTCTTTCGAGGAGGTCGAGGGTTCAAACCCCGGGCAGGCACCAATGAGTTTTCTAGTAAAACTTATGTGTCTAATTGATAATTGCAACTTATCACACGCTTTTCGGTGAAGGAAAACATCGTGAGGAAACCTGCATATCTCTAGAGAATTCTGGGGATATGTGTAACCTACTAGCGTGGTAGGTCTTAGCTCCAATCCTTCTCCCAAAAAAAAACGGAGAGAAGAGGCTTATGCCCAGCAGTGGGATAGTAACAGGACGTTACTTACTAAACAATGGTGCTATTGCTATATAAATATTTAAATATAGATGTATGTATGAAGATACATCAATAAAGTTTCCACTAAAAAATGTTAAACAAATATCAGTAAGTTAAGAGCTTAAGTATTTGTTGTTTTAATACGGTATTTTTCTTATTTTATTTTTGAAAAATATATATATTATCGTAGAATATATCAATTTCGAGAAATAAAAAATAATACGCCTTCCTAGAACGATGTATTACAGTATTTCCATATTTAGTTTTAGAGAAAGGAAATACAAGTTATTCAGTAGTAAGATGAATTGTTAGTTTGTGGATATTATATTTGCACTGACCCTCACTCTCGCAAAAGCAGTAAAATTATGATGCTATAATCCACGATAAAGTAAATAGAAAATATATACGGCATTTAGCATTATATAATGCTAAATATAGAGTGGACTATCCGTTTTTATACCTGATTAGCTGTGCCTGTAGCTTCGCCTGCTATAAAGGAAACATATTAGAAAATATATGTAACTAGCGGCCCGGCTTCGCACGGGTATAAAATATATAGCCTATGTAATTCAATGAAAAAAATGATTAAAATCGATCCAGTAGTTTTGATTTATTTATAACTCCGTGACCAGCACGCGTAAATTTGAAGTAAAACGAAACCGCTATGCCCTGCACTTTAAATCTGTAATATCATCGAAAAGGTAGACCTTTTCAAGGTGTACAAGTACTTGGTACATTATTTTGATAAATCTCGTAGGGTTCAGCCTGCGTTTCCTATGTAAGCGGAAAATAATGTAATTATTTACGACATCACATTAGAAACCTCAAATATTACAGTATTTCTCTACTCCATATTGAATGTTACTATACATATAAACGTTCCTCTTCAATCACTCTACCTATTAAAAAAAACTGCATCAAAATCTGTTGCGTAGTTTTAAAGATTTAATTATACATAGGGATATAGGGACATAGGGACTGACAGGGAAAGCAACAGGAGAAAAGCGCACGATAAATTAAAAAAATATAAATTGGTTTTAACAGAAACTCTTGGTAGGAGGTCTTGGTTGGAGGTTTGAACCTATGGGGCCAAATGGGTTATTTGGCTATTTCCGCTTTAGACATATATGTTATTTATGATATAAAACTCTAATACCTCTTTCTGGATAAAGCAGCTAATGTGCGAGGCGCAATAACTTATCTGCAGAAACATATTTGTTTCGTTATCCCGCGGGGCTTAGTAGACGATTCGGGTGGAATATCAACGGAAATATTACGCTGTAATATTTATAGGAATGTACACTATGTGTAGCCCGTGACGTTGTCTGCGATGATTCTATTAAAAAAAAATACTGTGATCCAGCCGAACGTTAAGAACTTGTGATTCGTATAAGGGCTCACGGGTTGAAAGCCAGGACAATCGCCATAGAGTTTCCTATAAAAAAGGTATGAAAACGGATATTATTTCGAGCGACGGGTATGTCGGACTCGCACCGACTAAAAA
This sequence comes from Morpho helenor, assembly GCA_029227775.1. Lineage (NCBI taxonomy): Eukaryota > Metazoa > Arthropoda > Insecta > Lepidoptera > Nymphalidae > Morpho > Morpho helenor. The sequence continues at coordinate 12,233,380 of JARGCU010000005.1, read as the reverse complement.
CCTGACAGTGCCCCACCATGCTGCTGGTGGTGGTGCTGGTGACAGGGTACCGTGGTGCATATTGCCCCCATCCCCGCCAGCAGCATCTATGAACCCTAGAGTGCGCCACCTCTGGGTCAGGGCCTCTTTAAAATGGCCCCTCCCCAGCTAATCGATGCGTCGGGAGCACTAGATACATCGACCGCCTCGGGGACCTTTTCAGATGGGCGTCCGATAAACCCCGTTTGAGACGCATATTGGCACCCGTTAGGGCGTCATACGACGGGCTTCGGCAAGTCGTCTGCGCCCCGCTCGCCTGCGACGGATCGAATCCAAGGACTCGACTTCCAGGATCCGCCCCGCCGCCTCCTTCCGCGAGATTACGTCCTCGCAGATGGAGGCCATCGCTGCCCACGATCTCTTCCTGTCCACTATGGCACAAACCACGGTGGACAGGGAAGGAACCTCCTGCTCGCCTAGCCCAACATGGAACGGCTTAGCATTACTTTATGCAAGCCCGTTTTACTTCGCATTATTTAGACTTTTTTAAAGCGAATTATAGAAAATAATTCTATCATTGATTTTGCACTATGGAATTCAGCAAATAAATTCAAAAAATATAAGTATAAGTTTTACGACACAGTCATCCAAAAAAACAGGTAACAATGCTCGATCTATCGACAGACAAATGATAGATTGGCAGAGGTTGTTTCAATATCGAACCGTAATTTGTACTATTTTCACTCTGCTCCATCATTATGTCTTTCACTGAGCTTTCTTTTGTCGAGTTCGATATACGAGAACAAATATCGAATAGAATAGAATTTATTTAAAAGCTTTTTTAATTTGATTTTTTTTGTGTTGTTTGAAAATACTAATCGCGTTCCGCGATTCCATTCTTGGTCCAAAAGTTATAGCATTGGCATCTAGTTATTAGTTGGAATTGATATATGCGTGTAGCCAAAACCTATTCTAATAGTAATCTTTAATTCTGTCTGTCTGTTTCACTTTCACGAAACCCGTGTGGTATCCGGCTGAGTAGAATAGATCAGTCGTAAAGCTTTGCGATTTTGTCGTGGGGCCTAACTCTTAACGATTGTTGAGACTGCGGTAGTGAATGCCTTCAGTGCTTGTGTATTGTTGTGTTATTGGTGGAGAATAGTGCATAAGTTTTACAAATTCTGCATCTATCAGTACTCTACATTAAGCATTATATATAAAAAAATCGCGGATTTAAGTTAAATAATATTTTCATTACTAAATAATTTGTAGAATTAGGCGTTACTTTACCGAGGTCCATACTAAAAACTAATGATTTTATCCCGGATTATAGCAAAATAATATTTTCATTAGTTTTGTATTTTCATTACTTCTGTATAATGGACCTCTGTAGAGTAACGTCTAATTCTTTAAACAATTTTTTTTTATTGAAGCATATATGTATATGGGACTAACATGGGTTAAAAATACCATATTTCAAATACCATAATTGAGGTTATTTCAAAACTGATTTTGATGTGCTATGTACAAAAATCTTAATATCCATTTCAACAGCAAGGTTTATTGCCTCATCAGGTAACGCGAGGGTTGACCTGTGTTTTATGCGAACTCCATTTTAATTATTCAACAAGGAAACACTTACTGCACACTTGGGATATTCTGTGGATGCTGCTTATACAGATTGCATAACTTGAACTCATCAAAAATTTAAGACAGATAAGACTATAAATGAATATCTTTGGTTTTTTCTTAATCAAAAATAAATAAATTAAAATATTTTATTTCATTTCACATATATATACTCCTGCCCTTATCCCACTCTAAGTTGGGTCGGCACAACATGTTATAAACATATTGTCATATGATTTGAAAATAGACTGAGAACTCATAGATCCAGCATATAATGCAAATAGGCTTTGAGAAATAAAACAAATTTAAAAGAAAGCACGTAGGTACAAAACAAAAGCCAATCCTAACATTACCTCACTAAAATAGTGCATTGGTTCAAAGCGGAAATTGAAATTGTGAAACAAGCTGTTACATTTCCATTGAATTTAGTATTCAGCTCGTCGCTCGGTGCGAAAGATGAATGACATGATTTACAGAATCCAGCGTGTGAATCATCAATAAACGTCGTGCTACTAGACATGTATGCTGGCAACTTATTTTGACATCAGTGACGTTCTGCCAAGAGTTCTGACTTTAAAACTACAACTTTGTATCATAGAGGTATTTCGAATTGATAAACTAGTCTCAAATTTGACATATTAGGTAGATTATAGCTTTGCAATTACAGCAGTTTAAAAACACTATTCAAGAGAAACTGATACAAAAGCCTACAATTCTGTTGAGGATTATTTAGACGATATGAATGCGTGGATATAGCTACTGTCCGACCCTGTACAAGATAGTAATAACTTAATGTAACTAGTTATAAGTATTATGTTGCAAAGAGCAACCGCCGAGTTTCTTGCTGGCTCTTCTCGGTAGGAACAGTAGAGTTGACGATTCAAAAGCACTTGTGTACAAGTTTATCTGAATAAAAATTTTTGAATTTGAATTTAATAAAAATTCTGTTCTTTAAGACAAAGTTTGCTAGAACGAAACTGGGGCAGAATACCCAATATCACGTATCACGCTTATATAATAGCTGCACAATGGACGTATTATCACAGGATATTGGCTGCGATGGCTTACATCATTTATAAAAATATGTACTAAAATTATAACATCAGAGTTAATATATGAACCTTAATGTTTTTTTTTATGTTTTCATTTTTCCCTTGTGTTTCTGTTTATTTTTAGGTTTTTAGTTGTAATTTTTTTAATTATTTAATATGTAATGCTGTTGGAGATCCGTAGAAATAAATAAATATTACAATAAAGAGAAAGCAACCTATTACAGCAGCAGATTAAAGCAGTCACTTGATTTTAAATACAACGAAATACTGGGGTACAGTGGTTCCTCAAACGATCAAATAAAATTCAAAATCAAAAACAAATAAATTCAACTGTATATTCATCAAATAGAAACGACCCAACGTAAGACTATAAGCCAAGACATAGAATTTGGTTAATAGGTTTGTTTTATGATGTAGTAATAATAAAATGTGATTTCTCCAGAGATTTAGTGGCCTATATCATTAAATATTACGTTATTCTGTTTGTTTATATTTATTTGATTACTTCTTACCACCTATTGATTAAGTAACTATAATAAATCACATAAGAATATAATCTGTGACTGGCCCGTTGGCGCAGTGGGTAGTGATTCTTTCTGGGTAATGCTGCCTTCAGCTCCGCAGGTTCGATACCCGCCGAGGGCCAACATTTTCTATAAAATGAATTTGTTGTTCTTTGAGCCTGGGTGTATATTTGTATTTAAGTATGTATTTAAAAAATATATAAGTATATATTCACCAGTTGTCCGTCTACCATAACACAAGTAAGTTAAGTTACTTACTGTGGGGACGGATGACCGTGTGTATAAGTGTCAAAAAAAAAAACAAAGCCACAGAATCTTACAGCAATGTAATTGTTAGAGATAGGTTTCGCTTTACTTAGTTAGCACCTGGGAGACCGGGCCTTGCTCAGTATTTTTTTTTAAATATAAAAAAGATGCAATATGCAAAAAAAAGGATATGACTCGAACTAGGTGTTATAATTATTTGGACCGCCCGATTACACCACTGAGCTATTACAATTTTACAAATGACAGTTTAATTAACCTATGTTTTCAAATAATATTTCAGTTTTACACTGCCTGATAACAGGGGACAAAACAACATTTATTTAAAATGAAACCTAGCTAGATCGATTTCTCGCCCCTGAAACTGATAAATACTATAAGTTTCATGAAAATCGTTGGAGCTGCTAACGAAATTCTGATTCTTTTTATATACAAGATTAATATTGAATAATTAAGATAAAGGATCATTGTTCTAAGCTACTGTTTTATCTAATAACAGGCCAATTCAAAATCAAATTCTTTATTCAAGTAAAAATATTCTTTATTTAAGCCTTTGAAGAATCAACTCTACTAAAAAGAAAAAATATATATTTCTTATTACAACGCCGTGTGGTATCCGGCTGAATAGAATAGTACCACCCTCATTTCTTACCGAGGTGTCGTAAAAGGCGACTAAGGTAAGTCGACCCGCCGTGTGGTATCCGGCTGAGTAGAATAGACCAACCTCATTTCTTACCGAGGTGCTGTAAAAGGCGAATAAGGTAAGTCGACCCATTGTGTAGTATCCGGTTTAATAGAATAGACCAACCTCATTGCTTACCCTGGTGTTGATGTCAGGCAGGCAGCCGTAGATCGGAAAATACGTAGCCAAATCATGTGACAGCATGTTTGTAACATGTTGTGCCGACCCCACTTAGAGTGGGATAAAGGCAGGAATATGATGAAACCGTAGTCCTGTATGTAAATTAACTAATCCTGTAAGTTAATACCAATCCAAATACCAATAAGTGTGAATTACCTTAATGTTTAACCAGCGTCCATAAAGAGTTCGCGGAAAGTATTTTATGAATAGTTAAAATCCATTTTTCCCTAGCGGCTTAAATACTTCCAGCCCATTATTCTCTGGCGGTAACTCGAGCCGTTAAATTTTTAATAGGCGTCCGAACACTGGAACTATTAATGCAAGCTCTTTCAGCGAGTTTTATTAGTTCCGCGTTTAATAATATTTCGTGCTCCAGTTTTTATTCGATGAAAGATTGGCTTGACTACACCTCTTGTACCTTCTATTACATTTGCATTACGTTACAAAACTCTTTTGTCACAAGTTACTGATTCGCTGTTTATAATATCTGATGGATAGATTGTTATGTCGTTTTAATTAATTTATTTTCATTCTCCTGCCCTTATTCCACTCTAATCTATGTGCCATAATCTGGGATTGTAATTTTTTTGTTTAATTGTATTTTTTTTTTTGTTGAAAAGATTATCCGGTGAGTTTCTTGCTGGTTCTTCTCGGTAGGAGCAAACTTCCGAATCAGTGGTAGCATCTTTAAAACATTTGACGATTCAAAAGTACTGTATACATTCCACTTAAATAAAGAATATTTCGAATTTGAATTTAAATGGGCATTTTTTGTATCCTCTATTATATTAGTATAGATATATGTTATTGTGGATTATAGCCAAATAACACTTATGATCCTCCTGCCCTTATCCCACACTAATTGGGGCCGACAAACATGTTATAAACATGTTGTCACATGATTTCGCTACGTATTTACGAACGGCCGCCTGCCCGACGTCAACTTACCTTAGTCGTATTTTACGACACCCTAGTATGTAATTAAAATTATATACGTATATATTTATATTTATTTACGTATATAGTTGTCTGTCACCCATAACACAAGTATTAAGTTACTTAATTTGGGAACAGACGACCGTGTGTATAAGTGCCCCATATATTTATTTATTTTATAGATTAAAAAAACCGCTGGTTAAGAAACATATAGCAATGAAAAGTTGAATGGCAAGAGACCAGACTGCTTGACGCTGGTTCTTTGGGAACGGGGACGGGCCCTAATGTGCGACGCAACATGCGTTGATACATTGGCCTCGTCCCATATCAAGGAAACAGCGTCAAGACCTGGAGCTGCGGCGGAAATGGCCGAATCCGGCAAACGGCGGAAGTATGCATCTCTCATCGAGAGTTATATATTTGTGCCGTTTGCAGTCGAGACACTTCTTCTTCAATCGGTCCCTCATTACTGAGGATCGTGGTCATTTGAAGCCTTTCTTCGTATAATTTGTCTCCACCTGTTCCGATCCATAGTAGCCCTCACCGTCTGATAGAATCTGGACGAGGAGGTGGCTTCTTTCACTTGGTCAGAACATCGTGTTGGCGACCGACCTCGTGGCCTTTTGCCTTCTGTGTTGCCAACAATGACCAGCTTTTCCAGATTGCCATCTCCTCTTCGTCGAGACACTAGAGCTATGGAATTCAAAGTGCAAAAAAAATGTCCGTCTCAACACCTCGGTTAATTGCCTCTTCAGATGACAAGAGGGCTGGTTCCTTTTTCGCACAAAGCATCAGCTTAGCGATTCAGCGCGGAAACGCGGCCAGCATTCTTGGTACCATTCCACGTGGGCATGATTTGTATAGTCCTAGCGTGTAAGTAGCTTAAGATAGATATAACGTATATTTTTGCTGTAAATAAAAATAAAGTTAAAACTGAATGGCTTAATATGAGCTGCAAATTGCCTTCGGGTCGTTTGAGAAGTGTCCAACTCAATCCTAATGGCAAATATTCTGTACAGGCTTATACCGCAATTACCTTTGCGATCTGTTTTCCGCAACTCCGTCGAGATATCGTAATATCAGCAGTTTAGCTTTGTCGTTACGGCAATTTTAAATAACTTTTAAAATGAGGCTGATACAAAATTATGTATTTGTAATAATATATAAATAATTAAATATTGATTTAAAATATAAACCATAAAAATGCGGCGATTTAACCACTGTTAACTAATTCCGGCATTGCGCAAAACAGCAATGATGGGATGCCGCTAGTTTAAATAATATTATTAAGAGAACATCTGTCGTGTTTTTTGCTGGAACTCCTCGGTAGGATCAATTTTTCTAATTTGTAGAATTGACGAGTTTAAAATAACTTGTTTATAACTTAATATAAATAGACAATATTTTGAATTTGAATTTTCAAAATATAATATGATATTTACTTGCATACTCTAAGCATTTTTACAACAGTAATTGTAACAAAATAGAAGCTTGTTATCACCGTATTGCTGCGAAAATTGACAGTAGCTCCTCCTATTTAAATCCAATTTCAAATTTCTTTATTTGCAGAAAATTTTGCATAATATTATTTTATAGAAGAAATCTTTCACCTAGTACATATAGTAGATAGGCACGCAAAATTACATTAAAATTATGTCAATTTATTATTTTAGTGTTGGATATCAATAAACTTTAATATGTCAATTTTTATGTCTAAAATGCTTATCTATCTATCTAATTATGTTGTTCAAAGTTTAATATTTAAGTATTCGTCAGCTGTATAGAAGCATATTATATTTCTATAAGCCACATTTTAAATTTCGATTTAAACAAATTAAAAGTAAGTTCTCCTATCATTTTTGGAATTTTATTGTAGACTATAATATAATATTGCGCAATTATTTGATAGTAAAGCACTTTTGGAACTCTGTATTCTTTTTTTTGGATTCCTAAGTCGAACTCTGATTTCAACACCTAAGGAAAACTACCCGGGATTAGAAATCGCTACCCACCTGGCCATTCAGCTGTCACGGCTATGTTCATGTGATGTGGGTGTGTATGTGTGTATATCTTTAGAATATAGATACGTCAATCCTAAAACGAACCAAAGATATAAAAATAAGAAAGCTTTTACAAGAATCGCTTAATTACCCGACAGAATTGTAACCGCTAATTTCAACGACATAAATCATCATAATACCTTCGGCTCTTCAATTTGCTTCATAACTAAGGTTAGGGGCTTTTGTATTTCATCCCTAAAACATTAAGGATTATGGAGTGTCAATAAACGGATTCCCATTGTTCCTGAATCGCTTGAAATCAGATAACGGGAGCCTTTGTTATATAATATTTGACAGAGTATCATAATGAGCGGATTAAGGGGACAAAGATATTAATATGTAGAAGAAAATCGAGCTATTTTGTTTTTGATATATCAACCGTGTGGTATATGGCTGAGTAGAATAGATCACCGTCATTTCTTACGGACATCTCGTAAAGGCGACTAAGGTAAGTTGTCCTGTCGTGTGATATCTGACTGAGTAGAATAAACTACTCTAATTTCTTACCGAGGTGTCGTAAAGGCGACTAAGGTAAGTTGACGTCAGGCCGCCTGAAAAAAAACTAACTAAAAAACTGGTCATAAAAACTAGCCTAAAGTTGTAACAATATGTGTAAAACATGCTGTACCGACCCCACTTAGAGTGGGATGCGGTAGGAAATTGATGATGAGGCGGTTGGTCTTTCAAAATACAAACCTTATGACTTATTATTTGTGATGATGTGACGTGCAATAAAAAAATACTTATTACCGTCACCTAAGAGTATATTCAAGAATCTATACTAATATTATAAATAGGTAAAATTTGTATGTATGTTTGTAATGTTTTCACACAAAAACTACTGGACCGATTTCATAATTTCTTTCACCGTTGCAAAGCTGCATCTTTACTAAGCAATATAGGCTATATTGCATTTTCAAAAACAATAGGGATCCGTTATTAAAATGTAATAAGGTATAAAAAAAATAGTCAAAAATCTGTTATCGCGTGCGCTGCGGAAACTATTGATGATATATTTTACAAAATAAATCTATAGTCCGATTTACTAGACTTTCCACTGCCATGAGATCGGTATGTACGCGGGTGAGACCGCGGGATATTACTAGTATACCAATGAAGGTAAAAATCGTGAAAGAATAGCATGACGTATGTATGACGTAGTAGCATGATGAAGTAGCAGGTAACATTCTACTAATTTTCAAAACAGTACGTTACACGTAGCCGACTAATGATAATTTGTAATTGAGAACAAAATAGTCACGTGAAGCTAACCTTTCTGCAGACAGTCATTAAGCTTTTAACTTAGGGTTGGCAAAGACTTTAATACATTATTTTATTTAATCACTTTATATATTCATTATTTTTACACAAAAATGAGATATTTTGCTACATTTAAAATAAAAACATGACAAACGTCTATGGCTATATCACTATAGCCTTACACTTCACGACAGCCTTTGTATAAAAGTAATAATAAAATTATTTTGCTATAATCCGCGATGAAGTAAAATAGAAAATATATATTATGCTAAATTTAGAGTGGACAATCCGTTTTTATACACACATGCACAAACCTCTACCTTCAAATCGTTGCTCCTGATGATGCTTCGGTTGCGGGGCGAAACGATTGTTGAGTTTGTGATAGTGAACGTGTGTAGTGCTTGTGTATTGTGGTGGCGTTGGTAAAGGAAAACTGATTGTTTTGAATAGACCTAAATTCAGTGGACGTCTATTTTGTTGCGGAAATCCCGTGAAGAGACCTATGTCCAGCACTAGACGTCCATCGGTTGAAAAAGAAGAAGACACATTTATAATTTACTATTTTCCACACATAAAAAAGATGCCATGAGAAAACCTATGTCAGATACAGTTCAGGATAAACTTAAAAAATCGGGAATATAATAAGAAGTATTATATCTGCCATCCCTGACGTAGCTCCGAACAACAGGGTACATTAAATTAACACACCTCTTACATCTTATATCAAAAGGCATGAGCTTTCACTAAAATCTTAATTTTCGGGTATACTCGCAATTTTTAACAATCTCGCTTGATTATAAGACACATAGGCATTTCACCACTAGACCGCATATCGTTGTATAGAAGATACCGTGTTGGATAACATACTAGTTATTTACTAGCACACACTGACAGTACGTCACACGTTCACTCTCGCCTACGGCACTGATACTACTGACGCGGTGCGCTTGAGACAGTATAAGGTTTCCTTTGTGTTGCATATGTGTATTGCATTTATATCTATGTGTACGAGGGTACCTCATCACCGCGGCCTACGTGACATTAAAACTGTGCGAATACAGCATAGGTGCGTATTATTCGTGATCCCAAACCGACTATTCTGTACACTAGTAGTATATTTATTTATATTCATGTATGTATATGATTGACTTGTATATAAATATATAAGGTACTTTAAGAATCGTACATCTACCACATACACTACACTATCAATCTGGACAGTTGATCTGGACAGGAACACCAATGGCCACCCCTTCACGTTGAAGAATGTGAGTGGGGCTTATGTAAGAAATCGATAGCCCAAAAGTGACTCCATATCCATCAGCTGCTGGTGGCGGGGACAGGATACCGTTGGACACATTGCCCCCATCCCTGCCATCAGCAACTCTGTACCCCGGAGAGCATCACCTCTGGGTCCGGGCTTCTCTAAACAGTGACCCCTCGCCCAAAAAATCGATGCATCGGGACCACCAGATGCATCGCTCTTCTCAGAGACTCTATGGGTGTCCGATTAGCATATGACAGCCCTATGCTGGCTCCATTCAACAAAACAGGAACGTTCAATTAGCATCAATTAAAAACATCTGCCTGCGTTGCATAAGTACGCCACTGACTCAATACAGCTTGTTTCATTGAACCCAACTATGTTTTTAATTGCTATGAATTTTCGCATTCATACTGTCATACTTTTTCAATGCAAAAAAAGCCTCCGGGGTATTATTTTGCACCACATTTTATTGCGGATTTTGCGTAATACATATTTCTCTTGATATGTGGATATACTAACAATATGAATAGTAAGACCATCTGACTCGTACGGTTCAGATCCTGAGTTTTTATAAAGACATTGTAATGACGATATTCCATGTATATCCCGTGAGATCTCATTTTTCTAACGTCAGTTTATCATGGCTTATCACCGTACTCCCGAAGAAGGCTTGATTAGTCAAGCATACTACCAGCTCTCCGCAACACATTGCCGTGGTCTGGTTTTAGGTTAGATGTGCCTCATGTGAGACCAGACTTTAGAGCGACTTTCCCCGTAGTTAGCAGAGCTTCATGCAGTAGCGTAATGACTAGTCACAGTAATACCACCAGTCCTCCACTACACGTCGCCCTAAGCCGAAGGTCCAGCCTCACATTATGCATCTTTAGAACGACGTTCTCTGACGCTAGTAGAGTTTATGCGCTACTCTCTATATTTCGCTATCTCAACGATGTTTACACGCTCACACGTCCACACCCTCCCCCCTGTGACACTGTTAAAACCATTAGGGCTAAACGCATATTGTTAATTTGAATAGAAAAATATTTAAACTGATTCGTACAATGTAAAACGAACTAAATACAGTAGAAGCGCTTTATTCGCGGGGTATACGTTCCGTAAATATGCTGCAAATACAGAAACCGTAAATATGGAATGGTCATTTATATAGGGTTCCTAAGCGACGAAATTAAAAAAGCAATGTAATTTTCGTCCTTTTTCGACAAAAACAAAGCTTTTGACCAAATTTCAAGTCCTTACTATTAACGGTTGAGGAGATCCCTCGTCTGGAACCATTCCTGTCAGCATCATCAGATCAAGCTTATCAAAAACATGCATTGTCTTTGGGACTGGACCAGTATGTAAAATATCAGCTCAATGGGACACCGGGAAGTTGGTTACAATTTTGACTGGCCCGTTGGAGCAGTGGGTAGTGACCCTGCCTTCAACTCCGCGGGTCGCGGGTTCGATTCCCGCCGAGGGCCAACATTTTCTATAAATGAATTTGTTGGTCTTTGAGCCTGGGTGTATATTTGTATTTAAGTATGTATTTAAAAAATATATAAGTATATATTCACCAATTGTCTGTCACCCATAACACAAGTATTAAGTTACTTACTTTGGGGACGGACGACCGTGTGTGTAAGTGTCCCATATATTTATTTATTATTTATTTAATTTAACTTGCAAGATTCCATATACAAGGCAAGTTAAATAAAAAAATGGCACTTCGTAAAATTGGAAAATTTCAAATGTCTGTGTCCCTTAAACGGTGACAATTACGAAACCAGGTGTCGGGACAGCGGGACATCTGTCTCGACTCACGGAGATAATATAATCTGGTCTACTTACGCAGATGTCACAATAAGGCTGTGGGTATACGTACTGTGGGCGTTGTTATTAGTTTTTTGTCCTATTGTCACCTTACGTTTGTGATTGGAATTTATTATAGCCCACTAAAAAAAAAAAGTAAGTAACGGCCTGTTACTATCCCACTGCTGGGCATAGGCCTCCTCTCTCCATTTTTTGGAGAGAAGGGTTGGAGCTAAGACCTACCACGCTGCTCCAATGCGGATTGGTAGGTTACACATATCCCTAGGATTCTCTAGAGATATGCAGGTTTCCTCACGATGTTTTCCTTCACCGAAAAGCGTGTGATAAATTGCAATTATCAATTAGACACATAAGTTTTACTAGAAAACTCATTGGTGTCTGCCCGGGGTTTGAACCCTAGACCTCCTCGAAAGAGGCGCACGGTGTTACCGCTGGGCTACCACAGCCCACTGGTTTACCCTAAACAGGTCAACAGGGAGAGGCGCTGTTTTTCTTTTTAATATCTCATTTAAACTGACTTTCTATCATATATTCAGTGCTTACATTTAACCATGTGGTATCCTAAGTAGAATAGTACCACCCTCATTTCTTACCGAGGTGTCGTAAAAGGCGACTAAGGTAAGTTGACCCACCGTGTGGTATTCGGTTTAGTAGAATAGACCACCCTCCTTCTTACCGAGGTGTCTTAAAATACGACTAAGGTAAGTTGACGTTAGGCAGGGGGCCGGTCGTAAAAACGCAGTCAAATCATGTTACAGCATGTTGTGCTGACCCCACTTAGAGTGGGATTAGGGCAGGAGGATATATTCAGCGCTTACATTAAGGCCTAAGAAGATTCAATTAGTAAATATTTTGTAACGAAGGATTAAAAAAAGATGGAAAATTATATTTATAATGGAATATTATAATTTTAAAGAAGATAATCGTTTCAATATGGTAACTCGTTTATGCTAGAAAAGTTTTAAGAAGATCAATGCATAGAAAACTAAAAAAACTTTGAAAAAACTCACTTGTTCACTCAAAAATAAAATAAATTAATATATATCACAAATCCAAACACGACGGTCCGTCCCCAAATTAACGTTTCAAACGGGGTATATCGGACGTCTGGCTTACAGGTCCCTGAGGCGGGGAGGGGGGCTTCTCTTTCGAGGGATCCCTACCCGGAGGAAGTGATCTCTGGGATCAGAGCTGTCGGCGGGGATGGGGGCAATGTGCACAACGGTACCCTGTCCCCGCCACCAGCAGTGTGGTGGAGTAATGTCAGGTTTTTAGTCGGTGAGAGTCCGACATACCCGCCGCCCGTCCCCGTTGGGCGGCGATAACCCTAATGGATTTTCCTGACTTAAAAAAGGTAGGTACAGGTAAATCAATATTATTAAGGAAGTTTGAGAAAACTTATATTAAAGAGCATATTAAGCAGTTTTCAGGTGAGCTGAAAACGGGGACCATTGTTAAATGTTATTAAGCTTGAACTTACGGAAAGTTCAGAGCGCGGTCGCCCTAATAGTTCCATTCTCCGCTTATTAAAAAGTTTACGGCATCCATTACAGTACAATGGTCCGGGAATGTTGGAGCAGTAAAAATGGTTTTTAATTATTCATAAAATACTTAGCTACTTCCCGGACCGCTTTACGAGGTCTGAAGTTAGATTAGTTTAAGATCTGTATGTTCGTATCCACTTTGGAGTGGTCAAGTTGAGCTTTGAATGTGTACTATATTTATGAAAAAAATTACTTATATAAGACGATGACCCCACGAATGGGGGAAAAAATACGTACAGGTGACAGGTACAAGAGTTTAATCGTCACTTATATACAGAGTATCGCGGACGGATCCTTCACAGCACTCCAATAATGGATGTACTGGAAGATGCACCGATTCAGTTGCGCTAAGGCGTACTGTTCCAGTAGGACGCACTGTAGAAGCATACAGCATGTAGAAGCATATAGAAGACTTACAGCGATGTCCATGTAATAACATTATGTATGGGGACTTCTTATATTCCTACGAAAGCACTTCTATAGCGCGGAGCAAACGACCAGTGGCGCCTTCTAGATTTGAATGCGGAATCACGTGATCCTAGTACGTTGTGTTACACTTATGCTTTTAACCCTTATGGTTTTAATAGCGTTAGCGGAAAGATAGAAAGAGCGCAGAAGTTACGCCAGATAAAATTGGTAAGTGCGCGCTATTCGCACTCGCAAATTTCTGGAGCATCGCTTTAAGGGTCTTCCTGTCTTTGTCTCCTGTGAGTTTGAATCTCTACTTGAACGGCGTTTTTTTTTTTTAAAAAAGGTTACTAGCAATTTGGGTTACAATTACATTAAGTACTTGTAACCCAAACCCTTCAGCTAAGCTAAATGCTTGTGTTAGGTGTTAAGTTCATGTCTGTAGTATAATGGCCGGGATTCGAACCCACGACCTCTCGATTGCAAGGCCATTACCATGCCATTCCGCTACCTCCGCTTTTATTTTTATTATATTTATTTTATTTTAAGTTTATACAATCATAACATAATGCATGCTGCCCTAACTCGCTATGTACTTTTCTGATACTCGCTATTAAAGTTAATGGATAACCAACAAGTTTCACCTATGCAGTCATTCATTGTGCCTTTATTACTATTAAATTTGGTATTGATAAAGCAAGTAAACTAACATTAATTAATACCATAGCTACGGCAGCAGCTTTATATAAAGTTAAAAATACGACTTATATCTAACCAGTTTTTTTATTATCTTGCTTAGTTAACAATGCTAATTGAATTTTCTCCAGCTGCCGAGTACATTAAGGGAAAACTCCCACAGGAAACTTAAAATATTACTTTAATGAAAATAAAAAGGGATTATTTTTAATTAGAAACGAAAGTGAAGTCTTGGAGTTTAAAGAAAAAGCAATCTGGCAATTATTTTGGACAAAATCTAGCCACGTACACACAAATATTAAAAAAAAATCACATTTTAAATATTGACTTATATAGAATTATGTAATCGGATCATCATCCAGCTGCCCTTATCCCACTCTAAGTGGGGTCAGCGTAACATTTTATAAACATGTCATGTCATGTTATAAACATGTCTATTCTACTCAACCAGATACCACACGGTAGGTCAACTTACCTCAATATAAATTTTAGTATTTTTTAATGCCCAAAAACGGGGATAAAAAGAATTTTTTTTTAAATAAATCCTAGCTAGATCGATTTTTCTCCCCCAAAACCCGCTACATGCCGAACTTCAGGAAAATCGTTGAAGCGGTTTCCGAAAAACTGAAAATATATACATACATACAAGATTAACTCATTTATATATAATGATAATCGAAATAAAAGATATTAACATTGTAGTTTTCGTATTACTAAGTTTTTGAAAACATAAGTTAATTTTTTTAATATTACACACCAGCTAATTTAATTATTTATTAATTATTATTTAATAATACATCACCAGCTGTGGCTAAAATAGATATTCATTAATAAAAGCTATTTACATTCTAGTTTTCGTATTACCAAGTACTTGAGAACATAAGTCGAAGAATAAGTCTTAAAGTTATATTTTACCTCAAGGCTACAAAAAACGTAATAAAACCACACCAGCTGTGACGTACAGACTGTAACTCTAGTCGCTATTACATATTCATTAGACGAAAACATCACCGATCGCGAGCAGGCGAGATGTTCTTTAATAAATCGCACTTGGATTAACATATGGCTGATATGCGATAGTGGTACAACTCAAAAATCACGTATTTTAGATGATTTATAGAAAGGCAGGCGTTACTTTGTAATTAATGGATAAAGACCGGCTATACTCAAGCTTTATTCTATCAGGTTAGCTCGCCGAGTCGAGTCGAGTTCCCGCCGCGATAACGTTGTCCTCGGTAAGAAACGAAGTGGTCTATTTTACAGCCGCATACCACATAGTGGAAATAATCTTTATTCAAGTAGGGTGTTTGTAAGTACTTTTGAATCATCAAAAATTTAATGAAGCTACAACTGATAGCCTAGCGGTGAGACCATGCGACTCTTTCTAGGAAAGCGTGTTCAAACCCCAGTCGGGAACAGTTTCTTTTTAAACTTATGTGTTTAATTAATAATTGCAATTCATTACATGCTTTTCGATGAAAAAAAACATCTTAAGGAAACCTGTTTATCTCTACAGAGTTCTAGGAGCAGCCATTGGAGCAGCATCGTTGGTCTTAACTTTAACCCTCCATTTTAAAAGCGGAGAGAGGAGACCTATGCCCAGAAGTGGGATAGTAACAGGCCGTTACATTATAATTGGTTCAGAATGTTGCAATGTATCTTCAAAATTGTAATAATACTTATAACTAGTTACATTAAGTCATTACTATCTTGTACGTGGTCGGACAGTAGCTATATCCACAAATTCTTATCGTCTAAATAATCCTCAACAGTATAGTAGGCTTTTTGTATCAGGTTTTTTGCATATAATTTCAAAATTTTTGTTTTTAGTCTGGTCCAATGGGAAGCTGCTTATAGATTAAGTCTTATATTAATTGGTAATGTAGAGGTGACAAAATTTCTAAGCTAGTCCTACTAATATTATAAACGCGAAAGTTTGTGTAATGGATGCATGTTTGTGACTATTTCGCGGCCAATCCACTAAACTAATATCGATGAAATTTTGCACAATTTATTCCTTATACACCGGAATAACATAAAGGCTATAGAAATACTGTTAATTCTACAGGAATAGGATGACATTGAAAAACGCCATCTGTTATCGAAACGAAGTCGCCAGTAAAAGATCGTCTTTAATAAGTCAGTGTAACGAACACTTTTCATTTAATACATACGTTCACATTGGTGTTCAAGTCTGAATTACCTGCGAACAAAAAAATATATTCATTAAAAATAGTACAGTATAATATTTCGCATACAATAATCGACAAGAGTCATAACCCAATAATTATTTATAGTTAAAATGAGAACAAGAAAAAGCTAAAATATTATGAATATTTTAGCTTTTTCTCACAATACGATTTTTTAACAATCAAGCTATCCGGCCACTGTATTGCTGTGGCTCTGTCTGCTTTCGAATTCACCTCAAAACAGATCTCAAGTCAAGTCTAAAAAAATGTTCCGATAATTAGCAAATCATCCGCTAGGTCATCTGAAGATTGACTGCAAATTTCAGTAAGACCGTAAATAGGATAAATTGAACACTTGAAGTAAATAAGGCACTAAGTACCTAAAACTTAAAATTTGAACTAGATTTGCAATTTGGTTCTAAAAGCCAATTTTAGAACCAACTTGCATACTTAGTTCAAAATTTAATTTTATATATTATTTAGGTACTTAGTAAATAAATAAATAAATAAATATATGGGACACTTACACACACGGTCGTCCGTCCCCAAAGTAAGTAACTTAATACTTGTGTTATGGGTGACAGACAACTGGTGAATATATACTTATATATATTTTTTTAAATACATACTTAAATACAAATATACACCCAGGCTCAAAGACCAACAAATTCATTTATAGAAAATGTTGGCCCTCGGCGGGAATCGAACCCGCGACCCGCGGAGCCGAAGGCAGGGTCACTACCCACTGCGCCAACGGGCCAGTCTAAACTCTAAAGTCTAACTTAGTGCACTATTTACTTCAAGTGTTCAATTGTTTTAGATACCAAAATAAACACAGTAAAAACATAAATAAATCCACAGAATCATAGATACTGTGATGAAATTGATTTTGATACAATCGCGAGTTGTCTTTTTTTTTAATTGACAGTATGCTCTCAGCCCTAATGGCAATTACAAGGAAGCATCACAGCATCATCAGGAGATAGACTCCACGACAAAAACTCAAAGCCAGCATAGTCATATACTAATTAGTTCAACCCCCACCATTTATTAAATCACCACTTATTAACTATAATTTTTAAAATGATGTAAAAAAATATTTAAAAAAAAATTGAATAGAAAAATTAAAAAAATAATGGGGCAGGTGGGGCTCGATCCTAAGTATTTTCACCTCACTAGACCGCCCGTTCCCCAAATGAGCCATCATGACTACGCTTGACTTATTCAACGTAAATTTCAAAAATAATTTAGTGCCCGAAAACAGGGATAAAACGACTTTTTTTTTAATAATTTATAGAATTAGGCGTTACTTTGCGGAGATCCATAATACAAAAGTAATAATAAAATTATTTTGCTATAATCCGCGAAGAATTTCTTCACGGATTATAGCAAAATAATTTTATTATTACTTTTGACTTTTTTTTAATTAAACTTATCTAGATCGATTTTTTCCCCCAAAACCCTACATGCTGAATTTCAGGAAAATCGTTGGAGCCGTTTTCGAGATTCTGAAAATATATATACATACAAGATTAACTGATTTAAATACTTCTAGCTAAAGATAGGAATAAATTAATACAATCGAAGTAGAAAAGGCAAATGCCAGCATCAGTTTTGGAACAAAATAGGTACGAAATGGTAGATTATAGCCAACGGGCGATCAGACTTCGCACAATGCTTGACTAGAGAACACTTCCGAGCAAAACCCACCTTAAATCACCTGTGTAAAACCCAAAACCGTACCAACCAATCACACAAACAGTTCTAATGGATTTTAAACTTTAATTGTATAGTATAAGGTATATTTTCGTTTGTAATTCAAGTAACTTGTGCTGTTTTAGATCGTTGCTATCAAAAACCGGTGCGACCGCTGTCTGGCCTGTACTGTGTACATGCAGTCATTCTGCATAGCAAAAAATAACCACTAAACGGTATTAACTTATCTCTGGTTTACGGTTCCGACTTTTGTATTGCAAATATCATAATCCTACTTATATTATTAATGCGAAAGTTTATGAGTATGAGTGTATGTTTGTTACTCTTTCACAGCGAATCCGCTGAACTAATATCGATGAAATTTGGCACAAAATTATTCAAATAATTTATAGAATTAGGTGTTACTTTGCGGAGATCCATAATACAAAAGTAATAATAAAATTATTTTGCTATAATCCGCGAAGAAGTAAAATAGAAAATATATATAATGCTAAATGTAAGTGGACAATCGGTTATCATACCTGATACATGCAGGATTCGTAAAAAACACATGCACAAACCTCCACCACCGCCACCACAATACACAAGCACTATATACGTTCACTATCACAAACTCAACAATCGTTTCGCCCCGCAACCGAAGCATCATCAGGAGATAGACTCCACGACCAAAATCGCAAAGCGATTTTACAAAATTATTCCTTATACAGCGGATTAACATATAGGCTATAGAAATGATGTCAATTTTACAGGAATTGGATTGAAATAGGGAATTGAAAAGCGCCATCTATTATGAACCTATCACACGACAACAGTGAACAAAGTCGCGGATAGAAGCTATTAATAAAATAATGCCACTTTAATGTTAATTAAATTTAAAAATATACTACGTGTATCCGGCTGAAAAGAATAAGACCACCCTCTTTCTTACCGAGGTGCCGTAAAATACGACTAAGGTATGTTGACGTGAGGCAGGCGGCCGGTCGTTAAATACGTAGCCAAATCATGTGACAACATGTTTGTAACGTGTCGTGCCGACCTCACTTAGTGTGGTATAAGGGAAGGGAGGATAAAAAACTTTTTTGAATTGGGTCGCTTTAATAATAAGCCTTGCGATACACTTAAGTTAACTCGAACATAGTAGCGGGTATCGCTTATATCTTTAATATTTAAATGAGGTAAGAATTGAACTTTTGCTTTAAACTGTCAAGTCAGCGTAGCTTATTCAGGGAACGGGCAGTCTCGAGAAATGTAAGTGCCTAGGATCGATCCCAACTAAATAATTGTTTTTTTTCTTTTTTTGTCTTTTTATTATTTCGTAAAAAATTACCGAGCAAGGCTCGGGCACCATAATATACATATAATTATTGCACATAGACCCATACTATCATTCACTGTCAAAGAAGCTCTACGTCTTAAATATTTATGGGCTCTCGACAAAAACCAGCATACATAGACCTCTTCGTTAGACTTTCAGCATTTTAATTAACAAGTACTTAAGTACAAACGTACTGAGGGTGACAATTATTTCTTAGTCACGTACAACCTTTAATTGAAATTAAATTGATGGAAATGTATTCAGCAAATCTCAAAAACTCTTGAAATTAGAGTAAACTGCTCAAACAAATAGGAGAAGTACCTATTATCCAGGAGCTCCCAGTGTTGAACAATGGGGCTAAACTTGGATCAACACTCGGCCAATTCTCGACTTTCCAATGCTAGTCCAGGCCTGGACAGTGGCAAGTGAATCTCGGCTATTTTTTATGTTGTTTCTCACATTTGGAACCACATTGTGCCTTAAGCACCGATGTCCATGTGGAAAAGAGGTAGACAGCTTTGGCTTACACAGGCTTTTATGCAGGAGGAGCTCTGGTAGGCTTTTCGGTCATGGTTCTCTTAATGATACCAAAAGAGCTCTTGCCAACATCGACATTCCTGTTTTTCTCAAGCCTTCGGGGATATATCGGGATGAGGGCAAGAGACTACACGACTTGACGCTGGTTAGTTGGTGGTGGTCCTAATGTGGGACGCAACATGCGTTTATACGTTAGTCTTGTCCCATATCAGGGAAACAGCGTCAAGACCTAAGCTGACGCTGTAAGCGGCGCTAATAGCGCCGAGTAAATGGTAACATTTACTCAGCGCACGCAAGGAAAGCTTTAAATTTTGCCGTTTTTGTAAAACAAACAAACTCTTCAGCTTTATATATTATTATGGATAGTACACGTATAAAGGAGGCCCTGAAAAATTACCGTGCACTTCACTTAACCATAATTGCTTTATATATCTACAAAGAAACTGTAATAAAACTAATTATCTCACATAGACCATCCATTTTCACGCTTTTGTAGCTAATATGGCGGTTTCACTTTAGATACCATAGTCAGAAGTAAATCAAAGGGCCCCATAGAGATGCCAGCAATAAATTTACCGCACCGCAATCGCATATTACAGAAAGACGAACTTCCGTCCAAGTTTCATATCACATTTCCCCTACATCGTTGTTTGAAACAATAGATATTGGGAGTTTCAAGCTTTGTATGATATAACGAATTGGCCAAGTTAGCTGATACCACTAAAGTGTTTCAATTACTTCACTTAAATTTAAAGTTTTTGGGTGACCGAGCTTTGCTATATTTTAAAGAGAATACAAAAGTAATGAAAATATTATTTTGCTATAATCCGCTATAAAAGAAAATATATGTAATGCTAAATGTAGAGTGTACTATTCGTTACACATACTATAAACAAACGACATACGACTTTACTGCTGCGATTTAGTCCATACTCAGTCTAATTATGAATGGACATTAGTTACTAAGACTGTCGACTTACCCTAGTCGCCTTTTACGACACCTCGGTAAGAAATGGGTTGTACTATTCTATTCAGCAGGATACGACACAGATATATAGAATCTATATATATAGAATATATATTTTATATATATTTTCGAAATCTCGGAAACAGCTCCAACGATTTTCCTGAAATTCAGCATGTAGGGGGTTCTGGGGGAAATCGATCTAGATAAGTTTTATTTGAAAAAAAAAATCCCTTTTTTCGGTCTCTAAATATTTTTGAAATTTACGTTGATTTCAATCAAAATTTTTCGCTGTCAAACGCAAAGTCATGGTAGTTCATTTGGGGACGGGCGATGTGAAAATACCTAGGAATAGGACAGGTCTATTATTTTTTCATTTTCCTTTTAATTTTTTTAATTTTTTTTTTACATCATTTCAAAAATTACAAAAGCAAGGCAAGGCTCGGTCACCCAGGTATATAATCTATATAATACTATAGGTATATATAATATCTATAAATATCTATAGGTATATAATACTAGAATATTAACTCATTTAAATATCTCTAGTAACTGGCATACCTCAACCTATTACAATTGGGCCAGAATATTTCCTTTGCGTATCTAAAAACAGTCCCAGTTAACGTTGCCAGATTTTTAACACTGCCTTTTGTCATTTTAAATCGTGCATAACACAATTCCTGGATGTGACGTACTGTTACATAATAATAGAAGATACGGCTGTAAGAAAATGTATGTAACGAGTGTAGGAAGAGTTATTTCAGTTGGCAATGATACAAAAGTAACACGGAGCCAATTTCTTGATACGGTGCTATCTGCGGCGAAAAACAAAATATATATAGCTTTAACAAAAACAGACAGACGACTTGAGACGTATTAATAGACAAAATCATTCTCCTGCCCTTATCCCGCTCTAAGTGGCGTCGGCACAAAATGCTATAAACATGTTGTCATATGATTTGGGTTCTTATTTTATGACCGGCCGCCTCCCTGATGTCAACTTACCATTGTTGAGTTCAGTTTGTGATAAAGAACGTATGTAGTGCTTGTGTATTGTGGTGGCGGTGGAGGAGGTTTGTACATGTGTTTTTACAAATCCTTCATATATCAGGTATGAAAACGGATTGTCCACTCGACATTTAGCATTGTATATAAATTTTCTATTTCACTTCATCGCTGATTATAGCAAAAAAAAATTATTATTACTTTCGATGTTATTCTATTATTAGTCTATCGCCTTCTTCGATAAATGGACTATCTTACACCCAAAGAATTTTTCAAATCGGTCCAGTAGTTCCTGAGATTAGCACGATCAAAAAATCAAACAAACAAACTCTTCAGCTTTATATATTTGTATAGATTATAAACACTATACTACAATATAATGATCCTGTTTTGATAAGTACATTCCAAGGTAGTCTCTTGGACTATATTTTTTCTAGTTTATATTTATTATCCGTTGTAGTAGAATATATTACTGTTGACTCATTGTGTCCAAGCCGTTTCTTGTACTGATAATGGTCTTTTAGCTTACTCTTCTGTCTGTGTATTTGTAAAGTTACACACAATATTTAGTCTTCACTTCTTCTACGAATGTATTCATACTAACATAATAAAACCGAAAGTGTTCTTTTGTTTATCCAAGTATAACTTTCAACAGGAAGAATGTATTTATGTGTTATGGACAATTATGTTAGCTTAAGAGTGAGAGAGTGAAATAGACTATGATTTTTTTTTATTTTAGTACTGAATTCTACGCGCAATGATTTGCGAGAAGAAGTTTATTAATGTGAGAGTATGTCCTTTGTCAATGGTTATTGGCACGGCCAATCCGTTAGAGTAATGTTAATGAAATTTTATATTTTTTTAGGTTTAGATACGGATTTATAATTGAAAGTGACAGTATTTCGGGAACAAAATAAACTGTACACAACTGAGGGTATTTAACATTTAAATTAAGGCAAATATAGGCATGGCTATAGCTTGCAATAAATAAATATGTTATTTCGTACGTATGAAATATTTACTCGTAGACGCTGTGTGTCCAATTGTCCCATATTTATTGTTATTAATATTCAGTACCTAGGTGACCCCTGCTGGATAATTAAAAAAAAAATTAAAATAAAAAAGAAAGAAAGCATAACATGAGGGATTCGATCCCGAGTACAGAAAATTTTTGTTCCGCCTGTTACCCATTGAGCTATCACAGCATAACAAGTAACTTAGTAAGTACTAAAATACTTAATAGTTGTGCTGTACAAGATGTTTAGCTGCGCGTGCCCAAAACTTAATGCGCCTTGCGTGCCCCGCCGTCCGCCGCGGATCGGATGTTTTTATTGCTTTACTGCAAATAGGGCGGGCCATATATATAGTTATATATGATTTAAAAGCTAGTGATATAGACATCTTCCATGATCACCTTTCTTTGTATAAAAAACAAATTAGATTAATTATAAATAAGCGCTGATGTGTATACATAATTTTATTATTATTATTTTTATATATATTAATATCTGACCTATATTGACTCATCTGTTTAATATTTAATTTTTCTGTTTTATCTTTAATATTTACATCTATATTTTATTTTTTCATCTCGTTATAACACGATCTAATTACTTCGTATTGTAACGAGGTATTAGGCAAGGATAGTGTATGCAAATGTTGTACTAACTTTTAAAGGTGTTTTGCATAGATTTAGAGTATATTATCAACAATGTTTTTGTAATTAAGTATTGTAAAATGCTATTAGTTGGTCTGATAATAAAATAAAAATAAAAATAAAATAAAATATACAAGATTAACTCATTTATAAAGATAATTATTTGATCCTACAGTTCTATATAATAGCACACCAACCACTGAACCACGGACCACCGCCTTTTTAATTTTCTTATATCTCCAGTGGGCATTTCACAGTGGCTCAGTCGAACTTTAAAATATTAAAGCTGAAATATCTCGTTCGCGTATCAACTCTTTTATAAAAAATCAACGCTACGTAAAAATTTCATGCGCATCCATTGATTAATTTTTCCAGACACAAACATATGTAATCCCATTTTTGTGTATGAAAATTTAAAACCGCAAAGATTTACATAGCGGTAGTACAGCCTCGTGGTTTTACCACGTACAAAGTTTTTGTAATACATATTTAATCTTTGGTAAAGTTCATGAAACAAAAATTAAGTACAGTTACAATTTATTAACTTGGATAAAAAAAAGAACATAGAGAAATGGCCACGGCTCATATTGAAACATTCTCTCTTTTTGGGCGACAATATGTTGGCACAGCTGACTTCGCCATCCGTTAGGTGTTGACGGTATAGCTTTAATGTAGCTGTCTGGCTTTTGACGACTAGGTGATCGACAATACCTATGGCGGTATAGCTACCTTGATATCCGTGAATTGAATTGAATTTTGAATTGTGCCGGAACAGAAGAGTCAATATGGCCGCCTGGCTTTAGCTGACAGTTATGTTGGGCAATTTCGTGGCTCAGCTTATATATAAATTCCGAATTTCGGAAACGGCTCCATCGATTTTCATGAAATTCAGTATATAATGGGTTTTGGGGGAGAAAAACCGATCTAGCTAAGAAAGGTTTCATTTCAAACAAATGTGGTTTTATCCCTGTTTCGGGCACTGAAAATGTTGAATAGAAAGCGAACATATTTGAGCTGTCAAATGCAAAGCTGTGATAGCCTAATGGTAACGGGCAGACCAAAAAAGTTTTCCTTTTTTCTTTTTTATGTTTATTAATTGCATTTAAAATTACCTAGCAAGGCTTGGTCAACCAGGTATTATATGTTTATAGCATGTTATGCCAACCCCAATTAGAGTGGGATAAGTGCAGCTGAGTGTTTAAGAAAATATACGCTAAATGTAAGAAGCAATTCAGTCTGAATCCTCCCCTCCATATCAAGTATTTTGTATTTTTGTATTTAGGTTGGTAGGTTTATAGTCATAAAATGTTGTATTCTGTATAATAAATAAAAAAATAAAAAAATCTAAGAGCCGATCGAGTCACAGCAGAAACCTCTCAATCTCTAAAATAAAATTAAAAAAAATTAAAAATCTCTGACGATCTTTACGCATTTAATAGAAATTGCTACTGTAAACTACAAGCCATGTAAATTATGTTTCTATATTTTGTACCCTAATTAAAATTGTTGTAACATAAATTAAGAAAAACAAAACACAAAGCATCGATAGAAGATTCGCGAAACAATCGCAAAATAACTAACAAATATCTCGGGGGCCGTAAGTCGGATTCTTTAGTATTCTGTCCTCGTCCCCAAAGGACAAAAACAGTAAACTATGAATATATATTAACATAATAATGTTTAGACTTTCTTCTTTTGGTATTCCTTGGGTTCTCGTGATTTAACGTTCGATAATAATAGTTATCTTGTTTAATCATATATTTCTACAAGTATTAACCGCGACCTCGTTCGTTTTTTGTTCCTGAAGGAAAAACGGGATTTTCATTATCCTACATGTCGACCCGGTATGTAAGCTAAATCACTTATCTTGCCCTTAGCCCATTATAAGTCGGCACATGTTATAAAAATGTTGTCACATGTTTCGGCTAGTCATTTTACAACCGGCCGCCTGCCTAACGTTAACTTACCAAAATCGCCTTTTGCGAAACCTCGGTAAGAAAGAGACTGGTCTATTCTACTCAGCCGGATACCACACTGCGGGTAAACTCACCTTAGCCGCTTTTTACAACACCTCAGTAAGAAATGGTGGTGGTCTATTCTACTCAGCCGGATACGACACAGCTAGTCAACTTAAGTAGCCGCCTGTTACTATCCCACTGCTGAGAATAGGCCTTTTCTCTCCGTTTTTGAAGAGAAGGATTGGAGCTAAGACCTACCACGCTGCTCCAATGCGGATTGGTAGGTTACACATAACTCCAGAACTCTAGAGATATGCGGGTTTCCTCACGATGTTTTTCTTCACCGAAAAGCGTGTGATAAATTGGAATTATCAATAGTACGAATAGTCAACTTACCTTAGTCACTTTTTACAACACGTCGGTAAGCAAGAGGTTGGTCTATTCTACTCAGCCGGATACCACACGGCGTTAAAAAAAGACCATTGTAAACACATATATCACATCGAATCGATTCTCTATTCATCCCAAAAACCCTACTAATGGAAATATAACAGACCACATTCAAGGGTCGCACAAATGCTTGCCCAATTACTTGTCAATTTCGCATTACACAATACCTGTTCCCTCTGAAAGGCACTTTGACCTGGTTAGCGATTTGACTTTGCTTTCAAAGTCAATAATAAAATACAGAAAGCTATAAACAATATACATACTAATATTAAAAATGCGAAATCCACTGGTCAAATAATTATGAATGGGACAATAAAAGTTTATATACCGAGGTAACGCATAGGATTTAAAATTACTGTTTTTTTTCGCGAATATTAATAAAACAACATTCATAATCTCTATCTGAGTAACTCTGAACTTTTTTATGAGGCCCACAGTCAGCGACTAACTTATAACTAATTTAAAAAATTTAAAATAATAAACCCTTCAAGAAATGATTCATTTATATTTATACATACACTTACTTCTAAACAAGGGGAAACATGCATAGTATAAAAATCTTTAATATTTAAATGATATAATCTTGTATGTATGTATGTTTATATATGTAGGGGTTTTGGGGGAGAAAAATCGATATAACTAGGTTTTATTTTTTAAAAAATCGTTTCATTCCTGTTTTTAGACATTAAGAATTTTTTAAATGTAGATTGAATTCAAAGGATTTTTCAGCTATCAAACATAATAATGCGATAGCTGATGGGTAATGATTGATAATTGCAATTTATCATACGCTTTTCGGTGAAGGAAAACATCGTGAGGAAACCTGCATATCTCTAGAGAATCCTAGGGATATGTGTAACCTACCTATCCGCATTGGAGCAGCGTGATAGGTCTTAGCTCCAACCCTTCTCTCCAAAAATGCAGAGAGGAGGCCTATGCCCGGCAGTGGGATAGTAACAGGCCGAGGTATGATGAGTAACGCGCGGACCGAAAATGTTCAAATCTCGGGTTCGGAATCCCATAAATTATCGGCGTCTTCTTCCTTTTTTAATTTTTTAAAATATTTTTTTTATATCTTTTTAAAAATAAATCGGTTAACCAGATACTCTTATTTAAACAAGTCTTTTCAAACACTTTCGTATCGTCAGGCATCGGTAACATGAATGATTTTGTCATATACATGTTTTATATCTCTAGAGAAAGGCAATAATATATAAAAAATGGCCGAATCCGGCAAAACAGCAGAAGTATACATGTCTCATCAAGAGTTATATATTTTTACCGCTATGGAGTCAAAGTGCAAAAAAAATTATCCGTTTTAACACCACGGTTAATTGCCTCTTCAGGTGACAAGAGAGCTGGTTCCTTTTTCGCACAAAGAACCAGCTTAGCGCTTCAGCGCGGAAACGCTGCCAGCATTCTTGAGATCATTTCACGTGGGCATAATTTGTATTCAAATTCAAATTCAAAATATTCTTTATTCAAATAAACTTGTAAACAAGTGCTTTTGAATCGTCAACTCTACTATATACTGTATAGTCCTAGCGTGTAAGTAATTTAAGATAAATATAACTTGTAAATTTTTTGTGTAAATAAATATATAAATCTAATAAAAAAAAAATATTTTCTTAAAAATTATAATATACGTTAACAAAACCACATTTGGCGTGTACATAAGTGCTTGTCCAATTTGACAATTTCGGTCGACTTGCGCCAATCCTCCGGCAGAACCCCAAAGTGCTTGCTGCGGTTTCAATCTCCGCACACAATAGATTTATTGTTTATTTCAACACGGGTATAGCTTTGACCCTGCTTGCGTTCACTTTCAATTACAGTACCCAAATAAGGAAGAATAAAGATTTGAATTTATCGCTTTGTAACATACTTGTATTTTAAACTACTTAGTAACTTAAAGCAGTGTGGTATACCGCTAAGTAGAATAGCTAACCATCCTCTTTCTTACCGTAAATGGTGACTAGGGTAAGTTGACGTTAGGCAGGCGGCCGGTCATAAAATATGTAGCCAAATCATGTGACAACATGTTTATAACATGTTATGCCGACCCCAGCCCATGCACATTTTCGTAATTTCCGAAACAGCAGCAACGATTTTCATGAAATTCAGCCCGCAGGGGGTTTCGGGGTGGAAAAATAAATCTAGTTAGGTTTTACTTAAAAAGAGTCTTTTTATCCCTGCTTTCGGCACTAAAAAAATGTAGAATAGAAAGCAAAGGATATTATTTTTAGCTGTCATTTGTGAAGTTGTGATGGTTTAATGGGGAACGGACGGATCAGAGAAGTCAAAAAACCCCGGATCGAGCCGCCCGCGCTAATATTTATTCTTTTTTCTAGCGGTCACCAAGGTACTAATTCTTTAATTACTCTTGTCATATAAGATATTGGTGAAAGCACAAAAGTCTTGATTTTACTTCCATACCACCAAAATGAAGGGACGTCAGCCAGCGACAATACGCCGGCCGCCATATTGTCGCTCCTTACCGCCAAGAAAGGGGACCCAGTCAATATAAGCCGTCGCACACCATTATTATATGTCTCTCAACCATTTGTGAGATCTATAGGTGATCTGACAAATGGTTGAGAGAATCGTCGTGGCAATTATTTTACTTACAACAAAAAATGAACCAACGTTTTCGTCTGATATCAATTTTGTACTCGCTATACAAGGCCGAACAGCCACGAAATCTTTTGTATATTCGAGTTCACTCTTCACAAAAGAAATCTTAACTTTACCTTGACTTTTGTTTATTGTACTATATGAATATCATCACGTATCAATAAACATGGTTTATATTATAAACCGAAGTCCCCAAAATCTGTCTGTATCTGATTCGTTTTCTCAAAATCTACTGCACAGATATCAAAAGATTTGCAGATTTTAAAAGATTTTTCAAAAATACGCCTACGCCAACAATACGCATATCCTTATCTCTAAACAAAAAAAAATATACATAATGCTAAATGGAGATTGGACAATCCGTTTTCATACCTGATACATGCAGAATTCGTAAAAACACATGCACAAACCTCCACCACCGGCCCCACGATAAACAAGTCCTACATACGTTCACTATTACAAACTCAACAATCGTTTCGCCCTGCAACCGAAGCATCATCAGGAGATAGACTCCACGACAAAATCGTAAACTATAGATAATATATGTAGTATACGTGTCTTATCTTATATGTTATTATACTACAAAGTAAACAGACAGTAAATTTACATAAAGTTACCATAAATCCCGTGAAAGTTTTGCCATGTCCGTTATTGGTGTAGCGTTCCGAGTTAGTTTTATTAATACCCTTATTACAGCGTTTGTGGCCCCTTCTGTTAGTTCAAAGTTTAGCTAGCTAAGCCTCTCAATTGAGATCGTGGTAAGGAATGTGTGCAGTATTCTGGACGATTTCAGCTATCCAGCCCATTCTCCAGGGCTGGGTCGCCAGGAGGCATGGGGTCCTCACCTTCCGCCTGACACAGGTGCTTTCCGGACATGGTTGCTTCCATGGCTGCCCCGACCCAGAGGAGGCGCGCTCTGGGGTTTAGAGTTGCTGCTGCCGGGGATGGGAGGCAATGTTTACATAGGTACCCTGTCCCCGCCACAAAAAAAAAAGGAATGTGTGCAGTGCTCGTGTAATGTGTTTGTGTAAATTCAAATTATTCTTCATTCAAGTTGACTGACACAGTACTTTGAATCGTCAAATGTTTTAATGAAGCTACCACTGATTCGGAAGTTTGTCGTAAAAACGCAGCCAAATTATGTGACAACATGTTTATAACATGTTGTGCCGACCCCACTTAGAGTGGGATAAGGGCAGGAAGATGATGATATTTTAATGTTATATTTGTGGTGCATGCCTTTTTACGAATTCTGAATGTATCAGGTATGGCATTTAGCATTACATTTATTTCGATTTTCTTTTGTCGCGAGTTATTGCTAATATTTTTATTATGGACTTCTCGCCGTGATATCCTGATGTCAGAAATTGTTTGGCGACGAATATGCCTTATGGCAGCTTTACTCAAAGTGTGTTGCGCGGAACCCTAGGGTTCCGCGATACCTCTGTAGGGGTTCCACAAGAATTTAGAAAAAAAAATCAATTACCTCTCTGGTCGAACGTTTTGACTCCGGGGCCGCGCGTAGGTATATTTATTTATTTATTTGTACTTGTATAAACATGTGTTACAACAGCTGGTGTATTAGTTAGATTTTTTCTTTTTAAATATCTTCTATTATTCAATACTTACTACCCATACCCATACAATAATTATTATTATTGTATTTGCCATTGGTATAGTAAGTAATAATTAGTAACTGTTACATTGTACTTTCATTATGCTTATTAATAAAGAATACACTTTTAAAAACTATTGTTTTCTTGTAGGTTTCCATCAAGTATTAAGCTTCCCAAAAAGTTCACGAAAAAAGTTTGAGAACTACTGCCTTATGGAATATTAGAAATTGTTATTGCTTTATAGAATTACGCGTTACTTTGCGGAGATCCATAATACAAAAGTAATAATAAAATTATTTTGCTATAATCCGCGATGAAGTAAAATAGAAAATATATATAATGCTAAATGTATGATTGTTGAGTTTGTGATAGTGAACGTATATAGTGCTTGTATATCGTGGTGGCGGTGGTGGATGTTTGTGCATGTGTTTTTTTACGAATCCTGCATGTATCAGGTATGATAACCGATTGTCCACTCTAAATTTAGCATTATATATATTTTCTATTTTACTTCATCGCGGATTATAGCAAAATAATTTTATTATTACTTTTGAATTGTTATCGCATTAAAACATTATGTAATTTTAATACCTGCGTGTGTTATAAGAAATATAGCGCCGTTGAATGTAATGACCGAGCTTTGATATTAATTGTTACGAAATAGAAATCCGACCTATCACGAAATGGAAACTTTTGTTTTAGACCATTAAAGCACGTGAATGTCGTTAGAGACGTTTCTTTTATTTATCACAGATTGTTTTATGTAGCAGCTAGGTGACCGAGCCTTGCTCGGTAATTTTTAAAATGATGTAAAAAAAATTAAATTTAAAAAAAAAATTAAAAGAAAAATTAAAAAATAATGGGCTCGATCCTAGGTATTTTCACCTCTCTAGACCGCCCGTTCGCCAAATGAACTACCACGACTTTACGTTTGACAGCAAAAAATTGTGATTCTATTCAACGTAAATTTCAAATAAAAATTTAGACCCCGAAAATAGGGATAAAACGACATTTTTTTTTTTAATAAAAATTATCTAGATCGATTTTTCTCCCCCAAAACCCCGTACATGCTGAATTTCAGGAAAATCGTTGGAGCCGTTTCCGAGATTCTGAAAAAATATATATATACATACAAGATTAACTCATTTAAATATTAAACATAATAACTCAGCCAATGATCATAATTGATACCAGTCGACCTTCGATGTCAGATTACAAAATAATAACCGGTCGAGTAAACCAAACCAGGTTAATCGATACGAATCAAATGCGCATCTATTTGTTATGTCATCTGTGACAAAACTACTAACTCACGATTAAAATTATTGCTTAACTAACCTACCTCCTCCGGCTTTACTACTATAAAACACCTATAATCTATACCAAGGCTTCTTAAACTTTTTTTATATAGCGACCCCCTTCAAGCTTAGGAAATTTTAAACGACCCCCTCCTCCATATAATGAAATATATATTAACGTTAGTTGTAGATGTAATATCGCACTATTTTACAATGTAAATAACAGTTTTGCATTGCCACTTTTTCAAAAAATAGTTATAATAAAACTACAATAGTATTTTGTATGATTTTTATTTGTATTTATATTTGTACGTAGTGTGTATACTAATTTTAAAAATTTATTTATAATTGTTGTAAACTAACCAATCATAAATTTAATAAAATCTATTTAATTAAATTTAATGAAAAGGGGTAATGAAGGAACTTAGGAGGAGAAATATCAATAAATCTTTGTTAGAAAAGTTATTTAAAGGACAGCTGCAGCCATGTAGTTGCATCAATAATGATTGAAAAGTATCAGATCTTTGCAAGTTTAAGAAGCCCATATCTATACTAATATCAAGCCGAAGATTTTGGTTTTTGGTTTTAATTTAACGATAACATAAACTTAGTTAAATTGTATGTCTCAGTTGTCGTAACTTAATTTAAAAGTTGTTGTCAACTATGCAACTGCAAACGCAGTGTAGGGCGTCCACCGTCTCGCTGGACCGACGATACCAAAAAGGTTGTTGGGGTCAGGTGGATGCGCATTGCGGAGAACCGGGATGTCTGGCGCAGACATAGGGAGGCCTATGTCCAGCAGTGGACTGCGATAGGCTGATGGTATAATGGTATAAAAAATTTAATTTAAAAAATTAAAAAGAAAGCGCCGGGTGACATGTGGGATTCGATCTCAGGTTTTGAACTTTTTGGTCCGCCCGTTACCTTCAGGGTTTCAAAGCTTTGCATTTGATAGCTCAAATATCATTTGGATTCAATTCTACATTTTAGCATTTTTTTATACCCAAAAATAGGTACAAAACGACATTTTTTTTAATGAAACTTAGCTAGATCGACTTTCCACCCCTGAAAACCCTTCCGTGAAAATCATTGGAGCCGTTTCTGAGTTTTAAAAAATATATATATATGTCGGTAGCCAGTAATAGATAATGCATTTGTCTATGGAATGTAACAGATAATGCATTATTGTAACAACGAGCCGCAAGCGTTATCTGTGTAATATAACGTTTTGACAAAGTCTGGACATGTTCGAGCAGACCGGTGGCAACACAGTTCACTTCTCTGCCAGCCGCCGAGCGAGTAACACGTCCGGGAATTGTATTACGACTCGTTGCTCTGATTGTGTTAAGTTTAATTATTAAATCGTTTATTGTGATAATATACTGCCCGTTTATTACCACACGCCTTATATTGCCCACACGATATGTCTTACGCAGAAGATTTTAATCTCAATCGGCCCCCTGATCCGACATATACATATATCCAAGATTAACTCATTAAAATTAAAATATTTAAGATATTACTTTTTTTAAGTTGTTCAATGTATAATTTTAATGTCAAATGTTTATTCTGTGGGTGATAAATAAAAACATATAAATAAAATAAATTAAAAAACAATAACTTATGGCCATACTAAAATGTAGGAAGAATAAAAGACTATTTTTAGCACCTTAATGATGAGTAGGCAATTAAGCAACGAAACCAAGCTAATTGCTAAAGAAATATAACGCGTCTGTTAACACCGTAATCTTTGGCAAATAGTTTCTTATGATAATAAGTATAATGTCACCAGGTCACCAGTTCAGTGATGTTTATGAGCATCTTATTTAATGAAAACGAACATTAATTATATGTACGCAATAATAAATCTTGTCTTGATGACTTTTTCCCGCATATTCTCAAGTTCTTTCCACTTCTCGTCCATAAAATCGAGTCCTATAGCGTTGTTTCAATATTCGTTATGTATAAAGAACCTACCAATCCGCACTGGAGCAGCATGGAGCAGTAGTCTTAGCTCCAAACCTTCTCTCCAAAAAAACGGAGAGAAGAGGCCTATTCTCAGCAGTGGGATAGTAACAGGCCGCTACTTACTATGTATAAAGGTTTCTTTAACGGTGGTAGATTAGTACCTAATTGACCCACCGTGGGGAAATCGGCTAAGTAGTATTGACCACGCTCATTTCTTACCGAGGTGTCGTAAAAGGCGAGTAAGGAAAGTTGACCCGACGTGTGGTATCCGGCTGTGTAGAATAGACTACCCTCATTTCTTGCTGAGGTGTCATAAAAGGCGACTAAGATAAGTCGACACGCCGTGTGATATCCGGCTGAGTAGAATAGACCACCTTCATTTCTTACAGCGGTGTCGTGAAAGGCGAGTAAGGTAAGTCAATCTACCGTGTGGAATCCGGCTGAGTAGGATAGACAACCTTCATTTCTTACCGAAGTGTCGTAAAAGGCGACTAAGGTTAGTTGACCCGCCGTGTGGTATCCGGTTGAATAGTTTAGACCACTTTCCTTTCTTACTGAAGTCTCGTAAAAGACGATAAAGGTAAGTCGACCTACCGTGTGGAATCAAGTTGAATAGAAAAGACCACCTTCTTTCTTACCGAGGTGTACTATAATACGACTAAGGTAAGTTCACGTCAGGCAGGCGATCTTAAAATACGTAGCCAAATCATGTGACATGTTTATAACATGTTGTACCACCCCACTTAGAGTGGGATAAAGGCACGAAGATGAATTTATCATTACTTTTGTATAAGATGTGAGTTTTGATCAAGAAGAAAGTGGTGTCGATGTTAATCTTCCTAAGGCAAAAGATGCCGCCATTAAAATATTGGGATATAAAAAGTGAACGAAGTAAGTACCTATTTTGTAATATGAAAGTCGAACGCCATTACAATTTTATGCGGTCGTCACGCCGCGTGAATAGATTTTATACGTCGATATCGATAAACAACTGATAAGTCACGATAGGGCCCCTCCCAACCGCATTAGGCCGCGTACAGACATCGCGAGGCATGCATCGCGAATAGTTCGCCTCAATGCCTCAATCTTAGGCAAGCGATGGTACATTTACACATGCGTCCCGAATGATACGTAATATTAATAAGTATGTAATATATTATAGGTAATATTTGTATGTATTATATTATAGGAATATGTATTAAGGTATGTATATTGTATAGTATATGTGTAGTATTAGTATTCAAATTTGTGTAATCTATTAAACTTTATCTATAAATACGAATTAAATAACTCCTATTATTTGTGTCGCACCAACCTATTTTTGTTCTAAGATCCGTAGGTACGGGTTGTCTGTAATAGATCGCTGTAGGCGATAAGGCCGCCCTTGCGAGTCCTCGTTAATTATTACATATACATGTATTTTTGTTTAAATGTATGCAAGAAGAATAAATAAATAAATAAATAATACATGCTCCAGCTGAGCACATAAAAAACCATGCATGGTATACGTCAGTAGAAAAATGTCTCCGACAAGGCGAGACGAGCAAATTGCAGCAGCGGACTATATATTCCTATCCTGCTAATATTATAAATGCGAAATTTTGTCAATATGGATTTATGTTTGTTACTCTTTCACGGCGAATACGCTGAACCAATATCAATGAAATTTGGCACAATTATTCCTTATACACTGGAATAAAATATAGGCTATAGAAATCCTGTTAATTCTACAGAAATAGGATGACATTAAAAAGCGCCATCTATTATCGACCTATCAAATTGTAATAATTTTTTTAAAAGATTAGCCGCCGAGTTTCTTGCTGGTTCTTCTAGGTAGGAGCAAACTTACGAATCAGTGGTAGCGTCTTTAAAACATTTGACGATTCAAAAGAACTGTAAACAGTCCACTTGAACAAAGAATATTTTGAATTTGAATTTATCACATGACAACAGTTCAGGCAAACGAAGTCGAGAGTAAAAGCTAGTAATTCATAAAATATTAAAAAAGAGAAAAAACGCTAATGGACAAAAGGATTTTTCTATGAAGCGATTACATTATGGGAATACATGGGCTCCATAATTCATTAACGGGCGACGCAAAAAAAACATCCGTCTACACGGAGCGCACGTCTCGAACTGAGCAGCGTTCGCAACGATCGTATGATGCGAATGCTCACTGTGGGCACGCTCGTCCACACAGTTCGAGGCATGCGAGTCGCACGCACCAATCGCAATGCATGCCTCGCGATGTCTGTACGCACCCTTACGTTCATCATTTTGATAAATTGCTTTTAGTTATGATCCTTATCAAAATTACAATAAAGATGAGAATTGCTTGCTCTAGTAACTCTAGACACCTTTAGATAAGATATTTGTACACTATCGATATGAAATGCAAGGGGAGCGCTTATCTGGTGCTTTATTGCAAAATCCTTGGCAGGGCATATATCACTACGTTATAAGTACAAAAACATTGAAGATATAAACGAAACGATAAAATGATATCGATTCAGACTTCAGTGTAAGCACACTAGTCCGAGGTTTTTTAACCTATTTGATTGCAACAGCGACATCTAGTGACCGCTGTTCACTTTCACAAACTCAACAATCGTTTCGCCCCGCAACGGAAGCATCATCAGGAGATAGACTCCACGACATAATCGCAAAGCTTACTTTTGTATTATGGATCTCCGCAAAGTAGCATCTAATTCTATAAATTACATAATTGAGGATATTTTGTCATTTAAGTTGACGAGTACATCTTCGAATAAAATGAGCTATTTTCGTCCTGCCTCTGATTGAACTGAATATTTTATTAAAAACGCGAATAAAAAGGAAATTAGATCATTTCAATTTTCAGTCATAATGAAAGTGGAAATAGAACCTTCCTTTTATCAGAGTGATAAATAACTTTCTTCGAATCCGATTATTACGTTCTTGAACGTTGCCACTTTGTTTATGAACCTCTTCAGCTGTTCCTTCATTTTGAAGAATAGGTAAATAGTTTTTGGATTGATCCAAATCTGGAGTGGATAAATTCATTC
The DNA here is from genome assembly GCA_029227775.1 of Morpho helenor. Classification (NCBI taxonomy): domain Eukaryota; kingdom Metazoa; phylum Arthropoda; class Insecta; order Lepidoptera; family Nymphalidae; genus Morpho; species Morpho helenor. The sequence continues at coordinate 12,196,715 of JARGCU010000005.1, read as the reverse complement.
TACTGAGTTCTGTGTGTTGCTCATTCGTGAAGAGCGTCCTGTAAGGTAACCTAAGGATGGATGGATTAGATCTATTGATATTACTGTCTTCTGTGCTATACTGCCCGATCAAAAGCGTTCCAGAAACATCTACCTCTCAGGTGGATCAATTGATATGACTGTCGTTTTTGCTACACTTACCGGTCGATAGCATTCTAGAAAGATCTACCTGTCGCTGGGATCAATTATTTATACTCACTTCTGTGCTTTACTCTTTAGTTGAGAGCGATCTAGAACTACCTCTCAAGAACTACCTCTCAAGTGGATCAATTGATTTTACAGTCTTCTGTGCTTTACTGCCCGGTCGAGAGCATTCTAGAAAGATCTACCTCTCAAATGGATCAATTGATTGTACTGTACTTTTATGTGGTACTCCTTTGTAAAGCACGTCGGAAGGATTTGTAAGAAAGGATGGATCCTATGGAAGAATTTCTGAGATATGTGTATCCTGACAATCCGTATCCTCCAACCCTAACCCCAGATAAGATTGGAGTGACATTCTACTATTTTTATAAGTATTATTAGGTTGAGTATTTTTTTATATAGCAGTATTTTACTTTATAAACATTTCTCATTCGCCATTCATTCCTTCATTATATTTTTTTATAGTAACAAGCTAATAAACGGTCTTACAAAGAGCTGTAAAATGAGGTAAGACATTATTTAATACTCTTACATAGTTTTATTATAATCAAGTGGAAATTGAATTTTTCTTCGCGCTTCCATTAATAGCTTTCTTTGAGTCAGGTAGAGAAAACGAAATCTATAGTTAGAAGATCGAATGATATTACATTCGTTTCGCCCTCTAAGATATAAAACTACCCGCGCACCTGGTTTCACTCGCTGTTTAAGAATACGTAAAAACGTATGGCTGGTACCTTGCAAAAGACTAAAATCAACGGTTAAACCTTCTTCGAGGTCAGACAGACCTTAAAAAGATCGCGGGAACTGCTGTATCCAATCGTCACGGTTTGTGTAACGCGTGGTGTCAATTAAGCATAAAAGTTTAATTAGAAAATTTAAGCTGAAATTCGTCGAACCTAAGTTCACGGGATATCTAATCAAATCAAATCCAAATAATCTTTGTTCAACTAAGCTTTTTACAAGCACTTTTGAAGTAGGATCAATAAGATTTAATGAAGCTACAACTGGTTCGGAATGTTGCTCTTACTGAGAAGAACCAGTAATAAACTCTGCGGTCAATCTTTTAACCGCAGACTTGTTTGAAGATACAAGGATTTTCAAATCCAAGCATTTTTATCATTTAAATAATCTACAATTGTGCAATATGCTTTACGTATAAGCATATATCTTACACTTAGTATTAAACTTTTCTGTAGATTTTTCTTATGTCAAGAAAACCCACTATGGGTCATCACCACCCGACGGACGAGCGGCGGGTATGTCGGAGTCACACCGACTAAAAACCTGATATTGCTCCGTCACGCTGCTGGTGGCGGGGACAGGGTACCGTTGTACACATTGCACCCGTCCCCGCCAGCAGCCTCGGGGACATAGCTCCAGCGAGCGTCCGATAGATCCCGTTCTCTCGGGGACCTCCGAACTCTCGGAGGTCCCCGTTAGGACGGCATGCGACGGACTTCAGCAAGTCGCCTGCGCCCGCTCGCCTGCGACTGATCGGATCCAAGGAATCGACTTCTCGGATCCGCTCCGCCAACTCCTTCCGCGACACAATGCCCTCGAAGAATGAGGCCAACGCAAACTTTTCTGTAGAATTGTAACCCTAACATGGATTGGTAAACTTGACATCATCATTATCTTCAAATATATTCCCTTTAAATCTAAATTAAATCTGCTGGAAAATCAAACTTGAAACTCGCAGCGCTAGAATGGCTAGCTAAGCTCCAAAAGCCATTATAACTTTAAAAAGCTCTCACGCCCGCATTATGCACCTCCTGTAACAGCAATTTTGTTTGCACAGGTTAAATGAAATTCTTTAAACTTATATATTTAAGTTTCAGAGAGGTTGCGTTTTAGAACTACCGATATAGGTAAATGCTGGATATAGTTGTAAAGGTAATAAAATAGAAATCAATCGGTCACAGCTTAAACTGGCTCGTTGGAGCTGGTACCCTTGAGGTTGACCCCTGGAGGTTGGCATGAGCTATGGCGTGACATATGGAGAATGCAAATATACAAGAGCTAAATAAATCCTTCTTGAATTATTTGTATGTAATTTGAAATAAATATTATCTACTTTTCCTTCGTCCATAGTTGCAGAGAATCTACTTAGTTTCCCTTAGTTATCTACTTATATTTTATACTTATATTTTATTATCTCAAGTTGCTCCAAAATATTGAGTCGGGCACCCCTATCACAGATATGAAGAATATTAAAGGAATGGTCTTTAGGTACTATATAACCGCTTTCTCTACGGTTTTGAGGCGAAACAATCGTAGATTGTGGTAGTGGGTGTGTGTAGTGATGTGGGGTGTTGGTGTTGGCGGCGTTTCGTGATACGTGTGGTGACTTGTCCTGCATGTATAAAGTAAATGTTGCCTGCTTCATGCACTTAGCATTACATATATTCTCTTAACAAGCGCTGGTTATAGCAAAATTTTATTGCCACTTCTGTACATTATACATATTCTTATAACGATTCCTATTATAGTTATAAGAATAAAGTTTATTCAATTTTGTTTTAACATTTTTAAAATTTTAACATTTTTCTGTAGTTCTTTGTTTATTATTATTATAATTTTTTTTTATTATTTTATTCTTTTCAGTTTTTAGTTCCCAAATATTTTAAAATTTTACTCTTTTTACTTTTACTTTGTACCAAACCAATGTTTATTTTTATTGTTTTTGAATGTTGTATATGCCTGTAATAGTATTTTAAATAGATTAAGACTGTATGAATTACGTGTAAAAAACAAATATGTATGTTAATAATACTGTTGGCATGTCTTACTAAATAAATAAATAAATACATGTTTGAGGGAATTTTGTTGCTGAGGTGAGGGTGCTAGTGTTTAGCTTTAGGGCTCGCGGCGTTTCTCTGTTATAATAAGAGCAACATTTGTTTTGTTATAGACATGTATTCTTTAACTCAGAGCTGTACGTATTACAAATATTCTCATATCCAAACTCCTGCATTCGGGGCACGCCGACACGAGCAATCGCAAATATTTGTAGTCTCCTTTTCCGACTCCGTAGTTTTTAATATTCCTACACAATATTTCTTTTCACGATGTTTTATTTAACTTTGCGTGTTGTTTCTGATAAAAATTCCTAATTCTTTTCTTTCTTATATACAATTGTAGTGTTATTTGGTAAAGTATGGTTAGATCCGGCGTGTTGTATACGGTTGAGTAGAATAGACCACCCTTTCTTATCTAAGTGTCGTAAAATAGAACAAACCATCCTCTTTCTTATCGAAGTTTCGTAAAAGGCGTCTAAGGTAAGTCGAACCGCCGTGAGGTATTCGGCTGAGTACAATAAACCACCCTCTTTCTTATCGAGGTGTCGTAACAGGCGTCTAAAGTCGACCCGCCGTGTAGTATCCGGTTGATAGAATAGACCACCCCCTTTTTTTATTTATTTATTTATATACAAGACACACCAACGACATGAACAAAGTTGCAATTGTACAGTTACATATTATATATAAAGTCTTGGTTCTGCCCGAACACGTCATTTAAAGGTATGTACAGCATTCAATATTTGTCATAAAAATTAATTACAAAAGTGATTTATGGTATAAAAATAAAAATAATTGTAACACAGAATTAAAATTTTGCTTAAAATAACCAAAATACATTTGTATATCAATTAAATGTCAGAGTTAAAAATAAAATCTAATATCTAATATCTTTCTAATTCTAATCTCTTTCTTATCGAGGTGTCCTAAAAGGTGACTAATGTAAGTCGACCTGCCGTGTGGTATCCGGTTAAGTAGAATAGACCACCCTCTTTCTTATCGAGGTGTCGTAAAATACTTAGCCAAATCATGTGACAACATATTTTCAACATGTTATGCCGAACTCATTTAGAGTGGGATAAGGACAGGAGAACCAGGTGTATAAGGAATAATTGTGCCAAATTTCATCGATATTTGTTCAGCGGATTCACCGTGAGTAGCAAACATTCATACTCACAATCTTATTATGATATTAGTAGGATAATATTAGTAGAAAAGATAGGAAGTAGGATACCATAAATCCAATTATATGAAACGTTCTACTAAAATAGCGTATATTTAATCGTTATTATTTTGGCACCATTTATTCACTAACCTCAAGGGGTTTGATTAAATACAGCTTCGGGCTTGACAAATACGATAATCTGGTAACTAAATTATAACCATTTAATCTTAACCCAATAGCTTAAACCATATTATTGCAGGATTATCCTCATTATTAATTATACTTTTTGCATTATGTGTTAATAAAAATATTCCTAATCTTTATCTTTAATATTTAAATGAGATAATCTTGTTGGTATATATATAAATTTACAGAATCTCGGAAACAGCTCCTACGATTTTCCTGAAATTCAGCCTGTAGGGGATTTTAGGGGAGAAGAATCGATCTAGACAAGTTTTATTTTAAAAAAATGACGTTTTATCTCTGGGTTCGGGCTCTAAAATTTTTTGAAATTTACGTAGAATAATCACAATTTTTCGCTGTCAAACGTAAAGTCATGTTGGTTCATTTGGGAAACGGGCGGTCTAGAGAGGTGAAAATACCTAGGATCGAGCCCCACCTGCCCTATTATTTTTTCATTTTTCTTTTCATTTTTTTTTCTTTTTATTTTTTTTACATCATTTTAAAAATTAACGAGCAAGGCTCGGTCACTCAGGTACTATTCCTTAAACAAACTTCGGTGACAATATAAGACTAGGAACCTTCTACCGATAGGTCTATAGCAATAATAAATATATAGGACACTTACACACACGGTCCGTCCCCAAATTCAGTAACTTATATTATGCCCCTATTTAAATTTGAACCAGTTAGGTAATTTAAACGCCAGATCGAGCTCAAGCTTGTACTAAACTGTAACTTGTCTATGGACTGTAGACCCGTTAGGTCGTGACTAGAAAGTGTAATGCAAATCGGCTGCATCTTTGTCATATTTGCCTATAAAAACGGGTAAAACGCCGTGAATAGAATAGTAACACCCTTATTTCTTACCGAGATGTCGTAAAAGGCGACTAAGATAAGTCGATGGCAGGCAGGCGGCCGGTCGTAAAATACGTAGCCAAATCATGTGACAACATGTTTATAACATGTTGTGCCGACCCCAATTAGACTGGGATAAGGGCAGCAAGATGAATATAAAACCGGGAAAATTGCCGGCTGACATGGAATTTACCGGTTAAGGTTGAACTTTAAATTTGAATATTGGAAAACAACTCTCTTTACACAGGTCATAAAATATGCAATACTAGCTTTTACCCGCGACTTTCTTCGCGTGGACTGGTGTCGTGTGATAGGTCGATAATAATAGCTTTCAATATTATCCTATTCCTGCAGAATTAACAGGATTTCTATATCCTATATCTATGTTACTCCGGTGTATAAGTAATAATTGTGTCAAATTTCGTCAGTATTGCCTTTTACGACACCTCCGTAAGAAAGAGGGTCATCTATTCTACTCAGCCGGATACCACACGGCGGTTTATTTTACCCTAGTCGCTACTTACGACACCTCGGTAAGAAATGAGGGTGATATATTCTACTCAGCCGAATACCACACGGTTGGTCAACTTATCTTAGTCGCCATTTAGAATACCTCGGTGACAACCTTTCTTTTGCCAGGAAAACCCATTATGGGTCATCACAGCCCGACGGGGACGAACAGTGGGTATGTCGGACTCGCACCGACTAAAAACCTGACAGTGCTCCTCCACGCTGCTGGTGGCGGGGACAGGGTACCGTTGTACACATTGCCCCCCATCCCCGCCAGCAGCAACTCTGAACCCTAACAGAATGCGCCACCTTTGGGTCGGAGCCTCTGTAAAAGTCGCCCCTCGCTCCGCTAATCGATGCATCGGGAGCACCGGATGCATCGACTGCCTCGGGGACCTAACTAAGCGAGCGTCCGATAAACCCCGTTCGGAACTCCTGAGGGTCCCCGTTAGGGCGGTATATGAAGGACTTCGGCGAGTTGTCTGTACTTCTTGCCTTAGTCGCCTTTTAGAACACCTGAGTAAGAAATAAGAGTGATATATTCTACTCAGCCGGATACCACACAATGACTTAATATCAATGACGACATCTCACCAAGGCTTGTTCGGTCTGTTCTGGTTACAATTAGTTATAAAGCCACTCAAATTTAAAATTTAATCAGTATATTACGCGGTTTTATAAACAATGGAGTCAGCGCAAAATCCGGCCACGACCAAACTTCCTGTAGGCCATTTCGCCGAACAATGGAAATTTATTTCAAACTACCCACCGACGCCCCGCGTGCCTGTATTTTGCATCAAAGCACAATTCTGGCTTTGAACATATTCTAATAAACCGTCAGTGAAAAATAACATCCCTCTGCATGTTATACGGGGAACCAGAGTATTTTTGTAAATGAAAAACTGAAAATTATTTTGACTATTTTCAGAAGGAACTTATAAGCTTGTTTTTGACCTGAATACGTCTTTTTTCCGTGTGGTATCCGGCTGAGTAAAATTGATGACCCTTAGTTCTGTAGAATAGACCACCCTCATTTCATACTAAGGTGTCGTAAAAGACGACTAAGGTATATTGACCCGCCACGTGGTATCCGGCTGAGTAAAATAGATGACCGAGGTGTCGTAAAATACGACTTACTTAAGTTGACGTCAGACAGGCGGCCGGTGGTAAAACAGCCATAGCCAAATCATGTGACAACATGTTTATAACATGTTGTGCCGACCCTACTTACAGAGGGATAAGAGCAAGAGAGTGATGGTGAATGTTTGTAATTCTTCCATAGTAAAAGTCGAAACTGTATGCATATAATCAGTGAAGTGCCCCCCTAAAGTATTGTATCTCAAATGTTAAGTTTCATCCTGGGAGTGCATTCCCAGACGTCCCCTAAACGCAGCCCGTTCCTGTCTCAATACTCTGGAATAAGACAGCTCAGCGACATTAAGTTGGGAACGAATTACCTGCCAGTAACTTATCTACTTGAGAGAATACAAAGGGAATGAAAATACTTCAGTGTACTAGTACATATACGAGTCTAGCTTTAACTCTACATCTTTAGCGACACCTTACTCGCCAACCAACTTACCTTAGTCGCCTTTTACGACACCTCGGTAAGAACTAAGGGTGGTCTATCCTACTCCACCGGATACCACACGGCAAATCATCTTACCTTAGTCGCATTTTACGACACCTTGATAATAAATGAGGGTCGCCTATTCTACTCAAACGGATACCCCACGTCAGAAAGTTATCACTTTAGCAATCCTACTCAGCCGGATATCACAAGGCGAACTTTAGCAATTATATTATTAGAATTAATTACCTAAATCGAAGGAAGCGTACCATACCTGAAGCCTTGAACAAAATATCACCGATTCAACGGAGGGATCCAACAAATTTGTCTTAATAGCGTAACTGTATATTTAGGATAATTACAAGCTACAGTCAGTTATAACTCTATATAATATAGGGTTGCCATCCGTCCGGATATATCGGGAAAGTTACCGTTATTGAACGACAAAATGAAATCAAAATAATCATTATTCATCATCCTCCTACCCTTATCCCACTCTAAGTGGGGTCAGCAAAACATGTTATAGACATGTCACATGATTTTGCTGTCTTTTATGACCGTCCGCCTGCCTTACAACTTACCTTAATCGAATTTCACGACGCCTCAGTAAGAAAGAGGGTGGTCTATTCTAGTCAACCGGATAATACGTGGGGCAACTTACCTTAGTCGCCTTTTATCACACCTTGCTAAGAAATGAGGGTGGTCTTATTTACGCAGTCTGATACCACATGGCGGCAAAATTATCTTTATTCAAATTAGCTTTTTCAAGCACTTTTGAATCGTCAAGGATCAATATGATTAATGAAACTATAACTGGTTCGGAATGTTGCTCTTACCGAGAAAAATACCAGCAAGATACTCGGCGGTAAATCTTTTAAACATTTCTTCAATTTACATTATTAAACCGCAGTCTTGTATGAAACTGAAACGATTTTCAAATCTAAGGATTTCTAATTCTATCACTCAAATGATCTTCAATTGTAAAATAAGTTGTACGTATAAGCATATATCATACACTTAAATCAACATCAAATTAAAATAATGTTTATTCAAATAAGCTCTTTCAAAAACTTATCAAGGATTAATATGTAACGAAGCTACAACTGGTTCGGAATGTTGCTCTTACCGAGAAGAACCAGAAAGAAAGTCGGCGAACCTACATTTTCAATTTTACATTATTGAACCGCAGTCTCGTATGAAGGCTAAAAGGATTTTTATTTAAGGATCTTAATTTAAACCTTTCTGTAAACAAGTCGCAGAAAAACTAATCAAGTAGCATACATAATATAGTTTTGTCTCAAATTTTACAATAAAAATGCAAAATAGAATGTAAGGAACTTCGAAATTCCACTACGATATTAATCTATGGTTTTCGAGGACGGTCATGTGATCTTTGACCAGAGACTGGTATGTTAAGGCACCTGTAACCTACATAACTTTGCAGTGTAGTATATGACCACAGTGACCAATAACACACTATTCTATTTTGTCCGCGATAACATATTTGTACCGAGGTGTCGTAAAAGGCGACTAAGGTAAGTTCACCCGCCGTGTGGTATCCGGTTTAGTAGAATAGACCACCCTCTTTCCTACCGAGGTGTCGTAAAATACGACTGAGGTAAGTTGACGTCAGGCGGCCGGTCGTAAAAACGCAGCCAAATCATGTGACAGCATGTTTATAACATGTTGTGCCGACCCACTTAGAGTGGGATAAGGGCAGGAAGATGATGATAATGATCATATATCTGTAAGAAACGCTGCAAATAACGCATGTTATACATTAAAAAATGTCAATAATATTTCATACATTATTATAAAACAAAGCCCACATAAGCTGTCTGTCTGTATATGATCTATTTTCTCAAAATCTGCGCGGATTTTTGTATAGATTTTATTAAACAATATTTTATTTCTGAAAATATATGGTTTGTTCAGCATATTTTCATCCTTCATTTTTGATGTAAGGGTTCTATCTGCAGCCAGACATACAGATCCGATGAGACACTAGCTTATGGTTACCCTACTTTAATAGGTTCTTATAATTAAAGCAACCAAAATAGGTTGTACATAGCATAATAACGTTAATAGAGTATTTGGGTTACTTTAACGTTATTGTCGATTTAATTTACACTAATTGCGCCATGCCGTTTCACCCGGGATGCTTGAATAATTATTAGTAACTGGTTGACCGAGTGTTGCTTGGTAATTTTTAACAGATAAAATAAAATGCATTTAAAAAATGAAATTAAGGGCCGGTGACATGCGGGACTCGATCCCGGGTTTTGAACTTTGGTCCACCCGTTCCACATTGTGCTATCACAACTTTACAAATGACAGCAATTTTAAGCTTCTCTTTCATTTTTATGTTAGCAGTTTTTAGTGCGCGATAACAGAGATAAAAATACATTTCTATGTATATAAAGATCTAGGTAGATTTCATCTGAATCTCGGAAACCAGCGGCTCCAACGATTTTCATGAAATTCAGGATGTAGAGGGGATGAATCGATTTAGCTAGATTTCATCATCATCATCTTCCTGCCCTTCTCCTACTCGAAGTGGAGTCGGCACAACATGTTATAAAATTGCTGTCACATGATTCGGCTGCGTTTTTACGACCGGCCGCCTGCCTGACGTCAACTTACCTTTGTCGTATTTTACGACACCTCGGTTAGAATGAGGGTTGTCTATTCTACTAAACCGGATATCACACGGTGTGTCAGCTTACCTTAGTCGCCTTTTAGGACACATCTGTAAGAAATGAGGGTGGTACTATTCAGTCAGTTCGTGACCACGGTGGATGCAACTCTGCCGAAACGTCGAACCTTATACAAAGGTAACGTGATTATCGCGATGTGACCCGGTTGTTTATATTTAAATTGGTACTATTCTGCTCAGCCGTATACACGGCGGGTCGCCTTACCTTAATCGCCTTTTACGACACCTCGGTAAGAAAAGAGGGTGGTCTATTCTGCTCAGTCGTATACGCGGCGGGTCGACTTACCTTAGTCGCCTTTTACGACACCTCTGTAAGAAAGAGAGTGGTCTATTTTACTCAGCCGAATACCAAACGGCGGATCAACTTACCTTAGTCGCCTTTTACGACACCTCGGTAAGAAATGAGGGTGGTACTATTCTGCTCAGTCGTATACGCGGCGGGTCGACTTACCTTAATCGCCTTTTACCACACCTCGGTAACAAAATGAGGATGGTACTTTTCTACTTAGCCGGCTAATTTCTACCACACGGCTAATTGTATAGTATGCTTTATGTAGCAATATTACGTGTTATAGGTAACTTGCCCTTTCTTATCATCAGACCATCAAGTACCTCTTCAAGATCGACGTGCTCAACAACCGATCGCGTGGTGTCAACTTTCTACCTCCTTATAGGCACTCCAATTACACTCGCATACTTGACTTAATTTTGAAAGAAAACACCCCTTAAGATAAGAGGGTAGGGTAAGGTGACAAGCAATTGAAATAACAGTAGATTTATACTAGGGTAAGTTTGAATGAAGATTTATTGTATATCGTGGCCGCGACTAGGTATTTCCCATAGGAAACATCTTGGGAACTATTAATTCTTTATACTTATTTCTTCAAATACTTAAAAAAAATTAGTAACGCCGTGTGGTATCCCGCTGAATAGAATAGTCCAACCTTATTTCTTACCGAGGTTTCGTAAAAGGTGACTAAGGTAAGTTGACCCGCCCTGTTGTATCCGGTTTCGTTGAATAGACCACCCTCTTTCTTACCGAGGTATCGTAAAAGGCAACCTAGGTAAGTGGACCCGCCATGTGGTATTCGCCGGATAAAAATAGACCAACCTTATTTCTTACCGAGGTGTCGTAAAAGGTGACTAAGGTAAGTCGACCCGCCGCGTATACAGCTGAGTAGAATAGACCACCCTCATTTCTTACCGAGGTGACGTAAAAGTTTACTAAGGTAAGTCCGCCCGCCGCGTATACGGCTGAGCAGAGTAGACCACCCTCATTTCTTACCGACGTTTCGTAAAAGGTAACTTAGGTAAGTCGACCTGCCGCGTATACGGCTGAGTAGAATAGACCACCCTCATTTCTTATAGAGGCGACTAAGGTAAGTTGACCGTGTGGTACCCGTTTTCGTAGAATAGACCACCCTCTTTCTTATCGAGGTGTCGTAAAATACGACTAAGTTGACGTTATGCAGGTGGCCGGTCGTAAAATACGTAACCCAAATCATGTGACATGTTTGGAACATGTTGCGCCGACCCCACTAAGAGTGGGATAAGGGCAGGATATGACTTAAAAAAATTTGTAACAAAATTTTCATATCTAGCACAACCCGTTAAAAAATGAATTTTCGAAAAAAAAACTCATATAACCGGCATCATTTTGTATTTTGCGTGAAATTTCAATTTCCATATATCTAAAAATGACTATGAAGTTTCGTCTCTTTAACTCTCTTATGGGACGAATATTTAAAAAACTCTTTGAATGTTTATCAACGTCACAATGGTACTTATATAAATGATGTAGAAAATAAATTATAGCATCACTTTTCAGGTCAACTTTGTTCCTTTAGACTATAAAATGAACATTACAATGACTCAAAGCGAGGAAAGCACTTCTAGTATTACGTTACTAATAAAATTATGACTTGGACACAAGTGACGCTATCGCTGACACTATTACAGAATATTCATATTTCTTAGCTGCATTGTGTATTAACAAGCTTGACCTATGACTGCGTTCCCTCAAATTCCAAATCCCAAATTTACACATTGATACGCAAAACCAAATCGAAATACATCTCAATCAAATTTACATTGTGAAACGAACATATTTAAATGGTACTCAAATAATGTTACATTTATTTATTTAATTTCACCTTTTTTTATATGAGATGTAGCCTAGCCTTGGAACGATCAGACAGAATGAAACTGGTATCTGGAATACACCGAAGCGGCTGTCTGTAATACAATACACCGAAGCGGATTTCTGTAATATTATACAATCATGAATTTATCACTTACATAAAACTCCTAAATGGATGTTTTTAAGAAAAAAAACCGAAGCGATTGTCTGTAATACACCATTCCTGATATCTATAACAGAATATATAGTAGCGAATGTTTATAATATAATACATCGTAACGAATGTACGAACAATACATCGATGAATATATCTATAATACAATCTATCTGTAATAACATATACCGTAGCGGATTTCTGCAATACAGTCGAAGTGGCTGTCTACAGTTATATTAATTATTGAGGATGTCTGTAAGACAATACATCCGACAAATTTATCTGTAATACAATACAAAACCGGAAGTCTATAATAATATACATTGCATCGAATTTCTGTAATACATTACATCTTAGCGAACGTCATTAATAGAATACATCATAGCAGATGTCTGTAATACATTACATAGACGAATACATCTGTAATAAATAACACCGATGCGGAAGTTTATAAGAAAACACACTACATGTCCCTATCCGAGGACTAAATTCACATGTCCCATGTAAGCTGGGAAATGTGACTTTATTCTTCGGATAGGGCGATGTTTCTGTAATACAATAACCGAAGCGCATATCTATAATACATTACAAAGTAGCGGCTGTCTGTAATACAGTGCGTTTACCGAACCTCAAAAGCGGATATACGCTTAACGAAGAGATGACTCTTATTGTTGGAACTAACACATTTATCATTTGAGATGAATCCCGCTGACAGAGTTATTCAAACCAGACGAGCTTGATGGAAATGCGTTATAGATTAAATTCCCGCCTTGATTATTGCCCTATTGAAACCAGCGCTTTTGTTTATCTATGTTTAGGAATGAATAGGTAATGATACATTATTTAAAGGAGTTTATGTAATGATTATCTACTAATACTAATATTATAAAGAAGAAAGATTTGTATGTGGAAATAACCATCCTGCATGGCTTTGTATCGATATCCATAACTATTTATTTCAAATTATATTTTTATATTGACCAGTTATTTGTAACCCATAACACAAGTTTTAAGTTACTTTTGGGACGGATGACCGTGTGTGTAACTCAAGGCAGTAAACATCACGAAACGCCTACATCGCCAAAGCACCAAACGACTGAGTACAAAAACTTATTTTAAATTTAATCACTACTCTTATTAGCCTTAAGGCTAGATTGTGGCGGCGGGGCGGATCCGGGAAGTCGAGTCCTTGGATCCGATCCGCCGCAGGCGAGCGGGGCGCAGGCGACTCGCCGAAGTCCCTCGCATGCCGCCCTAACGGGGACCTCCGAGCGGTCCGACCGGGGTTTACGCTCGCTGGACTTAGGTCCCCGAGGCGGCCGATGCATCTGGTTCTCCCGATGCATCGTCCAGCGGAGGGAGGGGCCACTTTTAGAGAGGTCCCGACCTAGAGGTGGCGCACTCTGGGGCACAGAGTTGCTGCTGGCGGGGATGGGGTAATGTCTTCATAGGTACCCTATCCCCGTCACCAGCAGCGTGGTGGAGCATACAGGTTGTTTAAATTGATTCCGATATAACCATCGCCTGACCCCGTCGGTCGGCGGTACCTATAAGGGGATTTTTGTTCAAAAAAAAAGATTGTGACTACAATAAAGTACCTCAATTGTGATATAGTTTATAATAGGAAAAAACAATTTAATCACAAACGATTTAGGTCGAATTGGGACTTTTGAAAACATCCGCAAATCGTGTCAACGTACCAACCGACTACAAGCTTTGGCAAACATTTATTCAATTAGGCCGCGACCTCTGCCGAGCTTACTTACAAATCTGCCAAAACGTTTAGCTGAATAGCGAGTAAAAGATGTTTGTAAAAATCTCTGACTCACTGTGTGCTATCCAATTAGATCGGAAACGAGGGCGTTGACTGACTCACTGAATTATAGGAGGCATAACTGTATGTAATTTGATGATACAATAGAAAGAATTTGTATTGGCTCGCTATTTGTCGGTTTTTGAGTTGCTCTACTTGCTGCTATGGGATATTGTCCTATATTCACCATTGAAACCGAAGAAAGTCTATAATCTTGAGGTATTGCTCATTTATATCTGTACTAGTAATATCCCGCGGTTTTACCCGCGTATATACCGATCTGATGGCAATGGAAAGTCTACTAAATCGGACTATAGATTTATTTTTGTTAAATATATCATCAATAGTTTCCATCATCAGTTATGGTTAATTTTTTACACCTTATTACATTTTTATTACGGATGCCTATTTTTTTTTAATGTAACATAGCCTATGTTGCTCAGTAAAGATGCAGCTTTCCAATGGTGAAAGAATTTTTGAAATCGGTCCCGTAGTTTTTGTGTGAAAACATTACAAATATATATATAAATTTTTCCTCTTTATAATATTAGTATAGATTTCAAATGCAATTCCATGTACATAGAAGATGTAACTTTATTCTTCGAATAGGACAATATATAAAAGAAATGGGCCTGGCAAATTGCATGAAACAATGGCTTTTCGATCTAGGGATTCCGGGATCGATTCCCGCCGAGGGCGAACATTTTCAAAAAATGTTCAAAAAATGAACATTTTCTTAATACCGCTAAAGAAGTTTTCTCTTCAAAAATAATTAGTTAAAAAATATAATATTTAAGTATATATTCACTACTTGTCCGTCACCTATAACAAAAGTATTACTTACTTTGTGTCGGACAGCCTTGTTTGTAATTGTCCAATATATTTATTTTATATTAACATTTTACCTGTATGTTATACGCCCGCATTGCATTACGTGTAATTATGCACGGTTTTTTTATATGCTGCTGAGTATTGGCATATTTACCTGTAATGAAATTTTTTAAAGATTAGTTTTAAAACCAATACCAATGTTACATGTAAATTATTTTCTTACTCGTTATTTACTTTGTTTATTAATTTATTTAAATTGGATTTCGTAACTTACGACAACTTTAATGTAAGGAAACCCTCAAGTATGTAAAATAATTTTAATGCAAATAAGTTTTTTTAGAACTTTAGAATCGGCAAGGATCATTTTTGAGGGATCAATAAAGTTACTCTTACAGAGAAGAACCGGCAAGAATTTCTGCGGGGAATCTTTTAAACATCGTACTCTCTTTCTTCTTTAATTCTTGTCCTTTTCCTTCTGTAACACGAGGGTTGACTGGAAGAGGATTTTAGAGATAAGTCAGTCTTTATACATGTGCTTTTTTACTTTTTCTTTCTCTTTTCCAAATATATGTATAAAAAGAATTAAATAAATAAGTCTCAACAGAAAAACTCATTGGTGTCTGCCGGGTTTGAACCCGTGACCTCCTTTAAAGAGTCGCACGTTGCTACCGCTGGGCTATCATTTTGCTCTAGCATTTAATAAATGTTGAATGGACGTTGCCCAATTCGCTGTACAATATTGGTTTCATATTCTTAATCTATATATATAAAAGAAAGTCGGTCTAAGTTACACTATTTATAACTCAAGAACGGATGAACAAATTCGGCTGAAAATTGGTGGAGAGGTTGCTTAGAACCAGAAGACGGACATAGGATACTTTTTATCCCATTCGACCAGATTTCCGTCAAGTCACTATAACTCGTGGTATAACAAAAACGACTATGACATGGAATAACAAAACGCGAATAACAGAGGAATAACAAAACATAAATGACAGCTAAACATAATTTTGTCTTTGGTTAAGTATATTTTTTGAATTTAGATATTCCAAAGATAGCAGGGAATCTTCATGGTATAGGGAAAGGGGAATTGTTTTACTCCAAATTTAACGCGTGCAGGTCACGGGCAGTAATGAATAAATCAAAACTACTGGATAGATTTAAATCATTTTTTTCACTGAGCGACATAGGCTATATAGTTAATACCCGTGCGAAGCCGGAGCGGGCCACTAGTGTAAGATAAATTGAACTGACCGCAATCCCAACACTACTATTAGATTAATACGAACTGAGCCAACTAATCCTTTGATAGATTACTTGTGAATAGTTTTACGTCTATGAATAATGCTTCGGGTCTAGGATCCTCTGAAAAGTGTCTATATCGGTAAGGGAGATGCAAATCTGTGGTTTCGACACTTCAAGAGATATCCGAAACTTTATCTCACTCTGAACTTTATATATTGAATTAGACGTACTTACGTAAATATGACGAATACACGAGTATTTAGTACTAAATATTAAATACTACCTGCGACTTCGTTCGAATCAACTTATATGTTAATACAAAAGTAAATCTAACTCTTAAGCTTGAAATTTGATTAAATTAAAATGTATATAAGAGAAAAGTCGTTTGTGGGTTTGGGTCTATGTTTCTATAATAAAAGTCCGCAATCAATTTTAGCTTTCCATTTACAACAGTTTAAAAACACTAGTTAAAAAAGGGTGATACAGAAAGCCTACTATACTGTTGAGGATTACTTACATTTCTCATCAAAGTATCCTGGACATATCTACTTTTCGATCCTGTACAAGACAGTAATGATTAAATGTACTAGTAATAAGAATTATATTTTGAAAATAGCAACCGCCGAGATTCATGCTGATTTTTCTCGGTAGGAACAGTTTTCCGAACCAACAGTAGAGTTAACGATTCAAAAGCACTTCTTTACAAATATTTTAAAAAATATTTTGAACATCATTAAGTGACATAAATCTATTAAATACTGCTTGTAATAGACAATGTGCTCATAATATGTGTTTTAAAATTCTAAGTGCTTCATTCGAGCTAAAAATGCTGTCACAGAAACTGCATAATACGGGAGTGAGAGCTTTTTAAAGTTATAATAGCTTTGAAGCTTAGCGAGCCATTTTAGCGCTGGACGAGTTTTGAGTTATATTTTGTCACAGATTCAATTTGAAAAACTTTTCATTACCTTTGACCTATCTAGTGCATGTATTTAACTGATATCATAAAAATGCTGAACGATTTCTTTTGTTATAATCCGCGTTTAAAAAAAATCTTAAGTAAAGTTAACTACGGCCTGTTACATAAGAAGGGTTGAAGCTAGGACCTACCAAGTTAAATAACGACTAATAATTATAGAAAGTACCAGGGTGACCTTGCTCGGTAATTTTTTTAAATATATAAAAAAAATATTTAAAAGGAAATAAAAAAATAAAGATGGCGCCGATGACGTGTGGGATTCGAACCCGAGTTTTTAACATTTTAGATCCGCCCATTACCCATCGGCTAACGCATCATTACGTTTGTCAATTAAAAAAAACCTTTGCTTCCAAACTACATTTTACCCTTTTTTTATGCCTAAAAACAGGGATAAAACGATTTTTTTTAAAAATAAAACCTAGCTAGATCCAAAATCCATGTAAGGGGCTGAATTTCAAGAAAATCGTTGCAACCGTTTCCGAGATTCAGAAAATATATTTATATAAACATATAAGATTAACTAAGGATGTAATGAGGAGGGATGAAAATCATGTGACCAAAAAAGTTTTAAATATGAATATGCATGGATGTATGGCGAGGGGGAGGCTGAAAAAAAGATGGATGGATTGTGTGAAAAATGATATACATGTTAAAGGAGTGGCACCAGAGTTGACGAATGATAGAGGAAAATGGAAGAAGAATACATATCATGCCGACTCCTCTTAGAGTGGGATAAGGGTAAGAGAATGATGATAATATATAAGATTAACTCAGTTAAATATTAAAGATAACTACGCAAATAAGAAATTCATTGTCCTTTAAGGTCTGTACTGGAGATTTGAGCCACTATTAAGCTCGAGATAATAATAATTTTATAAGAGATTCTTTTCACAAAATTTGCAATGTTTATCGTTACAGTTTAACTAGCGCGCGCCAAGTTTGCAAATGCTTTCAAGTTATAATCGGCTCCATAAACAGTTGTTACCACATTTATAGGGCAGTTATATTCAACTCTGCAAAGCACAAGTGGTTTTTAGTTGAAATAAAAGCTTTGCATCTGAGAAACTAGACTAATGGGCGAGTGGTTAAGTTTTAGTATCAATTTAGAGCATCCTTAAATATATGGGACAATTACACACGGTCGTCCATTCCCAAAGTCACTTAATGCTTGTGTTATAGGTCATAAACAACTGGTATATCATCATCATTCTCCTGCCCTTATCCCACCCTAAGTGGGGTCGGCACAATATGTCCATAGCATATGGTTTGGCTAGGTATTTTACGGCCGCCTGCCTGACGTGACCTTACCTTAATCGCCTTTTACGACGTAAAAAACAGGGTAGTCGATTCTACTCAGCCGGATACCACACGGTAGGTCAAGTTACCTTAGTCGTTTACGACGGCTCGATAAGACATGAGGGTGGTCTACACTCAGCCGGATACCACACGGCTTATATATACATATAAAATTTCAAAGCATTATTCTCCTGCCTTTACACTCTAAGTGGGATCGGTACATGTTCTTCGCTTCCATTCTCATATATCATTCGTTAACTCTGGCGCTACTCCTTTCATATGCTTCTCTATGCTTCTTTTATATGCTCTTCTTTCGTCCGTCTTTTTCATTGGACAACATCTGACCAACAAAATACGACAAGCGAAACCGAAAAGCGAGTGGTAAGTTGAAAATATCAATTAGACACAAGTTTTAATAGAAGAACTCATTTGTGCCCGGGATTTGAATCCGTGACCCCTTGGAGAAAGGTACACGGTTAAACCTTTTGGCTATCAAAGCTTTAACAGCTAAGAAATTAATTATCCGCAATACCACAACATTTGTATTCTGAGCTTAACTCAGGGTCTAGCCACTGACCATAAATTAACTATACAATAGACTCGGCCTACAAATCCTCTATAAATCTATGGAAGGCAAATATGCATTGCCGTCTGCACCCACATGATAACCAATCGATCGGGTTAAATTCAATAGCAGTTATATTGGCTGTAATTAAACGTTTGCAGGTGCCAAAACTGCAACCGACCCATGCCCAATAGAATAACTAATGTATTAACTAAAGATTAGCGGTTCAAACTGGCATAGTCTTTTCATTTTAAAATGTAAGCTCAAAAGTTTAGCTTGCGATGTGACCACGGTGGATGCAACTCTACTGAAACGTCGAATCTTATTTGGATTAGATTAGACTTTGCTTTAAAATCCTTCCTATCCTATCCTACTTATATTATAAATGCGAAAGTGTGTGAGTATGGATGTATGTTTGTTACTCTTTCATGGCGTATCCGCTGAACTAATATCGATGAAATTGGGCACAAATATTCCTTATATACCGGAATTATAGGCTATAGAAATCCTGTTAATTCTACAGGAACAGGATGACATTGAGAAGCGACATGTATTACCGACCTGTCACACGACATTAGTACACGCGAACGAAGTCACGGGTAAAAGCTAGTATGTACTAAAAAAAAGAAGTAAGGAAATATGCTGGATACTGTAAGAGAGAATATTCAACAGGCTTTTAACAAAAAGATCTAACGTTTTTATCTCGAAAAAGATGCTATTTGTTTGAATGTAGGCAATTCAGCGTGCTCGCCGTAATCCACGTTACAAATACATGCTCGTTACTCTAGGATAGTGGTATCATGCTCTCTACCATTACCAACAAAGGCTTATGGCTAATTGTATATGTGGATTGAGATGTTTGATTTTTATGTATGTACCTTGTTTATCTATATATATATATATATATATATATATATATATATATATATATATAAAAGAAAGTTGGTCTTAGTTACATTATTTACAACTCAAGAACGGATGAACCAATTCGGCTGCAAATTATTGGAGAGGTTGCTTAGAACTAGGAGACGGATATATGATACTTTTTATCCTGTTCGACCGCATTTATTTTATCCCGTCAAGTCACTATAAAACGTGGTATAACAAAAACGACTATGACATGGAATAACAAAACATAAATGACAGCTATACGTAATTTTGTCTTTGGTTAAGTATGGTAAAAAATTTGACAATTATAAAAATAATAGCTACACTTCACTATATAGTATAAAATAAGTCGATTTCTCTGTCTGTCATCCCATATTATCGACATGGAATCAATTGCTTACATTACGATCAAGTTTAGTTGACTATGGAATATCATTTTAATGTATTGTACGTTAGTCGGGGTAACAAACAGGTTTTACCCAACAAGAAAATCATTCCCCTGCGGCTGAGTCGGACTTAACAAACGGACATTGATTTATCTATCTGACAGACTAATTTATTTCTAACTCATATCCCCTTTAGCAAACTGTAATGGTAATATTATTTTGCTATAATGCGCGATATATGAAAATCTATGTTATAGTAAAGACCATTGCAAAAACAAGTATTATTTATGTGTTTATGGCTTTTTTATTATTT
Source organism: Morpho helenor (assembly GCA_029227775.1). Taxonomy (NCBI): domain Eukaryota; kingdom Metazoa; phylum Arthropoda; class Insecta; order Lepidoptera; family Nymphalidae; genus Morpho; species Morpho helenor. Next base: position 12,176,125 of record JARGCU010000005.1, on the reverse strand, counting down.
TTGATGGTATGGACCGTGGAATGAGCTAATCTTGTGTATATATAATCGGATATAATTTCGGAAATGGCTCCAAAGATTATCCTAAATAAATTTTTGTAGGAGGTTTGGGGGCGATAAATCAATTTTTAGAAATTACCTTTTATCTGTGTGATTAATTGGTAGAATATTATTTTCGTTCAAAACAATTTTTTTTTGTTGGTCTATGCTACAGAGGCTTTAGATAGTTGGAAAATTAGCTACCCCGATGATAATATCCCCAAGGAATGTACCGCAAAAAAACTTTGGGATGTGCCATTGATTCAGCTCACGCATACAAATTTGGTACAAAATCTTTCGAGTGACAGACCGAGCTAGGCTTCTAGACTTATCGGAAAAAGAATCTGGTTATTGGCTTCATGCTCTCCCTTCTAAAAATCTTGGTACACTATTAGATAACGAAAGATTCAGAGTAGCTTTAGGTCTCAGATTGAAAACCACATTTTGCTTTAAGCACAGATGTTCATGTGGATAAGATGTAGACAGTTTTGGCATAGACAGGCTCTCATGCCCTAGGAGTTCTGGTAGGCTTTTCTTCATGGTCTCTTAATGATACCATTAAAAGAGCTCTTGCCACCATCGACATTCCTGTTCTTCTTGAGCCTTCCGGGATATGTCGGGATGATGGCAAGAGACCAGGCGGTTTTAGGCTGGTTCCTGGAAAACGGGGATGGGCCCTTATGTGGGACGCAGCATAAGTTAGCATAAGAAGGGAAACAGCGTTTCTATCCTGGAGCTGCGGCGGAAATAGCCAAATCCGGCAAACGGCGGAAGTATGCATCTCCCATCGAGAGTTATATATTTGTGCTGTTTGCAGTTGAGACCCTAGATAGATCCTAGGGCATGGAGTCAAAGTGCAATTTTTTATCCCTTTTAACACCTCGGTTAATTGCCTCTTCAGGTGAAAAGAGGGCTGGCTCCTTTTTCGCGCAAAGAATTAGCTTAGCGATTCATTCAGCGCGGAAACGCTGGCAGCATTCTTGGGACCATTCCACGTGGGCATGATTTGTCCTAACGTGTTAGTAATTTAAGATAGATATAACTTGTACGTTTAATTTCTTTTAAGTAATCAATTGTTCACCTAATCTGATACTAATTGATGATCAAAATGTTAAAGGACTCATTTATCATCTCGTTACTTCACAAGCCCAGCTAATGTCTCACGGGAGCAAACTTATGTTACGGAATAGAAAAGTTGCTAACTAACACGTTGCGACAGTGTTGACCTTAATTAAGGATTAAAATTATAATTTGTTTAATATTTAAACAAAAGTAGCGATATAATTATTTTGCTGTAATCCGCGTTTGAGTTGCGTTTACAAATGCGTATAATAGCAAAATAATTCTATCATCTATAAATAACTTCTATACATTATTGTTAAAATACTTATCATTCTCCTGCCCTTATCCCGCTCTATGCTCTACCCAATAGGGTGATGCTTCGCTTTGCGTTTTTATCGTGGAGTCTATTTCCTGACGATGCCTCAGTTACGGGGCGAAACAATTGTTGAGATTGTGGTGGTGAATGTGTGCAGTGCTTGTGCATTGATTTTATTGGTGGCGTCAGGTATTAGAACGAATAGTACACTCTACTTTTAGCATTACATATATTTTCTTTTGTCACCGAAACCGGTACATCTTTTATCGCGACCTCCAAATTTCATCAATACAATATCAAGAAGATTAGCTGTGAAAGCGTAACATACAGACGGATAAATAGATAGGTATACTTCCGCATATATGATGCCATGGGAGCCAGAGTGGCCTGACAGTTTTTCAATACTGAATTTTATGTAATTAATAAAATGCTTAGAGTTAGTTAAATCATTTTAAAATAAAAATTATATAAAAGAGTAAGACAGCAAATATTTATGAAAGATATTAATTTGCTATTTATTTTATGCTATTTATTATTTATTTATTTGCTAATTAAGTCTGAAAGTTGCGCCCTTACAGAAAAGATGAGAAGCGCGAGACTAAGTTGGTATGGTCATGTAATGAGGGGGGATGAAAATCATGTGACCAAAAGAGTTTTAAATATGAATGTGGATGGATGTATGACTAGGGGGAGGCCGAAAAAAAGATGGATGGGTTGTGTGAAAAATGATATGCATGTTAAAGGAGTGGCACCAGAGTTGACGAATGATAGTGGAGAATGGAAGAAGAAGACATATTGTGCCGACCCCACTTAAGAGTGGGGTAAGGGTAAGAGAATGATGATTTGCTTATTAAGTTGCAATTATTTCAAATCATGGCTAATTGGTTTTCCTTAAGACTGTAACCTATTATTGAAGAAGTTAGGTCACCCTGGCAATGGCCGCCTCATACAATATTAGTATTAACAGTAATGTACATTACACGCCGTGTGGTATTCGGTTGAATAGAATAGTATCACCCTCATTTCTTACCGAGTTGTCGTAAAAGGCGACTAAGGTAAGTCGACCCGCCGTTTTGTATCCGGCTGAGTAGAATAGACAAACCTTATATCTTACCGAGGTCTCGTAAAAGGCGACTATGGTAAATTGACCCACCGTGTGGTATCGGGTTTAGTAGAATAGACCACCCTCTTTCTTACTGAGGTGTCATAAAAACGACTAAGGTAGGTTCACGTCAGGCAGGCGACCGATCATAAAACGTAGCCAAATCATGTGACAGCATGTTTATAACAGGTTGTGCCGACCCCACTTAGAGTGGGATAAGGGCAAGATGATGATGATGAGTAATGTACATTACAAATAGCTAGTTGTTATCAGCCCCGCCAATCGTGTACAACTTGTGTATTCGGATTTAATCTTGGTCAGAACTTGTCTCATTCAAACGGGCAGATCGCTCCCCTGCGGTGAGTACGTAAACTGTGACAAATAGACATTGATTTATATATCAGACTGACAGTCAATTTGTTTGTAAGATTCACTGAAGCTGGCGGTTTATCGTATTTTCTTAATATTATGAAATTTCATTCAATCACCAATCCGCATTGGAGCAGCGTGGCGCGTCTTAGCTCCAAACCTTCTCTCCAAAAACGGAGAGAGGACGCCTATTCTCAGCAGTGGGATAGTAACAGGCCGCGACGTACTACTTACTATGATATTTCATTTATAGAAGCAGGTACTATAGAATTCCGTAAAGTAACGACTTTACGGAATTCTATAGTACAGAAGTAAGAATACAGCTATTTTGCTGTAATCCGCGTTTGTTAAGAGGATATGTTACGCTAGGTGTATGCGGCAAGCAACAAACACATACCTTATACATACAGGACAAATCACTCCACACAAGCATTACACACACTCCACACTACCACAATTTCTACGATCGTTCCGCCCCGAAATCGAAGCATCTCTAGGAAGATAGGCTCCACGACAAATTCGTAATGCATTACGATTTTGTCGCGTACGCGAACGCGGATTGCAGCAAAATAATTCTAGTGTAATTTCTGTATTATAAAATTTCTAGCAATCTAGCAAAGCGTTGACAGTCATTGACGGTTCCAAGTAAATCAAACCACCAAACTTTACAGGAACATCGCTGAGTCATTCGAAAATTGTCTAATTATTTCATTAAAATCGATCCACCCGGAGTCTTACAATTTGATGGTAATGGATGCTTAGGATTTCTATTACAAGTTTTACGTAAAGCTTACAATAAATAGTAATTGCGTATCAGTTTATTATTATACAATAATTGTAGAATACTTTAGTAGAAACAGTACAAAAATCGATTACATACAGACAGACAGTCTTATTGTCCCGCCTTGTAAGGAAAAACTGGACCAAATTTCATCAATAATGGTAGGAAGTAAAAAAACCCTAAAAACGCTCCGACCAACTTTCGTTTTTAATAAATTATTATGGTTTTTTATAGTGAAAGTGTAACAAAATTCTCGTATAATTGTATAAAAAACATTAAATTATATACAAAATTCTAACTTCAGAGTTGTAAATAATTTCGTTTACGCGCGTTTTATACGGCATCAAGACCACTTTCACCTCATTTTTAGTATTCGGTAAATGTTATTAACTTATTGTGCTCTCGCTTTGTTATGGTGGTTGACTTTTTTGTGGAGGTTTTTGAGGGCAACAGAATTATAATTATAATTTTAACAATAAACAAATTCTGCTTGACGCTTCGCCCGCGTGGAAATTAGTATATTTCATTGAAATTTTAAACATAAAAGTATTTATAGAATAAGGTGTTACTTTGCGGAGGTCCATAATACAAAAGTAATGACAATATTATCTTGCTATAATCCGCGATAAAAGAAAATATATGTAATGCTAAATGTAGAGTGTACTAATCGTTCTCATACCTGATACATGCAGAATTTGTAAGAACTCATACACTACCCGACACCGATAACACAAGAATACACAAGCACTGCACACATTCACCACCACAATCTCAACAATTGTTTCGCCCCGTAACCAAAGCATCGTCAGGAGATTCGCAAATCGTAAATCGCTTTGTGAATGTGTGCAGTGCTTGTGTATTCTTATGTTATCGGTGTCGGATAGTGCATGAGTTCTTATGCGGTATGAGAACGATTAGTACACTCTACATTTAGCATTATATATATTTTCTTTTATCGCGGATTATAGCAAAATAATATTTTCATTACTTTTTTTAACATAAAAGTAGTTATTGTAAGCTAACCATAAGAGATACAAAGATGAATCATGACTATGGGTAAAGTAGCGGCCTGTTACTATCCTACTGCTGTAAACAGGCCTCTTCTCTCCGTTTTTGGAGAGAAGGATTGGAGCTAAGGCTTACCGCGCTGCTCCAATGCGGATTGGTAGGTTACACATATCGCCAGGATTCTCTAGAGATATGCAGGTTTCCTCTCGATGTTTTCCTTTACCAAAAGCGTGTAATAAATTGCAATTATCAAATAGACAACTCATTGGTGTCTGCCCGGGTTTGAACCCGTGACCTCCACTAAAGAGTCGCACGGTGTTAACGCTGGGCTATCACAGCAACAGACGCGCCAATTTTAATACTTGATTATGTATAAGTTAGTACGAGTGTCTAATAAGATGTTTGTTAATGTGTATTTTGTATTTAATATTTTTTCCGTAATTTGTATATTGTATTTATACGCCGTGGTATCCGGCTGAATAGAATAGTACCACCCTCATTTCTTACCGAGGTGTCGTAAAAGGCGATTAAGGTAAGTCGACCCGCCGTGTAGTATCCGGCTGAGTAGAATACACCAACCTCATTTCTTACCGAGGTGTTGTAAAAGGCGACTAAGATAAGTTGATGTTAGGCAGGCGGCTGCTCGTAAAATACGGAGCCAAATCATATGACAACATGTTTGTAACAAATTGTGCCGACCCCACTTAAAGTGGGATAAGGGCAGGAGGATGATGATGTATTTTGTATTTATTCTTAATTTTTTTGGCTAAATAAAGTTTATATATTATTTATGATGTCATTGACTTTTTAGTACCATTTTTGTAGATCTACAATTATTTTATACATTACTTTAGTGTATCTCTGTTAGTTTGCGCAATGCACTAAACCTCCCAAAAGGCATTTGCATTCGCGCGACCCCTTCAACTCAATTTACATAAACTGGTATTATTAACCTAAACCTTTCGGAAGAATTGCACTACATATAAGTAAAAACTGTATAAAAATCTGTTCAGTAGATTATGAAAACCTCTTTTTGTTCTATCATCAATAGTTTCCGCAGCAGACGCGATGACAGATTTTTATGACTAATTTTTTACACCTTATTACATTTTTGTTACGGAATCCTATTTAAAAAAAAATGTAATATAGCCTTTATTGCTCAGTAAAGCTGCAGCTTTCTAATGGTGAAAGAATTTTTGAAATCAGTCCAGTAGTTTTTGTGTGAAAACATTACCATCTTACATACATACTTTTTTTTTCTTTATAATATTAGAATAGATATTAATATGGCCCATTTTAGACAAGTTCTACTCTATTAAAACAACTCTATGGACAAAACACAATCAGAAACAATGACCGAATGACATATGAAGCTTAATGACGATATACAGTTTGTCATTCATAATCAACCGCTAAACAATGAATCATACATTGAATCAATAAGGTTAACAAAAATGACGCGACGCGTATTTAATGCAGCTTTAACCACAACGTTGGTCGTCAACTTAAATGTTAAAATACCCTCAATTAAGTACGAGTACCTGGTTGACATTGTAACTCTTTACAAAATTAAAAAAATATATATATTGGGTAGGTGGGGCTCGATTTTAGGTATTTTTATTTCTAGAGACAGACCGTTCCCCAAATAAGCTAAGCTGACTTGACTGTTTAAACTTGAAATGCTAATAATTAAAAAAAAATATGGCCCAAATCCCCCTACTTGCTGAATTCCAGGAAAATAGTTGGGGCCGTTTCCGAGATTCAGAAAATATATATGTACATACGAGATTAATTCATTTAAATATTTTGCGACCAGCCGCCTGCCTGACGTCAACTTATCTTAGTCGCCATTTACACCTCGGTAAGAAAGAGGGTAGTCTATTCTACTCAACCGGATACCACACAACGACCTTAGTCCCCTTTTACGATACCTCGGTAAGAAACGAGTTTGGTATATTCTAGAAATGAGCCACGAAAACTTTATAATTGACAGCTCAAATATCAAAAGTAATAATAAAATTATTTTGCTATAATCCGCGATGAAGTTCGACTTCATCGAGTTCATCGCGGATTATAGCAAAATAATTTTATTATTACTTTTGTATTTTGGATTTCCGAAAAGTAACGCCTAATTCTATAAATTAGCTCAAATATCATTTGCATTCTATTCTAATATTTAGGATTTTTCAGTGCCCAAAAACAGGAATAAAATTCATTTTTTTATAATGAAACCTTTTTCCCCCCGAAATACCACACATGCCTCGGATTCGAACATGTGATCCTGCGAAAGAATTTTTCGTTCTTCCAAAATACGCGCGTATCTCACTTTCAAATTCGCCTACATTAATCTTATTCCTTATTTGGTCCACATAATTTATCTTTGCCTTACACCGTCCGCGTTCCCTATATATTTTCCCTCCAATAATATCTATGACGAAATTGGCCGTAGTGTATGGGATTTTATAGGATTTCTTTTGGCGAGTTAGTGCTTGACCCCATATCTCATGTCATTTTGAATGATATGTTATCCTCCGATCTAAATTTGTCAATCCGAAAATAATATAAATTATTTTTGGCTTAAATTATTTATGAATTGGACGTTATTTTTCCGAAATCCGTGGTACAAAATTAGAAAAATCCTGTTAATTCTACAGGAATAGGGTGAAATTGAAAAGCCATTTATTATCAACCGATGGAGAATGGAATGATGTGGATGGAGTTTGTCCCATATACTTATTTATTGAAAAAAAAAACCACTAGAACTGCATACATTCACTACCACAATCTCAATCCTTTCGTCCCATAACCGATGCAATATTAACAGATATATTTCATGACAAAATCGCGAAGCTGTGCATTTTCATAGTTCGTATATGGTATAATAACAGATATTTTAACGCGGATTATAGCAAAATAATTCATTATCTTTTGTATTGTTTAATTAATTAAATTTCCAACATACCTAAATAACCAGAAACTCTCAGCGCAAATTGCGGTAAATGATTTAATTTTTCTTTGCGTGTGGTATCCGGCTAAGTAGAATAGATCACCCTCATTTGTTACCGAGGTGTCGTAAAAGGCTACTAAGGTAAGATGACCCGCCGTGTGGTATCCGGCTATGAAGAATTGACCACTCTTTTCCTTACAGACGTGTCGTAATAGAATCATGAATCAAGAATCATTAAATCATGTGACATCATGCTTATAACATGTTGTACAAACCCCACTTAGAGTGGGGTAAGGGCAGTTAAAGGGATGATGATGAATTAATTATCTCTTATATTATTGAATTCAGTAAAATTTCGAACATACCTAAATAACCAGAAACTCCGCCATTTTCGTGGATTATATCACAACTCTATTGTTACTTAGGTAACCTACTTGTTTTGTAGGTTTATAAAAACATTCTTTCCATACAAATACAAAAGAAGTTAAGCAAATTCCGTCTTAAAGAGGTTTGTTATCTATTCAATTATTTGTCTTTGGTTTGCCTTTGTTTACGATCCAGATGTTATAATACAAGTTCATGGAAACATGTTTGTACGTGCCTTCGTAAAACAAAAGATTATGAATGAAATATCAATAGAATAGTTTATTATCCGTTCACTGATAAACTACCACCGCCGTGTGGTATCCGGCTAAGTAGAATAGACCCTCATTTCTTACCGAGGTGTCATAAAAGGCGACTAAGGTAAGTTGACTCACCGTATGGTATCCGGTTTAGCGGAATAGACCACCCTCTTTCTTATCGAGGCGTCGTATACGACTAAGATAAGTTGACGTCAGGCAGGCGGCCGGTCGTAAAATACGAAGCCAAATCATGTGACAACATGTTTATAGCATGTTGTGCCGACCCCACTTAGAGTGGGATAAGGGCAGGAAGATGATGATGACTGATAAACTAAGAATTTCACGACACGAATTTCTAGACTCCACGACAAAATCGCAAAGCTTTGCTTTGGCTTTGGCTAATTCTGCATGTATTAGGTATGAGAACAGATATCTACATTTAGCATTACATATATTTTCCATTATCGCGGATTATATCAATATAATATTTTCATTACTTTTGTATTATGGACCTCCGCAAAGTAACGCCTAATTATATAAATTATTTATGGTTTTATTATTTACTAAGTCAGTTTCACAAAGTTTGTTGTAAATTCTATTTTATCCACAGTTAAAAATATAAATTAAGCCAAAAAAAGGAAAGAAAAATACCTACATAAGAATTCCTTGTCAAAAAAAATCATTAATTGAAATTACCGAAAAACTAGTTATTGCGACTCATAAGAGATAGAGAGATGCTGTCGCGGACTTTTGTGTAGTATTTTTGTAGATCTACAATTCTCTGGTAAATCAATTGCTTTTACACGATGTTGAATTTCGATGGGAATCGAACCCCATATGGAGCTGAAGACCAGTCAATTTTCAACTTTAGCTAACTCGTATGTTAACTGGCTTATGAAATATGAGTTAAAATAAGTAAACCCTGTTTGTACACCGAGGATATGCAAATTAAAAGTAAATAAAAGAAATATTACCGTTTAATTTTATAAAACCGTATAAATTACGTAACAGTTTCTCAAAATGGTCACCGCAGACCGCAAAGATACATTTTGATTTTAGAATGTATATTCTGAAAATCTATATATATAGATGTTTCATCATTCTCCGGCACTTATCCCACTCTAAGTGGGGTCGGCACAACACGTATTTTTCCACTTTTATAGAAGCAGGCGTTACTTTGTGGAATTCAATAGCTCAGAAGTTACAATAGAATAATTTTTCTATACTAATATTATAAAAAGGAAAATTTGTATATGTTTGTAGTTTTGTGTTTTCACACAAAAACTACTGGACCGATTTAAAAAATTTCTTTCATCAATTGAAAGCTGCATCTTTACTGAGCAACATAGGCTATATAACATTTTCAAAGATTCTACCAGATTTTACCACGATAAAAGTAATCTATTTCCCACTTTAGTCAACCGTATACACAACAAAAATCAAATCGATCCATAACTCAGTTCGAAAATGAAAAAAGGCCAAATAACTTTCCAATTTATCCAAGTAAAATATGATTTATTTCAAAATTTACATCGTTTTAATTACACTACCGCATTTAATAGCTACGGTCGTATTATCTTATAATTAATTAGATGAATAATTAGGAGGCGAATGTTATCTTGGAAGAAATTGGTTTCAATTAAAGATAGGTCATCTATCTCCTACCATTATACATAGAAAATATACATAGAAATTATGGAAAAACAAAAATATTACAAAAGCTACCAAGATCCGGCTTGTGCAGACGCTTGTTTTTCCTATTTTTCTTTACGCCGCGGAGACAGGGACTTTTAAGTAATTTAATTTTTGTATATAAAAACATAAAGAATTATAAAACAATTGGTGATGTATATAATAGACAAAGTAGGAACTGACATAAGCTTGCGACCCCTGCTTTGCATCTTGAAAAAGTACGTAAGTCGTTTGTGGTTTTGGGTCTAAGATTCTATGATAAAATTCCGCAATCAATTTTAGCTTTGCCATTACAGCAGTTTAAAAACACTATTAAGGAGAGGCTGTACAGAAAGCCTACTATACCGTCGAGGATTATTTAGACGAAAAGAATGCGTGGATATAGATATTGTTCGACCCTGTACAATATAGAAACGATTAAATGTAACTAGTATTAAGAATTGTATTTTTAAAAAAAGAGCAACCCCCGAGTTTCTTGCTGGCTCTTCTTGGTAGGAACAGCTTTCCGAACCAGCAGTAGAGTTGATTCAAAAGCACTTGTTGACAAGTTTATTAAAATAAAGAATATTTTGAATTTAAATTTTTGCGACAGGTCGATAAGAAAACAAATTGATGCTCTGGAGATGTGGTGCTGAAGACAAATGCTGGGAGTCTCATGGACCGAATTTCGCTACCAACGTCCCTATTTTCCAGGAAATCGGCACTAAACAGCGACTATCGATGTTAAGTACAAAGTCGCATTCTGAAGTTCTTTGCACATGTCTCCCGTAGAGGAAATAGCTCCATCGACCGCCTTGCCGTGCAGGGTGGAGTTGAAGGCACAAGAAGACGAGGAAAATCTCCTACGGGTTGGACTGAACAAATTAAGGCTACAGTTGGTTGGTTGGTTAGGTCCCTTACACGAGTGTACCAGGCTATCAGCTAGTAGACATAAGTAACGAATGCTTGTGAGGCGAATAACATCTGCCCCTAAAGTCACTTCATGATGACCACGACCGCTCTGACAAGAGTGATACGACGAAGAAAAGACCCTTATACAATCTGAAGCCCGACATCCACTTAACCGAAGAGGAGAGATAGGTTTTGTATACCAATCAGTTATCTCTATTTAAGCTAAGTGGAGAAAAGATGTAGAAATGACGATATCTGAGTGGAGAGAACAGAGGAGATAGGTTCTCCTCTGTTCTCTGCTTTAGTGATACCGGGCCTAAGTGTGGTCGGCAGAATATGTTTTCATCTTCCCTTCTCTTCTCTTATTAGTCAACTCTAACGCTACTTTATAAACATATCATACTTTACTCTAGTCGGTATCCAGCTGAGTAGAATTGACCAAACTCTTTTATTACCGAGGTGTCGTAAAAGGCGACTAAGGTACGTTGACCAACCGTGTGGTATCCGGTTTAGTAAAATAGACCACCCTCTTTCTTACCAAGGTGTCGTAAAATACGACTAAGGTAAGTTGACGTCAGGCAGGCAGCCGGTCGGAAAAACGCAGCCAAATCATTTGACAGCATGTTTATAACATGTTGTGCCGACCCCACTTAGAGTGGGATAAGGGCAGGAGGATGATGATGACTTTACTCTAGTCATACATCCATCAACATCATTTGGTAAAATGATTTTCTTCTCTTAATTACATTAAAGTACTTTTCTTTCCAAAAGTGATAACATGTAGAGGCGTGACCCAGGAAAAAATTTTAGTTACGATCAACTTATGGTGCAAACTCAAAAATCTAAAACTGACCTAGCAATAAGAAAGTTCTAGTACATTATTCTACTAGAACTTTCTTTCTAGTAGATATACGACTAGTTACGATTCGTGCAAATTAAACCTATAATACGCCCTTTCAAATATGGGGTATGTCGAAACTCCTATAAACTACGTCAAATACCATTAAATATAATAGTCCTCATGCGCAAAACAGTTATACATAAAATAAATATTGCTAGACACGCATTACCTAGCTCAAAAACATGTTTATTACCTTATTTTATGAGTTCTATTCATAATTACTACATAACTTAACTAGTGGTGCGTAAAATCAATGTTATGACTATAACATACCTTTTTCTACGGCAAAGTTGGCGATTCGAAGTCAAAAAGGCACCACAAAATACATTCCATACAAGGTACACACAACTTTAGGCCAATACATGTATATCTACACAAACAGCATTTTCTTGTTCACAAGATGAATCACCTAAGAATGCACTGATACACTTTAAGACATTCACGGAAACTTACATGACACACACTAAAACACTTATATGATACCATTAACGTATCTAGTCGCTTTAACTACACTTTGATAGCAATTTCGAAAAGACAAAAGTTTTAAGTTCACGGGAAAATAGCACGATAATCCCACTCCACGTCTAGCGCACGACTACTTCGCCGCTGTCAAAAGTATAAACCGGCCAAATCTACAGACCCACGCGCTGAGCTATTTCATGCTCGCATCCAGTGCTCTTCAACTTTACCGGATTGGCGCGAGAGAAACTATAAACAAAACTCGAAAAAACTTTTGTTTTGAGTTGTTTAAACGTTCCCTTTTCAGTTAAAGCACTCCACTGAATATAAGAGCATGTAAATAATGAACCGCACGTGTTTATAAAGTGTCAATATCGTGTTAATTCACATTTTGTTTACGGTTAACGCACGATCGCGGCACAAAATTGTACATATCGTGTACAGTGAATATAACTACAAGTTACTAAAGTATCGAATATGCAGCTAACTTCATGCGTAAAAGAAAGCCGCTTACCTGGAGTTTTTGTATTATTTTTTGTATTAAAACTAACTGTATAGTTTAATGGTCTTTTGTATAACAAAGAATTTAACACGGCAGCGGATAATAACATGGTGTTCCTATTTCGTTTTTTTAGTTTTATTTTATTTTAAGTAATTTTGGTACGAGCCTATCTTATCATGTTTCGGTAGGCGAAACGATGTTGCGATTTTTATAGTGAATATGTGCAGTTCTGGTTTTATATAGTAACTAGCGGCCTGTCCTTGCTTCGCAGGGGTATAAATAAATATAGCCCATGTCACTCAGCGAAAAAAAATGAGTAAAATCGATCCAGTAGTTTTGATTTATTCATTACTGCCCGTGGCCCACAAGCGTTAAATTTAAAGAAAAAAAATTTCCCTTGCTATCTTTGGAATATCTAAATTCATATACTACATTACATTATTATTTACTTATTTATTTATTACATTTTTTCCTATGTATTTTTATTTTTAGTATTAATTACAGAAAGTCTTTATACACAACATTCACAGCTTACTAATCGTAAATGAATGAAGTAGGTATGATAACGGATTACATAGTTTGTTAATCGCGGATTATAGCAAAATAGTTTCACCACTTCTTTTGTATTTTGAAATTTCTAAATTAAGCTGATATCTATTAATTTTAAATTGCTTTAAAATGGCACTATGTCCTGCAGTTAATAACTGTCGGTGTTATAAAAAGAAAAAATTAGTGAATTAAAATAGTTGTTACTCAATCTTGTAACGTCTTTTGTCTAATATTGGCGCCGCAATTAATTATATTTGTATTTGTGTTAATTAATTGTTTGTCCCATTATCATTATCGGTCGTTATGTCGAGAGTCTACAGACCCGTTGTCTGTACGATGTGGGACAAGTAGATTGCTGTACAATTTATACAATATTGTTCATAATAATGTTCATTATTTAGTGACACGCGATTCTTAAGCTGTCACGCATGACGGTTTAATTACATCATAAAGAATAGGGCTTTATTTTTTTAGGTACAGCTTGGTCTTAGCTTCCCGACGCCGCGCGGGTCGAGCTCCATGGGTCCTCTATAATTGACGATTAGAAACGATTAAGCGAAAGTTATCGATGGGAAAAAATAATCGATTTTTAATAATCGATTATTTTTTCATCAAAAATCGATTTTTTAATCGATTATTTTAGGTATCCTTCTTTTTCTTGATTTTTAAGATTAGATATGCATTGTTGAATGTAAGCAATTGAGCCAAACTACACATTTAATTCTAATTTCATAAACAGCGCATCTGATATTATTTCTTGGTAGTTGTCCACTTTATTTAGCCTTTATTGTAATTCATTATTAATATAAAAAAACAACTTTTAAAATAGTCAGAAAAAAAGGATTTTTATAAAACAATTTTTTTCGTGGCGAATTTAATTACGCTGTCATTTGAAAAGCTCAATTGGAAACGGACGGTCTCGAATTCAAAATACCCTGATCGATTCCATATACCTAACACCACTCTCTGTTATTTTTTTAATATCTTCTATAATAGGTACATATAAAATTGGATAAAGTTACGGCCTGTTACTATCCCACTGCTGGGCATAGGCCTCTTCTCTCCGTTTTTTTTTTTTTTGGAGAGAAGGATTGGAGCTAAGACCTACCACGCTGCTCCAATGCGGATTGGTAGGTTACACATATCCCCAGAATTGTCTAGAGATATGCAGGTTTCCTCACGATGTTTTCCTTCACCGAAAAGCGTTTGATAAATTGCAAGTATCAATTAGACACATAAGTTTTACTAGAAAACTCATTGGTGTCTGCCCGGGGTTTGAACCCTAGACCTCCTCGAAAGAGGTGCGCCTCTTTCGAGGAGGTCTAGGGTTGTTACCACTGTGTTACCACTGGGCTACCACAGCACCAAAAATTGGATAAATTGTAACAAAATTGCATTGATCTCTAAAAAGGATAGCCGAAAAACACATAAAACCACCTGCCATCCCTCCCTCCCACTGGAATGGCTTTCAAAAGGCACACAAACGATATCCGTGTATAACGATAAATCACGTGTACTCATTCATTTATCCGCAAAATGGCGGCGAGGCGCGAAAATGCGAACATTTAAGAACGCAAGAATGAATGCATGTGTGTTTAATTTGAGTAAAACCACATTTATACGTTACTAGCAATCGCCAGCGGCTCCGCCCGTGTGGAAAGAATAAAACCGTAATATAGTATTTTAATCATCATCCTCCTGCCCTTATCCCACTCTAAGGGATCCGCACAACATGTTATAAACATGCTGTCACATTATTTGGCTGCGTTTTCACGACTGGCCGCCTTCCTGACGTCAACCTGACGTCAATGTCAGGGTATCATTGTACATATTGCTCCCATCCCCGCCGACAGCTCTGATCCCAGAGAACAAACGCCTTCTCCGGGTAGGGGCCCCTCGAAAGAGAAGCCCACCTCCGCTAACTGGTGCATCGGGAGCACCAGATGCACCCACCGCCTCGGGGACCTGTAAGCCAGACGTCCGATATACCCCGTTCGGAACGTCCGAAGGTCCCCTGACAGGGTGGTAGACGATGGACTTAGGCAAGTCGCTACCACCTAGACTCGCCAGCAGTAGATTGGATCCAGAACAAAAGTTCTCGGAACCGCTGCACCGCCCCCGTCCGCAGAGCAGAAGGAGGCCACCGCTGCCCGCGATCGCTCCCTACCCACCGTGTTATCTGATCACGGTCGACAGGGAGAGACCGCGCCCCAAGTGGGGACCCCTACGCCATGGTGGGCGTTACCGCCTCCACCGGGTAATTTTTTATAGAGGTTTTCTTCCTCGCAACCCGTAGGTCCCCGTTTCCATTGCTGGGCTTCCGGGCTTGACCAACGGTGGCCGTAACCATGTCCAGTCAGACTTAGAGTAAGCCCAACTGAACCCGTCGCTCATTAGAGACTTCACCCCCAACCCCCCCGGAGTCCCCGGCCGTCCAGATTGCCCTCTGGTAATCAGAGGGACAACTAGATAGGCCACCCCTCATATAGCATCTAGCAAATAACATCTACCATATGTCTAGCTTTTAAGGTTAACCCACTTTAACCATTTTTACGGTTATCATATAACTTTATTACGACGCCGTGTTGTATCCGGCTGAATAGAATAGTACCACCCTCATTTCTTACCAAGATGTTGTAAAATACGACTAAGGTAAGTCGACCCACCGTGTGGTATCCGGTTAGTAAAATAGACCACCCTCTTTCTTACCGAGGTATCGTAAAATACGACTATGGTAAGTTGATCTAGGCAGGCGGTCGGTCGTAAAGTACGTAGCCAAATCTTGTGAAAACATGTTTATAACATGTTGTGCCGACCCCACTTAGAGTGGGATAAGGGCAGGAAGATAATGATTTTGTACTCAACTGTCATCTCCAATTTCTCTCATTTCACGCACAAATGTAGCTGATCCCAGGAGGCCAGTTCACTCGCGACTAATTAGCGAATATTACAGCGTTTAAACTTTAAAACTTTTACTAATTAAACCGAATATGTTGAAGCTTTTTAATCCAAGCTTACTTAGTAAAATTATAACACTCAGATTAACAAAAATGGGTATACATTCAAATTATTCTTCATTGAAATTTGTAAAAGTTTGTTGATTCGTCAACTCTACTGCTGGTTTTCAAAAATGCTTCATTCGTTTGTTCATTCTTAGGCGCAGTGGGTAGTGATCCTGACACCGCATGTCCCGGGTTCGATTCCCGCCGATGACCAACATTTTCTATAAATCAATTTGTTGATTTTGAGTCTGGGTGTATATTTGTATTTATTTAAAACTTATAAGTATGTATTCACCAGTTGTCTGTCACCCACACTAGTATTAAAATACTTTGAGGACGGACGACCGTGTGTGTAAGTGTCCCATATATTTATTTATTTTTTTATTATTTATTTATTGTGCCCACCGCATTTATAATTATATATATTTTCTATTTTACTTCATCGCGGATTATAGCAAAATAATTTTATTATTACTTTTGTATTATGGATCTCCGCAAAGTAACGCCTAATTCTATAAATTATTTAAAGCCTTGTTTGTACTTTATTTAATTTAAATATTACTACTTAAATAATTTATAGAATTAGGCGTTACTTTGCGGAGATTCATAATACAAAAGTAATATTAAAATTATTTTGCTATAATCCGCGATTAAGTAAAATAGAAAATATATATACCTTATGCTAAATGTAGAGTGGACAATCGGTTATCATACCTGATACATGCAGGATTCGTAAAAAACACATGCACAAACCTCCACCACCGCCACCACAATACACAAGCACTATATACGTTCACTATCACAAACTCAACAATCGTTTCGCCCCGCAACCGAAGCATCATCAGGAGATAGACTCCACGACCAAAATCGCAAAGCAGGCTTTGCGAGTTTGTATCAGGTATGATAACCGATTGTCCACTCTACATTTAGCATTATATATATTTTCTATTTTACTTAATCGCGGATTACAGCAAAATAATTTTATTATTACTTTTGTATTACTACTTACTTACTCTCCGCGAATTCGTTACTTTGTACTTAAGTAACGAGATAAAAGTAGCATGTCAATGTTTCTCAAAATCAGAAATTAAATAGATCTTTCCGTTCGGACGTGAAAGAAAGATAAAACAAACAAATACGTTTTCGTTTTCACATTATTAGTATGGACGTTACCGCATTAGGGAATTTTAGGGCCTTAGGGCACAGAATTTGGGGTCTCGTTTAAAAGAAATAATTAAAAATTCTTGAACGCACTCAATATATTATAACCCAAGAACCATCACTCAACAAACTCGCCCAAGTAAGTTATTTTGTAAGATAAATTTAACAATACCATTTTTAGCGACTCAAACGGTTCAATACATAGTTGGTAAGTTTAAGCGCAAAATTTACAAATACAAATTCAAATTCAATATATTCTTTATTCAAGTGGACTGTTCTCAGTATTTTCGAATCGTCAAATGTTTTAAAGAAGCTACCACTGATTCGGAAGTTTGCTCCTACCGAGAAGAACCAGAAAGAAACTCGGCGGATAATATTTTCAACAAAAAATAATTACAACTTGATCTATGGTTATCTTCATCCTCCTACACCTACACCTTATCAAATTCAAATTCAAATTCAAAATATTCTTTATTCAAATAAACTTGTAAACAAGTGCTTTTGAATCGTCAACTCTACCGCTGGTTCGGAAAGCTGTTCCTACCGAGAAGAGCCAGCAAGAAACTCGGCGGTTGCTCTTTTAAACATATAATTCTTAATACTATTTACATTCAGACGTTACTGTCTTGTACAGGTTCAAAGAGAGCTATATCCACACATTCTTATCTTCTAAATAATCTTCAATAGTATAGTAGGCTTTCTGTATCAGCCTATTTTTAACAGTGTTTTTAAACTGCTGCAATGGCAAAGCTGAAATGAGGGTGTTCTGTTCTACACATCCCGATACCACACAGCGAGTTAACATACCTTAGTCAGCTATTACGACACCTCGGTAAGAAATGAGGGTGTTCTCTACTCACCCGAATACCAAACGGCGGGACAACTTACCTAATATACCGGGCCCATATATACTTGTAGGTTAAAAAAAACCACATTTTTTCTTTCGGGAAAAGTTTAAAAAAATATTGAATACTTCAACACTAAGGTTAACTCGGAAGTTAAAGTTAAGTAATAAACAAGCGATAACCGCAAATTCGTTCACAAAACTTTTTTCCTGTGCCCTAAGGAAAAATGGGTTTTTATACTACATGCGTGACCGATATATAAGCTTTAATTGTTCTAAATTTCATCAATATCGTTTCAGTGTATTTCCTGTGAAAGCGTAACTACAGAGCGTAAAAGAGAGACTTTCGCATTTATAATGTTAAGTAAGTAAGTAGCGGTCTGTTACTATCCCACAGCTGAGAATAGGCCTCTTTTCTCCGTTTTTGGAGAGAAGGTTTGGAGCTAAGACCTACACCGCTGCTCCAGTGCGGATTGGTAGGTTACACATATCTCCAGAATTCTCTACAGATATGCAGGTTTCCTCACGATATTTTCCTTCACCGAAAAGCGTGTGATAAATTGCAATTATCAATTAGATACATAAGTTTTAACAGAAAAACTCATTGGTGTCTGCCGTCTGACCTCCTCGAAAGAGTCGCACGGTGTTACCGCTGGGCTACCACAGCTTTGTTATTTATAATGTTATTATACATATATTAACGCCTCGTACTATACTGTCGCAATATATTTTTATGACAATATTGCTATTATTATAGTTGCAGGATAATGCCGTGTGGTATCCGGCTGAATAGAATAGTACCACCCTCATATCTTACCGAGGTGTCGTAAAAGGCGACTAAGGTAAGTCGACCCGCCGTGTGGTGTCCGTCTGAGTAGAATAGACCAACATCATATCTTACCGAGGTGTCGTAAAAGGCGACTAAGGTAAGTGACTCACCGTGTGGTATCCGGTTAAGTAGAATAGACCACCCTCTTTCTTACCGAGGTGTCGTAAATACGACTAAGGTAAGTTGACGTCAGGCAGGCGGCCAGTCTTAAAAACGCAGCAAAATCATTTGACAGCATATTTATAACATGTTGTGCCAACCCCACTTAGAGTGGGATAAGTGCAGGACGATGATGAATGTTAGTATGGATATATTTACGCCTCTTAATATACTGTCGCAATATATTTTTATGACAATATTGCTATTATAATAGTTGCAGGAGACTTGAATATAATAAGCTTTTTAAAATCTTGGATAATCAAAGCTTACTAGATTTAGGAGAATTAGAAAATTTTATGTGTAAAAAAGTATCAAGTTAAATTAAATTAGAATTTGTAGGGGACTCACGGTAATGTTTGAATAAATATAAAAAGGACAATGAAAAAACTTGTTAGGTGTTAGCACGACGTTTAATGACAGAGTAAGAAAAAAACGGTACAGGAAGATCGTAATTAGCGTTAATTCAACTCATAGTATTTGCTATTATAATTGCGCAGGCGCGTAGAATCTTTAACAGAATTAGATTTTGTTTGGCAATATAATACATTTAAGGCTGGCTTCCCTACAAGTATAATTACTATATAGAGATCTAATTCTCTCAAATCCATAACTGGTATAATTCTACCATTCCATTATTCGTTGAATGTGAAATTTCGTTCGTCAACCGCAAATTATAATAGTTCTATTGGATTCACAAAATAGCCGCGTGTTGCCATATTATTGCGTACTATCAGATTTATAGGTGCAATTCAATTCGGGCTGCATTCTTTTTGCAGCTGTTACCATTCTGCTGTTACTCGCCACTAATACCAAAAGCTTAACCCGCTTCGTTCAGGTTAACTTAAATATTAAAACACATTCATATTCTATACATTGACCCACAGTGTGGTATCCGGTTAAGTATAATGATAATAAATAATAATAAATATATGGGACTCTTACACACACGGTAGACCGTCCCTTAAGTAAGTAACTTAATACTTGTGTTATGGTAGACAGACAACTGGTGAATATATACTTATATAATTTTAAATATATAGTTAAATAAAAATATATACCCAGACTCGAAGAGCAACAAATTCATTTATAGAAAATTTAAATACAAATATATACCCAGACTCGAAGACCAACAAATTTATTTATAGAAAATGTTGGCCCTCGGCGGGAATCAAACCCGCGACCCGAGGAGCTGAAGGCGGGGTCACTACCTACTGCGCCGACGGGCCATTCAAAAAATTCAAAAGTAGAATAGATCACCCTCTTTCTTGGTGTCGTATAGTACGACTAAGTTGACATTAACCAGGCGCCGGTCTTAAAATACGTTGCCAAATCATATGACACCATATTTATAACATGTTGTGCCGACACCACTCAGAGTAGGATAAGGGCATGATGATGATGGTTTGCTATATCTTGAGGTGAGGTTGACATTTGAGGAAACTGTTTGAGACTAACTTCCCCGTTACACTCCATTAGAGTGTTATTAAAATTGAATAAAACTCTCATTTATTGTAATTCAAACATTTATTTCCACGCTATAAAGTAATTCTTAAATATATAATTTTGTTCTCAACAACGTATTCTTTAAGTACAATCCATTGATTTGCTTAAATAATTAAACGTAATAGAGGGTATTTTAACAATATGGTTTAGTCGTGAAATAGGTACAGAAATACATAAATAGACTTTTACATGATGGCAAGTTTAAGATGAATAATTAAATAAAAACATTAAGTTGCGGGTAGTTTTTAAAAGAAAGTCAAACAATACTCCCGTATTTTTGGCTTAGTTTTGCATATCAATGTCTGCGTTTTTATAATCGTATACAGAGATTTAGCTCAATATTTAACCGATAC
The DNA here is from genome assembly GCA_029227775.1 of Morpho helenor. Taxonomy (NCBI): domain Eukaryota; kingdom Metazoa; phylum Arthropoda; class Insecta; order Lepidoptera; family Nymphalidae; genus Morpho; species Morpho helenor. The sequence goes on along the minus strand of JARGCU010000005.1, from coordinate 12,155,036 downwards.
ATTACTTAATTTTCTAGTTCTCTTAACTTGATTGTCCTTTTGTTTTCAACCTTAGAAATTTTACTCGTAAAAGCCGTAAAAACGATATAACAACAATGTTATGAGTATGTCACTAATATCATTGTCCATCACTAGTCGATAAGTATTACATTTGTCAATATGGCGTTACACTACCATAAGTGTTTAAGTGTATTAATATTGTCTTCAAAGCCATAATAAACACCTTGTACAAAAGCATTATATAATTAATATTATTGCCCGAAGCACAAATTGCCCGACAAATAGCATTTTCAAAATCTTCTCTTCGTATAAGACATGACTAACGGTTATTTCTCATATCGACATCCATTAAAGAACATATTTCGTGGTAGAGCAAACTGTTAATAAAACCAATGTACTTAAATGCTTGTAATTAAATATGTGTGCGAAGTCTGGACTGTCTATAGTTTCAGCTATTTTTAATAAATAAGTGTCAAAGAAAAATATGAAATTTTTAATTATATATGGCTAAAGCAACTGATTGCATCATATAATTGTGTGACAGTTTAACATTTATAACGTTTATATTAACTACCAAATTAACCTCTGAGAGAAAATTATACACATTACCTCACTAGTTCTTCTTGCCAGTTGAATAACCGATAATTCCAGTTTAATCGGCACAAATTCGTTGTTAAATAATTAGGTCCTTGCTGACTAAAAAGAACATGTTAGGTCTCAGTGTATGCAATTACAAAAGGAACTCGTCACCTTGCGGTACACCTTTCAATTAAAGCAAAGCTTACTTAAATCTATATCACAGTTCCGTTCTAATATTGCACATTTTATAAAACTCCTTTTCGGGGAGCAGATACTCTTTCGTTATCGTTTTAAACTTATTCAACTCGCAATGACTGCTGGCCTCGCAGCCTGTGAAGTGAAGATACTGAGCGGTAGACTCTCCAGCTTTGGCTAAATAGATTGGCTGGAAGAGAATATTACTGTTAGAAAAATGAAATAGTTGTTATAAAATATACATGTAAATTTAAAATCCGCAATATAGTATGTGATAAAACTGACAATGTATAAGATATATGTATATAATTTTTTTTTAATTACTAGAATATTTACCTTGTTTTTTGTTTTTTCATATTGTGGTAATCCAGAGCAACTATATTGTTTAACAATGTAAGGAAAAACAAACAAGTCTGCAGAATTAATTATAATCCTAAACACAGTTTCTTAGTTAGGAGTCAGATTCTCCCATTCAACCCATTCTTCCATTTCAACTGCCAAATTATTACTTTTTTTTAAAAACCATCTTGTAAAAGTAGGTAACGCAATATTATTGAAAATCATACGACAAAAATAAATAAAACAAAATAAATAAATAGATATTCATATATAAGATATCGACAAGCAACCGACAGTGTAAGGGGAAACATCAAAAGCCAATCTCACTTGCACGTGATGCACCGTGCTGTTAAACTAGAGAAGCTCTGGTTATCTTAACTGCACATTTCCTTTTCGGATTACAGCATGCTCATAAGATAGAAACTATTTTAATTGTAAATTTCCGAATTTTGTTGGGACTTAATACTAAAACCTTCGTCTCGTTTCGGATTAATTCTACACCATTTGTCGACTTACCATGACTGTGAACTCTCCCGTACCCTTCGAACGATACATCTCCAGACCGAATAGCGACCCATAGTCAGGAATACTCTGTTCATGCCTGATGACCTTAGTCACTTCCATCAGGGCGCCGATGTTAAAGTCGTGGGCGGAGTACTGGCGGAACCTCTGCTTGATCGGTTTTCCTAATGTTATTTCGTTGGCAGCTTGGATGAAATCGTTCAATATAACGCCTACAAAAAAGAAATATGTTGTTTATAAAGCGTACTGTATTATCTGCTCTTTTATTGTTTAATTAGTGATGCCTTTTATCACAGTGAAATTATGTGATCTTTGGGCTGCAAAGTGACGAGTTTTGAATAAGAATTTAAAGTTAGTAAAGTACTATTAAAAATTCATGAAGCCCTTTACACTAAGGTATAACATATTGATGAATACTTGATATCTATAGAGACGTTTGTGTCTATTTTATAAACAAATAATTTTCATAATAATCAAATGAAAAATATAAAAAACTAATGAAGCGCTTTACACTAAGTTATAACATCGTGATAAATACATCAAGTATTTATCACGATGATCTATAGATTTATCTATAGAGACGATTGTGTCTATTTTATATACAATTTTTTTGATAATTAAATGAAAAATACTCTGTATTCAAGTAGGCTTTTGCAAAGCTCAGAATCGAATAAGATTCAGATTTCTATTCTACCGAGTAGAATAAAAAAAAGTCAGTCTAATCCATAGTTGGCTGTAATTCGATCGTGTTATTATCACTGAGACATACAGAATTTGTAATATAAAAAAGCGACATCCACTAACCCCCACCAATTTTCTTCATCTCCTCGTAACGGAAGTACAGCCTGTAAGCTAATCTAGCGGCTTCCCCAAGTTTAGGTAACAGCGGTTTCGCCCACTCAGGTATGTCTAGACCGAGGCTAACCTACAAAATAATATAGAAGTATATTTCTAGAAGTGAAAACGCATGATAAATTGGCAATATCAATAAAAATCATCAATTTCCAGGCAACTCATTGATTGTCACTATTCCAACTTCTACGAACATCTAGGTTTCGGAAGAGTTTAAAATCTATGCAATGACGTCAAATAATTTGCGTACAATCACGAATTCTTACTTGGCTTCTGAACAAGTCGAACAGTGTTTCGAATAGAATGGGATTTTCAGTGAAATTCCGCCCAGTCTCCTTTTTCACAATTGTCACCAGTTCTTTGAATTGTACGAACTCTTGATGAATGGACTCCTCCTTACCCATCGCCATTAGCTCTTTAAAGCGCTTGCAGTTCGAGTAATAGCGCAACTGGAAAAATTAAAATTATTATGAGTTTATGAGTAAAATAACGTAAATAATCTTTTGATGTATTGCTGCATCTATTTCTAGTTTAATTAGAAAGGCAAAATTTTACCGCTATGGTAAGCTTACTTCGAGCTACATGATATAACAAGATAAATCTTAAAAGACAAGGTAAAAGATTGTAAGACAAATAATTTTAGTCATAGCTTTTTTTGAGAAAATATTTCATGGGTGCAAACTGCCAGGAATTTGTACCATCTGATGATTTGCCCATGTACCACTAAATCAAGAGTTAGCCTCTTGATTTAGTCGTGCATACTTTGTAGAAATTTCAAATTCCTTCATAGAAGGAAGTAGCCCAAGGTTCATTCTTATTCGCTACACTATGCCTTAAACCTAATTCCTCTAAATTCACGCTTGTGGAGAAAATTTCTTAAACTGTTAGCATGTGTCTTAATCTGTTAGCATGTTTTGATTAACTTGAATAAATCATCTTCACCCTACTTATGAATAATCTAACTATGCTGGTCCTTCCTTCTTTTCGCATTGCAGGAATAATATTTTAACTTTTAGCCTTTTAAATATGATAAGAACAATTAATAGACATTATATCCCTCATAAAAATAAAGCATTTGAATCATACAACTTACATAATCCTCGCTCAAAGGAACAGCCGTGTACGGAACGGGTTGCCAAACTTTACCCAGGCCTTCATCCCACTGCTGATCAGTTTCTGGAGGATACAACGCAGACATGGCCACTTGGGCGGTCATCTTTGTCCTCTCTTTGTCAGTGCTCCTCAGTGCTATTTCATCTTTTAAGTATATACTGGACAATAAACCATATCCTTGAGGCCCGTATCTTTGTCGAATGAATTTCCCAATCTGAAAGGACCGTCGTTTGCCTATCTGAAATTGTAAAATTATTAGTTTGCTAAATAACCCAATTTGCGTTGCCTAATATTTGAATAGGAACTCTGTCCAAATGACTGAGAATGGATGTTGTGTACGATACGATCTTTAAGGAGATTCTGGATTGACAAAGGTGATAAATCCCTTACAACCCCTTTTGTAAACAATGATTAACTCGAGATAACATCTTATACATGTGAACGAAAGGTTTTAGATCTTAACTCAAGCCTTGTCTCTCTTTGTCTAAATAGTATATGTAGGTTCGGCCCTAAAAATGTCCTTGACTGAAATAAAAATATAGTAAAGCAAGGTTATAATAAAGTTGATTCAATTCGTTAGAATTTTTCTGGTTTCTTCATTCTGTGTGAACTTCCGCATAGCTTACAAAAACCTTGGAAATATATTAACAGATTCAATAATTTCTGTATCAACAAATTTAATAATTCTTGCGTGACAAAGTTTCCTTACCACTTTACAGAAAGTTAAGGAAACGCTACGACCCGCAAATTTTACGCTTTACGCAAATTTTATGAAAGAATGTTGTTTATAATGGTCTTATTTATTGGATTTCAACCCCTCTTGATATCGATCGCGACAACCCTTTGTGCCGTGATCCCTAGAATAAGAATAGTGATTTATTTTTTAATATTTTCATTCTTAAGGATAAAGTACAATAAAAACAAAGTTATTCGACCTGAGGACGTAGCATTTAGATCTTAGATCTTAAATCTACATTAGAGAGGTCTACAAGACAGTATATTTTTGAGTTGATGGAGTTGGAATCCCACTGGAAAAGGATCTTTATCGATTTCCATATGCTAAAAAGAATTGCTTGAAAGCAGAAAGAGTAGGAGCAGAATTTTCAACAAACTCGAAACAAAGTTCGATAATATTAATTTGAAATTATCTATATCCTGGCTAGAGTTTAAATTATCTATTATAGATGATTCTCATGATCATTAATTATCTGTAGAATTTAATGAGAGATGGCGCTTTTAATATTTATAAAGCGTCGCAAGAAGTCTGTAAAATATTAGGTTCGCTTGTTTTCATCTTGCTAATGGTGAGTAATTGTAGATCAATAATAAATTGGGTAGGGCTATAAATCAGCAATTTACTGCTAATTTCCATAAAAGCATGCAGATATAGAACTTAATCTTTTTAACTTACTGTCTGCCATATAAGAAAACTTACAATCAGAAAACCTCGTAACCGAAACATCATAGGAGATTATAGGAGGACTTTCACAAAATCTTAAAGCGAGCAAACTCTACCATTTCTAGCTTGGTGTAGATTAGTTGTAGATGCTTGTATAAGGTATGTAAAATGGATAGTATACTGTACATTTAGCATTACATACATATTATCCTATTTTGAAGTAATCATATCATTACGTTTTTATAAAGGTCTTCTGCAAATTACCGTCAAATATTTTTTTATATTTACTCACATTTGTACAGAAAAGATGAGAAGTGCGAGACTAAGTTGATATGGTTGTATGACTAGGGGGAGGCCGAAAAAGATGGATGGATTGTGTGAAAAATGATATGCATATTAAAAGAGTGGCACCAGAGTTGAAGAATCATAGAGGAGAATGGAAGAAGACATATTGTACCGACCTCACTTAGAGTGGGATAAGGGTAAGAGAATGATGACTCACATTTGTAAGACCCTCTAGACCTTCAATGTACGTCAAATTCGTCAGTTTTTCCTTCTGATCAGATAGAGAAAGTTCATCGGCATCCGGTGTTCTCTCACCGTGTCTGTTTACCTGAAACACAACATTTTAAACTACTTGAGTATTTTTATAACACGGATCACGGAACAATTTCAATTGGACATCTATTTTAAGTTTATTTTATTCATTATATATTTCAACTTAAGGGACTCAAGTAGAAGTACACACATTTGAGGTGTACTCCCAATAACATCACATGCCAGTTTTGTTATAGAAAATCGTCGATTTGCGTTACTCGATTTTTGAAAGCAGAAGAAAACGGTTGTTTTATCATATTAAATATAAACGTATCGCCATGGCAGTATAAAAATTAGCACAGAACACATTGTTTGTCTGAATTTTGAGGTTAACATTGCTAAATCATTAAAGACCATATGTAAATCCTTTTTTGGATATCGATATTATTTGCAAAACTTTGCGTATACGTCGTGATTTGCCTCACCATAATCCTAAACTAGTTCTAGGTTATTACAGTCCTAATGATAGAGCGAAGAATGCTTCGCTTTATCACTTTCTCTTAAATTTACATACTCTGAGACATGAGCTTTATACTACCAAAGCTTAAGTTTATATTACCAAGGGACTACCGCCCTTGCTAGTACTTCTTACGCTCCTGTACATCGCCCTTTTTTAAAGGAAGTACCAATGTACTTGTAACAACGTGCCACTAGGAAGGGGTCACCTCTTTATGTAACAACTAATTGAAGAATTAAGCCAGCCACTTCTGTTATTACTCTTTTAGATTCTTCGATATTTCAGCTGGAATACCCCAGAACCACTCCTGTCCCACATGTTTAAGATACTGTGATAAGTGATACCAATAATGGGAGTCATGTAAAAATTAAATCGGTTCATCTAATCAATAGATGTTGTGAGATTGAACAGCACTCGGTAAAGATAATGAAGAATATTGGTATTCTATCGAAATAGTACTTAACTTACCACAAATGCAAGCACCAGTTCTTTATCAGGTATTTCATTGTTGACGACGTTCCCACTGAGCTGATGCACGTGCAGAATGCACAAAAGGACGTACCACAGCATGGTTCACTATGGACAAAGAATTATGTTTTTCAAGTACAGAATTAGCTGCATATAAAGTTACGGCGTAGATATTATAAACATATTACGAACTAAAGTTATAGTTATCTATTCATATTATAAATAAAGATCACAAAAGCTGTATGTCTGGATTTTTGTAAAAGGTAAATTCTTGGTAAAAGTAATTTATAGAATTAGGCGTTACTTTGCGGAGATCCATAATACAAAAGTAATAATAAAATTAAAATTATTTTGCTATAATCCGCGATGAAGTAAAATAGAAAATATATATAATGCTAAATGTAGAGTGGACAATCGGTTATCATACTGATAGACTACACAACCAAAAACGTAAAGGCTTTGCGATTTTGGTGATGATGCTTCCGTTGCGGGGCGAAACGATTGTTGAGTTTGTGATAGTGAACGTATGTAGGCTTGTGTATTGTGGTGGCGGTGGTGGAGGTTTGTGCATGTGTTTTTACGAATCCTGCATCAGGTACGATAATCCATTGTCCACTCTACATTTAGCATTATATATATTTTCTATTTTACTTCATCGCGGATTATAGCAAAATAATTTTAATTTTATTATAATTATTACTTTTGTCTTGGTAAAAGTTTAAGTTAATGGTTTATTCTCCGGAACTGCTAAACCGATTTGAAGGGGATTTTCACTGGAAGATAGAGGAAGTTATGGAACAACATATAGGCTACTTTTATGCTAGAATACCAGTAAGGTCAGGATTTACACGAAAAGAAATTTTAAATGACTAAAACCGCGAGCTCAGCTTATACATATACCTATATATTATGTAATAAACTATTAGTAATTATAAATTAACCCAGTACCTGATCCTATCATGGATAAGAAGCGGCTAACAGTGGCCGAGGGTAATCCAAAATACTGGCATGGAAGGATGTGGGAACCCACCATAGCTTTTATCCCAAGAAAGCTCCTTATGACAGAACACAGTAAAGATAATGGTTTTCAGGGCAACCCGAGCAGTGCTCGGCGCCGCTTAGTAACCGGGCTAAGTGGTGTGAAATGGACTACCGAAGCTTCTGAAGAGGTAGGTCGTCAGGCCTCTGTAGGAAGAAATGCTACTGGCGGCCATGATACGGGAATGTCCATTACTAGGGAACATCGCATCGGCACATGGAATGTGCGTGGAATTCTTCAAACCGGCAAGTTGAGCATAATAGAGAAGGAAATGAACCTCCACAACTTAACAATCTTAGGTTTATGTGAGACCCACCAAAAAGGCGCAGGCCATTTCACCACTGCCATGGGAAACACTATGTACTACTCAGGAAACGATACTGAAAGCAAAAACGGAGTCGCTATCATTCTACCACCTCATCTTAATAAATATGTTCTCGGATACAATACCATCTCTGATAGGATTATCTCCCTGAAGTTGAATACCAAGCCGTGTATTTTGAATATTATTCAAATCTACGCCCCAACGGCACAATCATCAAATGAGGAGATAACTTCGTACTACAATGTGCTGATCGATACATTAAAATCCATACCGAACAGGGAAGTGTCTGTGATAATAGGCGACTGGAATGCAAAAGTAGGCAAGATTACTGTAGAAGACCATACGAAAAATTTTGTAGGAAAATACGGCCTAGGACAACAAAATGAACGCGGTGAGATACTTGTTGACTTTGCCATTGAACACAAATTTACTATAATGAATACCTGCTTTCAACAACACCCCCGTCGTTTATATACATGGAGGTCTCCAGGTGACAGACACAGAAACCAAATCGATTACATTTTAATAAATGCACGCTGGAGATCCTCCATACGGAAGGTGAAAACTTTTCCTGGTGCTGATTGTGGTACAGATCACATAATGCTCGTTGCATGGATTGCATTACGTCTTAAAGCACCTGCGAAGACTACATCATCGAATATAAGACATCTCGATGTAACTGAGACTAAAATTTTTCAGGATTCGATGAAAGAAAAACTCCAACACTGCCAGCTGACATGCGATAAAACCCCAAATGATATCTGGGAAGATTTCAAAGAGCCACTAATCACCACTTTAGACAAAATAACAAAAAACAGGGCTCCCAAGCAAAATCGCAAAATGTGGATGTCTACAAGAACCTGGGAAACAGTCCAAAAACGTAAAAGTCTCCTTGTCGGAAGTAAATCCCAACGACATAGTGACGAATATGCTCAGTTAAGTAAACAAATTCAAAAACAATGCCGAATAGATAAAAACATATTTATTGAACAAATTTGCCAAGATATAGAAGCCCACGCTACTACTTATCAGACAGCTGATCTATTTAAAAAAGTTAAATTACTTTCAAAAGATTTTAAGCCGAAAACTTGGTTGATCGAAGATAGAGATGGCTCCCCAGTACACGAACTAAACAAAATCGTTGAGAGATGGCGTTCATACTGCTTAGAGCTATATGAAGATGCTAAAAACCAGCCAACGTCTTTATTCGAATGGGATGGTAGTGACCCTGAGCCCTCTATCTTACGGTCAGAAGTCGAATCAGCCATAAAAAGCCTAAAGAATAAGAAAGCACCTGGCAGTGATGACATCATGGCGGAAATTCTAAAAGCTCTGGGGGATTCTGGGACCGAGATGCTTCATAGTCTGTGCAGTCGAATTTGGCAGACATGCCAATGGCCTACTGACTGGACAACATCCATAATTCTACCTTTACACAAAAAAGGCTCCACCAAAAAATGTGATAATTACCGCACCTTGTCGCTGATATCTCACGCAAGTAAAATAATTTTACGAGTGATCAATCAGCGACTTCGTAACTATCTTGAGTGGCAAATATCACAGGAGCAAGCTGGTTTTGTGAAAGGTAGAGGTACCAGAGAGCAAATTTTGAATATCCGCCAGCTCATAGAAAAATGCTACGAGTTTAATACCCCTGCCTTATTGTGCTTTGTTGATTATAGCAAGGCTTTCGATTGTGTAGAGTGGGAACATTTATGGAGAGTGCTTGGGGAACTTGGTGTGCCGAAACATCTTACTGCACTACTGCATTCTCTGTATCACAACAGCACAGGAATCATAAGAGTCAATGGCATAACATCAAAGCCATTTGGTTTTCAGAGAGGTGTACGTCAGGGATGTATTTTGTCACCGTTACTATTTAACGCATATGGTGAGTACGTCATGAGACAAGTGCTTATGGATTGGGATGGTGGTATCAGTATCGGAGGAGTCAAACTCACAAACCTGCGCTATGCCGATGATACAACTCTTATAGCATCGAGCGAAGGTGAGATGACAGTTCTTTTGCAAAAGTTGGAGACTGTGAGCGCAGCGTTGGGGCTAAAGATTAACCGCTCCAAAACAAAGTTAATGGTTGTGGATCGTTCGTGTACAATGGAGCTCAAAGGCACTACAGGATTGGAATTGGTCAACGACTTTATCTACCTGGGCTCCAGCATCAGTAATAGGGGGGGCTGTGAAGCTGAAATTCGGCGTCGCATCGCGATGGGAAAGAGTGCTATGTCTCGGCTCTCTAAAGTGTGGAAAGACCGTAACATCTCAAATCGTACCAAAACTCACCTTGTACGCACACTCGTCTTTTCCATATTTCTTTATGGAGCCGAGACATGGACCATAAAAGCCGCAGACCGGAAGCGAATCGATGCTTTTGAGATGTGGTGCTGGCGCCGAATGCTTTGTATTTCCTGGAACGACTTCAAAACCAACGTCTCCATTCTGAATAAACTACGTATTAAAGTCCGGCTGAACTCTGTCTGTCTACGGCGGACTCTTGAATACTTCGGTCACATAGCTCGGAAAAACGTCGACAGCATCGAAAGACTGGTGATTACAGGAAATGTCGACGGACGGAGACCACGAGGACGTAGCCCGAGACGTTGGACGGACCAGGTCAAGGAGGCTCTTAACTCCCCTCTTTATTGTGCTCTTCACACGGCGGAGAATAGGACCAGTTGGCGTAAAACCATAAACAGTGTGCTATCATCGAAGAGCCACGATTCTCATCATTGAGAAAGCGACGCAAGAAGAAGAAGAAGAAGAATTATAAATTATTCATTACTTTTGGTTCATTCAACTCGATACAACACATTTCTTTAAAGTCTATAAATTACTTCGTTGTACTTAATTTAAAGATATCAGAAACAAAAAAGTCATTGATAGTTTAAAAGTTCTCGATCGCCACCAACTTGACAAGATTATCTGCGCACATAATTTTTTTATAGAAAAGGCATGGGCGAATATATGATTTGTTCCGAGGTCTTAACTTTCAGCCATCACGAATTTAGTGTTTCTAGAAACTTTCTAAATGTACTCGGAAGTAGGCCCCAAATAAAACCTGTCGATAATTCAACAATGATGTCAAGTTGGTAATTAAAGTACTGGAATAAAAGTTAGTATTGAAAACTAAAATATCAGAATAAAGTCCGCAGACAATGTCAAAGACTTTTGCTAATCATATTTTATCATATTCACGTTCCGATAAAGCGGTCAAAAGCGTGTCATCTAATATCTTATAATTTTAGCAGAACCATAACAATCTTAGCGATAACAGTGTGCAAAGTTCAATCAATAACGATACAGGCGGGTCAATGATAATGAACACGTAGTCAGTACGGGATCCTGATAAAAAGACGTAAAAGTTAAAAGATTATTAACCCCTTCAATTTTTTATAATTATTATCTCTTGCACGTGTTACAAAACTTCGGACACTGCTATTAATATTTTGTACTTCATATTTTGCAACCGATGGACGTCCATTACTAAACAAATATCTTTTACATATAAGGAAAATCCTTCAATTGTACCGCCGTCGGTGGGTATGGTACGATGGGTATTTTGGACTCTCACTGATTAAAAACGTCAAAGATCTCCACAACGCTGCTAGTGACGAAGACAGAGAAACACGGATTTTTAAATGGATTCATTGACAACCCAGAACTGTTAAGCCAGATATTGATTAAGATTCCCTCTCGCTTGCCAAGACATCTCATTCCCGTTTTTACTCATAAAATGTATAAAACAAACTTAGGGCATTACTCCTTGTTACCCAGGATGTGCAGGCAATTTAACGAATTGGTCAGTAAGAATACCTCAATAGATATTAGTAATAAATTAAATTTATTCAAGAAACACTTATACAAAGCTTTGCATTGAGTAAGGACGTAATTTATACGTCCATTCTCAATGCAAAGTTATTTTACATATTTTCCCTAAGTTTGTTATACTTTATATTTTCTATTTTCTTTTTTTTTCTAATGTTAGTTATAATAGTTATTGTCTGTTTGTTACCTTTTAAGCACGCTGTGACTACCTTTAATTAGATTTATATGTCATTAGAAACCCTAGGATATATAACCATGTTACTTTAGTTACACATGTAATTCTGTTGGTAGTTCTAAGGAATAAATAAATAAACACATTGTGCACATGTTCCCCATCCCCGATGGTTCTGAACCATTGAGACAGACCTCCGGGTCGATTTCTCTCAATGACTCCTATCTATGCTAATCAATGCATCAGGAGAAACAGTTGCATCGACCTCCTTCATCCGATTCCTCGGATTTGTGTAGTCATGGAACTATACCAACACCTTAAGGTGTCGGAATGGCAACGTCGCACTGGAAAACTCGGAAAACCGGTAGACTCCCTACGAGGTAGACTGACGACTTCAAAAAGGACGTAGAGAACCGCTGAATTCCAGTGACAGAAGATGGTGTGGTATGGAGATCCTGTGATACCTATGTCCAGCAGTGGACGTCAGAAGAAGGTTGTATAAGACATATCAGTTCTATACGCTGGCTTAACGGTTGTAGAGCCTATTGTTGTTTATGAACAGTCTCATGACTTAAAACCTAGAAGATCCTTCACTTAGACAGTCGGGCTTAAAAAACATCGCAGCGCATAGATGCAATTGGCTTGATTAAGATTGTCCGTGGAGATTCTTTAAAGAGACCTATGTAAATTGGTAATGAAGTATTCTTTAGTGATTCATTGGCAAAAATTAATTTGTTAATCATGTTCGAATATTTTAGTACGAATTTTGGAACAATGCCCCTAGTTTAAGGAAAATAAGAACGCTAAAAACTGTTTGCAACTTTGTACTTATATAGGTCACGACTTGATCTTATCTCTGGCGCCGCATATAAGCCCTTATCATTTGCAATACGCTTTCTTTTATATGTTTACATAATTTATAGACATAGGCGTAGCTTCGGGGAATTCCAGAATACAAAAGATGGAAACTATGATAACATAGGCTGTCAGGAAAATCAATGAAATTCTGAATTAAGAGCATACTGTGTACAAAAGTAATATAAAATTATTTTGCTATAAAAGCATGATGAAGCGCGATGAAGTAAAATAGAAAATATATAATAGAATAGATAATAGAATGGACAATCCGTTTTCATAGCTGATACATGCAGGATTAGTAAAAACACATGCACAAACCTCCGTCACCGCCACCACAATACACAAGCACTACTTACGTTTACTATCACAAACTCACAATCGTTTCGTTCTGCAATCGAAGCATCATCAGGAGATAGACTCCACGACTAAATTACAAAGCGAAGCAATACCCAAATAAGCTTATTTATATACTAATCGATTCGACCCCTAAATTTATATTATTTTGCCTGCGAAGCATACTGTGTCCTCAATATGCTGCTTAAGGTAAAAAGGTAAAATGTAAAAGGAGGAGATTTAAAAATTAAAAAGGTTAGGTTAATTATTTCATGGGGTAATATCCCAAGCCACCAGTGATTATGGCTCCAGAGTGAAGAACTTCCTGACAATACGTACTGTTTCAAGTAAACCTGCCTTCTCTATCCAACTCTTGATCCAAAACATTAAGCGAGAGTTTAAATTAAATATAAGAGATATTCTTATACATAAAGCATATAACAAAATCGAAGATTATTTGTATGATAAAAAAGCCTGGATTTGAAAATCTTCAGCTTCACAAAAGACTGCGGTTTAATAATGTTAAAATGAAAATGTTTAAAAGATTGACCGCTGAGTTTCTTTCTGGTTCTTCTTGGTAAGGGCAACATTCCGAACCAGTTGTAGCTTCGTTAATCATATTGATTCACGACACAAAAGTGCTTGAAAGAGCTTATTTGATTTGATTGAATTTAATTAGAGCCTCTGGAAATATGATCTCGACTCTTCACTAGTAGATCGTTTTTACAACCGCGCTCTTCAATACAATTTACAAACACTACTACTATTATCCTAAACCTTCCAGAAGAATCGCGTTAACTTTAAGTAAAAACAATTCTAAAATCCGTTTGACAGATTTTTAGAAATCAATCACATACAGACAGACGGCTCTTGGAGACTTTGTTGTGTAATAAGTAGATATAGATTACGAAATAAATAAACAATAAACATAATGTTTTATAAATCTGTTTGAAGGTTACACGCATTACATATTTTAGATGTATAATGCTGCAATTATATACGGAATTACAAATGAACAGTCAAGTGAGAAACACAATGTTAAAGCGAATATTTCAGTTATATCGCGCTTTTGTTCTCCGATGCAAACTGTATTAGTTGTTTCAACGTTTAGCTTCAATTTTAATGTAAGCTAGGATGATTATTATACTTATATTCTGTGTTTTAATTGGAGATCAATTATTGTTTTGTCTTACTCTACGTGGTCGCGATGAACTTAGAAATTACTATATATATTCTCCTGCCCTTAGCCCACTCTAAGTGGGGTCGGCACAACATGTTTTAAACATGCTGTAACATTATTTGGCTGCGTTTTTAGGACCGGCCGCCTGCCTGACGTCAACTTACCTTAGTCGTATTTTACGTCGCCTCAGTAAGAAGAAGGGTGATCTATTCTACTCAGCCGGATATCACACGGCGGGCGACTTACCTTAGTCGCCTTTTACGACACCTCGGTAAGAAATAAGATTGGTCTATTCTACTCAGCCGGATAGCACACGGCGGGTCAACTTACCTTAGTCGCCTTTTACGACGACTCGGTAAGAAATGAGGGTTGTACTATTCTACTTAGCCGGATACCACACGACTAGAACTTAGATATTACTGAATAGCATATGCAAGAGCTCTTTTTGACCCTCCAGGTTTACGGGTCGCGCGTTGGATTCTCGCCGAGGCTCAAAAGTTTCTATAAACAATTTGTTGGTTCATCGAATCTGGGTATATTTATGTATTTAAAATAATAGTACCTGGGTGACCGGGCCTTGTAATTTTTAAAATGATGTAAAAAAAAAAAAAAAAAATTGAAAAGAAAAATGAAAAAATAATAGGGCAGGTGGGGCTCTATCCTAGGATTTTTTCACCTCTCTAGACCGCTCGTTCCCCAAATGAACCACCATGACTTTACATTTGACAGCGAAAAATTGTGATTCTATTCAACGTTAATTAAAAAAAAATTAGAGCCCGAAAACAGGGGTAAAACGACATTTTTTTAATAAAACTTACATAGATCGACTTTTCTTCCCCAAAACCCCCTACATGCTGAATTTCAGGAAAATCGTTGGAGCCGTTTCCGAGATTCCGAAAATATAAATATACGTTCAAGATTAACTCATTTAAATATTAAAGATATAGGTATATATTTACCAGTTGTCTGTCGTTAATGACACAAGTTTCAAGTTACTTTGGGGACGGACAGCAGTTTATTTATTTTATTTTTTATCTATTTATTTATTTCCAGCTTACTACTATCATTACAGGAAACCCTAATACAATAGTGTAGCAAAACTTAATTACTAATACTACTATTTACTAATACTATAACTTATAATATATAATGCTATCTTAGTAAGTTCACTCAGAGAACTGAAAAAAAATGTGTATGTAATTGTCTCATATTTATTTAATTATTAGGGATAAAGCTTGCATTACATCTGAAACGTTCTAGGAAACTGATATATGAAAGGAAGGTCAGTGCATGTATTCACGCTTGATTGCTTTGCGAAATATTGATACTTAAATATCAAATGTCTACGAACGAAACTGAAAGTCAAATGTCATTATGAGATCTTTTTACGAGTATTAAAAGCTTTTATTCAACTTGCAATGTATGTATGTGAAGGTGGAATCTTGCATGTTAAATTTGACCCACTTCCCGGTGTCCGATTGAGCTGAAATTTTATGTATTCAAATTCAAAATATTCTTTATTCAAGTGGACTGTTTACAGTACTTTCGAATCGTCAAATGTTTTAAAGAAGCTACCACTGATTCGGAAGATGGCTGCTACCGAGAAGAATCAGCAAGAAACTCGGCGGCTAATCTTTTAAAAAATTATTACAATTTGATGGTTACAAGATAATTGTTGCAGCTGGATGCGTAGCTGACTGCATTTAAGATATGCTATCATTCAAATAATTATATAATATTGATTTAGTAACGATGAAAATGCATGTTTCTTATAAGCTTGACCTGATGCTGTCAAGGTTTGGTTGCAGACGAGGTTATTACTGGTTAACTTTAGCTTTGCCATTACAGCAGTTTAAAAACACTATTAAAGAGAGACTGATACAAAAAAGTTACTATACTGTTGAGGATTATTTAGACTAGGGCTTCTTAAACTGTGGGTCGCGAGGCTACTGAAAGCAAAAGGCGTCTCAAAGATCTGATATTTTTCAATCATTATTGATACAACTACATGGCTGCAGCTGTCCTTTAAAAAACTTTTCTAACAAAGATTTATTGATATTTCTCCTCCTAAGTTCCTTCATTACCCCTTTTCATTAAATTTAATTAAATAGATTTTATTAAGTTTATGATTGGTTAGGTTACAACAATTATAAATAAAATTTTAAAATTAGTATACACACTACGTACAAATATAAATACAAATAAAAATCATACAAAATACTATTGTAGTTTTATTATAACTATTTTTTGAAAAAAGTGGCAAAATTGTTATTTACATTGTAAAATAGTGCAATATTACATCTACATCTACGGTTAATATATATTTCATTATATGGAGGAGGGGGTCGTTTAAAATCTCCTAAGCTTGAAGGGGGTCGCTATATAAAAAAGTTTAAGAAGCCCTGATTTAGACGATAACAATGCGTGGATATAGTTACTGTCTGACCCTGTTCAAGATAATAATTACTTTATGTAACTAGTTATAAGTATGAAAAGAGCAACCGCCGAGATTCTTGCTGGCTCTTCTCGGTAGGAACAGCTTTCCGAACCAGCAGTAGAATTGACGATTCAAAAGCACTTGTTTACAAATTTATTTGAATTAAAGAAATTGAATTTGAATTTGAACTGTAGTTACATGAAATTTTGTTAAAAGCTTTTTAAAAGCATTTTTAACTGAACTTGTTATTATTAACGTTAATATTTCGTATCAAAAGTTATAATATTTTGCTATAATACACTATTAGAGAAATGCTTAATGTAGTCTAAAATGGGGTTTTTACGGACGGCCAATTCGAAAAAAAAAACCTATACTTATAAATAGCAAAATCTCCGAAACCTGTCTGTCTGTGTGTGATTGATTTTCTCAAAATCTATATTTTTTTTAGTTTTTTGTATTGGATTGGATTTTTGTAGTTTTTACTAAAATATAGTGCAATTAATAAAGAAGGTTTAAGTTAGTAAAATATTCTCCGAAACGGCAAAATTTGCGGAAGGTTTAGGTTTATATATACATTACGGTTTTATGTTTTTATAGTTGTAAAAATAGGAGCTTTACTCGAGTGCTCCGCTTAAATGAGCAGAGGTACACAAAGTAATGTATTAGAGAATTGCAGATCTACATAAATACTACAAAAAAGTCCGCGACAGAATGCCTCTATCTCTTATGGTTAACTCACAATAATTACATTCAAGTTAGAATTTTTCATGTGGCACAGTGATTTACACGGGCGAAGCCGCATGCACATCTAGTAAAGAATATTTTAAATTTCAATATAAATTTATTCTAAGTAGAGAAAAAACAACATTAATCTGGTTTTGTTATGTCTATGGCCATGACTCTGAAGATAATGGCTTTAAACTTGATCATATAGAACGAGCGAGCGCGAGTGATGATTATTTATCTTTATGATTACGTAATTTATTCGTTCATTAATTAATATAGGAAGAAATCGATCGTGAGCGTAAATTATTCAGATTTAATAGGAAATATTTAGAATTGGCGGATCTATTTAAGAAACGAAAACGGATTTTCGATATTCGCTTCAATATTTATTATATCTATACCATCGTTTGGTATCCGGCTGAATAGAATAGTACCACCCACATCTCTTACCGAGGTGTCGTAAAAGGCGACTAAGGTAAGTCGACCCGCCGTGTGGTATCCGGTTTAGTAGAATAGACCACCCTCATTTCTTACCGAGGTGTCGTAAAAGGCGACTAAGGTAAGTTGACCCACCGTGAAGTATCCGGTTTAGTAGAATAGACCACCCTATTTCTTACCGAGGTGTCGTAAAATACGACAGAAGTGAGTTAACGTCAGGCAGGCGGCCGGTCTTAAAAACGCAGCCAAATCATGTGACAGCATAAAAATATAAATATATAAATAAATATATGGGACACTTACACACACGGTTGTCCGTCCCCAAAGTAAGTAACTTAATACTTGTGTTATGATAGACAGACAACTGGTGAATATATACTTACATATTTTTTAAATACATACTTAAATACATATATACACCCAGGCTCGAAGACCAACAAATTCATTTATAGAAAATGTTGGCCCTCGGCGGGAATCGAACCCGCGACCCGCGGCGCTGAAGGCAGGGTCACTACCCACTGCGCCAACGGGCCAGTCACATGTTGTCAACAGGGCATGTTTGTAACATGTTGTGCCGACCCCACTTAGAGTGGGATAAGGGCAGGAAGATGATGATTTATTATATCTATACTAATATATAAAGCTGAAAGCTTTGTTTGTTTGTTTGTTAAAACGCGCTAATCTCAGGAACAACTGGACCTATTTGAAAAAATCTTTTTTGAAAATTTTTAGTGTAAGATACTCCATTTATCGAGGAAGACAACAGACTAGATAACATCACGTTAAGATGAATAGCACTCCTATTGGAGTGGAGCAGCAATAAAAATATTATGCAAACGGCTAAATTTAGAGCTTTCCTTGCGTGCGCTAAGTAAACGGTGATAGTTATTCAAAAATCATGTATTACAAAATTATTCCCTTCTAAAAGTTGTACATAAAAGTCCGCGACAGCATATGTCTAGCTTTTAAGGTTAACCTACTGTTACCATTTTTATAGTTATCAAAAAACTATAATATGACGGTTTTATTCTTTCCACGCGGGCGGAACCGCTGGCGATTGCTAGTCTATAATAATTATAAAACAAAGTGCCCAAAAGCTGTCTGTCTGTATGTGATCGATTTTCTCAAAATCTACTAAACTGATTTTTGTACGGTTTTAATTTAAAGGTAGTTTAATTGTTCTGGAAGGTTTATGTTAATACATAACAGTTTTTTGTAAATTTTATTACAAGGTCACGCAATTGTAAAAAAAACTCGCCGGTTGGGAGCTCTATTAGCGTGCGCTGCGTAAACCAATAGAGATAAACTAAAATAATGTACTAGAGAATTGTAGATCTACTAAAATTCTACAAAAAAGTTCGCGACAGCATGTCTCCATCTATTATTGTTAACTCACAATAATTAATTTTATGTTCAGATTTCCACGCGGGCGAAGCCGCAGGCACAACTAAACTACGATCAAATTAAATACATATTAGACTTATTCACAGATAAGTTAAACTTAAGTATAAGTAATGTGCTTGTACGTAAAGCATATTTAACAATCGAAGATTATTTGAATGATAAAAAAGCTTGGATTTGAAAATCCTTACAGCATCAAACAAGACTTCGGTTAAATAATGACTGGCCCGTTGGTGCAGTGGGTAGTGAGCCTGCCTTCAGCTCCACGGGTCGCGGGTTCGATTCCCGCCGAGGGCCAACATTTTCTATAAAAAAAATGAATTTGTTGGTCTTTGAGCCTGGGTTTATATTTGTATTTAAGTATGTATTTAAAAATATATAAGTATATATTCACCAGTTGTCTGTCACCCATAACACAAGTATTAAGTTACTTACTTTGGGGACGGACGACCGTGTGTGTAAGTGTCCCATATATTTAAAAAAAATGTAACTATAGTGTTTAAGGTTGACCGCCGAGTTTCTTGCTGGTTCTTCTCGGTAAGAGCAACATTCCGAACCAGTCGTAGCTTCATTAAATCGAATTGATCCTTGACGATTCAAAAGTGTTTACAAAAGCTCACTTGAATAGAGATTATTTTGATTTGGTTTGATTTTAATATTTATCATTATATTGAAGAAAAAATAACTTTTAAAACAGCTGATTTTAATATTTCCTGTACTTTTAAAGAGAAAGTATTTAGGCTTCTATGTATTTAGCAAAAACTAGTTACATTAAATTCAACAGCCCTCGTTTAGTCTGACGGCACCTTTAATGACCGGCATTTCTTAACTATCAAAATTATTAGTAAATCGGTTTCTAAGTGCACTTTTATGGGTTCAAATATAACTAGATTTGTAGTACAAATGTTCAGTTATGTTAAATTGTAGGTCGAAATATTTATTCGATAAAATAAACTTGAAAATTATTAAAACAGTTTAGATATTCGAATGCATATTGACTATTTAATTTAATATAGTCTTTTGATAACCATAAAAATGGTTACAGTGGTTTAACCTTACAAGCTGGACATATGCTGTCGCGGACTTTTATTTAGAACTTTTAGAGGGGAACAATTTTGTATTACAATATTTTTAAATAACTTATACCATTTACTTAGCGCACGCAAGGAAAGCTTTAATTTATGCCGTTTTCGTACTATTACTATTGTAGTATTGTTGCTGCTCCTCTCCTATTTATCTTAGCGTGATGTTATATAGCCTATAGCCTTCCTCTATAAATAGACTATTTTATACTGAAATAATTTTTTAAAATCGGTCTAGTAGTTCTTGAGATTAGCGCGTTCAAACAATCAAACAATCAATTAAACAAACAAACTCTTCAGCTTTACATATTAGTATAGATTACATCTAGGTTATTAATTTTTTTTTTTTTTATATTTATTTGGCAATCCAACAGCGTTTTACAATTTCATTACAAAGTATGAATATCTATATATATAAAAGAAAGTTGGTCTTAGTTACACTATTTATAACTCTAGAACGGATGAACCAATTCGGCTTGAAATTGGTGTAGAGGTTGCTTAGAACCAGGAGACGGACATAGGATACTTTTTATCCCGTTCGACCGCATTTATTTTATCCAGTCAAGTCACTATAAAACGTGGTATAACAAAAACTACTGTGACATGGAATAACAAAACGCAAATGTCAGAGGAATACAATACATAGATGACAGCTAAACGTAATTTTGTGTTTGGTGAAGTATGGTAAAAAATTTGACAAATATCAAAATAATAGCTACACGTAACTACATAGTATAAAACAAAGTCGCTTTCTCTATCTGTCCCTATGTCCCTTGGTATGCTTAAATCTTTAAAACTACGCAACAGATTTGGATGCGGTTTGTTAATAGATAAAATGATTCAAGTGAAAGGTTTATATGTATAATAACAATCAATAACGAGTAGAGAAATACTGTAATTTTTGAGGTTTCCAATGTGATTTTCACTGAGTGACATCATGGCTATATATTTTATACCCGTGCGAAGCCGGAGCGGGCCACTAGTATATTATAAAATAAGCCAATTTAGGATTACACTTATATTTAGGATTTAATATTTATATTATTCACAACGAAAGTATTATTTTTGGGTGTAGGTTATTCCAAAGTTTTGCTGTGTGTTATTCGGTTGAATAAATGTAACTAGTATTAAGAATTATATTTTTAAAAGAGCAATTCCCGAGTTTCTTGCTGGCTCTTCTCGGTAGGAACAGCTTTCCGAACCAGCAGTAGAATTGACGATTCAAAAGCACTTGTTTACAGGTGTATTTCTTACCGTGGTGTCGTAAAAGGCGACTAAGGTAAGTCGACCCACCCTGTGGTATCCAGCTGAGTAAAATACACCACCCTCATTTCTTAGTGAGGTGTCGTAAAAGGCGACAAAGGTAAATTTTTCTCGACGAGTGGTATCTAGCTGAGTAGAATAGACCACCCTTATTTCTTACTGAGGTGTCGTAAAAAGGCGCCTAAGGTAAGTTGACCCGCAGTGTGGTATCTAGCTGAGTAGAATAGATTACCCTCATTTCTGATCGAGGTGTCGTAAAAGGCAACTAAGGTAAGTTGACTTCAGTAAAATATCAAATTATGTAATAACATGTTTATAACATGTGCCTACCCACTTAGAGTGGGATAAGGGAAGGATAATGATGATGATGAGATCGAGGTTATTAAATTTTATGATATTTTTAAAATTGGATATTTTGTATTAATATTACTAACAACCCTATTTGACCGTTGTTCCAACATCGTAGTTATTAATTATTGCAAATATTGCATTTTATCTTTCCGTTTCACTGAGATTTCTTAACCATATAAAAGGCAACTCACTGACTCATCAATACAAAGCCGGTTGTATTTAAATTGAGAAATCTTTTATGTTATAAGCACTTACAAAGGATTTTTGGGAAATCCTTTGTTTTCTGACACAACTGCGCAAGAGGCAAAGCACTTTGACTTTCTAACAACTTAATACTGAACTCAACATGGCCCGTTGGTGCAGTGGGTAGTGACCCTGTCTTCAGCTCCGCGGGTCGCGGGTTCGATTCCCGCTGAGGGCCAACGTTTTCTATAAATGAATTTGTTGGTCTTCGAGCCTGGGTATATATTTGTATTTAAGTATGTATTTAAAAATATATACAAATATATATTCACCAGTTGTCTGTCTACCATAACACAAGTATTAAGTTACTTACTTTGAGGACGGACGGCCGTGTCTGTAAGTGTCCCATACATTTCTATATTTATATTTATTTAATACGCCGTGTGGTATCCGGCTGAATAGAATAGTACCACCCTGATTTCTTACAGAGGTGTTGTAAATGGCTATGACTAAGGTAAGTCAACTGTCGTGTGGTATCCGGCTGAGTAGAATAGACCAACCTCATTTCTTACCGAGGAGTCGTAAAATACGACTGAGGTAAGTTGACGTCAGGCAGGCGGCTGGTCGTAAAAACGCAGCCAAATCATGTGACAGCACGTTTATAACATGTTGTGCCGACCCCACTTAGAGTGGGAGTTGGGACTTTTTCTTTAATAAAATCAAAATAATATTTATCCAAATATGCTCTTTCAAACACTTTTGAATCGTCAAGGATCAATATAATAATTGCAGCAGTTTAAAAACACTGTTAAAAATAGGCTGATACAGAAAGCCTACTATACTATAGAAGATTATTTAGAAGATAAGAATGTGTGGATGTAGCTCTCTTTGAACCTGTACAAGACAGTAACGACTGAATATAAATAGTATTAAGAATTATATGTTTAAAAGAGCAACCGCCGAGTTTCTTGCTGGCTCTTCTCGGTAGGAACAGCTTTCCGAACCAGCGGTAGAGTTCACGATTCAAAAGCACTTGTTTACAAGTTTATTTGAATAAAGAATATTTTGAATTTGAATTTGAATAATGAAGCTACAACTGGTTCGGAATGTTGCTCTTACCGAGAAGAACCAGCAAGAAACTCGGCGGTCAATCTCTTAGACATTTTCAATTTTACATTATTCAACCGCAGTTTTGTATGAAGCTGAAATAATTTTCAAATCCAGGCATTTTTATCGTAAATAATCTTAAATTCAATTGTTGCCTTATTTTAAAGAAGAAAGAAAGAAAATATGTATATTTTAAAGAAGAAAGAAATAAAATATTTGTTAATATCGATAAAGCAAATATATTACGAAAGTTTTGTAAATAGGGTGCAAACCCTTACGCAAAGATCGAATTTGCAATTAAGCCCTCACGATAAAACGAAACGTGAAGTTGTTACAAACTTATAATAACTAAATAGAACGTAGAATTACTTACAGTTATAATTTAAAACTAAAACAAGGAAGTGAGGAGCAAAACTTAAAAAAAAAAAAACTAAAAACAATCACTGTGGACTTCGCGCGAGACGCGTTATTACTGACAGCTTGCGGGCGCGCATGCGACCTTTAGAATGTAAATTGTGAACTTAACTAGATACAGCTCATGAGTTTGTCTGGAAATTATATGGTACTGTTCATAATCGGCGATCACAAACGATTAAGTGCGAGCACGAACGTATGATGAAGCTGTGATGGCGCGGGTTCAAACCCGGGCAGACACCAATGAGTTTTTCTGTTAAAACATATGTGTCTAATTTCAATTTATCACATGCTTTTCGGTGAAGGAAAACATCGTGAGGAAATCTGCATATCTCTAGAGAATTCTGGAGATATGTGTAACCTACCAATCTGCATTGGAGCAGCGTGGTAGGTCTTAGCTCCAATCCGTCTCTCCAAAAACAGTGAGAAGAGGCCTATTCTCAGCAGTGGGATAGTAACAGGCCGCTACTTACGAACGTATAAAGCACATGCTGTACTTGCCAATCATCCTACTAATATTATAAATGCAAAAGTTTGATAGTATGGATGTTTGTGACTCTTTCACGGCGAATCCGCTGAACCAATATCGATGAAATTTGGCAATTATTCCTTATACACCAGGGTAACATATAGGCTATAGAAATCCTGTTAATTCTACAGGAATAGGATGACATTGAAAAGCACCATCTATTATGAACTGTAGGAGATATATGCAGTTGTGGAGAATGACAGAAGCTACTGGTTTATTCCAAGACTACAGTCCATGAAAACGAAGTTGCGGTTAAAAGCTAGTCGTCTATAATTGCCTAAAACCCGGGAATTTGCGATTATCCAGACACGCATCAAAGGGAATCGCTGGATGATACGTATGGTCTTAGGTATCATATGATAATACGAACGATCGTGTGGACACTTGAACGATGATTGTGCTGATTATAGACGATCACACAATCACACAATCAGCGCCGATAGTGAAGAGCAGGCACCCTCCTCCTGGCGTCGTAATCCTCAATGCTGAGGGTCTTGACTTTTATGCAGCACTTTACTTAGGACTATTTTTCGCCACAGCTCTGCAGCTTGTCCTCTGTGGCGTGGATGATGTCAGTGATACTGGAGTCGAGTGTTGAGTCGAGTGTTGATTACAGCAGTTTAAAAACACTGTTAAAAAGAGGCTGATACAGAAAGCCTACTATACTCTTGAAGATTATTTAGAAGATAAGAATGTGTGGATATAGCTCTCTTTGAACCTGTACAAGACAGTAACGACTTAATGTAAATAATATTAAGAATTATATTTTTAAAAGAGCAACCGCCGAGTTTCTTGCTGGCTCTTCTCGGTAGGAACAGCTTTCCGAACCAGCAGTAGAGTTGACGATTCAAAAGCACTTGTTTACAAGTTTGTTTAAATAAAGAATATTTTGAATTTGAATTTGAATTTGAGCGAATTTGGTCGGTCCAATATGGAGCTCGATCCCCTGGAACTCTTGTCACGGGCAAGGTGGAAGGATCTTTCCTTCCACCTTGCCCGTGACAAGAGTTCTTATTAACTTATTAAGAGAGCAACTTATTAAGGTCGCCGATCTTTCTCGCAACGTTCCGAAAGAATTCTAAAATCCTGCCTGAGCTCACTTTCTCGCTGTGTACCTACGAGACTCTGTCGACCGATGGCTAACCATTCTATAGCTGACCGAAATCCCACTGACTGACTGTCAGTAGGAAGTACTGTTGTTGAGTCCGATTGTATCAATTTTCATCAATATTAGTCTAGCGGATTAGCCGTGGAAGTTTAACAAACAGACAGACATACAAGCATTCGTATTAATTATATTAGTAATAGTATGATAGTTAGATTCAATAACAAGAAACACAATGTCAAATAATTTTTATATACAGTTAAGGCGTCCAAAGGCGTAATTGCTAATTTATTATTTCAATAAAAAAGGAAAAAGCATTTACGTTTTCAACGTAATAAGATTATTTAATATAAATTTTATTGAAAGAGAAGCTTCACAATCTTTTAAGCTTTTGATTGTGAACAAGTTAATTGTTTATTGGATAAAATAACAGACATTTAACAGTATTTTATTTTATATAAATGATAACATGTTTAAATTTTCAACAATTTAATATAGAGAATTTATTTATAGACATAAAATATAAATTTTTACTTTACCTTCGCAATACACTTATAGGAATATACTTTTTTATCATCGTCACCCTCCTGCCCTTATCCCATTCCAAGTGGGGTCGGCATAACATGTTTTAAACATGTTGTCATATGATTTGGTTACGTAGGTAATTAACGGCCGGCCGCCTGCCTGACGCCAACTTACCTTAATCGTCTTTTAATCCTCAGTAAGAAATGAGAGTGGTCTATTCTATTTAGCCGGATGCCACACGGTTTTTCAGTTTTTTTCACAGCTAAGCATGTGGTTAAGTGAAAATAACAATGAGATAACTAAGTTTTAACAGAAAAACTCATGAGTTTGAATCCGTTACCCTCGAGACCTTATCAAAAAAAGGCTTGAGAATAATAAATGTATAAACAATTATTCCAAGCCTGTCATATTATAAAAGAAATATATTGCGGACATATTGATTCGTAGTAGTGTTAAAGCCAACCCGACAAATGCCATTGTGGATCGTGTAATTAGTAACGTAGTTCACAAGCGCACGCCAAGATGGCGATGTTTTAAAATATATCAGTAAATACTAGAAATATAATTAATAAATTTTTTTATCGTTATGAATACATTATATTTTATTACATTATAAATTATAATTAAAAATATACTTTTTAAACATAATGTGTATTTTTTTGTAGCGTCCGATTAAAACAAGTAATTTAAAAATCATCGTTTAACAATTTATTTTTTAAAGTAACATTAAAAAAAAAATATTTCACTTTCATACACGTGGAAGTTATTTAACATAAACGGACCATGTATTGTTTTCATTTTCAAGTTCATCTACATTTACATATGTTACAATATTGAATTTCGAAAAAATAAGAAACTTTTAAGCCAAGGCAAACACCGCAGAATGGTTCTTATTTTGAAGAATGTTTTTCCATCAAAGTAAGAGCGTTGTTTGCAAGATGGCGTTGTTGTAAAGTGAATAAAATTTTCTTGAAATACTGTTTTTTTAGTATTGATACGTATTTCAGAGATGATATTTGAGATTTACAGCCAGCGCCGAGAAAAACTCTATTTTATATTTATTAAATAAAATATAGTTAATTTATTTAGTAAGGTAATTTAACAACAGAATTAAAAAAAGTTAGGGCCTGTTATTATTCCACTGCTGGGGACCTCTGTCCTTTTTGAAGAGAAAGATTGGAGCTTAAACTAACCACGCTGCTCAAATATAAATGATAGGTTACCTTCATATATCCTCAGAATATTTTACAGTTACAAGGTTTTATCACAATATTTTCCTTCACCAAAAAGCATGTACAAAAGTAATAATAAAATGATTTTACTGTAATCCGCGATGTATCATTCATCGCTGATAATAGCAAAATGTTTGTATTATGGATCTCCGTAAAGTAACGTCTACTTCTATAAATTATTCAAAAACCATGTGATAAATTGAAAATATTAATTACGCATATGTCATGATTAAAAAACAGGTTGATTGGCTTAAAAGACGGTGGTAATCAAACGCGGTCACGTCAAAGGCGGTGTTGAGATCCTTCGAGTGGGTCACGCAATCAAACCCCTTAGTAGAGAAAACTAAGAAAATGAAAATGGTTCACCCTCAAAACTCTTCCGAAAAGTAATTGGGAACACCATAACAAACAAAAACAGTTTCGTCGGACAAGGGGGGAAAGTAATCAAACTTTGACTCGAAACGGCAATTTTTCCCAACAATTCGACGGCGCGGGAACGGGAATAGTGTTTCTTAGGTTTGATCGACGATTGACTGCCGCTTTTACACCTCACGATGCATCTACGACATTTGGAAACAGAATTACATAAATTTTTTGCCAGAACTATATAATGATTGATGATACAATTTCTTTTTCATAAGTCGGCTCTCTATAAAAGATATTTTAAAAGTAGGCGTTACTTCTGTAGTACAAAAGTTAGCGATTGTTAAGGAAATCTATGTAATGCTAAGTGTAGGAAAAAAACCGTTCTCATACCTTATACATGCAGGATTAGTTACCGCATGTATCGCAAAACACCATAGTTTCATCCCGTAACCGAAGTATCATCAGAAAGGCGACGACAATTTTATTGCATAACTAGCAATAGCCAGCGGCTCCGCCCGCGTGGAAAGATTTAAAACCGTAATATAATATTTTGATAATCATAAAAATGGTTGAAGTGGGTTAACCTTAAAAGCTAGACAGCATATGTCGCGGACTTTTTACTTGACTTAGTAAATAAAGGAAGATATAGCAAACACGTATAATAGGTAACATTATGACAAAAGTGACATGAGACGACGCGTTTGCCGCAGACAATTATCGTCCAACCCGCACTAGAACATACATTACAGTCTTGATCGTATGTCTGAGCGAAATATCGTAAGTCGCAGTCCAATCGTGTCGTAGCGTCTAAACGATTAGTTAATGACGCAAAATTATAGAAGTTACAATTGAATATTCGGAAGTATCCAAGTTTAAATAACTTTTCATTTCTATTAGAGGTCTATTGGAAATAGTTCTTTTACAGTACAGTTCTGCTATTAACTATTGTAATTAGAAGAATTGAATAAAGTAAGTTAGTAAGCTAATCGTAAAAATTTTGGGTTATATCTCTATACAAACTGTTCACTACACGTGTTTGCGTAGAAAATATATCTAAGAATATATTCTCCTTCAATTTTCCCGTATAACCCACCCTTATGTTATTAGTGATGTGAATATTTAAGTTTAAACATCGATACTTTGCTTTTACCAAAGCATTAACTCAGCAGAGTTAGCAACTCATTCGATGGTCTCGGTATTCGCTTCTACAATAAAATTCTGCCATCCATACTAGACCAGGCTACAGAAAGGTTTAAATTAATAAGAGATATGCTTATAAGTTAAGCATATTACAAAATTAAAGAGTATTTGGATGATAAAAATGCCTGGATTTGAATATACTTTCAGCTACATACTGCAGTTTAATAATGTAAAATTGAAAATATTGACGGCCGAGTTACTTTCTGATTCTTCTCGGTAAGAGCAACATTCCGAAACAGTTGTAGCTTCATTAATCATATTGATTGACGATTCAATAGTGCTTGAAACAGTTTATTTGAATAATGAGTTTTTTTTCCTATTTTAAGTGGATCTTTTTCTCCACTGGCGAGAAACGCCGAACTTGTGGCAAAACTATTGTGGCTGTACCTGTAGCGACAGGTCAGGGGTGACGGCTTCCACTATTGGATACGTCCACCGCCGCCCAGACTGTGCTTTGGGAATGGGTAAATCCATTTAACACTGATGGGGAAGGAAAGGGATGTTAATATAGATCATGCACACTTTAATCTTAACCTATACAAACTAAATTTTAAGCTTCTTCATGGATAAATATTACACTCCGTTTATATCTTAATTACACTAAGTTTTTTGATTTGAAAGCCATAATCTTATTTGGTTGAAAGGAAGTGGTATGATCGCTTCAGGTCCTTCAATCGTGATACTAAACTTACCAACTACAAAATTTTACGGTGACAACGATAAAAGTACCATCCCTACAGCATTAAAATGGCAATCTCCGTATTTACGAGCATGCAGCGATGCACAATCTATTAAACCTCCCAGAGTTGATGGCTCTCAATTAATATCGATTGTAGCACGACACTAGGCTATAATGTGACGGGGTCGTTTAATTATACAGGTGTCACCACCTTTTAAACCTGTTATAGCTGAACCGGGGCAATCGTCTCTTTCAAGGTTATCACGCGTTCAAACCCTGGGTAGGCCATTGAGTTTTCTCTTAAAAACTAGTGTGATTTACATATCCCCAAAATTTATTAGAGATATGCAGGTTACACGATGATTTTGTTCACTGAAAGCGTGTGATCAGTTGGAAATATCAATCAGGCTATTATCACTGGAAATAATATTTCGTTAAAGATCAAAATTCAAAGGAATATGGTACAAAACAATAGTTAGTCTACATAATCCCTGGTTTGAACTTAAACGACATCTTGTAAAACTAGCATTTAGGATGACGACTCGCCGAAGCCCATCATATGCCGCCCTAATGGAAACCTCTGGTCGTTCAGAATGGGGTTTATCGGACGCCCATTTGAAAAGGTCCCCAAGGCGGTCGATGTAACTGGTGCTCACGATGCATCGTCTAACGGAGGTAGGGGCCACTTTTAGAGAGGCCCCGTCCCAGAAGTGACGCACTCTAGGGTACAGAGTTGCTGCTTGCGGGGATGGGGGCAATGTGTCCAACGGTACCCTGTCCGCGCCACCAGCATAGTGGTGGAGCACTGTCAGGTTTTTAGTCGGTGCGAGTCCGACATACCCGCCGCTCATTCCTGTCGGGCGGTGACGACCCATAAAAGGTTTTCCTGACAAAAAAAAGCATTTAGAATCCGCACAGGACATTACCCTGGTAAAACGTTTGCACATATAGTAAGAAAAATTGATTCCTCAAATTAGACATAATTAGAAAATTATTAATTTAATGTAAGCTAAACCATAGAGAAGGAACCATTAGAAGTGTAAATTACTAATGGAATGTAGGCTAAACCATAAGGAAAGAGAATTATTTATGTCGCATCAATAATCCTCTACAATTCGCTACAATGTGTGCTATGCTAATGTTGGTACTATGCGTCTTTAAATAATTTATAGAAATATATAATAATACGCCGTGTGGTATCCGTCTGAGTAGAATAGACCACCCTCATTTCTTACCGAGGTGTCGTAAAAGGCGACTAAGGTAAGTGACTCACCGTGTGGTATCCCCAGTTAAGTAGACTAGACCACCCTATTTCTTATCGAGGTTTCGTAAAATACGACTTAGATAAGTTGACGTCAGGCAGGCGGCCGGTCGTAAAATACGTAGCCAAATCATGTGACAACATGTTTATAACATGTTGTGCCGACCCCACTTAGGGGATAGTGGGATAAAGACAGGAAGATGATGATGAAGCATATAATAATAGAAATAGAAAGAGTATAGCAAAATAATTTTATTATTACTTTTGGTACCATGCGGTAATATCCCAGATTCCATCATTGCCATGGATTTGTACGAACTAGTTGCTGCTTCATCAATGACTCCCTTTCTGCTTATCCCTTAAGGTAGTTAATATTTAGATTAAGATACGATGGGGCTGATATATCTGAAGACTAAAGTCCCTTGAAATAAAGACAATTAAAAAAAATATCAATAAGGCACATGGGGATCGATATGTGCTTAGAGGGAGGCCTAAAAAGAGATTGTTGGATTGTGTAAAGTATGACATTCATATCAAAAGATTAGCGCCAGAGTTGACTAATAATAGGGCAGAATGGAAGAGAAAAATATGTTGTGCTGACCCCACTTAGAGTAGGACAAGGACAGGAAGATGATGATCAATAAGGCACGTAAGTTTAACAAGAAAACTTATTGGTCAAACGCAAGGGGGTCGAATCCATGATCTTCTCAATAGAGACGCCGGTCTCGCTGTCACTATCATAGACTCCGAAAGGGATTAACAAGTAATTTTAACATTTTATAATTGCTAATGCGTACTTTACCACATTCCGTGTTTTACACGCGTATGAAAATGTAACGCAAAATTTTAACGTTTATGAGGCTCAAGCATATTTTTCATATCTTTATTACCGTATAACTGGGATTCCAAAACAACTAACTACATTGGAATGGGTTTGTCATTTAGTATATCTAGTAAGTAGCGGCCTGTTACTCTCCCACTGCTAGGAATAGGCCTCTTCTCTCCGTTTTTCGAAAGAAGGATCGGAGCTACGACCTGCTGCTGCCACGCTGGTCCAATGCGGATTAGTAGGTTACACATATCTCCAGAATTCTCTAGAGATATGCAGGCTTCCTCACGATGTTTTCCTTCACCGAAAAGCGTGTGAGAAATTGCAATTATCAATTAGACACAAAAGTTTTAACAGAAAAACTCATTGGTGTCTGCTCAGGCTTGCACCCGTGACCTCCTCGAAAGAGTCGCACGGTGTTACCGCTGGGTTATCACAGCTTGAGTTAGTATATCTAGTTCATCTTTATTTATTACTAGCTGTGCTTGCGGCTTCGCCCGCGTGGATATCGGTGTGTCACAAAAGACACAAAAGTAGTTATTGTGAGTTAACCATAAGAGATAGAGACATGCTATTGCGGATTTTTTAGTAGTATTTTTGTAGATCTACAATTCATCAACATCTTCCTGCCCTTATCCCACTCTAAGTGTGGTCGCCACAACATGTTGTCACATGATTTGGCTACGTATTTTACGACCATGCATGATATCAACTTACCATAGTCCTATTTTACGACACCACGGTAAGAAATGAGGGTGGTACTATTCTATTTTGCCGGATACCACGCGGCAGTAGATTGTAGATCTACAATTATCTGGTACATTACTTCAGTGTATCTCTACTCTTGCTCGCAGCAGGAGAGTTTTATATACTATTAACCTAAATCATCCGGAAGAAGAACTATATTTTAATAAAAACCTTTCGAAAACCCATTCAGTAGATTTTGAGAAATTGTCTGTCTGTATATGATCTTTATCTCTACTGATGGATTTTACGGCTTCGTTGTTTGTTAGACGGTTTTTACTAGAAGATATTGCAAGTCTTGAGGAAGGTTAGGTTAACAGAACATTCTCCGGAACAGCTAAACTAACTTTGATGAAACTATCACTGGAAGATTGTAAGGAAAATCTGATTTCTAAGCGGGCGATGCGAAGGGCAGATCTAGTTTTCAATAAAGTAAATAACTACCTTTTTTCTAATAGAAAAAAACCGTTATCAAAGTATGTAGAATTACGTCAATAAATAACAACTTAGAAATCTATAAAACGCAATCAGTAGAATTTCATCACACATAACAGTCCCTTACTGCCTTCATAATGATTCATTTGCTTTTCATTTCCTTAATCTCTTCCATCGAAGCAACATACGTCATATCATTATACGGAGACGTTTGTAATGATGTGGAGTTCTTCACGAGGACGTATCCATGGATTATTGACAACATAGGCGGAGATATAATGGTGGACTATTATCTGCTGGGAAGTGGAAGATATTCGGTGCCACAAATGTGCGCGTTGAACGGAATGAAGATGAATACATTCTTACAAGCGCAGTACCTAAAATGTGAAGCTGAAGGTATGGTATCAACAGATTATAATGAAATAACAATTGTTTGATAATATATTTCTGTTTTTACATCACAGATAGGATTTAATATAACTGATAATGGTGCAGTCTAAGATAAAAAAATATCAAAAAGGGATGATGCAACAGTTTTTCTTAATGCCGTTAAATGGAATTCAAGCGGAAAATTTTAAGAAATGCAGTTCTTGAATGTAATGTGCAAATATATTTTTAATGCCAATAATGATGTATAGACCAGAAATATAGGCCGGAATTTGAAGGCCAATCGCCACATTGAATCAGTTAATGATAAAACAAGTTTATAGCTAGTAAGAATTGCGCTTGGTTAACTTTTCTTTGTCAAATCCGTATTAACACTATTTTTGAAGACAGTATGATGGCTTATAGAATGCATTAATATTTGAATATCTCAAAGAAACAGGTGATATGATTCAAATTGATCGAGTATAAATTAGATTAATATCTCATAAATAATTCCATCTGATAATATGGTAATTTGGTAGAAATATAAAGAGAAACGTGGACACTTTGCTGTTCTAAAGTCTTGTTATTGTAGTTAAGTCAATACCAATTTTTTTTACTGCTAAGTTATTTTTGCTTGATTGTACTAGAAATAAAAAAAATTATGATTATTTCCTGTTCTTTTAGGGAAGCCAAGTCAAGTCTGCCTTTGCCAATCAGGCATTGATCCTGTAACATACAAGCAATGTGTGCTGACCAAAGGAAATTACGCAAGTCGTTCTGCTACCAAATATTCCCAGCTTGGTATAAACGCAAGTCCTATCATAGAAGTGGGATATAAAAATACCATTTTCGAAGTAGACGATAGCTGGTATTTGAAGAAGATATGCTCAATTTTCGGTGACAACCCGCCAAGAGGTTGCATTAAACCTTTTTCATGTAACGGGACCAACGTGGAGTCTGACAGAATAGGAATAGTTGAATTTGAATGTGGTTGTCCTAAATTTGATGTTGCTGTATCTTTTAATGGCGATCGATCTGATGTATCTGCTGTAAATTTTACTACAGTACGTGATGTGATCAATTATTCAGAACCAACTGAAATGTCAATAACTACCATTTATAACTAATTATCATCTAATTGATTATTTATAGTATAGTTATAGTTATATGTCACTAATAAATTCAAATTATATTAAATAGTTCTTTTACAGTTATATTTAGCAGCTGTCCAGCCCGCTTTGCCGACCTTAATTTAAAGATACATTATTTACACTTATAAAAATGTTATAAATGCCACGGAATTACAGTATCATTCGCTGGGTCATTTTAAAGATTGTCTGAAAATATCATTAAAGTCTATCGAGCCGTTTCGGAGTCTATTTTTTACCCAATTCAGTTGTCCCTGTAGCATATGTCAATCTACATAGGCTGGGGACTCCGGGGGATGGAGTTTTGATTGAGCGACGGGTACGATGGGCTTTCTCTGTCTGGTTAGAGATGGTTTCAGTACCAGTACCATATCCCCGCCACCAGCAGCGTGGTGTCACTCAGGTTGTTTTAGTCGGTGCGAGTCCGAAATACCCGCAACTCGTCCTCGTCGGCGGGACTCATAAAGCATCATCAAAAACATCATCGAAGGTGACTCTTATCTTCAATTCCAACGTGAAAGCACATGTAAGGGCAAACAAAGCAAATTAACCACTCATTATAATACAGTAAGGAAAAAGAGGCGCTGTTGATGGGAATGTTAATTCCGCCAAATATGTCAGTTCCACGGAATGAGGCAATTCATCAAATTAACGAAGCGCGTCAATAGCAGGCGTCGTGTTCAGGACGTTTATACGTTCCGACAAAGATTTTGCTACGACCGTTACGACGACGTTTTTGCCTTTATTGCTCTACATTAGTCCAATTTGTGTATAATAGACAAAGTAGGAACCGACATAAGCTTGCGGCTCCTGCTTTGCGCTTTGCAAAAGCACGTAAATCGTTTGTGGGTCTATAATAAAATTCCGCATTCAATTTTAGCTTTGCCATTACAGCACACTAAATATACACACAATAATTACAGCATAAAAACACTATTAATAAAAGGCTAATACAGAAAGCCTACTATACACATGATTACTTAGAAGATGAGAATATGTAGATATAACTCGCTTAAACCCTGTACAAGACAGTAATAGCTAAATGTAACTAGTAATAAGAATTATATTTTATAAGAGCAAACCCACTCTAAGTTTTTACTAGAGGATGATGTAATTATGACGTACGTTTTAAATTGACTGATTTTTTTCCAAGGGTAAAAACTATAGGCGATACGACACGACATCGTGACGCTTAGTCTCATGCTATAAGTCGGCCTGCGTAAATCACCCATTAAACGTTTATTATGATAATTTTTAGGTTACTTTAGAACTTTTTATTATTATTAACTTTTTTTTGTGACAAAATAGGTGGTAATGAGATGACCAAAAGTAGGGGTTGCTTTGCAGAATTTTATGATATCAAAATGTTTGTTGTTCCTTTTTTTTAATCTATTTACTTCATTGTCCTCATAACAAAAAATCCAAATTTTAATTTAATCTACAATTAATCATTACAGCTTTTCTGTTTGTTACTCTATTATTCATCCTCATGCCCTTATCCCACTCTAAGTGGGGTCGGCACACCATGATACAAACATGTTGTCACATGATTTGGCAGCGTATTTTACGACCTGCCCGACGTCATATATGTAATCTGAATATATGTAATCCTAAGTGTATGAAGCAGGCCACAATCACATACCTTATACATGTAGAACAAGTGAGTATCACAAAACACCGCCAATACCAACACTCCACAAAAGCGCTACACACATTCGCTACCACAATCTCTACGATCGTTGTATTACTATTTTGTTCGTGGAGCCTATACTCCTGTGTATCCTACCTATGCTTCGGTTTTGGGGCGAAACGATAGAGATTGTAATAGTGAGTGTGTGTAGTGCTTGTATAGAGTGTTAGTGTTGGCGGCGTTTTGTGATAAATGTGGTGACTTGTTCTGCATGTATAAGGTTTGTGATTGTTGCCTGTTTCATACACTTAGCATTACATATATATATAGCAGACACGGATTATAACAAAATAATTTTATTGTAACTTCTGTATCTACGTATATACAACCGTTCGACCCTCGAGTGAACCAATTGAATGAAATGTACATTCCATTTGTACACAGATGTGTAGACATTGGTAATGTCCTGCATAATTTGTACAAATTGATTTCGCTCCAGCTGAATTGAATTGTTGTATAAAAAACTTTTGTACAAATGTCTTAATGAAATTGAAAACTTTATTACTTAAGTACCCGGATGACCGTGATTTTATTAAAAACTAGTGGCCCGCTCCGGCTTCGCACGGGTATAAAATATATAGCCTATGTCACTCAGTGAAAAAAATGATTAAAATCGAACCAGTAGTTTCGTTTTATTCATTACTGCCCGTGGCCGGCACGCATTAAATTTGGAGTAACAATTCCCCTTTCCCTATACCATGAAGATTCCCTGCTATCTTTCGAATATCTAAATTCATATATTACATTTTGAGGGACAGACAGAGAAAGCTACTTTGTTTTATACTATGTGGTGTCGTTTAGCTATTATTTTGATAATTGTCAAATTTTTTACCATACTCAACCAAAGACAAAATTACGTTTAGTTGTCATTTATGTTTTGTTATTTCACTGTCATTTGCGTTTTGTTATTCCATGTCATAGTCGTTTTTGTTATACCAAGTTTATAGTGACTTGACGGGATAAAATAAATGCGGTCGAACGGGATAAAAAGTATCCTATGTCCGTCTCCTGGTTCTAAGCAACCACCAATTTTCAGCCGAATTGGTTCATCCGTTCTTGAATTATAAATAGTGTAACTAAGGCCAACTTTCTTTTATATATATGTATATAGATATATAAAAATGCAATAAAAAAATTGCAATTAAAAAAAGAAAAGAAGATTCGAACCCGGGTACCTTCTCGTATTTAGTCCGCCCGTTTAACATTACACTATTACAACTTGACAATTGACAGAAAAAATTGGCTAGTGTGTTTATTGTCAATTTAAGCAATTTTTCAATAATTACAGGGATAAAATGATATTTTTTTTAAATAAAACCTAGATCAACTTTTCCCCCTAAAAACTGCCTACGTGCCGAATTTCATGACATCAATTTACCTTAGTCGTATTTTATGACACCTCGGTAATAGGGTGGTCTATTCTACTCACCTGGATACGTGACGGTGGGTCAACTTTCCTCGGTTTTTATGACACCTTGGTAGGAAATCAGGGGGGTCGGTTATACACAGGTGGATACCACACGGCCGGTCAACCTACCTTAGTCGCTTTTTAATAATAATAGTAATAATAATAATGAACATTTATTTCTGTTTAGTACAAAAAAAACCATAAAACTAAAATTAAAAAAAAAAGGAATGAAATGAAAATGTACAATTCAGAAAAAAGGATGCGTCTCAGCATATTGCTGCAATAATATGATTATTGCAGCACTGATTTTCAGACGCACCCTAAGAGAGTGACGTCGACGTTTTACGACACCTCGATAAGAAATGGGGGTTGTACTATTCTTTTCAGCCGGATACCACATGGCAAGAGATCATGATCATCATTGTCTCAATCCAACAGCACTTAATTCTAGATCTGGAGGAATTTTACTTCTGGCATTGACATGAACATGACTGGTATAAAAAATCACTTGCAAGTAATTGTTGGGATTAAATTTATCAATTGTAATTATTTCGACATATTTAATTATTGATTGATCATGTCAGATTATTATTTTAAACTAAAGTGGTATTAAACAAAGGTGATAATATAATTTTGCTTTAATCCGCTATTCAACCGGATTCTAATATCTATATCTATTCTATGATCTAATCGCGCATTACATGTTAAATAACAATTCCTCAGTGAACTTATAAATTCCATGCGATATTATTATGATAATATAATATAAAATAAAATAAAAATGATGTATATCTACGACTACAGTAATAAACAGAGAAGGCGTCCCTCACAGTCGAAGAACAGACATTTAGGGCAACAGTATGATATATATTTGATATTTAATTACATAAAAACCTCTACCTCTTACTGATGCTACAGAAGCATTATCATATCATTACATTACAAAAATTAGTTATCTTTATATATTCCTATGACGATTAGAAAACTGTTTAGCCATAAAGTACATTGAAAATACCTGTGCTCCAAAAAATATGCTATAACTAGATATTAGATTTAAAAGCATATCAAATTAAACTCTATATGAATGTCTAAAATTTTACTGATTACTCTGTAACTGTTGCTTTATTAGTCTTTATTTAAACATAAGTTTATGTCATTTAAAATGCATTACAAATTTAATTCTTTTCACCATGTCTAAGTCGTATAAGAAACTTAGCACCTGCTTGGATTCCTTCCCAAGTTTCCATAGCAGCTTGTTGCACAAACGCCGGATCTACGAGGAACATATTAATTCCTATGGAGTTTCTATGGCGCGGCAGTTCATAGACATAAGAATAGGGAACACCTGTTACTGTGCCGTAATCCATGGCGAGACCTGAAGCGAAGTATAATACTAGAGCTGAATTGCCGACAATGTAATTTGGATTCCAGTATGCCTTTACAGCGTTGATGGCATTGGCCATTTCAATGCCAGCCATATGAACAGACAAGGCGTTGTCTACAAGAACACCATTACCCCAACCGTACAAGATCATGCTACCAACGCTATGGATGTCCAAAAACATAGAAATACGTCCAGCGTGTTCTCGTAAGATATCTCTTATTATGGCAGTCTCGGGTTCAGAAAAGGGAAATCCACCGTGGAAATTTTCAGCACATACAATGCTAGAGGAAAATTGACCCCAAGCGATGTCGAAGTTTCTGTTCAAATCTACGCCAACACAAACATCATTGATCATATAACCAGTAGCACGGTTTTTGCGCCAGAAACGATTCTGCAACAATTATAAAAAGATATGAAACAGAATAACCAAATATAATGTATCAGAATCTGACGTTCCTAAAAATATGAGGGCAATCAGTAACACAAATTAGTTAAGGAATCGGAGGGAAACTACATCATCAGCCAACAAAATGCGACAGTACCTATAATTTTTAGAGAATTACAACGTAATATAGATGGTGCTTTCTATTATAGATAATATTGTTTTTTTCCCCTTACTAAAGGAGAAACAGACATTTTTATACCCTATACGTTAGCCAGGTACATACATGCTTTAAGTGCAACAGACAGACAAACGGAGAGACATATGTGCATACCTTCATATTTATAATAGTGGATAGAAAACTTAATAAATAAATGTTATTTTTATCAGAGCATACATAATATCAGCCTCTACTAAATCACATGTTTATAGTCTAAATATGATAATTTAATTTACCCGAACGTGACTGAATTCATATCCATCAGGATTTGCAATTGGCAGAATGATCCAGTCAACTCTATCTAAAACACTTCTATCAGTGAGATTGCCTGTCACAAGTTTGTCGATTGCATACAGAGTTGGTGGTAAAGTAACCCATTCACGGGCATGAAGAAGTGATTCCACGAAAACGATTGGCTTGCTAAAGTCCTGAAAAAATAAAAGAAGATTAAATTTATTTTAAAATAACAGACCTTGTTTAAGTATGTACAAAACAATTTACAACACATGAATTAAATATATTTAGAATCCGATCAACTGATATTATTACAAGACAGATTTTGGACATTCTTTCTGTGCCATTTTCACCATTTCTTGTGTTATTATACACAGGTGTACTTACCTCAAAGTTGGTAGTAGAAATTTTAAGGTACTTAACGTCTTTACCTTCGAATGATTTACCAGCATTAACTAGCGTTACTAAATCTGGGTAAAGAGCTGCCACTTCATCTAGATAATCATTAACCTAAAAGTAAAAGTATCATATTAGTTTTACTAATAATTCTAAGCTTCAATCTATTTATCGGTATAAAGTCGACGGAGTATGAATATATAAAATGGTTATTCGTTAAAAATATTTAAGAAACTCCTTTAGTACGGTGATGACTTCAGAAAGGCTTCTGAATCATTCAATCAAAAGTATTATTTTTAAAACAAATTACTCATTTTTTGTTCAGACATTATTAGCAAAACATGTTTCAGAACTAAGTAAATCTGATTTTGATTAACAGTATACATAAATCTAGAAAAAATATCACATCTTTCCAAATATTTTTCGACAGCGCTAGCGTCAAAAAGTCAGACTTAAAAAGTAGTTATGTGATATCAGGGATAATGCAACGTATAAAATAGTTAAAAAGTGGTCCGCTTACCTCTGTCAAATTGTACACTCTATCGAAGCCAACTCTAGCTTGACCGGATGTCTTTTGTCTCGCTTCATCCATTAGTCTATCCTCTTCATCAAGGTACCTGAAATAATTATCGCATAAGTTCATTGACGGTATTTTAACTTTACATGTGATGAACAAGTTTGGAGCTACAACTAGGTTTTATTTTTATGAGTGAAATTTACAATAAATCTTAAAGAACTTTAGGTTGTAGAAGGCGAAGAACGTTATCGTTGCAATATTTATATCGTCAAAAGCGAGATCCTCTCTTTCATATACATGTATTTAGAATGTTTCTGCAATTTAATATTTGCTAGTCTAAAATGAATTACGAAATGTATGTTTGTATGCGTGTGTGCGTAGAAACGTGCAGCAATTGATGGTGATTTATTAATTCTAGCATATTTGTTGGCTGATTTGCTTACGGTTTTATATTTTCGACGTCCATACGATACTCTATTCCTTCAGAGTTAAGCACATCTTGAAAGCGGTCCAAACTCTTCTTGGGAACAAGTATAACAGCTTGTTTTTCAGTTGCCGCGTACTTCCATATATCAATTTGTAAAGGAGCTTCAAGAGCTGCTATCAGGTCATATTGCTTAACATCTTCTACTTTAACTTCGAAGAGAGCATGTCTGTAATTTAAAAGATTTAACAGTCTGCGTTCATTCTCATAAGAATTATAATTTTTAAAAGAGCAACCGCCGAGTATCTTGTTGGCTCTTCTCGGTAGGATCAATTTTCCAACGTTAACGATTAACGATTCAACAGCACATGTTGGTAAGTTAACTTGATTAATCTTTTGCATTTGAATTACTTAGGCTCAGTATCTTTCATATATAAATGAGTTAATCTTGTATGTATATATTTATATTTTCGGAATCTCGGAAACGGCTCTAACGATTTTCCTGAAATTAAATATGTAGGGAGTTTTGGAGGGGAAAAATCGATCTAGCTAGGTTTTATTTAAAAAAATCGTTTTATCCCCGTTTTTGGGCATTAAAAACACTAACATACTAACATTTGTATATAAAACGCTATTTTTGCCGTAAATTGTCAAGTTAGCGTAGCTTATTCGGGGAACGGGTGGTCTTGAGAAATGTAAATACCTAGGATCGAGCCTCATCTGCCCAATTATTTTTTCTTTTTTTTAAGTTTATTTTTTAAAATTACCAAGCAAGGCTCAGTATAATGAAACAACACACACGGTAAGTAATTTAATAATTGTATTATGGGTGGTAGGTAATTGGTAAATATAAACATTTATGTATTTTTAAATGAATTAAAAAACATAAAAAAGTTAGGGGTGTGAAACCCGTATCATTTAGGAATATGAAAAAAAGATAGTTGATTTTCAGACTTACTGAATATGCGTATAAAATTTTATAAAAATCGGTCAAGTCAATTCGGAGGAGTGTGGTAAGAATAGAATAGAATAGAACATTCTTTATTGCACCACAGAAAAATTATAGTATACATTGTAAGCAACATTGTGATAAAATAATTTTTTATATAAGACTAGCTTTTACCCGAAACTTCTTTTACGTGGACTGCTTATGCTTGATAGGTTGATAATAGATCGCGCTTTTCAGTATCATCCTATTCCTGTAGAATTAACAGGATTTCTATAGCCTATATGTTATTCCGGTGTATAAGGAATAATTTTGCCAAATTTCATAAGTATTAGTTTCGCCGTGAAAGAGGAACAAACATACATCCATACTCACAAACTTTCACATTTATAATAATAGTAGAATTATTGACCTTACCCTTCGTACATTTCATGTTTTCCATAAACTGTACATAAACTTAATAAAGTCACAACTAAAAACAACATGGCTACCTTCAGTGATCAGAAGGAAATGAAAATGTAATCAAATTATATTTATCTAGCCCCAACTTTACTATCTTTTCCACAATCTCGACAGATTATTTATAATTATGTATTGATTCAATATTATTGTATGAATCACCGGATAACAATGGTGATATAATATAAACTTTTGATTTGGAATTAATTCAAAATAAAAAAAGCTTTATAAATGGTAGCTGATTTCTTTGATGAAATTTGGTACAATATTGATGCTAACATAAACGCCGTGTGGTATCCGGCTGAATAGAATAGTACTACCCTCATTTCTTACCGAAGTGTCGTAAAAGGCGACTAATGTAAGTTGTGGTATCCGGCTGAGTAGAATAGACCACCCTCATTTCTCACCAAGGTGTCGTAAAAGGCGACTAAGGTAAGTCGACCCGCCGTGTGGTATCCGGCTGAGTAGAATAGACCAATCTGATTTCTTACCGAGGTGTCGTAAAAGGCGACTAAGGTAAGTTGACCCACCGTGTTCTATCCGGCTGAGTAGAATAGACCACCCTCATTTCTTATCGAAGTATCGTAAGAGGCAACTAAGATAAGTCGACCCGCCGTGTGGTATCAGGCTGAGTAGAATAGACCACCCTCATTTCTCACCAAGGTGTCGTAAAAGGCGATTAAGGTAAGTTGATCCACCGTGTGGTATCCGGCTGAGTAGAATAGACCAACCTCATTTCTTACCGAGGTGTCGTAAAAGGTGACTAAGGTAAGTTGACCCACCGTGTTCTATCCGGCTGAATAGAATAGACCACCCTCATTTCTTATCGAAGTATCGTAAGAGGCGACTAAGGTAAGTCGACCCACCGTGTGGTATCCGGTTGAGTAAAATAGACCACCCTCTTTCTTACCGAGGAGTCATAAAATATGACTACGGTAAGTTGACGTTAGGCAGGCGGCCAGTCGTAAAATACGTAGCCAAATGGACAACATGTTTATAACATTTTGTGCTTACCCCACTTAGAGTGGGATAAGGGCAGGAGGATAATGATGTACTTATAAAGTACAATAATAATAAAAAA
Organism: Morpho helenor; assembly: GCA_029227775.1. Taxonomy (NCBI): domain Eukaryota; kingdom Metazoa; phylum Arthropoda; class Insecta; order Lepidoptera; family Nymphalidae; genus Morpho; species Morpho helenor. The sequence continues at coordinate 12,111,800 of JARGCU010000005.1, read as the reverse complement.
AACTTTCAAGATTCAAGCTTTTACGTAACATACTGTTAGGTGTTAAATGTTGGTAAACATGGTTATTGTTTATGATTATAATTTGTGGTCTCAAAACAAAGTTCTGTATGTTGGTATTTTAAAAAAAGAGAATGGCCAAAGAAGAAAAAGTGTTAAGATGGTGGATTTTTGTATCGTACCAGCGAACAACAGTAATTGTCAATCCTCCTTTAACCGTTCGCTCACTGCTGAGCATCGTGATCTCCTGCCTCAGTTTTTCCAAAAACAAGTTCTCGCCACCTGGTTCGGTCATCGGCAATGCGTGGCTGATGTTTGTGTCCAGGTGTTCGGACACCTGATCCAACCATCTCTTTGGACTCCGCCCCCTGGATCTCTTGCCCTGTACTTTGCCGGTTATCAACAGTTTCTCCAGGTTATTTGCGGGCTTACGTGCTATGTGTCCAAAGTAGAATAGGATTCGTTGGAGGCAGATGGTGGAAAGCCTTTTTTTGACCTGTACCTCGTTTAGGACAGAGATGTTGGTCCTAAACGCTGTCCACGGAATGCGCAACATACGACGCCAGCACCACAGCTCAAAAGCATCAACACGTTTTCTGTCTGCTGCTTTGAGGGTCCAGGACTCAGCACCATATAGGAAGATCGAAAAGACTAAGGTTCGTACCAGCTTAATTTTTGTCCTTTTCAGAATATTTCGATCTTTCCATATCTTATCAAGTTGGCTCATTGCTGAATTGTCAATAAGTATTCTAATAAAAGATGTAAATTAAAGGGAGTTTTATTACAGTACAAAGAAATGGTTTCACTAATTAAACGGACTTTTAATGAAAATAGTGGAAGCAATTCCAAATAACACTTCAATAGCTCGGTGAAATTTAAATAAGCTTTCAGCTAAATATAACATTTTAAAACTTAGCATCAATTAATGTTGGAAGTATTTACATTTAATTACTTTGAAATGATATTTCGCTTTGGCTTACTCGAATATACGTAAATATTAAAGGTATAAGCCAACTAATTAAAAATTACCTCCGTCTGAACAGGTCAAGGTTAACAGGTCGTATTCTAAATTATTTAATTAAAATCTCGATTAAAACCGTAACATAGTATTTTAAGATAACCACAAAAATGGTTAAAGTGGGTTAACCTTACAAGCTAGACATATGCTGTCTTGGACTTTTATTTAGAACTTTTAAAGGTAAACGTATTTTACGACCGCCTGACGTCAACTTATCTTAGTCGTATTTTACGACACCTCGCTAAGAAATGAGGGTTGTCTATTCTACTTAACCGGATACCACACGGCAGGTAGACTTACATTATCCGCCTTTAACGACACCTCGGTAAGAAATGACGGTGGTCTATTCTACTCAGCCGGATACCACACAGAGGGTCAACTTATCTTAGTTGTATTTTACGACACCTCGGTAAGAAATGAGGGTGATCTATTCTACTCAGTCGGATACCACACAGCGGGTCGACTTACATTATCCGCCTTTTACGACACCTTGGTAAGAAATGAGGGTGATTTATTCTAGTCAGACGGATAGCACTCACCGAGTCGACTTACATTATCCGCCTTTTACGAAACCTCGGCAAGAAATGAGGGTGGTCTATTCTACTCAACCGGATCCCACACGGCGGGTCGACTTACATTATCCGCCTTTTACGACACCTCGGTAAGAAATGAGGGTGGTCTATTCTACTCAGCCGGATATCACACGGCGGGTCGACTTATATTATCCGCCTTTTACGAAACCTCGGTAAGAAATGAGGGTGATCTATTCTACTCAGTCGGATACCACACGGCGGGTCGACTTACATTATCCGCCTTTAACGACACCTCGGTAAGAAATGAGGGTGGTCTATTCTACTCAGCCAGATACCATTCGGCTTTATATTTTATAAGAACAATCCAGAATGAAAGTACCTACTTTTAATGTCCAAAAGTTAAAGCGTAGACGGACAGACTTTCGCAACAATCCATCATCCACCTGCCATTATCCCACTCTAAGTGGGGTCGGCACAACATGTTATAAACATGCTGTCACATGATTTGGCTGCGTTTTTACGACCGGCCGCCTGCCTGACGTCAACTTACCTTAGTCGTATTTTACAACACCTCGGTAGGAAAGAGGGTGGTCTTTTCTACTCAGCCGGATACCACACAGCGGGTCGAATTTCCTTAGTCGCCTTTTACGACACCTCGGTAAGAAATGAGGTTGGTCTATTCTACTCAGCCGGACACCACACGGCGGGTCGACTTACCTTAGTCGCCTTTTACGACACCTCGGTAAGAAATGAGGGTAGTACTATTCTATTCAGCCGGATACCACACGGCGGTTTCGCAACAATCCATATTAATATTAAAATTAACATGGATTCTTAAATTTAACCCCAACAAATTTGACGCGGAAGTCGTTACCAACAACAATATTTAAACAAAACAAAAACATCTCTAGTAACCAAACAATAAACAACAAAGGTGATGCATAGCTAGCAAGTAATAAAGGAAAAGATTAAACCATTAACGCGAACAACTTAAGGCGCTTAAGGAAAACAATTTCTTAGCCCCTGTAATTTGAACACTTATTACACCGTTATGTGTAAAAGGAAACTGTAGTTCTCAATACTATCCAAATATAACCGCCGTGTGGTATCCGGTTTAGTAGAATAAACCCTCATTTCTTACCGAGATGTCGTAAAAGGCGACTATAATAAGTTGACTCGTCGCGTTGTATCCGGTTTAGTATAATAGACCCTCTTTCTTGCCGAGGTGTCGTAAATACGACAGAGGTAAGGTTACTTCAGGCAGGCGGCCGGTCGTAAAAACGCAGCGAAATGTGACAGCATGTTTATAACATGTTGTGCCGATCCCACTTAGAGTGGGATAAACGCAGTATGATGAATACTATCCAAATATATTTCAAAGTAAATGTGGAAATCAGTATCAGAAAGTTTTGCCCGCGTGAATTTTCAATTCTGGTGGCGTACTATTTTATCTTTAATATTTAAATGAGTTGTATGTATGTATATCTTGTATGTATATACATATATATTTTCTGAATCTCGGAAATGGCTCCAATGATTTTCCGGAAATTCAGCGTGAAGGGAGTTTTGGGGGAGAAAAAAGGATCTCGCTAGGTTTTATTAAAAATTCGTTTTATCCCTGTTTTTAGGCATTAAAAAATACTTAAGTTTACATTGAAAATAAAAGACTATTTTTGCAGTAAATTGTCAAGTCGGCGTAGCTTATTCGGGGAATGGGCGGTCTAGAGAAATGAAGATACCTAGAACTTCCACCTACCCTATTAGTTTTCTTTTTTAAAATTGTTTTTTTTTTACCGAGTAAGGCCACCCATATACTATACTTATTATAAAAACAAAGTTCCCACAGGCTGTCTGTTTGTATGTGATGGATTTTTTGTGTCTGCTGAACAGATTTTTGTACGGTTTTTACTAAAAGATAGCACAATTCTTCTGAAAGGTTTAAGTTAACATTACCATTTCATGTAAAATATATTAAAGTGGCGCAGTTGTAAAAAAAATCAATTTTACTCGCGTGCGTAAACCAGCAGAGATACACAAAAGTTATGTACTAGAGAATTGTAGATCTACAAAAATTCTACAAAAAAGTCCGCGACTTAATGTCTCTATCTCTTATGGTTAACTCACAATGACAACTTTTATGACCAAGATTTCAACTCGGGAAAAATCTGTGACACCCTGATTTCCACGCAGGCGAACCCCGTGTCACAGCTTGTATCTTATTATTTTGACTGAAAGTACTTTCGAAATTTCAACGCTCTGCTACATTTATCCCATTCTAGGAAGAATTGAGTAGAAACTCAAGTTTCTAGTTAATTCTTCTCAGGATGACATATATCTGACCTGTAATTTCAATAAATATCTATAACGGTGTGACAGTAAGCTTGTATTGTTCCAAACTTGTTCCTTTCTTAATACAAACGACATATTCGTATTTGAATTTACGGCCAAAGTTGTAATAGTTAATGGGCAGACCGTGCGATATATGACTTAGTTTGTTTTCTTTGTTTAAGTTTGCAAATTTGACACTATAAAATTTATCTCAATTTAGTAATCCTGCATCTATGCTAATATATAAAGCTGAAGAGTTTGTTTGGTTGATTGTTTGGACGCGCTAATCTCTGGAACTATTGGACTGATTTGAAGAATTCTTTAAGTTTAAGTTAGTCCAATAATAGAAGAAGGCTATAGACTATATACCATCGCGCTAAGATGAATAGGAGAGGAGCAGCAGTCTCGATAAATAGACTATCTTACACTCAAAGAATTTTTCAAATCGGTCCAGTAGTTCCTGAAATTAGCGCGTTCAAACAATCAATCAAAGAAACAAACAAACTCTTCAGCTTTATATATTAGTATAGATGGAAAAGAACATAGCCGTGTGGTATCCGGATAAGTAGAATAGACCACTTTCTTACCGAGGTATCGTGAAAGGCGCCTAAGATAAGTCGACCTGCCGTGTGCTATCCAGCAGAGTAGAATAGACCAACCTCATTTATAACCGAGGTGCCTTAAAAGGCGACTGAGCTAAGTTGACCCACCGCGTGGTATGCAGCTGACTAGAATAGACCACCCTCTTTCTTACTGAGTAAAATGAGACTATGTTAAGTCGACGTTAGCCAGGCGGCCGGTCGAAAATACCTAGCCGAATCATGTGTCAACATGTTTATTCTTCTTCTTGATCGGTCCCTCATTACTGAGGATCGTGGTCACATGAACGTTTCTTATGTATGACCTGCCTCCATTTATCCCGGAACATGTTTATAACGTGTTTTAAACATGTTGTGCCGAACTCACTTAGAGTTGGGCAGGAGGATGATAAGTTTTTCTACTTTGTGATTTTTTGATCTCTCTAGTGCCCACCCCACTTAAGGAGATTCTCCTTTGTGATTCCTCCACTTTATGCTAAATAAAGAACATTATAGCAAAATAAATAAGGAGATAGTTGAAAGACCGCTTAAGTCCGGACGAAGACACGGGCATAAGTTAGTTAATCATAATTACACATTTCACTATACCCTACATTTTAAAATACATCAACCATTTAGAGCACATCCGATTATTTATTCATACGACGATTGATCGAAAACTGTTATTAATAGATGTTCATATGCGCCAGTTTCATTTATACATCCGGTGCAATTAGTAAGGGATAATGAGGATATTCTTTTAAATTTATACTGTTCTATCCTTTTAACGCCGTGTGGTATCCGGCTGAATAGAATAGTACCACCCGCATTTCTTACCGAGGTGTCGTAAGAGGCGACTAAGGTAAGTCGACGCGCCGTGTGGTATCTGGCTGAGTAGAATAGACCACCCTCATTTCTTACCAAGGTGTCGTAAAAGGCGACTAAGGTCAGTCGACCCGCCGTGTGGTATCCGGCTGAGTAGAATAGACCACCTTCATTTCTTACCGAGGTGTCGTAAATGGCGACTAATGTAAGTCGACCCGCCGTGTGGTATCCGGCTGAGTAGAATAGACCACCCTCATTTCTAACCGAGGTGTCGTAAATGGCGACTAAGGTAAGTCGACCCTCCGTGTGGTATCCGGTTGAGTAGAAATGACCACCCTCTTTCTTACTGAGGTGTCGTAAAATACGATAAAGGTAAGTTGACGTCAGGCAGGCGGCCGGTCGTAAAATACTTAGCCAAGTCATGTGACAGCATGTTTATAACATGTTGTGCCGACCCCACTTAGAGTGGGATAAGGGCAGGAGGAAGAAGAATGTTCTATCCTTTTTTAAACTGTGATCGTTCGTTGCTTGTCATAGTTTTCTTTCACACCTTGGATACCTTAACGCAAATCACATGTACTTTATAAGTAGCACCACATTTACTAAGTTCAACTGTACAAATTCTGCTAGTTTTAACCAAGACAAGTAACAACATAAGACAACACAAAGACCAGTAGTAACACGATCTCAACACGTGGGTGTTAAATAATTGTATAAATGATTTATAGAAGCAGGCGTTACTTTGCGGAACTCCATAGTACAGAAGTAACAATAAAACTATTTTGCTGTAATCCGCGTTTGTTAAGATGATACATGCAATACTAAGTGTAGCAGGCAACAATCACATACCACATACATGCAGGACAAGCCACCACACATATCACAAGACGCCGCCAACACCAACACTCCATACAAGCACCACACACACTCACTACCACAACCTCTACCATCGTATCGCCCCGAAACTGAAGCATCATCAGGATAGGATAGGCTCGACGAATACGTGTAGTGTTTGTATGGAGTGTTGGTGTTGGGGCGACTTGTGATACGTGTGGCGACTTGTCCTGCATGTATGTGGTATGTGATTGCTTGCTTCATACACTTAGCATTGGATGTATTTTCTTAACAAACGCGAATTACAGCAAAATTGTTTTTATTTTAACTTTTATAATTGTATAAGTCAAACTTTACAGCAAGACTTCTAGTGGTGAAACGATCTAGCTATATTAGCATCTCATAACCGTATGAGTTGAGTTTTACAAACAAGACTGGCCTCGTCATGACAAGCTCAGCCATATAGGTGTATGTACACATTCACATACCACTCAGCTTAAGTTTAGGTATTCCTAAATGCTAGTTTTCAGTACTTGCTTCCGTGCTTTATTATTATTATTACAAACCAAGATAACATAAAGGAATAGAAAATAACAAAGAAAGAACAGTAGATATTGAGGGGTTTGAACTTTAGGTTGACGCAATATGGACTTGCGGTCAGAAGTTGTAAGAAATATATTTTGATAAATGCAACCGACTACTTTCTTGCTAGTTCTTATAGGTGTTGTTCTAGATAGGAACAATTTTTGAAACCATCAGTATACGTGACAATTATAATTGTAAAATTTCGCAGGATTATAGCGAATATTGTAACTTTTCTATAGACATTTTATTGGAGACATAACTAAATAACAAATTTTATTGAAGTTTCTAATAAATAAAAAAATAAAGAATAAAGAAAACTGTATAGATGTATTTTTTACATTATGATGTTTCCTTTATATTCTAGTTAATGGAATGAAATTATTTCTGATTAAATATTGGTATCTTGTCCATACATTGATATAGTAAAACAAATCGAATTGAAATTTATCAAATTTCAGTACAGCAATTGTGCTGACAATTATTTGGAAAATCTTTCAAAAGTTTATTTACATTTGTATACTAAAATTATTATTGCTTTTCCTCTATCCGTTTGTAACGTTTTTCTAGTTTTTGCAAGTTAGTGCATTTGCGGAAAAATTATTGACGTGGTAGTGTATGGAATATTTAGAGAATCTTCTCTTTTTCTTCCTTAAATTATTAGTGTCACCTTTTCCTCTTCTTATTGTCTTCTTTTTTACTCGTATCATCTTCTTTTTCTCGTGTCACTCAGCGGATTTTCTACTGACGCTATACGTTTCGCTTCTTTGTCACCTATCCAATATCTCAAACCTACTACTATGTGCCTTTACTCTTCTTCTTTTTCAACCAGCACTTCCACTACTCAATACAGGTCTTTTAAAAATTTATCAACGTCACACGATTCTATTTCGCTTGCATTCAGCGTTACTCCCCGTGACCTTTTTCAAGTCATCTTTCCAACTAGTCAAAAGTCTACCAATGCTGTATTTTTCGTGTCTTGATCGCTACTCTATCTTAGACCTACTGACTAGACTGATGTGCATCATCAGTTTTACAGCATGACTTTTTCTTATACCCTTTTGTTTTTCAAACGACTTGTCATGATAGTTCTTATTCTTCTTTTTCAACTGATGGACATCCACTGCTGGACATAGATCTCTTTAAGGGACCATACACCATGATCTCGTGAGACCTTTTGAGGTCGTCAATCGCTGTGTAGATCACTTTATGGAATTACCACGTTACAAGACCCTCTGCTACTTTGATCTAGCGGTTTCCCGTGATATTTTTTAACTAGAATATAAACTATTAGATATACATAGGTTGTGCTTTTAAAAGAGATTTCTTACGCCATTAGATCTTATGTTGTAACGGTCACCTTAAAAATTGTGAATGAAATTTTATCGAAGTTGAGTTTTGATAAAAAAAATCGGCGATGTATATATAACACATCACAACTACAATTAGGAATAAGCTAGCGGCTGCTGTTTTGCAAAAATACCTAAGTCGTTTGTAGGTTTGGGTATAACATTCTATAATAAAATTCTTTAAATAAGAATGATACAAATACAATATTGTCAAAGATTACCTGGATGATAAAAATGCGTGGATATAGCTACTCTTTGATCCTGTACCTGAGATAGAAATAACTAACTTTAACTCGTAATACTTTGAAAGAGCAACCGCCAGGTTTCTTGCTGGCTCTTCTCAATAGGAACAGCATTCCGAACCAGCAGTAGAGTTGACGATTCAAAAGCACTTGTTTACAAGTTTACTTGAATGAAGAATATTTTGTATTTGTATTTCTTGCCTTTTTGTCTAGTGATGGGTTTACTATCGTGTTTTTCTTTACATGTTCGTCCCTCATATACTTAAGGGTCTATTCTTTATGTGCTTTATCCATCTGTGACTAATTTTAACCAATGGAGAACATTCGTCCCTCAATGCCAACCGCTTTATTACTCCAACGTCAGAACGTTCATCCGGACAGATTCACTGCAGACAGATTTACAGCCTCTGCACTCAGCCTAATAATACTATATCACGTGTGCGACTCACGCATTTGATGTATATAGCACTGAGACCACTAATATTAAACGTGGAGTCACCTAATAAAATTTGCAAAGTAAAATTTTTCGAATTTCAAATGTCTCAATTTGGTTACCTCCTTTTAACAACTTTACGTTTCCCGAATATTATGCACTTGTCAGAATCAAAAATAATCAATGTTATTTGTTTTTTTTTAGTTGTAATTAGCGGAAGTGATTAAAAGAGTGAGTCAAGTGATTAAAATATTTCCAATAAATAATGAATCATCATCATTCTTCTGCCCATATCCTACTCTAAGGGTCGGTGCATCATATTTTAACCATTTTGTAATGTGATGAGATGAGAGTGGTCTATTCTACTCAGCCGGATACCACAAGATGGATCAATATAGTAGTAGATGTTTCAAGTACACTAAAATTAAAGGGATTTTTTCACTTGTTGAAGTTGACGGGCTGAAATTTATAAAAAAAAAACCCGTTTTTACTTATAGTATAGGTTTTTATTTACTTTATGTGGTATCTGGCTGAGCAGAATGGACCATCCTCATTTCTTAGCAAGATGTCGTAAAAGGCGACTAAGGTAAGTCGACATTCGTGTGATATCCGGTTGAGTAGAAATCACCACCCTCTTTCTTACCGAGGTCCGAGGGCCGGTCGTAAAATACCATTTTTTAAATTTATTTAGCCTAGTTAGTTTAATAAGCTTAATTAGCCAAATGATTTTACATGTTTATAACATGGTGTGCCGACCCCACTTAGAGTGGGATAAGGGCAGGAGAATGATGATGACAGTAAATTTAGGTAAAAGCTTTTTAAAAGCCTTTTTAACTTGTATCTTTAAGCGTTGGAACCCAAAAAACTTTAACATAAATTGACCAAAAAAGTTCACGTATGTGCGTAAAAATATAATTCCCTTTGTGCGAGAATTGCAACCACAGAGTATACAAAGTTTTAATGAAGACAAGAGTAATTTCATGTAACATTAAGTTCTACGATTATAGCCCATGCAATTAAAGTTTAAATGAGAAATTTGGTATAATTTTTTCGTTTATTACTGTTTTCACAACAAATATTTGTGCCGTTTGCAGTTGAGACCCTAGGGCTATGGAGTCAAAATGCAAAAAAAATTATCTGTAACAGCTCGGTTAACTGCCTCTTCACGTGACAAGAAGGCTGGTTCCTTTTTCGCACAAAGAATCAGCTTAGCGATTCAGCGCGGAAACGCTGCCAGCATTCTTGGGACCATTCCACGTGGGCGTGATTTGTATAGTCCTAGCGTGTATGTAATTTAAGATAGATATAACTTGTACATCTATGCTGTAATTTTTTTTAAATATAAAATTTTAAATAATTTATAGGTTACTTTGCAGAGATCCATAGCCTGCGAGTTTTTGATAGTGAATGTGTGTAGTGTTTGTGTATTGTGGTGGCAATTATGGAGGTTTATGCATGTGTTTTTACGAATCCTGCATGTATTGGGTATGAAAACGTTAAGATCATAAGCCATAGAGCCAATGAAAAATATTTTATTTCTAAACATGTTATTCGACACAAAAAAAAACAAAACAGCTAATGTCTCACAGCAGAGAGAATGTGGCAATTGTAACAGGCATTACTACTGGGCACTGCCTGTTATGATGCTGTGATGGCCTAGCGGTGCGACCGTGTGAATCTCTAAAGACGATCATGGGTTCAAAACCGGGCAGACACTAATGAGTATTTCTATTAAAACTTATGTGTCTAATTGATAATTGCAATTTATCACGCTTTTCGTTGAAGGAAAACATCGTGAGGAAACCTGCATATCTCTAGAGAATTCTGTGGATATGTGTAACCTACCAATCCGCATTGGAGCAGCGTGGTAGGTCTTAGCTCCAACCCTTCTCTCCAAAAATGGAGAGAGGAGACCTATGCCCAGCAGTGGGATAGTAACAGGCCGTTACTTACTTACTGCCTGTTAAACAGACACCTGTCAATAATGACAATAAAAGTAGACGCAACGTGCCTAGAGTGTGGAGAGGAAGAAACAAGTCGAGAGTCGAGTTGAAGTCGAGGACCTAACAAATATCCCCTTCAAGGATATTATCAGGTTTGTAAAAGCAACAGGTAGGTTGAAGCAGGTGACACTGTCGGGACAGCAGTGAAACCCTTGTCCCTACATGGGGAAATGGGTGGAATAGTCCGGAATAGGAGCTGACCACCCGTCTTGCAACGACAGACGTCCCCGTAATTAGATAGATATAAACATGTTAATAATATATGAACAGTCATTATTGTAAATAAAACAAAGCAAATATATAATTATTTCAAAATACCTATTTATAAAGAATTATGTTCATAAAAAAGTAATTTAACGAAAGGTAAATGTTTTTTTGTAATTATACTAAAAACGTTGGAATCCAGTGCAGTATAGCTAATTAAAAAGTGACTTGACAATTAATACGTTCCGTTTGAGGCATAAACTATTTTAATAGCATTATAAATATTATTATTAAGTAATTTTTCTAGCACATTCTCATTGAACGTTTATAATAATATTTGATCAGAAAGAAGTTAAGATTTTTTTTATGTACGCGTGGTTACTGTAACAGTTAAGCCCAATATAGACAGTCTCCTTTCCTATTATTAAAAAAAAAACCATAAAGATAAATCTTACTTTTTTCAATCTCATTGTCAATTATCAAAGTTACCAAATACTTTTGACAGCCCGTGACGCCGTATTAAAAAAAGTTTCCAGTTGAGAGGGAAATTCCAAATTGAAAATTGATCCCCCAACGTCCCTTATGTTGACAACGGGGAAAAACTCATTTTAAAAACCAACTCAGTATTCGAACCAGAAGAAATTTAATATGCCTTTTTAAAATCGTTTAATGTGAGTTTGCGTATCGGTTTGAATTATAAGGCCGAAAAAGATATGGATTGATTATGTAAAGTGGCATGGAAGGGAAAAACATGTTGTACCGACAACACTCTCAGTGGGATAAGGGAAGAAGAATAATCTAAACTTATCATAAAACAAAGTCCCAATAACCAGTCTGTCTGTATGTATGTGACCGATTTTCTCAAAATCTACTGAACGGATGCTTGTACGTTTTTTACCTCGGTAATAAATTAGAATGGTCTATTTTACTCAGCCGGATACCACACGGCTAAACTTTGTATGTATGCATAAGCAAAATAAATGAAGAAAATTTAACCCTGGGTTCTCAACCTGAGTCAAAGACAACGCTACTAGGATGCAATAAATCTGTTAAAAATCTACTTCTCTCAAAAAATAAATAATCTCAAAAAATAAGTTAAATATGGGAAAAATATACACACATCCTCAAAGTAACTAAAATAATACTTGCGTTATGGGTGACTGACAAATTGTAAATAAATACTTATTGTACATATAAATCTTTATATAAATACTTAAATACACTCAACAAACAAACGCGGATTCTAGTACAATCTATACTTATTATAAAAACGTCCCCAAAACCTGTCTGTCTGTATGTGATCGATTTTCTCAAAATCTACTGAACGGATGTTTGTACGGTTTTTACTGAAACGTAGTGCAATTCTTCCGGAATGCTTAGATATTACGGTTTTATATAAATTATGTTGAAGAGGTCGCGCGAGAGAAACAATGTATTTTTTTTTTATAGTAGAGAATTGTAGATATCCAAAAATACTACGAAAAAATTTGTAATAGCATATCTATATCTCTTATGGTTAACTCACAATAACTACTTTTGTGTCCAAAATTTCAATTTTTGGTAATGTAGAGTGGACAATCCGTTTTCATACCTGATACATGCAGGATTCGTAAAAACACATGCACAAACCTCCACCACAGGCACCACCATACACAAGCACTACATACGTTCACTATTACAAACTCAACAATCGTTTTGCCCCGCAACCGAAGCATCATCAGGAGATAGACTCCACGACCAAAATCGCAAAGCGATTTGTTTTACTTTTTTAACTACTATCTATTAAATACTAGGGATGAAAACAGATAAAAAACATTTGCAGTCGTAAATAAATAGGTTAACAGTTAAAGATAGCCCGTTTAAGGCGAATCTTAGTCGATTTTCATTCGCGTTGACTTAAACAAATCTCCATCACTAATAAATGTCCAGTAGAGGACACGAGGCATGGTGTCACGTCGCGCTCGAAGACAATATTTTTCCTTAGCACTTCTTCCTGTCTCTAAAGCTGAGTGTACACGGTATAAATGATATATTTTTTTAATCAAAGCAACTTGCAATGTATGTATGTGAAGGTGGAATCTTGCAATTTGACCCACTTCCCGTGGTCTGAAGAGTGATAGTGGCATATCTTAACTGCAGTCAGCTACGCACTAAGCTGCAACGATTAACTTGTAACCATCAAATTGTAATTTTTTTTTTGTTGAATAGATTATCCGCTGAGTGTCTCGCTGGTTCTTCTCTGTAGGAGCACACTTCTGAATCAGTGGTAGCTTCTTTAAAAAAATTGACGATTCAAAAAGATACTGTAAACAGTCCAGTTGAATAAAGAATATTTTGAATTTGAATTCGAATTTGAATCTGATTGAGCTTTTTATATATTGGTCCAAACCCGATGCGTGTTAAGAGCTTATCATAAGATAATCAAAATATGATGCTCTTACCAGGATTGGCTCCAGACGAGGGAACTCCTCAACGGTTAACAGTAGAGGCATGAAAATTTCTTAAACGCTTTTTTTTACTAAAAGATTTTATTATGTTTACCTTGTTTTTTAGATATCCGATAATTACAAATACGGTCGTCTGTCCCCAAAGTAACATAATATTTGTATTATGAGGGACAGACAACAGGTTAATATATTTAAATACATAAATATATAATACTCGAAGAACCAACAAATTGTTGAAGAAATATTGGCCCTCGTTTGGAATCGATACCGCGACCCGCGAACCTAAAGGTAGGTTCACTGCAATCTACGACTAGCGAGCCTTTGTAAATAACGACACATTAATGAATCATTTTGATATAATCCGTGATTAGAGAAAATCTATGTAATGGTAAAAGTAGAGTGTACTTTTTGTGTTGATATCTTGTGTCAGGATTTGTAAAAACACCACTTTTCCCATACTACACTGCACACATTAACTATCACAATCTCAACAATTGTTGCGATACGTAACCGAACTATCATAAAAAGATAGGATCCACAAAATATCAAAGTTTCCTTCAATCTTGTCGCGGTAACTCCACTTGTTAAGCCCAGCATTAATTGTGCTAAATTTCATTAATATTGATCTAGACGATTTGCTGTGAAAGTTTTTTTTCATTTGTATGTTTATTTATAATTACTTTTTTTTTTAACTTGGAGTCAATATCATACGTCTCCACAGTGTGCACTATTCCTAATTTTGCGAAGGAATTTCTCGAATTTCGTCCCATTATTGCTTACCTGTGTTGAAAAACAACAGGATTTCCGACTTAAGTTTGTTTCTCGGTGTAGAACATCTTGTGATTATATATTAAATTTATTATATTCCTGTTTGCTGTTAATTTATACAACTGGATAAGATTTAAATAAAGAGAAGAATAGAACGATAGTTCTACAGAATCTTATACATTGTATCTTGAAATAGTTAAGTAGGTATTCAATAAAAATTGCGATCGTTATATAACTCTCATTATATAAAAATTATCAATTAGAACAGCAATAAATGCAAATAAAAGAGTGCAAGTGTTGAAGCTGTATAATTTAATAATATAAATGTGAAGTCTGTTTGAATTTTTTGTCCTTTTATTTTAGAAGGAAAAACGGATCAGTGTGAGCTACGATACCGGGATAGCCCAAGGTTTTGAGAGTGACATAGCTGATGACACTCTCAAGACTTTTAGTTCGGTACAAAATTTACGGACTTTGTTAATCCAACTTTTGTATGTCTCAATGTTACCTACTGCTATTTACAAAATATTTTGTATAGTTATCATTTGTATGAAGTTGAGCAAAGAACGGATTATTATAGGTGGAATTAGAAGTTTCCATAAAGTAGAGCCCTGTTGCGAACAACAAAACGCGCCCCTACTTTAATTCCCTCCCAAGTTTCGAAACCAGCTTGACGGATGAACGCCGGGTCAACAAGGAAACCATTAATGTTATTCAGATTTCTGTGTGCTGGTAACTCAAAGGTGTAGGAAAGTCTAGTGCCGATTTGGGACTGGGCGTAATCAGCGCAAACTCCTGAAGCTAGGTAAAGTACTTGAGCGCTGTTTCCAACCCGATATAGACGATTTTGTGACCACCTAACAGCATCAATTCTTCGAGCCATGTCAACGCCTACTCTGTTCAGAACTGCCGAGTTTGGCGGGAGTTGTCTATTCCCAAAACCGAAGAGGATCATACTTCCAAAGCTGTGGATGTCGAGGAATAGACCGATTCGACCCCTGAATTCACTGATGATGTTTCTGGTGACTACAGACTCAGGTTCAGAGAATGCTCTCGCGCCGTGGAAGGTGTCACTGCAAGGGTTATTGCTGGAAGCGGTTCCCCAGTTGAAGCCGAAATTTCTGTTGAGATCAACGCCAGGGCATGCGCCTGCTCTTCGATTTTTTCTCCACATACGTGTCTGTAAGAAAGCGTTGATCATATAGATCTTCAAGCTGCGTCATAAAATAAATAGGCTTAACTATATCTAAATTAGTCTACGAAAGTCAAAAGTTCTCTTAAGCATGTGTACAGCAATCTTTAATCATAAGGAATCTGAACAAGAATTTAATGATTTAATGTCAAAAGTAAGTCTTCTATTTGCAGTTCTCTATGAAATCTAGAAGTAGATTAACTTTTGTATAGGAGAACCTAACAATAAGAATTTACTTTGAAAATTTGGATGCACTAAACATCTTTAATGAAAAGTAAGAAAGTTAGTTCTTAAATTTGGTAAAGCTGGATACAGATCGTTTGGTTTGCTCGATTATTTACAGAATCTTTGATCAGAAAGATTTAGAATGAGAAATGGACGATTTAATTTACGAAACAACTCAAATTACATAAAGTCTTCGTGTTCTAGTTCTTTAAGATTTTTTCCAAAAGCTACAAATAAAATACTAACTCTTGTATGGGAGAATTCGTATCCATCAGGATTTGCAATGGGAATTATAATCCAGTCAACGTCTCTTATCAGATCTTGGTCGGTGACGTTTATCACCAGCTGCTGGATGGCCCACAGAGCCACTGGGAGTGTGACCCATTCACGAGCGTGTAGGAGACATTGGATGACAACGATAGGCTTATTTCTATCCTGAAATATAAATGGGTTTTTAATATTCATATACTTAGTCTTTTCTTTTAATTTCAAAATATTTTTTGTTCCATTAAATTTGTAAACTAGTGTTTTGAAATCATCAACTCCACTGATTTGGAAAATTGCTTCTATAATACTAAGATTATGCAAGAAACTGGGTAGTTATTCTTTTCAAAATAATGCTCATAACTAGTAATTCCATGTTATGATTGCTATCTTGTGCATGGTCGAAGATTAGCTAAATTCATGATTTATCATTAATGTAATTTTCAATAGTAGAAGACTTTCTCAATAGGATGCTCTTCGTTTTTATTAATTCTTTCTTTTTATTTTCTTTATTTTTCCTTCATTTTTATTTACTTATTTTAAACTGCTGTAAGACAAAGGCTACATATTGATTGTACAAATGAAAAAGTCCGTTAATCTTTCGCTTTAAATCCATTAGATCAATAATGATGATATTAGGTACAAGAAAAGGGTATATATAGCATATCGAATAAGAATATTGGCTTTATCTTCAGAAATAGAATCCTTGTAATGTATGTTCATAAGAATTTAGGGTCTTTTGAGATTGTCAACAAATATTTTTGAACAACTGAATATTTACCGCGAAGTTGTTTGATGATATTCTCAAGTATCTTATGTTGCGACCTTCGATACTTCTCCCACCAGTTACAACGCGGGCCACTCGTGGGAATCTATTAGCTACGTCCCCTAAATATCTGTCAACCTGAAAATAGAAAGATGTAATTTTTGCTTCTTATCCTTAAAATTACTCAAATAAGCACGTCTAAGTCATGTGAGTTTTATTTTTATAAAAACTGCGTTTAAGAAATTTAAAATAACTTTTGGTGATTTGCTCTTTGGTCTTGATAATATAATGCTCACCACAGCAAAACGATGAATGACATCAAAAGATAATCCAAATCTGTCAGTTCTATTGCTTCTAAGTTGGGCTTGTGCCATTAATGTGTCTTCTAGATCCAGTTTTCTGTGAAAAAACACCAAGCATTTAGTGTGAAAAGAATTTGGGACGAAGATTTCCTTTTATAAATAAATAAATAAGCACGTAATGACAATTTAACAACATCAACCACGACAACTTTGTCAAGAATGAATAACTGAGCAAGGAAGTGAGTTATTTGCTGTTTGATTTGATTTGATTTGATTTTGATTTATTGGCAATAATTTATGGATTTGGGGTTACTTTACGGGGTTTCATAACTTAAATAATTTATAGAATTAGGCGTTACTTTGCGGAGATCCATAATACAAAAGTAATAATAAAATTATTTTGCTATAATCCGCGAAGAAGTAAAATAGAAAATATATATAATGCTAAATGTAAGTGGACAATCGGTTATCATACCTGATACATGCAGGATTCGTAAAAACACATGCACAAACCTCCACCACCGCCACCACAATACACAAGCACTATATACGTTCACTATCACAAACTCAACAATCGTTTCGCCCCGCAACCGAAGCATCGTCAGGAGATAGACTCCACGACCAAAATCGCAAAGGGGTTTCATAACATTAAAATATATTATAATAGACTTTTGCTCTGTTAGGAGTGGATTGAGGAAGGGAAGGGAGGTAATTCTTTATACAATTAGTCAATATTTTAGAGAATTAAGAGTTACTTTGCGGGATTCTATAACTCAAAAATAATGTAACGTTATTTTGTTTTCATTCACATCTTACACCCCTACAATTATGTGACAACATGTTATAAACATGATTTGGCAACGTATTTTACGACAGGTCGCCTGCGTAACGTCAAATTATCTTAGTCATTTACGACACCTCGGTAAGAAAGAGGGCGGTCTAATATACTCAGCAGAATACCACACGGCGGGTCAACTTACTTAAGTCGCCTTTTACACCATGGTAACAAATGAGAGTGTTTTATTCTACTCAGCCGGATGCCACTCAGCTTCAGCAATATATTATCATTCGTTTTTGAATTTGATTAAACTTTTAGCGTTAACTTACTCCTTTATGTTTTCTGTATCAATTCTGTAATTAACGCCTATAGCGGATATCTCATCTTCAAATAGCGGCTTCAATTCTGGTGCAACTAGGATTAGACCCTCATTGTTAGGGCTCGCATAAGTCCAAACGTCCAAATTAAACCGCTCCACTATGTCCATAAGTTTGTCATTTTGCTCCGGTTCTTGTACTCTAACTCCATACAAGGTGTATCTGAAAATAATGGCAATAATCGTTAAGTGCACAATTAATGCTAAGTACCTGGGTAATTTATTTAAAGATATAAAAAAAATTAAAAAATTAAAATTTAAATAAATTAAAAAAATTGTTAGGCAGGTGGGACTCGAACCTAGGTATTTTCACCTCTCTACTCTTTTTTTCATAGTTCGTTCTCCAAATGAGCTACCATGACTTTACGTATGACAGCGAAAAGTTTAGTTTTTTAAATTTAGATCGAATTTTTGCCCCCAAAAACCTCCTACATGCCGAATTTCATGAACTCATTTAAATATTAAAGATAAATATTTGTTAAATGCTTAATTTATGGTAATAACTCATAATGATACAACATGTTTTCGACCCCACTTAGAGTGGAATAAGCAGGAGAATGATGATTAAAACAATTATTATTTAGCTTTGCCATTACAGCAGTTTGAAAACACTATTAATAAAAGCGTAATACAGAAAGCCTATACTATTGAGGTTTATTTAGATGATAAGAATGCGTGAGATACTATTCGACCCTATACAAGACAGTAATAACTAAATGTAGCTATTAATAAGAATTATATTTTTAAAAGTGCAACCGCCGAGTTTCTTGCTGGCTCTTCTCGGTAGGAACACCTTTCCGAACCAACAGTAGAGTTGACGATACAAAAGCACTTGTACACAAGTTTATTTGGATAAAGAATATTTTGAATTTGAATTTGAATTACATTTTGAAAAGACAAGTTTTCGCTGAATCCAGTACCGGTTTATATTTGCAATTTATAGCACTGCGGCGAAGGAAAACATCGTGATGAATCTCTGTAGAATTACTGGAATATGTAGAGTATACAATCCACACCGTGTAGTATCCGGCTGAATAGAATAGTACCACCCTCATTTCTTACCGAGGTGTCGTAAAATGCGACTAAGGTAAGTCGACCTACCGTGTGGTATCCGGCTGAGTAGAATAGACCACCCTCATTTTTTACCGAGGTGTCGTAAAAGGCGACTAAGGTAAGTGGACCCACCGTGTGGTATCCGGTTGAGTAAAATAGACCACCCTCTTTCTTACCGAGGAGTCGTAAAATACGACTAAGATAAGTTGACATCAGGCAGGCGGCCGGTCGTAAAAACGCAGCCAAATCATGTAACAGCATGTTTATAACATGTGCCGACCCCACTTAGAGTGGGATAAGGGTAGGAGGATGATGTAGAGTATACAATCCGGTTCAGTAGAAAATCAGTGAACTCACCCTTCGTATTCTTCATGTTTCGCATAAACTAAATAACTACAGAAAAATAGTATGAAAATAACTTTAAACATCTTTGCCAAGTTATGTATTGGCCAAATTTTAATCTAATAGCTTATATGTAATGATTTCGCATTATATATCCTCTAATCTGCGTAAGCGAATCTTAGAAATTAATTAAATCAATTATTTTTGGACACTAAGACGATAAGGTGATAAATTTTCGTTTATGTAAAGTACAATGTCCTGTTTTGATTTAGTAATAACCCTGTATATGTAATATATACCTAACTTATCTGATTATAAGTAAAAGTAAAGACACGGCCTGTCACTATCCCACTGCTGAGAATATATAAAGCTGAAGTTTGTTTGATTGTTTGAACTCGCTAATCTCAGGAACTTCTGGACCGATTTGAAAAATTCTTTGAGTGTAATATAGTCCATTTATTGAGGAAGGCTATAGACTATATAATATCACGCTAAGATGAATAAGAGAGGAGCAGCAATAAAAAATAGTACGAAAACGGCAAAATTTATAGTTTTTCTTGCATGCGCTGAGTAACGGTAATAGTTATTAAAAAATATGTATTACAAAATTGTGCCCCCTAAAGGTCCTAAATAAAAGTCCGCGACAGCAAATGTCTAACTTTTAAGCTTAGCCCTTTTTAACCATTTTTATGGTTATCAAAATATTATATTATGGTTTTTAACTTTTCACGCGGTCGAAGCCGCTTCCATCACGCTTTCAACACGAAAAAATCTGTGGAACTTAATAAAGGGTATATTAGTATGAAAAGAAAGAAAAAACATTTATTTCTACTTCCAATGATAACCAGCATACATATATATTAACCTAATACAAACATTAATAGCTCAGTACGAATTGAGTGACAAAATTTTGTCTCACAACCCATCCGGGGCACTTATTCATGAGCTCTTTAAACGACTTTGACGGGAACTGAGTTCCCGCCAAGATAACTAATCGGGCTAACCCGATAAAATAAGACGTGAGTATATCCGGTTCTTTATTTATATTTTCTCACCCTTGGTATTCCTCGTGTTTGCAGTATACTAAACAAATAAAGGTTAAAAAGAAAATTGTTTTAAACATATTTGACCAAACAATGTTGTTCGACTAGCAAAAAACAAATGAGGTTAAATCTAACTGATATCTATTTTATTGGGAAATTAAAATATTATATCTCTTTCGATTAACCCAGTTATATTTAACCTTAAAGAGATTAAACTGTAATCTGATAATGTTATAATTTAATAGACTTAGGCGTTACTTTACGGAGATCCATAATACAAAAGTAATAATAAAATTATTTTGCTGTAATCGGCGATTAAGTAAAAATACAAAATATATAAGGTAAGGGCACTAATTATTGACTATGTACTTGACCGTAGTTGACCGTTTTGAATGAAATTTTAAATAATAAGCGTTTTGTTTGTTGTAGCTAATAAAAAAAAATGTAATTACCTGTTGCCATCTATTAACAACTGCCCAAAAGCTCAGAATTTTAGCCCATTGTCTAATCTTTAAAGTTTTATATTATTAATTAATATTTTTTATTAGCTACAACAAACAAAACGCTTATTATTTAAAATTTCATACAAAACGGTCAATTACTAGTGACCTATATTTATATAAAGCTAAACATATCCGATTTCATATCTAATACATGCAGAATTCATAAAAACACACGCACAAACAGATGTGTGTGTGGTTTTTACTAAAAGATTATTTCAATTCAATTCTTTAGGAAGGTTTAGGTTAAAGCCAGCATATCCGATTTTTGTGATTTTTTCTGAAAGATAGGGAAGGTTGAGAAGCAACATATGGGCTACTTTTAATCATAATTCCTGCGGTCGGGTTTTACGCGGTAAAAAGAAACACATTGATTTAAAAACGACATAGGCAGAGATCTCAGTTAACGATATATTATTATGCAATTAAAACGAAAAAAAGGACCTATAAGTTAAGATATAGCAAAATCGCATAGTCTAAAACGTAAAATTTTGTTAGGCGCTTTATTGGGTGTTCATAGTTAAAGAATTCTGTCTTTTAATTCTTAAAATCTTATAAAGTCAGTTAATTAACATGTCCCGATTGCAAAATTAAAAATTATCATTTAAAGATAGCAACTATCAAGTTTATAACCGTTTCTTTTCGGTAGGAACAAGTTCTCAACTTGTTTTTAACAAATGTTTGAAAAAGTCTATTTATTATAAGGGCTAAATTTGTAATAATTTATAAATTGATCTTATCGCACGGAATCGCGTATTATCATAATAGCTCATCATTCTCCTGCCTTTATCCCACTCTAAGTGGGGACGGTACAAATGTTATAAACATGTTGTAATGAAGACTGTCGCTAAAATTGAATTTCTCTAATCGGACGGAATCGCGTATTAATTTAGCTCATCACTCTCCTGCCTTTTTCCCACTCTAAGTGGGGTCGTTGAAACTAAGTGGGGTCGTAAACATGTTGTCACATGATATGGCTAAGTATTTTACGACCGGC
This sequence comes from Morpho helenor, assembly GCA_029227775.1. Classification (NCBI taxonomy): domain Eukaryota; kingdom Metazoa; phylum Arthropoda; class Insecta; order Lepidoptera; family Nymphalidae; genus Morpho; species Morpho helenor. The sequence goes on along the minus strand of JARGCU010000005.1, from coordinate 12,089,821 downwards.
CGCGTGCCTGGCGTCAACATATCTTAGTCGTCTTTTACGACACCTCGGTAAGATATGAGGGTGGTATTCTACTCAGCCGGATACCACACGGCTTTACGTATCTCAGCTATTGTATATAAAAAAAATATCCACTAAGATTAGCTAATCGCTATAAGACCTGACTATCTATACTTATTATAAAACTAAGTCACTGAAAGCTGTTTGTCTGTTTGTCGATTTGATAAAAATCTACTGAACTCAATGTAACTAGTAATAAGATTTACATTTTTAAAAGAGCAACCGCCGAGTTTCTTGCTGGCTCTCAGTAGGAACAGCTTTCCGAACCAGCAGTAGAGTTGACGATTCAAAAGCACTTGTTTACAAGTTTATTCAAATAAGGAATATTTTGAATTTGAATTTGAATTGCCTTTACAATTTGTATATTGCTGATAACATTTGTATACTATATCTAATTTTATATTATTGATTTTATGTTTCACTTTACAGATTTGAAGTAAGAAAATAAAAGATTATTTTCAAAATCGTCATTAATTGTAAAGCAAAGAAACGGGCTGTTACTATCTCACTGCTGGGCAAAAGGTCTCCTCTTGAAGAAACGGATTGGAGCTAAGACCTACCACGCTCCAATGTGAATTGGTATGTCACACATATCCCTAGAATTCTCTAGAGATATGCAGGTTTATTCACGATGTTTCTTTCACAGAAATGTACAAACTACTTAAAATGAAGCAAATGTAAGAATACCTATTTCCTTAAATTTCTCTCGCAGGGAATCACGCGGTCTTAAATCGTAAATGCCACTTATGGCTCTCTTTAGTAATACATTTTTTTTTCATTATCCGCACATTTACCCCGTCATGAACAGGTCACTGCGGGCACTTTAACATTTAGGTTGACGCGAACACAATCGCGGGTTCTGCTAGTAATTTAATAAATACATCTGGCTTTAAATACGATATTGCTAAGGATTACTTGATTAGATTTCAGTTTTATTTATTGTTTGTAAAATTAGTATTAATTTGAACACCAAAATGAAAGTTTGGATCCTTGGCATATTTATAGCAACTGTTTTCGCCAAAAACGAGGAATACGATGGGTGAATATTTTTGTAATTGTATCTTACTGTAACCGCAACTTTGTTCAAACCAATTTAAAGTTATAAGTACCCTCAATAATAAAAAAGAGGGTGGTCTATTCTACTAAACCAGATACAACACGATGGGTCACCTTACCTTAGTCGCCTTTTACGACACCTCGGTAAGAAATGAGAGTGATACTATTCTATTCAGCCGGATACCACACGGCGGGTCGACTTACCTTAGTCGCCTTTTACGACACCTCGGTAAGAAATGAGAGCGGTACTATTCTATTCAGCCGGATACCACACAGCGGATTTCTCCTTTATACCTATTCAATAAATAAAAAGCAATTTCCCAAAGTCAACCCATTTACTCTTTCGCAACAACTCCATGACATATATATGACAGCCACATTGCTTTTTCATATTAATTACCAAATCCAATAAGCTATGGTAGCCCAGCGGTTACACCGTGCGACTCTTACGAGGAGGTCAGGGGTTCAAACCCGGGCAGACACCAATGAGTTTTTCTGTTAAAACTTATGTGTCTTACTGATAATTGCAATTTATCACACGCTTTTCGGTGAAGGAAAACATCGTGAGGAAACCTGCATATCTCTAGAGAATTCTGGAGATATGTGTAACCTACCAATCCGCATTGAAGCAGCGTGGTAGGTCTTAGCTCCAATCCTTCTCTCCAAAAACGGAGTGAAGAGGCCTATTCCCAGCAGTGGGAGAGTAACAGGCCGCTACTTACTGACTTTACTTACCAACTCTATGAAGAAGGTTGTATTAAAAACATGCTGTTACAAATATGTATACTAGAAATGCTATGTTTGTGTATGTGTGTATGTCAATATTTTTTCCAGCTCTTTAAAGTCAATGCGTCAATATTTTTTCCAGCACTTTAAAGTCAATGCGACAATATTTTTTCCAGCTCTTTAAAGTCAATGCGTCAATATTTTTTCCAGCTCTTTAAAGTCAATGCGTCAATATTTTTTCCAGCTCTTTAAAGTCAATGCGTCAATATTTTTTCCAGATGGACCTCATACTACGTGGTACCATATAACCAAGACGAGCTGGAGGTTTTGAACCTGATATTACAGAAATATGATCTGGACGTATACGGATATCCGGTTATTAGGCGGGAATGTCTGGTTTTAGTTGAACCGGATAAGAAGAAAAGCTTTACGGACAACTTGGACGAACTTGGTATTAGATATCGAATACATGCTGGAGATTTGAAAGCGTAAGTATTTTTTTACTTGCCCATTCAGCTGTAAGGGTAGCGGGTTCGGTTTTTTCCGAGACAATATTAAAAAAATAATTTAATGTATCGAGTCAAATCAGAATCTTTAATTTAGCAAGTTTACTTACAGGCACTTTTGAATTGTCAAGCTAGAAGCTTTACTTTGCGAGCTCCATAGTATAAAGTAATGATTTATTATTTTGCTATAATCCGCGTTTTTTTGTAAAACTAATTTGGTTCGTCGGGTCGCAGTGTATTTAAGTATTTAACAATTATATAACAATAAGTATATATTTACAATCTGTCACCCATAAAGCAAGTATAATATTACTTACTTTGGGGATGTGTGTATAATTGTCCATATTTATTTATTAATTTTTTTAAAGGGATCGAATTTTAACAGATTTACTGAGTCCGACTAGAGTCTAGTCCCCTTTGACCCTAGTCCTCTTTTAAGATTTAATATCTGGGTGACCGAGCTTCGCTCGGTAATTTTTTGCAAAAAAAAAGAAAAAACTTAAAAAAAAAGAAAAAACAATTAATTAGTTCGGGATCGATCCTTGGCTTTCACATTTCTCGAGGCTGCCCGTTACCCGAATAAGCTACGCCGACTTGACAGTTAATGGCGAAAATTTAATTCAATATAAATGTTAGTGTTTTTTAATGCCCAAAAACAGGGATAAAACAATATTTTTTTTACATAAAACCTAGCTAGATCAATTTTTCTCCCCCAAAACCTCCTACATGCTGAATTTCAGGAAAATCGTTGGAGCCGTTTCCGAAATTCGGAAAATATATATATATACAAGATTAACTCATTTAAATATTAAAGATATTCTTTATTTAATTAATCAGAAGTTTGTTTTGCCTTACAGCCACTTTGACCGAGAAGATAAGATGTTCAAGGACAAAAAATCTAGGAATCCGACCAGAATTGGTGGCAAACTGCCGTATAATCAATATCAGAGTGTTCAAGCGGTAAAAATTTAAACATTTTATTCCATTTTGTCATGATATTAGATTTCTTTTGCTTCTAGAATAAAATACGTAATGAGTTTATACGAGGAAGATTGAATTTTGCGCCCATTATACTAGTAGATAAGAATAGAACTGTAAGTTAGAAATGGTATGGACATATACTGAGAGGTATGAAAATCATGTGACCAAACGAGTATTTTTTTGGTACACAGCCTGACGTCAATTTACCTTAGTTATACACCTTGGTAAGCTGTGATGGCCTAGCGGTGCGACCGTGTGAATCTCTAGAGACGATCATGGGTTCAAACCCGGGCAGACACCAATGAGTTTTTCTATTAAAACTTATGTGTCTAATTGATAGTTGCAATTTATCACACGCTTTTCGGTGAAGAAAAACATCGTGAGGAAACCTGCATATCTCTAGAGAATTCTGGAGATATGTGTAACCTACCAATCCGCATTGGAGCAGCGTGGTAGGTCTTAGCTCCAATCCTTCTATCCAAAAACGGAGAGAAGAGGCGTATGCCCAGCAGTGGGATAGTAACAGGCCGCTACTTACTACTTACTTACTTACTATACGAGCAGATAAGAATAGAAGTGTAAGTTAGAAATGGTATGGACATATACTGAGAGGTATGAAAATCATGTGACCAAACGAGTATTTTTTGGTATACAGTCTGACGTCAATTTACCTTAGTTATACACCTTGGTAAGAAAGAGGGTGGTCTATTCTACTCAACCGGATACCACACGGCGGGTCAACTTACCTTAGTCGCCTTTTTCGATACCTCGATTAGAAATAAGGGTAGTCCATTCCACTCAACCGCATACCACTCGGTGGTTCAACTTGCCTTAGTCGCCTTTTACGACACTTCAGTAAGAAAGAGGGTAATCTATTCTACTCAACCGGATACTACTCGGTGATTCAAGCGCATTCAAACAAACTCTTCAGCTTTATATATTAAGTATAGATAAATAAATAAAATATATGAATATAAATATATGGGACACTTACACACACGGTCGTCCGTCTCCAAAGTAAGTAACTTAATACTTGTGTTATGGGTGACAGACAACTGGTGAATATACTTATATATTTTTTAAATAAATACTTAAATACAAAATACAAATATACGCCCAGGCTCAAAGACCAACAAATTCATTTATAGAAAATGTTGGCCCTCGGCGGGAATCAAACCCGCGACCCGCGGAGCTCAAAGCAGGGTCACTACCCACTGCGCCAACGGGTCAGTCAAAGATTCCTCAACATTCATCATAATCTTAGTAATTTCACAACGGGCCGCTTGCCAGACGTCTACTTACCGTAGCCGTCTTTTATGACACTTCAGTAAGAAAGAGAGTGGTCTATTCTACTCAGCCGGATACCACACAACAAAACACAAGATAAACTACAAATATTGGTTCTAATTTTTTATGTAATTCAGATAAATACCTACATGGACGACATCGCAGCTACCTATCCAAATGTGGCCAAAGTTATTACTCCCACAAATTCGTTCCTCGGCCAACCAATAAAGTACATGAAAGTGTCCACCACAAACTTTGAGGATCCTCGGAAGCCGGTCATCTTTTTGGATGGCGGTATGCATGGCCGCGAATGGTTGTCCATACCTCCAGTGACCTACGCCATTAATAAATTAGTCGAAAATGTCACTGATCCAGAGTTATTGGATAGATTTGACTGGATCCTGTTTCCAATTGTGAACCCAGATGGATATAGGTTCTCTCGTGAAGTTGTGAGTAATATAGTCTTTTCCTTTTATTCTACGTTTTTAAAATTGGATTGAAAACTTTTTTTGGCTTTCTGAGACTTTGTTTTTCTAATAGTACCCGTGTGGTATCCCGTTTAGTATAATAGACCGCCCTCATTTCTTATCGAGTTGTCGTAAAGGCGATTAAAGTAAATTTACATCAGGCAGGTATCCAATCGTAAAATACCTGGCCAAATCTCCTACCAATTTGTTTAAAAAACTTTGTCCCGACCCTACTTAGAGTGCAATCCAGAATTATTGGATAGATTTGACTGGATCCTGTTGCCAATTGTAAACCCAGATGGATATAGGTTCTCTCGTGAAGTTGTGAGTATTATTTTGAAAAGGAAAAGTCCTTATTATTTTACATTTTGAATTGGATTCGATACTTTTATTGGGTCTCTAAAACACTTTTTTTCTAATATTACATTTTAAAATATATTTCCTACAGAAGTAAGTTTATATAAGTAAGCATTAAGGATCAAAGATAGCTGTGATAGCCCAGCATTGAAACTGTGTGACTCTTTCAAGAGATTCACGAACTGAAACACCAAGAGACACCAATGAGTTTTCTATTAAAACTTATGTGTCTAATTGATATTTGCAATTTATCGCACGCTTTCGGTGAAGGTAAACATCGTCAGGAAACTTGCATCTCTGAGAATTCAAGGGATATGTGTAACTTACCAATCCGCATTGGAGCAGCGACGTAGGCCTTAGCTACAACCCTTCTCTCCAATAACTGGGGACACAAAACCTATGCCCAGTATTATGATAGTAACAGGCCGTTCCTGTACTTTTTATGATTAAAATAATAAATAGACTCCTTATATAAATATCTTAACTTATTCTGTAAAGTAATTGGATAGCTCCAATCCTTCTCTCCTAAAAAGGAGAGAGGAAACCTAGTTGCCCAGTTGTATGGCAGTCCGTTACTTTTAAGTGTTAAAGTGCCCTCAATTGAGTGATGTATTTTGTTATGCTGCTGTAAGAAAAAGTTTTTTTATCCTGTATATATATTTGCCAGATAAACTTCGATTCAAAATACTTTAGTATTGGTCCAGATAACCGTGAAAGAGTAACTGACTGACAGAAAAACAAAGAATAATATATCATACATAATTTTATTTAGAGATGACAAATGACGGAAAGGAAAGGGACATGAAAATATATTGTACCGATCCTACTTAGAGTGGAATAAGGGTAGGAGAATAAGAATAAGAAGGTAATGATGGTAATGGTAAGGAATGAGGCACTATTGTTCTAAAAGTGAACTTATAAAACAGAACAAAACGTTAAAAATAAAGATATTAGCATTGCAAGCCATAAAATAGTACCTATAGTTGAGCTGGGAAGTCCAACACTGATGATGAATGATCATTTTATTTATGGGAACTTTATTTATAAGATTTTTTATTGTTTGTTATCTTGAATCAATATTTCAGAGTATCGCATGGAGAAAAACCCGATCATTTGTGGACGATCCCTGGAGTCGTTTATGTCCTGGAGTAAATATTGACCGCAACTTTGACTTCTTTTGGAACACCATTGGCACGAGTAAAAACCTCTGCTCGTATGTCTACGCTGGTGCCCATGCTTTCACCGAAGTAGAGACAAAAGTTATAAGGGACATCTTGCACGAACACAAAATCATGATGTACATCTCCTTCAGCAGCTTCGGCAGCTTGATCATGTACCCTTGGGCCCTTGATGGTTCTTTGTCAGAGCACGCGTTAAGACAGCATGCTGTTGGAATCAGTATGGCAACAGCTATTAATGCTGCTAAGTTGCCCAATTTCTTTGACTATCGAGTTGGTAACGCTGGTCTGATGCGTGGCTCAGGTATGGCTGGGACATCTATCGATTATGCCCACAGTGTTGGAGTGCCGTTGACTTATTCTTTGGTGTTGCCTGGTCTTTTTGGTGGTTATTGGATGGATCCAATTTTTATAGAGCAAGTCGTTATAGAGACTTGGGAAGGCGTGAAAGCTGGAGTTAGAAGAGCTCTGGAAACAAGTTAAGAAATTGATGTAATTTTGTGAAATAAAAATCTATTTATCCGCATCATGATCTTTAATTTTTCAATTTTCCTTAATGGATGCACCAACAATAATTTATATGCTTCTTTTTATTTCGAGGGTAGTGGCTATGCAGGGCCTCTTGAGGCCCTCAAGGTCAAAGTGTTGCTGGGTCAAGTCCATTATGACTTACACTGCTCACAATGCACTGCAAATATTCCTAGAAGAATCCTTGTTGGCGAGAAGAATTCCAAGATCTTTTTGGCAACGAGATTTTTTATCTTCTTTGGGCAAATATTTGCGATATTTGCCATATTTGATTATGAATCAGGTCAGGGCAGTCACGTAGGATATGCGTGAGTGTTTCCTCCTCCAATTAGCCTTCCTGTCTTAGGTTGGGCAAATGCTCCTCAGCAATCGTTTGTGGGTTTAAATCCTGGATAGACACTTATTTGTTCTTTCAGAAATTAAAGGATTAAGGCAGATATAATTCATACTATATAATAAGAATATGTGCATAAGTTTGATCAATTTCTGAAATATGACTGAAATATTTTGACTTGTATTAAAGCAATAGTTACTTATAAAATCTTCAGTTTTATAAATATGATCATATACATGAGTATATTATATATAAATATAGATTAATGCAAATCAATATTACTTCAAGACTACCAAAGTTCAAAGTTCGTTCAAGAAGTTTCAACTAATATATGTGGGTAGAGTTGTAAGAATTAATTGTGCTTCCGTTTCTCAAGTTGGGTTGAACTTTAACGTTGCAACGTTCAAACGGAAACGTTTCTCGGAGTTAACTTTGGATGTAATGGACATCCTAAATTATTTGTCTCAATGTGATGTAGAACCTTTGATTGCATGTGAAGATTTAAAGTATTTATATAGTTCTACGTTTCATCTGTTCTATCCTATATTTCTAGAGGCTGGACTTGAATAGTAATACTTAAAATTACATGCTTACTGTGGCTAATGGGTTTACTTGTATTGTATGAGTTTAGCACGGTGTCGAACACGCACTAATATTATGTCACACGTCCACCTTCGTACGCGGCTCTGGTGCTACTGACGTGGTGCGCTTGAGATAGTGTTTGGATGTATTATGAGATTGTCATTTTTTTAATGATGATAATAATTTTTTTTATTTTTCGTTTAGTACATAAAGTTACAAAACGAAGGTTGGGACCTTCTTTTAAGTGAAACAACGCCTGTGTCAGAAGACCCGTCTCTCCATAAAAATATGCATACTAAAAATACAATATTTTATATAAAAACAACTATAAAAAAATACTTTATATAAAAATACAAAGTAATAATCAAATATCCTAACCCACATACAAAAAATCAACGATATCTTACGACCAAAATCATCTCAAATGTCAGTTTATCTACTTTTGCAAAGATACGGTTAGGAAAAACCGTTGATAACGCTTGAGCACTTCAGTTTGAACTGTTACTGTATCTGTTAAGTCTATTTTCAATAAGTGAACAGTTTTGTTGCGTATAGCTAGGTTAGTATCATTGTGTTTGAGAGGCCCCGACCCAGAGGTGGCGCATTCTGGAGTTTAGAGTTGCTGCTGGCGGGGATGGGGACAATGTGTACAACGGTATCCTGTCCCCGCCACCAGCAGCGTGGTGGAGCACTGTCAGGTTCTTAGTCGGTGCGAGTCCGACATACCCGCCGCTCGTACCCATCGGGCGGTGAAGACCCATAATGGGTTTTCCTGACATAAATAAAAAAAGTATAATTGTGTACGATTTTCTCCCATGGGTAGAGCGGGTGGTCGCGAGAAATGAACAACCAAGGATCGATCCCCCACTTACCCTATTATTATTATTTTTTTTTAAGTTTCTTTTTTTTATTTTGTAAATAATTACCGAGCAAGGCTCAGTCATCCAGATATTTAACGTTAATTTTAAAATTGTTATTGTTAACTTGTAAAGTAATAAAACTTGTTTTATGCATGTTGTGGCTACCTTAATAAGCTGCGCATTTAACGAACGATATTAATATGTTTATAGTTTAATAATTTATTTAAATGTAGTAGCTACTGGTGATCCTGAAATAAAAAAAAATATATATATATCTAATAATAAAATAAAAATTAATAAATATGGTCAAAATGACGGATTGCTGAAACGTCGTGGTATAAAAAAGCGCTCAGAGTTCAAAGTGTATTAAGTAATTTTTTAATTTTAATTAGTGAGTTTAGTTATTGATAGTTAATATGAGAATCGCAGTTGTATTTTTAATTGTGTCAGTTTACGCAAAACACGAGATATATGAAGGGTGAGTTTTTTTACCTATTTGATAACAGATATATACAGGTGATATTCAAACATAAAATATTATTTATTACAAGTAAACTTGTAAACAAATGGTTTTGAATCGTTGAGGATTAGGAGAACTGTTGAGGATTATTTAGACGATAAGAATGCGTAGATATAGATATTGTTCGACCCTGTACAAGATAGAAACGATTAAATGTAACCGGTATTAAGAATTGTATTTTTAAAAGAGCAATTGTATCTTTAAAAGAGGAATTACTTGCATACACTTATTGCTCTATTTTGAATAATAAACTTCTTTGATTGCGACAGACATTTTATTGGCGTGGATATAGCTACTCTTTAACCTTTGAACAAGATAGTAGTGACTAAAAGTAGCTATAAGAATTATATTTTGGAAGAGCAACCGCCGAGTTTCTTTCTAGCTATTCTCGGTAAGAACAGCTTTCTGAGCCTGCAGTAGATTCAAAAGCACTTACAATTTTATTTGAATAAAGATTATTTTGAATTTGAATTCGAATCTCAGTTCCTGATGATGAACATATTTGGTATAATTCGAATCATTTATAAACATATTTTGATTTTGTTTCAGATGGAAATCCTTCTATGTGAAACCATCCAATACTATTCAGCTCAAGACATTGGGTCGCTTGATTTCGGATTTAAAATTAGATTTCATTCACCAACCTGCAGTAGACAGGGAAGGTGTCGTAATAGTAAAACCATCTCATCAGTCTGAATTCCTCAACTTTATGCGCAAGGAGAAAATTCAATATTGGATTCATGCTGAAGATGTCAAAGAGTAAGTACCTTTTAACATGGAGTTAGTACAAATAAAGTAAAGCAATGGGAAGCTGTGGTAGCCCAGCGGTAACATCGTGCGACTCTTTCGAGGAGGTCACGGGTTCAAACCCGGGCAGACATCAATGAGTTTTTCTCTTAAAACTTATGTCTTATTAATAATCGCAATTTATCACATGCTCCGCGGTGAAGGAAAACATCGTGAGGAAACTTGCATATCTCTAGACAATTCTGGAGATATGTGTAACCTACCGATCAGCATTGGAGCAGCATGGTAGGTCTTAGTTCCATGATTGAAATCCATCATTTAAAAAAAAAATGGAAAAATAATACGGCAGGTGGGGCTCGATCCTTGGTATTTTCACCTCTCTAGACCACCCGTTCCCCAAATGAACTACCATGACTTTACGTTTGACAGCGAAGAATTGTGATTGTATTCAACGTTAATTTCAAAAAAAATTTAGACCCCGAAAACAGGGATAAAACGACAATTTTTTAAAATAAAACTTTTCTAGATCGATTTTTTCCCTCAAAATTCTGAATTTCAGTAAAATCGCTGGAGCCGTTCAAGAGATTCCGAAAATATATATACATATATACATACAAAATTAACTCATTTAAATATTAAAGATATTTTTATACTGATAACAAAAGCAAATAGCTGATTTTTATACTGATAGATAAAAGCTTAATTATTCTGTCTATGCTCTCAGCAACATCTAGAAGAGATAAATGTAAATAGAAAAGTCAAAAATTTCAAAAAAGAAGTAGCAATTTGTAATTCCCAACGACAGGGCCCAATTTGCGACTTATACCAGATTCATAATAGAATTTTAATTATTAAAAGGTGATAAATATATCTATTTTATAGCCTTATTAGTTAATATTCAAACTAAATGCTACTGATAACGATCCCGAATATCGTTTATCAAATATAAATTATTTATTGCATAACGTTATCGTAGGATTTGATATAATATCTGATAACTTGTATTTGCAATTGTGTTTTAATTTAATATGTTATGATAAATGTTTGATGTTGGTAACTCTAAGCGATTTTATCTTTATCTTTAATTTAGCTTATCTATACATATACATAAAGCTGAAGGATTTGTTTGTTTTTTTGTTTGTTTGATTGTTTGAACGCGCTAATCTTAAGAACTACTAGAGCGATTTAAAAAATTATTTCAGTGTAAGATAGTCCATTTATTGAGGAAGGCTTTAGGCTGTATAATTGAAGTAAATGAAAGTTTTTTAAAAATCATGTATCACAAAATTGTTCCCATCTAAAAGTTGTAAATAAAAGTCCGCGACAGCATATGTCTAGCTTTTAAGGTTAATAATCCACTATAACCATTTTTATTGTTACCAAAATACTATATTACGGTTTTAATATTTCCACGCGGGCGGAGCCGCTGGCGATTACTAGTCTTATATATATATGATCTGAATTTCGGGAGAATTCAGGGAGTTTGGGGGCAATAACTTAATTTAAAGGTGTTTTTTTAATGTCATTTTATCCCTATTTTCAAGCGCTGGTTCAATATTGGTTCAAATTGGTATCAAACTGGTTCAATATTATTAGAAAACAAAAGTTAATTACCCTGACATTAGCAAAGTCATGATAGATCAATTGGGGGACGGTCTCGAATTCGGTATACCCGAATCAATTCGAAATAAATTCGTATTTTTTTTCAAATTCATTCTTTTTTATTTCTTCTAAAAATATCCAGAAAAACTCGTCACCCAGGTAACCTTTGGTCGAGCAATTTTAGATCATATTAAAACCGTAAAAACTTTTGATAATCATAAAAATGCTTAAAGTTGGTTAACCTTAAAAGTTAGACATATGCTGTTGGAACAATTTTGTGATACATGATTTTTGAATAACTATTACCGTATACTCATCGCGCGCAAGGAAAGCTTTTAATTTTGCCGTTTTCGTACTATTTTTTATTACTGCTCCTCTCTTATTCATCTTAGCGTGATGTTATATAGCCTACATCTTTCCTCAATAAATAAACTATCTTACACTCAAAGAATTTTTCAAATCAGTCCAATAGTTCCTGAGCTTAACGCGTTCAAACAAACAAACTCTTCCGCTTTATATATTAGTATAGATATAATCAGAATTTCGATAACGTTGTTCAAAAAAATTAGTCTGTTATATATTTCGGAGACAATACATCGATCAAGCAAGTTTAATTTTTAGACTGCTACAATATTATTAGAATACTAAGTTAATTTTTGCTACTATCTAAAAAGTCAAGTAAGGTATAGCTTTAATTAATTGCAGGCGATTGGATATTGATGACCTTCTGATAGAGTCCCAAAGACAAGCGACTCGCTCGATTAACAGAGAATGGATACCTTATGAGAACTATCAACCTCTCGATGTGGTGAGTAATTACGTAATTATTTAACAAAAGTAATAATAAAATTATTTTGCTATAATCCGCGATGAAAGTTAAAGTTAAAGTTAAGTTAGAGTCCAGTGGTCATAAAGTATATAAAGTGAATGAACCACCCAAAGCATTTTCGATTACAAAAAAATAATAACTTGTAATCACTTCGAACGATAATTACGTCATTATTTAAGTTAGAGTCCAGTGGTCATAAAGTATATAAAGTGAATGAACTACCCAAAGCATTTTCGATTACAAAAAATAATAACTTGTAATCACTTCGAACGATAATTACGTCATTATTTAAGTTAGAGTCCAGTGGTCATAAGGTATATAAAGTGAATGAACCACCCAAAGCATTTTCGATTACAAAAAAATAATAATTTGTAATCACTTCGAACGACTTTTATTTGCAGCCATACTTGACTGCCTAAATTATAAACATCATCATAGTGTTACAAAAGCAAAATCATTTGTTTTTTAAATGAAAATGAGATTTTTTACGGTTTTACTAAGAGATAATACAATTCTTGAGGATGGTTTAGGTTAATAGAACATTATCCATAAAGGCTAAACTGATTTTGATGGGTATTTCAATGCACATGTAGAGGTTTTCTTCCTCGCAACCCGAAGGTCCCCGTTCCCATTGCTGGGCTTCCGGGTTTCGCCGACGGTGGCCGTAACCATGTCCAGCCAGACTTAGAGTAAGCCCAACTGGACCCGTCGCTCATTAGGGACTTCACCCCAACCTCCCCGAAGAAGTCCCCGGCCCGTCCAGATTGCCCTCTGCTAATCAGAGGGACAACTGGATTGGCCACCCCGCAGTGGTCCGTTCGCCAAGACTAAGCTTGCCCAGGGTGCGCCACGAGGAGGCCAACCACTTTGGCACCCCAAGGCGTCGTAAAACTAAGGTAAGTTGACGCAAGGCAGATTATTACCGTTTACTCAGCGCACGCAAGGAAAATTTTAAATTATGCTGTTTTCGTACTATTTTTTGTTGCTGTTCCTCATCCATTTAGCGTGATGATATATAGCCTTCCTGATTAACTGGACTATCTTACACTGAAAGAATTTCAGAATTCAATCGGTCCAATAGTTCCTGAGATTAGCGCGTTCAAACAAACAAACTCTTCAGCTTTATATATTAATATGGATTATGAATATATTATTATAATATTAAGCATTATACTATAATCACATTTATGTATAAATGAATTAATTTATTCCGCAAATGAAAAATGGATTTTTAAATTTATATGGTAACTCTTTCTCTCATTCTTTACAGATCTACGAATATTTGGACACAATCGCTGAGAAATATAGAGATATCGCTACTTTGGTTACACCAGATAATTCTTTCGAAGGCCGCCCGCTTAAGTATCTAAAGATTTCTAAAGATAATTTTCAAAGTGATAAACCGGTTATCTTTATTGACGCTGCGATCCACGCTAGAGAATGGATAACCCCGCCAGTGGCCACTTACGCTATCCACAAATTAGTTGAGAATGTCACTGAAACTGATCTTTTGGAGAAATTTGACTGGATAGTCTTCCCAATAGTAAACCCAGATGGCTACAAGCACTCGTTTGATGTTGTAAGTAGTTTTTCTTGCACACGCTATAAAAAGCTAGTTTGATGATGATGATGATAGCCTTTTATTCCGAGAAAACAGGTACAGATAACTTTACTACATGTAGCTTAGTAATATCTACAAAATATCCCGCTGCTCGGTGTGCCTTAAAGCAAAGGCCTCCTCCATCTCTTTCCATTGTTTACGGTCCCCCGCCACTCTTAGCCAAAGAGGACCCAGGGTCTTTTTTAGGTCATCCTCCCATCTTTTTGCTTTGCGACCTCTGCTCCTGATGCCATCTCTGGGGTACCAGACTGTCACCTTCTTGCTCCATTTATCTTTAGTACAACGAAGCATATGACCAGTCCATCTCCATTTTTGTTGGTCGATACGGTGGAGAATGTCCGTGAGTTTGGTTTTGTTTCTTATGTCTATGTTTCTTACTCTGTCTTTTATTTTTATTCCTAGCATACTCCTCTCCATGGCTCTCTGGCATTTTGCAAGTTTTTCTCTTTGGTGTTCAGTCAACGCCCAAGTTTCGCAACCATATGTAATGCAGGGGAGAATGCAGGAATCAAAGGTTTTTTTCTTTATCTTTGTACCAAGTTCTTTGCTTTTCATGATTTCTTTCAAAGCCCAAAATTGTTTCCATCCAGAAGCAATCCTCTTATTTATTTCTTTGGACATTTGATCAAAGGGTGATATAATCTGTCCTAAATATACATATTCCTTTACATATTCGAGTTTCTGACCGTTAATGGTTATGTCTACTTCTACTGAGTTCGTTAACAATTTTGACTTATTTGGATTGATTTCCAGGCCAGCTTCTCTACTTATGTCTGCTAGTGTTTGTAGCATAATTTCAAGTATTTTCGGGTTCTCTTCCAGTATGACCAGGTCATCGGCGAATCTAAGATTATTTAATTTTGAACCATCTATGTTTAATCCAAGGTTATCCCATTCCAATTTCCTAAATATTTGTTCGAGCACCGCTGAAAACAGCTTGGGTGAGAGTGGGTCTCCTTGCCTGACTCCTCTTTTGATTGGAAAACCATCGCCTATAGATTCCAGCCTGATCCTAGCTTTACTTTCTCTGTAAATATTCTTAATGATGTTTATATAAGTACTATGGATCCCCTGGTCTTTTAGACTTTGCCATACAGTTTCATGCTTTATGCTGTCGAATGCTTTGGAATAGTCTATGAAGGCCAGGTATATAGGTTTATTGTATTCTTTGTATTTTTGTATTAGTTGTTTCACTGTATGTATATGGTCGATTGTACTAAAATTCCTTCTAAATCCTGCCTGTTCCACTGGTTGATTGTCATCAAGGTGATTTGCTATTCTATTCAATATGACTTTCGCAAAGATCTTATAAACATTTGAAATTAGAGATATTGGTCTGTAGTTTCCGATGTCTTCCTTAGGTCCCTTCTTGTACAAAAGTATGATGTGTGATTCTGCCCATTGGCTTGGGATTTTGCCTGAATATAAAATCTCATTGAAGACTTTTGTCAATACTGGACTAAGTTCGTCTATTGTCCCTCTGATAATATTAGTAGGTATTCTGTCAGGACCAGGGGCTTTTTCCATCTTTTGGCTTTTTATAGCCCTCTCTACTTCCATTACTCTTATTTCTGGTAGGTCTTCTGTATTCCCTGATATATCATCAAACTTAGGAGCAGTAGCAGGCGATGCTAAGTTGGACTGGTTTGAATATAACGAGCGATAGTAGTCTGTTGCTATGTTAAGGATCTTAGTGCGAGTAGTAGTTGTAATTTTTAATTTAAGGTCCCTTAGCTTTGGTACCCATTCTTTTCCCTGTTCTCTGAGTTCCTTCAATGCCTTTTTCGTACCTCCTGATTTATGAATATAGTTCTCTAACGTTTTGAGTCTTCTTCTTTTTCTGTCTTTCCTCATATGTTCCCGAATCTTTTTGCTTAAGTTTGAGATTTCTTTCTGATTTCCCTTCTTGTTCTTTTTTTGTATCAGTTTTCTTCTATCTTCTAATAATTTTAGGGTTTCTTCTGATATGAAAGGCTCTTTACTTCTTTTTATTTGCAGATTTGTATGTTCTTTGAGCCTTCTCTCTATAATGGAATATTTTTCATTTAAATTCATGTGTGACGTAGCAATTGTCAACAAGTCTTCTGAGGTATCTACTGAGACCTCATTAGTTGTAGGTACTTGTTGTGTGTTTTTTGTTTGTATTGCATTCGGCCTAGGCCTTTTTGGACCATGTTTAGCCAGACAGCTTCGTACCATACGATGGTTAGTATTGAAATTTAGACTGTGAATTGTACCTGTATCATTAAAGACCCTTGCTTTATTTGTCATAATGTAGTCTATTTCGTTTCTGACCTTTCCATCTGGTGATATCCAGGTCCATCTAGCAGAAGGTTTCTTGTAAAACTTAGAGTTAAGCAGTGTTAAGTTGTGTTCTAGCAAAAATTCAACCAGTTTTTCGCCATTTTTGCTTCTCTTCCCAGTTCCAAATTTCCCTAAAACATGTTCTTCCCCAGCTAATTGAACACCTACTTGAGCGTTTAAGTCTCCCATGACTACTAAATTATTGTCCAAGTATTTTTGGGTAACTTCGCTTAGTTTGTCATAGAATGCCTCAATGTCGGATTTGTTAGCTTGTTCTGTGGGAGAATACACTTGAATTACTGTCCATTTTTTTGTGTACTCTGGTAAGTTAATATGAATCACCGCTATTCTGTCTGATATCCCTTCGAACCCTAGGATACTGTTTTTAAGGTTTGATTTTACTAGAAAGCCTACGCCGCGTTGTCCAGCAACCTCGCCTTTATAGTATAATATATAGTTACTTCTCTCTTCTATTCCTTCTCCTATTCTTCTCATCTCACTTATACCTAAAATGTCCCACTTGATCTTTTGTATAGCTAGCTCCAGCTCTTGCAAACTTTCTGGCGTTCTCAAAGTTCGTGTATTTAGTGTACATAAATATAAACAGCTTTGGGAAATGGGTGTACGTGTTGTATTTTTTACACCTGGAGGGTATCTGTCTTCTGCTCCCATGGGGACCAGCCGTGGTGGGTGAGGTAAATTTTTTGTCTTGATAATTACATTATTCTTACTCTTTCTGGTGTTTATTTTTATAGATTTATTAGATGGAGGGTAGTAGTCTTCTTCCCCCTCGGTGACTAGCCGGATTGGGGTGTAATTTTCAAAAGTTAACTTTAATATATTTGTTTGGTCTGATTTACTTAGGTTCCGGGTATTGCAGGTATTAGTTATTAGTTTTTTGGAATTTCTGACAACGAAGTTGATCGCTCTCGGGGCATGAAGTTTAATATGTTTGGTTTGATAATGTTTTTAGACACTGGTGTGTTTGGATTTTTTGTTAGTTGTTTATCAGGGGTAAGTATAGCATATTGTTTCTTCTGCGTTGACTTGTTAGGTGATATAGTTTTCTCTCTTTTTCTTTTTTGAGTTGTATCACTTGGTTTTCTTACTATTAATTTGTCTCCTTTTATAAATGCTATATTTCCCTTTGCTCTTTCCTCCTCAAGTTTTGGTTGTAGTTGTCTTCGTGTTTCCAACATTTCTTTTGAGTAGTCTTCTTTAATGTAAATACCTGTTGGTAGTTTGGATTTGTTTTTCAAAATGAGGTGTTTTTTCCATAAAGTTGTGATTGAGACTACTACAGGGCGATTCCTACTAGATCTTGCACCGATTCTATATATATTACTAATTTCTTGGCTATATATTTGCGTGTCCGTCTCTTCAATTATTTCTTTTATGTAGTCGACGAGTTCACATTCGCTTTTCTCTTTTTCCTGTATCCCGAAAAAAACGAGATTATTTTTTCGTTTATTTTTGTCCATATTCTTAAGCTTTTCCTCAAGTATCGTAACATGATTTTTCAAATTTCGATTTTCCAATGTTAAGTATTCAATCTTTTCATTTAAGGCTTCTGTAATATTCTTCGTTACTGAAGCAGTTATTATTAAGGTTTGTTGTTGTAGTTTTTCATCTAATTTAGCTAATAAAAGCTCCATGTATTCCGCCATTTTAGAAACGCGTCTGTCAGAATTGTTTATGTGAGGTTAACATGAATCTGACAGTTGGTTTACATATTTAATTTGATAATATATTCGTTTTATCCATATTATTCACTTTAATCACAATTTGTTTACACTTTTCCACTGTTTAACTTTACGATTAAATGATTTGTGGCGAGTAATCAACGTTCTTAAATGGATTTTTTTAAATATGATTTGTAGAGCTCATTAACACACGTCTTAACTCTCGCGTCACCGGAACCGAAACCCGGAAAAAGCTAGTTTAGCAATTGTAAAAACATCCTCAATTATGTAAAGTATCTCTACGTGATCAGATCAGAAATTTTATGATCCCTATAAAAACTAACATCGTCGATGTAGCTTAGTATATCGCTAAGCTTAAGTAGGGACGGGTGGAGAATGCAGTACGCAGAATCGATGAGCATTGCGATCTTAAGGTAGAATGCGCCTAGAATGGCGATGTCGTATCGGAAAAGGCTGAGCAGATAGACTCTCTGAGAGGTTCAATGATGACCTCAAAAATATAGTTGGGGCCGCTAAATTCAAAAGGCACAAGATCTCCACAAGATTGTGTAGATCTCGTGAAGAGACTTATATTCAGCAGTGGACATCCTTCTGTAAAAGAGGAACTAAATTTTAACAATATTGCTTCAGCGTATTAGCTTTGAGAGTGCTACAGATAAACTTTCACATTACCTATATTTTTTACCTATTATTTTTTACCTATTATTATTATTATTATTATTATTATTATTATTATTTTTTTTTTTTTTTTTTTTTTTTTTTTTTTTTTTTTTTTTTTTTTTTTTTTTTTTTTTTTTTTTATTGTATTCAATGCAATCTGTTCTCTATTAATGAACATTCAGCAAAATGTTGTGAAATTGTAATGTCTTGGAGAGCGATCAGTCCAGTGACTTGTGCTAGCTCAAAAGGTCCAAAGGGGATTTTCTTTTCAGTCTCTTGAATGACGAATTGGTACTCATCAGATTTGCAGCATGGTGTAGCTGGTGATTTGATATGTACCAAGGGGCATTTGTGATTATCCTGAGGACTTTTGACTGAAACCTTTGCAGTATTTCTAAGTTTGAGTTGGAAGCAGTTCCCCAGAGTTGTATGCCATAAGTCCATATAGGTTTAAGGATGCACTTGTATATCAGAATTTTGTTTTCTAGCGACAATTGAGATTTTTTGTTGAGTAACCAGTAATATTTTGTTAATTTGATCCCCAGAGCTTTTCGTTTTGTAAATATGTGTTTTTTCCAAGTGAGACGACGGTCCAAGTATACTCCAAGATATTTGGCTTCATTTGCTTGAGGTATCTCGACTCTATTGAGTGATACTGGGGGACATGTCTCGTGTCTCATGGTAAAGGTCACTTGTACAGATTTAGCCTCATTTGCTTTTATTCGCCAGGTATTTAGCCATTTTGTGATGTTGTTTAGACAGTGTTGCAGCATTTTACTTGCCTGAGTTGGATCGTCATGGATAGTTAAGGCAGCGGTGTCATCTGCGAATGTTCCAATTACTACAACATCAGTCATAGGCAAATCTAAAGTATAAATCAGGTATAGTATTGGACCAAGTACACTTCCTTGTGGTACTCCAGCATTAGCTTTATGAAGATTGGTTATATCTTCTCCTTGTTTTACATAATAATACCTCTCTGCAAGGTACGACTTAAGGAATATGTAATAGTTTGACGGAAGATTATTTTTTATTTTATAAAGCAACCCTTCATGCCAGACTCTGTCGAAGGCTTGTGAAATGTCCAAGAATGCCGCACAGCAGTACTTCCGACTTTCAAACGTTTTATGGATTTCTTCCACTGGTCTATGTATCTGTTCGATAGTGCCATGCTTTTTCCTGAAGCCAAATTGATGGTCGGGTATGATTTTTTTTTCTATTATTACTGTATTTAGTCGATTAAGGAAAAGGATCTCCATAACTTTAGACAAGATGGGTAATAAGCTGATCGGCCGGTAAGACGACACTTCTTCAGGAGTTTTGCCAGGTTTCAAAATCATTTTGATTTGAGCTACTTTCCATTGTGGTGGGAAAATACCTCTTAACAAAATACAATTAAATAAATGTGTTAAGAACAATATTGCTGTTTCAGGTAATTCGCGGAGTATTTTTGCAGTTATTAAATCGTAACCTGGGGCTTTCTGTAGCTTCAAGTTCATGATTGTTTTTATGACTTCACTCGTCTTCACCTTTTCAATAGGGAGGTCAAGTTGATATGGCTCATTAAGACAATTAAAAATTTCTTTGCTGATGTCGTTCGTTTGGGTAGGATTTGGGGCAAAAACTTCAGTTAGATAAGAAGCAAAAGTGTCTCCTTTTTCTATGTTACTTTTAGCCCAGGAGTTGTCCTTTTTACGAATCGGCGGATTAAAGCTGATTGGCTTTTTAAGCTTCTTTGTCGCTTTCCAGAGAGAGTAGTCACTAGCGGCTGTAGCATCTAAATTGCGTAAATAATGTTGAATCGTTGCATTCTTTTCAGCACTTAATAGTTTTTTGAGTTTACTCGTTAGGTTATTAAGTCGTGTCTTGTCCCTGGGAAATCGAGTAGTCTGCCACAATTTGCGAGCCTTTCTTTTTTCCGCTACAAGCTCTCGAACATTTTTAGGGTAGTCAGGTTCAATGTGTCGTTTTTCATTAGGAGTACTCTCCCAAGCCGCATGTTGAACACATTCATTGAAATGTTCGACAGCAAGCATAAGGTCCTCTTCAGTTTTAAGGGGCATCTTGGAGTTTATTGAAGATTCTACTAAGGAACGAAACAATTCCCAATTGGTTCTACGTCCATATAGGCTTGGTGCAGGTTTAACATGCTGGATTTGATTGGAGATATATACTAGCACAGCACTGTGATCAGATGACAGGTCATATGAGGAAATGCATTTAAAACAGTTGGTCGGAATTCCCTTAATAACACAAAAGTCTACTAAGTCAGGGACTTTTTTAACGTCCGAGGGCCAGTATGTTGGTTCTCCGGTTGATATTGTAGCTAGACGGAGTTCATTTATTGCTGTCTGTAGCTGTCTTCCTTTGGGAGTCGTAAGGCGTGAGCCCCATTGAGTGTTTTTAGAATTGTAATCACCACCTGCTATAAACCTAGGTCCTAGTGTGTTGAAGAACTTTACATATTCTTCTTTTTTAATCACGTGCTTTGGGGGAGAGTACAGGGATGATACCAACAAGTGTCCACGCCAATCTTCAATGACTATGTTTGTGGCTTGTATTTCAGGACTTATATAGGGTATTACCTCATGATGTTTGATGTTATTTTTAATGAGAATAGCGGATCCACCATGTGCTTTCCCATCCGGATGCATTGTTTGGTAGAACATATAGTTGGGGATTTTAAGGTAATTTTTATTTGTGAAATGAGTTTCGGATACCAGCAAAATATCGATTTTGTTAAGTTGTAAAAATGTCTTAACTTCTAAGACATGTTGTGAGAGCCCATTGGCATTCCATAAGGCTATTTTTAATGAATTGAACGTGTCAACTTGGTCATGATTTCCATTAGGTATTATTATTGTATACAGAGTTAACTAACAAAAATAACCACCTTACAACAAGGGTAGGTGCTTTGGAACAACGCATACAAGCTATGGAACAACAACAGCTATGTGACACAATTACCATATCCAACGTGCCGCACGAAGAGCAAGAAATTACAAAAGAACTAGTCAAGACGATTGCAATAAAACTGGAAGTCCCCTATAGTGAAGTTCTTGATGCAAGGCGTATAGGGTTAGCGACTAAATCACAGCGTCTCCCTGTAATTCAAGTAAAACTGGTAGGTGAAAGTGCTCAAACTAAATGGCTACAAAAGGCGAAAGATATTAAAATTACATTAGGAGACATTATGCCAAACTCTAAAATTACTAATACCCAGCAGCCAATTGCTATACGAGAAGCTCTCACCTCGTACAATAAACAGCTATTATGGACTGCGAAGCAAAGGTTACAAGAACATTTTAAGTTTATTTGGTATAAAAAAGGTATCATTAGGGCAAGAAAGAATGAAAAAACAGATTCAAAGGTCATTAGATCGGAAGACGATATAAAGAAACTATTAGCGGTGCAATAATTGTTTCAGTGTCCTACATATATACGGCAAACCTTAATTACACTTAATGGCTATAAGTCTACAAGATATAAATGAATTGTCGGAATGCACCGACATTAACCACTATTTTAATAATATTCCACCTAATCGTAAAAAACCTAACTTAACATGCATTCAGTTAAATATTCGATCCATAATTAAAAATTTTAACACCTTAGAACAATGTATTTTGTCTTGCCAAATATGTATTGATGTAATAATCTTAACTGAAGCTAGCCTACCAGAGTATCTAATTAATATGTACAATATAGACGGATACAGATTACACATAGTATCGCGAAAAAATCGTAAAGGTGGAGGTATCTTTATTTATGTCCATAAAAAACACAAATTTAATATGTTCAGATATAAAACACAACACTTCGAATCATTTTGCTTTAAAATAACAACTCCTAACCAATATTCGGCAGATATATGTGCAATATACCGCCCACCTAATCTTAGTAAACACTTGTTTATCGATGAACTCAAAACACTCATCAAAAAATTTGGCCCTAACAGTGAACTATACATTTTAGGTGACATAAATATAGACTTGTGCTGCAACACTCCTGTAAAACATAAATACAACACAATGCTATACGGTCTCGGTCTTGTGTGCGGGATAACTCAATATACGCGTATTGAAACTGTTAATAATAAAGTAAGCAAATCGTGTATTGATCATGTCTACGTTAGAACTCGAACACAAGACGTTTACACCGCTGCACTGGGGACAAAACTAGCCGATCACCGTGCAACGGTGTTGGCCTGTTACGGTCCACAATCGCAGCGTATACAGAGTGATACAATTTATAAAACTATATATGACAAAATTAAATTAATTAAACATCTGCAGGATATAAATTGGAAAGATATTGAAGTATTAAATTGTCCTAACACTATTTATGAAATGCTATATAAATCTATAAGTGACTGTTATAAAAAATCGGAAATAAAAATTAAAACATCTAATAACCTAAAAAAACAAAATAATTCATGGATAAACAACAAAATATTAAAGGCTGCCAGATACAGAGATACACTTTTCAATCAATGGATAAAAGATGACAGCAACATGATATTAAAACAAAAATATAATAAAGCTCGTAATTATGCCAATAATATAATAAATAAATATAAAAATAAAAATACTTATGATGAAATTAATAAAAATAAAAATAACCAGAAAAATTTATGGTATTTGCTAAATAAATTAACGGGTAAACTCCGTTCATCCCTAGATACTACAATAATAAATGCATTTCGTAATGATAATTTAACCTCAACAGATTTAGCTAACAATTTTGCTGTTAACTTTGAAAAAAGTGTCGCTAAGATTGTACCAAAATGTAACATTAAATTATTAGACACGCGTAAATTGAATAAACCAATAAATGTATCTATGTATTTCCAAAAGGCAAATGCATACAAAATCGGTAAAATTATTAGCTCCTTGAGTTGCAATAAAGCACCGGGAGTAGACGGTATTCGTACTGTGGATATAAAAGTCATAAGCAATAAAATTACAACTGCAATTGCTAAGCTCATTAACATTAGTATTAGAAAAAGTATTTATCCGGATGATCTTAAAACTGGTATTGTAAGACCTATATTTAAAAAGGGAAGTGTAGCGCAATACACCAATTACCGACCTATTACTATTCTCCCCACTATAGACAAAATTATAGAAAAATATATTTGCCAGCAAATTTTCAAGTTTTATGAGGATAAAGCTATACTTAATAAAAAACAATTTGGCTTCCAACCACGTAAAAATACAATCAAATTGTTATCCGCTTTTACTGATCAAGTATATGAATATTTAAATGTAAAAAAACATGTCCTTATTGTCTATATAGACTACAGTAAGGCGTTTGACACTCTGCGTCATGACTTGCTTATCACCAGACTAGAAGAATGTGGGATACGTGGCCCTCTATTAGCCTGGTGCACCGAATATTTACGGAATCGCTCTTATCATGTAAAAATATCGAATTCGTTAAGTGATAAAGTATACGTACGAGAAGGAACTGCTCAAGGTTCGGTATTAGGTCCGTTACACTACCTTACATATGTCAACAATATGGCGAACATAATAGAACATTGTGATATATATCAATTTGCCGACGACACTTGCCTATTATCAGCTCATGAAAATATTGAAGAAGTACTTCGTTTGCTTCAAATAGATTTTACAAATCTAATTAAATGGTCCCATGACGCCGGCTTAGTTCTCAACGCTGACAAAACCAAGCTCATGTACGTAAGCTCAACACAAAATAGGGTTTACATAAATCCTAAACTTATTGCTCATGAGCATGACTGTCTGCATAGCACACATCTCCACAAACTACCTTGCCAATGTGCTCCTATTGAAATTGTCAAAAAACAAAAGTACTTAGGGCTTGTCATAGACGATCGAATGAAATGGACTGAACATATTAATGTAGTTTGTGATAAATTAAGAGCCATATTATCTAAGTTGTCCCTAATAAAATACAAGATCCCATACCCTATACTGTTAAACTTATACAATGCTCTAGGAGAATCAATAATCGCCTACGGTATTAGTAGCTATGGCTTAACTAGTAAATCGCACCTAAACAGAATCTATACTTTGCAACTGCGCATCTTGAAAACAATAACACCTAATAAAATTAAAAACAGCTTTAGGCACGATTACTTTCAATTATTCCGTCATTGTAAAATATTACCAGTCCATCAAAAACTGAATTATCAACTACTAATCGAGCAATTTTTTAATGATAAACTAAAAAAAACTTTTAGTGGAATAGCTAGAACACGTCGACAACATACCGAAAGACTTATCATACCAAAATGTAACAATTTATACGGTAAAAATCAACTTAAAATCAAAATACCTACCTTAATAAACGAGTTGCCAAGGACTCTTCAAGACCAGATAAATGATAAGAATATTAAAAGCAAACTAAAAGATTTTTATCTAAATTTATCAAATTGAATACCATATACATCAAACACACACACACACATACACATACATGCACACACACACACACACCCACACTTATACATACATACACACACATACGCGCGCACACTCATTAATATACTATCTATACTAATTAATATACTAAAAATTATTTTTAAGATATTAAATTAATAAATAACATAAAATAAATAACAATATATTTTTAATATGCACTTATTAAATAACAATATATTTTTAATATACATTTATTTTATTATTACTATATATAAAATTTAACTATACTACATTTTTACTAATATACTTATCATAATTAAAAAATCATCCTGTACTTAGCCTACCCCTCCATGCTCACCTGTTATCGCTAGAACGATCGAGTGCGATTAGTCATTCTTTCTCACTCGGGCCGTTTCTTCACACAAATAACTATTTTATGTTACGTTTACTAAGAATTAATATTGTTTACAACAACGCACCTGTACTTATACTGTACCTGTATTGTAATTATAAGCAAACCAACGATGATGTCGCGGTATACAGAAAAACTTGTTTTAAGTTTATGCTATGCCGTGTCGAATTTTTGTATTATCATTTAAGATTTTATGTAATAAATAAAAAAAAAAAAAAAAAAATAGGAGGTTTGTTGTTGTGGTTAACTGTTGAATTAGTTGTATTATTGTTTTCATCATTTCTTTCATGTCATTATTGAACGTTTGGGCTTGAGGTAATTCATCTACATTTTGTTTATTTTCGGATGCATGTTGGGTTTTATCCGAAGTTAATACTTGTCTATATGATGGTTGGTTTATTGGCTGGGTGGTATTATCAGGTTGATATTTAGTTGTTTTTATATTTCGAGGTTTTAACGACTGAGAAGGATATTTAATTTTTTGGAGCTCCTTGTAGATTGAGTAGCCTTTATAGTTTGCTGGATGATTTCCGTCACACAAGACACATTTAACAAATTCAGATCTTTGTTTACGTTCACAATTTATGGATGCATGATCTCCAGCACATTTAATACATCTGGGTCGCCTAAAGCAGTATTTTTTTGTGTGCCCATATTGTTGGCAATTACCACATTGTGGAATTTCTCTTTTAGGTTTTGGTGGTTCGATTATGACCCTACAGTGTTGAATGTTTTTTATGTCATAAATGAATTTATTGTTCTCATTGGCTTCTATTTCTATAAAATGCAAGGGAAGCGCCTTTTTAGTAGTCCTTTGTTTAACATTCCAGATATTGCTGACCTTATGTCCATGCTTTTCAATTTCAGCTTTAATTTCTTCGGGGTCTGTAGAAGGATGGAGATTTTTGAGGACCACTTTGAAGCAGCGTTCTTGTTTGGGCTTGTAGGTATAAAATTCAGTATTTTTTTCTTGAAGAGTTTTAACTATCTTTGTGTATAACTCTGTGGACTTGGGTTGTATTCTTACTTGTTCGTTGTGAAGAATTTTCAGCTCATAGTTATCTTCAGCTATTTCGTCAAGCAATTTGAGTAAAGGTTGTATGTTACTCACTCTGTCCACATATATGGGAGGAGCTTTAGCAGGCTTTTCGACAGTTATATTTATTGGTGTGTCTTGAGTATCATCATCTAACTCAGAAAATCTATTTGAGGTTGGTATAGGTTCACTAAGCCAGTAATTATCAAGTTTCTTTTGTTTTTGGCTTGTGATCATCTCTGGACTATCTCGTTGTCTTTTTTTTGCACTTACTTCTGTCCACTTATCGCTGTTGGCTATGATTGAATCAGTGTTCTCTGTCGTAAGATTAGTTTCTAGATCATTTAGTGATTGTGTTCTTGTACGATTAAAAAGAGAGGGGTGAAAAATTTGTTGGGTTAGTATTTTGTTTTGGGGTTTTTGAGGTTGAGGGGGTGTTTGTTTTTCGATGTTTTCCATAAGGTTCCCACGAGAAGGGTCGATTTAACAGGTCACACATGGGGTGACGCCCATCCCCATATGAAGGCACTATACAACAATGTGAGCCAGGTCCATTGAGGTTGGCGCTCGCGGCTGAAATCCCATCAGTCACTCATCCTATTGGCACGTATCCCACCGTAGGATTGGGGTGAGTTTTTAGTGAGGCTGTCTACCTCTTGGCCCGGGCGGTTAAGCCAAGACCTCCGATTTCGAATCCTGTGGAAGCGAAGTAGCGGATTGCAGTGGTCATTTCCTACCTCTGCCTGATCTTTCGGGTTTGGTCGTCGTCGCCCGAGACTCGACGTTGACTTTTTACAGTTGGTTCAGTCTCCTCTCAACCAACCCTCCTCCTTTCTCATACGGGCTTGGGACCGTCAATGGCGGAGTTTACTACTCCTTTAAGGACTACTACTTTAAGGAGGGACTTAATACAAACCTTTTTGACATAACAGAGACATTTAAATCTGATGAATAAGCTTAGAATGTCTATTTCCAAGCAATCAAACTTAGAATGGGATAAGAAGTTGCTTTATTGTTCCTTTCAAATTTCTTCTTGTAACTTTCATTTATGTTAAAATTTCAGGCACGCATGTGGCGTAAAACTCGTTCCACTGACCAACACAAACTAAGCAATGTAACATGTCCAGGAGTCGACGGTAACAGAAATTATGACTTTTTTTGGAATACCGTTGGAACAAGTAACGACCCTTGCAGCGACACTTATGCGGGAAGTAGACCTTTTTCTGAAGTCGAAGTTAGAGCAGTTGATAAAATACTAAAGGAACATCTCGACAGATTAGCTTTGTATGTCACTTTACATAGTTTTGGAAGTATGATATTATATCCATGGGGACATGATGGATCTCTTTCTGAACACAATTCAGCTCTACATTCTGTTGCTATTGAAATGGCTGAAGTTATAGATAGTCTTTCTGTACCACAATTACCAAGGTATACAGTTGGTAATTCGGCTTTGGTTCTTAATTATGAAACATCAGGTGCTGCTGAAGATTATGCTCATTCTATAGGTGCTCGTTTAACCTATACTCTAGAGTTACCTGGTATTGGATTGGGTACACAAGGATTTCATCTAGATCCGATTTATATCAGACAAATTGCTGAAGAGACATGGGCTGGATTAGTTGCGGGAGCAAGAATGGTAGATGAACTTTTTAAAGGAAATGTGACAAATAATGACGAAGAGAGTTTAAAATTTACTGATTTTAATGTAAAGAATAAATGACCAGCTCAATTGAATTTTTCTATATTTATAAAAGCAGGCGTTACTTTGCGGAATTCCATAGTACAGAAGTTACGATATAAATATTTTGCTATAATCCGTGTTTGTTAAGAGAATCTATGTAATCCTCAGTGTGTGAAGTAGGGAAAATTCACATACCTTATACATGCAAGACAAGTTACCACACGTATTACATCCATACTCACAAACTTTCGCATTTATAATATTAGTATGATTTGCAAGTTTAATGACTGTATGAGTTGATCCATATTAGCTCATTACTTTTGGGTAACACAATCCTGTAGCTGACGGCAACATTAGTTACAACTAAATCCTGCGAACAAGTTTTAACAAGTTCGTATTATAGTCTCGACACGAGTTCTGGGGCATATCTAACTAGACGTTAAGTTACTTAGTAGTTTGCTTACTTGTATTTTCGTTATTATAATATTATTATTGAATTTGGAAACTTGGCAATTATCCACATATTATTTTAGGATTGTTTAATATTATTTAATAGATTTGAATGAAAATTGAATTCAAAACATTTTTTATTCAACAACGCTGTTTTCAGTTGACATCGCTGTGTGGTTTCCGGCTGAATAGAATAGACCATCCTCATTTCTTACCAATATGTCGTAAAAGGCGACTAAGGTAGGTTAACGTTAGGCTGGTAGTAAAATAACTAGCCAAAACAGTAATAACATGTTGTGCAACCACACTTAGAGTGAGAAAGGGGAAGGAGAATCATCATGTATATATTTATACTAGCAATTGCCAGCGGCTCCGCCCGAATGGAAAGATTAAAACCGTTATATAGTATTTTTATAACCATGAATATGGTTAAAGTGGGTTAACCTTAAAAGCTAGACTAATGCTACCGCGGACTTTTATTTAGAACTTTTAGAGGGGAACAGTTTCCACTGCAAACAAATAAATGCGTAACATTTACCCTGTTACACTTAACATGGTAAATGTTACGCAATACCAATTAGTAACAAAGTTTGAGGGTGAAATTCGCTTTACAATGTGAAACTTTGTCTTCAATTATTTGAGAACTATTAACGAGGTGACGTGCGGTATGTCTGTCAGAATTTCAACCATAATTGAAGCACCCTGGCGTGGCTATGATAAATTGTAAGGTTGTAACCCTATGGTTTTATTGATGCAATCAATTTCAGCACTGCCATTACAGCAGTTTAAAAACACTGTTAAAAAGAGGCTGATACAGAAAGCCTACTATACTCTTGATGATTATTTAGAAGATAAGAATGTGTGGATATAGCTCTCTTTGAACCTGTACAAGACAGTAACGACTTAATGTAAATAATATTAAGAATTATATTTTTTTAAAAAGAGCAACCGCCGAGTTTCTTGCTGGCTCTTCTCGGTAGGAACAGCTTTCCGAACCAGCAGTAGAGTTGACGATTCAAAAGCACTTGTTAACAAGTTTATTTGAATAAAGAATATTTTGAATTTGAATTTGAATTTGATGGATTTATCTGGGCTCCAGCATTTCTAACACCAGCTCATGCGAAGCGGAAATTCGTAGGAGAATTTGTATGGCCATGGGTGATATATTCTATTAAGCCGGATACCACACGGCGGGTTAATTTACTTTTGTCGCCTTTTATGACACCTCGGTAAGAAATGTGGGTGTTCTATACCATTCGGCGAAACTTCATCTAAATTATCTTCAATTGTGTAATATGCTTTCCGTGTAAGCATACGCCGTGTGGAATCCGGCTGAGTAGAATAGTCCACCCGCATTTCTAACTGAGGTGTCGTAAAAGGCGACTACGGTAAGATCACCCTCATTATTGTCTAAGTGTTGTAAAATACGACTAAGGTGAGTTGATGGCACGCAGGCGACTGGTTTTAAAATATGTAGCCAAATCATGTGACATGTTATTAACATGTGCCGACCCCACTTAAAGTGGGATAAGGACAGGAGAATGATGCTTTACGTGTAAGCACATCTCTTACACTTAATATAAAAGTACCCGACTTGACTGGCCCGTTGGCGCAGTGGGTAGTGATCCTGCCTTCAGCTCCACGGGTCACGGGTTCGATTCCCAACTTCCAACATTTTCTATAAATGAATTTGTTGGCCCTTGAGCCTGGGTGTATATTTGTATTTAAGTATGTATTTAAAAAATATATATGCATATATTCACCAGTTTTCTGTCTATCATAACACAAGTATTAAGTTACTTACTTTAGGGACGGACGACCGTGTTTGTAAGTGTCCCATATATTTATTTATTATTATTATTTATTTATACCCTACTTTATTCATTAAGAAGCAAATTATTAACACTAAGAGGTTATTCGTAACAAAGTTTATTAAGTACACGCGCACTCGCATGCTTGAATATTCACAAGTATTTTAATCTCTTGCAAACTCGAAACTAAATTGCTCTAACTATCAAGTAAATATCAAGACTTCACCAAGTTCTAGTTATTATACGAGGATGTATTTACAAAGTTGTGTTTTTAATTAATAGCTGGTATTACTGTAATAGTTTTACAAGTTTACGTGAAACGTATTAAAGCTGTGCTATATTAACTAGAGAGTGAAAATCATCATCATCATCCTCCTGCCCTTATCCCACTCTAAGTGGGGGCGGTATAACACGTTATAAACAGGTTGTCACATGATTTCGCTTCGTATTTTATGCTTGCGTGACGTCGACTTACCTTGGGCGTATTTTACGAAACCTCGGTAAGAAAGAGGGTGGTCTATTCTACACAGCCGGATACCGCATAGCGGGTCGACTTTCTTAGCCACCTTTATTTTATTTAAGTTTTTATTTATTTATTTATTTAGGTTTACTAATAAATTGCTTACACTAATAATATAAATTATCACTTAACATATATATAATATAATATATATGTTAAGTGTAACAATTCACTTAAAAGTAAACTCCTTAAGCACATAAATACACACGTATTGACAGCGTAAATATAAATACATTTATTGTAAACAATTTCACAACAACTCGGTAAGAAATGAGGGTGGTTTATTCTACTCAGCCGGATACCACACAGCGTATGCTTAAACGTAAAGCATATTACACAATTATTGAAGAAAATTTAGATGTGGTATCCGGCTAAATGTAATAGACCACCCTTTTACTTACCAAGGT
The DNA here is from genome assembly GCA_029227775.1 of Morpho helenor. Lineage (NCBI taxonomy): Eukaryota > Metazoa > Arthropoda > Insecta > Lepidoptera > Nymphalidae > Morpho > Morpho helenor. Next base: position 12,058,189 of record JARGCU010000005.1, on the reverse strand, counting down.
GTCGTTAATGGCGACTTAGGTAAGTTAACCCGCCATGTGGTATCTGGTTAAGAAGAATAGACCACCCTTTTACTTACTAAGGTGTCGTTAATGGCGACTTAGGTAAGTTAACCCGCCGTGTGGTATCTGGTTAAGAAGAATAGACCACCCTTTTACTTACTAAGGTGTCGTTAATGGCGACTAAGGTAAGTTAACCCGCCGTGCGGTATCTGTTAAGAAGAATAGACCACCCTTTTACTTACTAAGGTGTCGTTAATGGCGACTAAGGTAAGTTAACCCGCCGTGTGGTATCTGGTTAAGAAGAATAGACCACCCTTTTACTTACTAAGGTGTCGTTAATGGCGACTAAGGTAAGTTAACCCGCCGTGCGGTATCTGTTAAGAAGAATAGACCACCCTTTTCCATACCAAGGTGTCGTTAATGGCGACTAATGTAAGTTAACCCGCCGTGTGGTATCTGGTTAAGAAGAATAGACCACCCTTTTACTTACTAAGGTGTCGTTAATGGCGACTAAGGTAAGTTAACCCGCCGTGCGGTATCTGTTAAGAAGAATAGACCACCCTTTTCCATACCAAGGTGTCGTTAATGGCGACTAATGTAAGTTAACCCGCCGTGTGGTATCCGGCTGAGAAGAATAGACCACCCTTTTCCTTACCAAGGTGTCGTTAATAGCGCCTAAGGTAAGTTAACCCGCCGTGTGGTATCTGGTTAAGAAGAATAGACCACCTTTTTACTTACCAAGGTGTCGTTAATGGCGACTTAGGTAAGTTAACCCGCCGTGTGGTATCTGGTTAAGAAGAATAGACCACCCTTTTCCTTACCAAGGTGTCGTTAATGGCGACTAAGGTAAGTTAACCCGCCGTGTGGTATCCGGCTGAATAGAATATACCACCTTCATTTCTTATAGCGGTGTCGTAAAAGGCGACTATTGTATGTCTATTAAAAAAGTAAGTAAGTAACGGCCTGTTGCAATCCCCCTGCTGGGCATAGGCCTCTAAGTTTTAATAGAAAAACTCATTGGTGTCTGCCCGGGTTTGAACCCTGATCGTCTTTAGAGATTCGCACGGTCGCACCGCTGGGCCATCACAGCTTATATGTAAGTCTATAATCCGCGATAAAATTAATCGCGGATTATGGCGAAATAACTGTATTATTATTTTTGTTTTTTAAATACACTAATTTCAAAAGTTGGTGAAGCACAGCTAGAGTATACTTAAACTAGAAATCTAAATGAATCTAGAAAAAAAAAGTCGAAAATCAAACTTCTGTATATACGAGTACTGTATATAAAAGCGCAAAGCAAATATGAAACCTACAGCAATAAAAGCTTTTCCATTAATATCGTCTTTAGCGATATTCGAAACTCTTTTCAACTCCAACTTGAGTCGAATCTTTATTCAATACACGGACTCGCAAAGAATATTGGCCCGATTTTAATAAAACTTTATAGAAACTTTAAGTCCGATGAATTGCATGCGGCCTTTTAAAAGAGTAAGTTTTATTTGAAACGATTTAAACTTTTTATTAAATGCGACATAAATTCGACTATAAATTTATTTATGGTATTCTCCTGCCCTAGCAGAAAAACCACTCCAAGTGGGGTCGGCACACGTTTTTTAAACATGTTGTAGCATGTTTTGACCCGCTGTGTGGTATCCGGCTGAGTAGAAGAGACAACCTTCATTCCTTACCAAGGTTTCCTAAAAAGGTGATTTAAATAAGTTGAGCGTCGTGTAGTATCCGTTCGAGTATAATAGCACACTCTTATTTCTTACCGAGATATCGTAAAAGGAGACTAAATTAAGTTGACCGTCGTGTGGTATCCGGCTGAGTAGAATAGACCAACCTCATTTCTTACGGAGGTGTCGTAAAAGGCGACTAAAGTAAGTTGACCCACAGTGTGGTATCCGGTTTAGTAGAATAGACCACCCTCTCTCTTACCGAGGTGTCGTAAAATACGACTAAGATAAGTTGACGTCAAGCAGGCGGCCGGTCGTTAAAACGCAGCCAAATCATGTGACGGCATGTTTATAAAATGTTGTGCCGACCCCACTTAGAGTGGGATAAGGGTAGGAAAATGATGATGAAGATGATGAGAATTTTAATATTTTACCAATAAAAAGCTTTTAAGCTGTTAGACGCGTCTGCGCTAAGACTAGGGTGTCTACTTATTAATATAATTTTCATTAAAATCTTCCTTTGAGTTAATTAATGCAAGTCTTCGGTAGATTGTCGAGGAATAAGTTTTACTAGAAGTGATTATTTAATAGTAATATGGTTGACCCAGGCTAGATCGGTAATTTTTTACAAAAGAAAAAAAAAGAAAAAAAAAAGAAGAAATAATTGGGTAGGTGGGGGTCGATCCTAAGTATTTTCATTTTTAGAAACCACCTGTTTCCCGAATAAGCTACGCTGACGTGACAGTTTTCGGCAAAAATTGTTTTTTAAAAACGCAAAAAATTAATTAAATATAATATCTAATTGAATATATATTCAATTAGAATTTTTGCGTTTTTGCAATGCCCGAAAACAGGGATAAAACGATTTTTTTTTTAATAAAACCTACCTAGATTTTTCTCTACCAAAACCTGCTGCTGCTGCATGCTGAATTTCAGGAAAATCGTTGGAGCCGTTTTCGAGATTCTGAAAATATACATATACTTATATAAATATACATTCAAGATTAACTCATTAAAATATTAAAGATATTGAGGAAATCCGTAGAAGAACCAGAGCTAACGACATAGATCATCGTGAATCGAAAAAAACTATTAATAAATAATCGATTTTTTCCCCTTTAAAATAAATCGATTAAAAAAATTGATTATTTTGATAACTAAACGGTTTTTTTTAAATTTCACAAACAACAATCGTTTCGCCTTGCAACCGAAGCAACATCAGGAGATAGACCCCACGACAAAATCGCAAAGCGAAACAATACCCAAATAAGCTTAGTTGTATACTAATCGGTTCAACCCCACCATTTATTTTATTTTGCCTGCGAACACGTGTAATAAGCTTGAACTAGATATATTTATCTGGTTGTTAATGAGGGTGCCATTGTTATGTTTTATTTATAATCTCAAGTTGTTTCCAGATGTTCAATTTAAGCCCTTTGTTACACGTAAGACTTCGGAACTATGGTCATTAGGAACTTTATGACCGTTTGGCGAAATGAGAATTTTGTGGTTTATTATTCCTGAAAGCGGCCATATGTTCTTTTAATCGGTTCCTAAATTACGACTTACTTTACTTAACTTTACGAGTAACGCCTAATTCTATAAATTACAAAAGAAATCACCCCAACACGTCTGCCTCCTAAGATTGCTGCATGCCAAAAGTGAGCTCAGAGCTAATGACGTCAGGCGTTGTCTTATATAGGCTATCACAGCTAAGAGATCTGGATTCCTAACAATATTAACCCATCTAGTAGATTTAAAGCAGCGTCAATCGAAGAGGGCAAGGATTCATTAAAATTTCTCTCGTAGCGGAGCGATGTACGTGCTTCTTGCATTTCATTTCATTTAATTCGCTTCACAGCATATAAATCTAGCATTAGTATTATTACTACACATATAATTCTTCATTCTAATGCCTGCTCTTCACTATAAGCGACGATCGTTGATCGTGGGATCATCTATAATGGCCACGATCATCGTGCAAGTGTCCACACGATTATTCGTTATTCTATTCCTGTAGAATTAATAGGATTTCTATAGCCTATATGTTAAACTGGGTATAATGAATAATTGTGCCAAATTGTATCGATATAGGTTCAGCGGATTTATCGTGAAAGAGTAACAAACATACATCCATACTCACAAACTTTCGCATTTATAATATTAGAAAGATTAATAGGAGAAATTGTATCTAAAAGTTCGTTCGTTAAAAATAAAGTAACAGACTCTTATTATCCCACTCCTGGGCATAGTCCTCTCATCTCCATTTTTGGATAAAAGGATTCGAGAAGACCCCACGCTGTTCTAATACGGCTGGGTAGGTTTCGCATATCATCGGAATTCTCTAGACATATGCAGGTTTCTTTACGATGTTTTCCTTCACCGAAAATCGTGTGATAAATTGCATTTATCAATAACACATAAGTTTTAACAGAAAAAAAACATTGTTGTCTATCCAGGGTTTGCTATGACCACACTATCAAAGCTAGATCAACGTAACTTAAGATAAAAATCAAGATTCAAGAAGCGACACCAATAAAAACCTTTTAGCGATGTGTATACGATGGCTGTCTAAAACATATCCACTGCTCCGAGAAATGTGAGTCGTAAAACCACATAATAAACCCCCCTACCCTCCTTATCGTGAAGTGCGGGGTACGTCACAGATAAAGATACACTGTAAAAAATATTAGAGTCGGCCATCTTGTTACACTTTGAAAGCTATTCGTCAGGGATGTTTTCAATACAATTTGTGTCGAGATTCTATCGGTTTCTTGTTAAGAAATTGGTCCTTCGAACCGGATTTAAATTTACATATCGATTTGATGGATGATTGTGTTTTATGGAAGACTTTTATGATGTTTATGTAAGGTATTTTATATCAAACGTTTAACGACGTTATCCGGCGGAGTAGAATAGTCTAACCTCATTTCTTACCAAGGTGTCGTAATAGGCGACTAAGGTAAATTGACGTCAGGTGGTGGCCGGTCATAAAATGACAAGCCAAAACATGTAACAACATGTTTAACACATATTGATTCATCCACACTTAGATAAGGTCAAGAGAGTGATGAATGATGATGATATATTTTAATTATTACTTTCGATTTTTTTTTATTTACAGCAAATATGTTATATTATCTATCTTAAATGTCTTACATGCTAGGACTGTTTAAATCATGACCACGTGGAATGGTCCCAAGAATGCAGGCAGTGTTTCCGCGCTGAATCGCTAAGCTGATTCTTTGTGCGAAAAAGGAGTCAGCCCTCTTGTCACTTGAAGAGGCAATTAACAATGGTGTTAAAACGGATAAAATTTTTCGAAAATAATATTATTTAATTTATAGAATTAGGCGTTACTTTGCGGAGGTCCATAATACAAAGGTAATGAGAATATTATTTTGCTATATTCCGCGATAAAAGAAAATATATGTAATGCTAAATGTAGAGTGTACTATTCGTTCTCATACCTGATACATGCAGAATTTGTAAGAACTCATGCACTACCCGACACCGATGGCACAACAATACACAAGCACTGCACACATTCACCGCCACAATCTCAACACATGTTTCGCCCCGTAACCGAAGCATCGTCAGGAGATAGACTCCACGACAATGCTTTGCGATTTTGTCGTGGAGTCTACACTCTACATTTAGCATTACATATATTTTCTTTTATCGCGGATTATAGCAAAATAATATTCTCATTAATAATATTAATAATATTATTATTAAGCAGTAAGTATGGCCGATATCTTTTCTACGCTCACAAAGCAATCCCACAATTTACAAATAACCCGCATCCCTTTGAAGAAATTATTAAAGTTTATTACTCATATCAAACTAAACCAAATAGGAGATATGAAGTTTTCACCGACAGTGTGTATCAGGATATACGGGTATACGGTGAACAGTTTTCACGGTATGTAGTCACAGGCCTCCGTTATGTCAACGTTAGTACGCGTTTATCACACTTAATGCCCCGTGATAGGGGATGTTATTGAATGCATATTTCACGTCAAGTTAGTTAAGCTGTCTGGGAGGCAATTTAGCATGATAATATCTGTTTAGCGCGTATAGTGATGCGACGGAATATGTTAACTGAAATAGGTTGTATTGGTAGGGGTTGGTTCGAGAATTGAACAGAACATATCTGAAGAACGGTATACTTTATAAAGTTTTTTGGGAACTTTATCCCATTGCAATGGAATCGATGATTACGATTTAGTGTGTGTGTGTGTATATATATATCTACTATATAAAAATAAGTCGGGTTTTCCTTCCTGACGATATAACTCCAGAACGCACGAACCGATTTCCACGGTTTTGCATTCGTTGGAAAGGTCTCGGGCTCCGTGAGGTTTATAGCAACGAAAATCTAGGAAAAATTTCAATAGAAAAGCGGGAAAATAGGGAAAATCATTTTTTAAATACAGCGCCATCTCTGATACATAGCATGTACTACAAACCAATATTTTAAGTAGATGGCGTCGGTGCGTGACACATTGCTTGACAGCTACTTATTGTTTTCTTATCAGTTAATTTCATGTGACAAACCGGTATTGTGTACACTGTGAAATAATGAAAAAAAAGTAAAAAAAATTAGTTATTCGTTTCTTAACATTTTAATTGGAAACCATCAAATCAATCAAGTGTATTGTGTACATTTTTATTCAATTTCAACAGCAGGTATTTGTCTTTAAGGTGGTAAGTTGAACTGTGTAAATTATGTGGATCGTGCATTTGAGGTTAAATTCACCACTCTGTCCATAGCCCAAAATGCCTAGAGGACGACGTGCGAACATCGGCCGCCGCACAAGACATGCAAGTCAGCAACAAGTGTATTCACAGAACTTAAGCGAAGAAAGACAAAATATAATAAGAGAAAATGCACGATTGAGACAACGCGTGAGCACACGAAGATCATTGGCATCATACAATCGCTTGGCATTCCAATATGATCCCACTGCGAACTACAGTGATGATGAAAATTTAGATATTGGACCAATGACGACTGTATGCCGATATTGCAATGCGTTAAAGTTCAAAAGAGAAACGGCTGGATTGTGCTGCGCAAGTGGAAAAGTCAAACTGGATCCATTACTTACACCACCACAGCCACTGAAAGCATTGTTCGATGGAAATGATCCCGATTCCAGCCATTTTCTTCAACACATCCTTGAATTCAATAACTGCTTTCGCATGACTTCCTTTGGAGCTAATATCATTCGAGAAGGCGGCTTCATGCCGACTTGCAAGGTAAAAGATACAACACACACGATCAAAAGTTACACCATATTCTTTAACAAATGATTGTTTGCAATTACAGATACAAGGACAAATATATCATTTGCATGGTTCAATGGTGCCAACACCAGATGAACCGCATCAATTTCTGCAAATATATTTCATTTCGTCGATGGTGGATCAGCTGAATGTGCGGTGCAATATACAGGGAACAGAACAGTTAAAGAGACGAATTATTGAACAGTTGCAAGCATTTTTTCACGCTAATAACGCTGTGGTTAATATGTTCAAAACAGCATTGGAACGAATGCCATCGGATACGCACAAATTTGTCATAAGAGCGGATTGTACCCCAACAGGTGAACATGTGCGAAGATTCAATGCACCCACCGTTAATGATGTTGCTGCAATTATTGTTGGCGATCCAACTAAATCGCGAGACATTGTCGTTCAGCGAAGAAGCAATATCATGCATCGTGTAAACGAGACACATCGTTTGTACGATGCGTTACAATATCCAATCATTTATTGGCAAGGGCAAGACGGATACGATATCACGTTGAAGATGGTTGATCCAATTACAAGTAAGATGGTCGATCCAATTACAAGTACAATATTCACACACTAATTATTGCTATTATTGGTTTCCATTAACAATTCATTTAATTTTGCATTTTCAGGCGTATCAACGAATAAAAATCTAAGCGCAATGAATTACTATGCGTATCGTATGATGATTCGTACACATGAGGAGAATGTCATTCTGAAGTGCCGTCGGCTATTCCAGCAATTCGCTGTCGACATGTATGTCAAAGTCGAGACAGAACGTTTAGCGTTCATCCGATTCAATCAGGCAAAGCTACGATCTGAGGACTATATACACTTGCGTGATGCTATTCATTCAGATGGTGATGTTGAGAGTGTTGGACGTCTGACGATTCTCCCATCATCTTATATCGGAAGCCCACGTCACATGCATGAATACGCTCAAGACGCTATGACATACGTGCGAAATTATGGAACTCCCGATTTATTTATTACGTTCACATGCAATCCGAAGTAGATGGAAATTGAACGTGAGTTGGAACCGGGTCAGAAACCGCAAGATCGCCATGACATAATCGCCAGAGTATTTCAACAAAAACTCAAGGTTATGATGGATGTGCTTACTAAGTATCGAGTTTTTGGTGACACACGTTGTTATATGTACTCGGTGGAATGGCAGAAGCGTGGACTACCGCATGCTCATATCCTAATTTGGTTGCTGAACAAATTACATTCAAATGAAGTGGATAACATCATATCAGCTGAAATTCCTGATCCAGTCACTGATCCCCATCTACACGACATTGTGACGACACAGATGGTGCATGGACCGTGCGGTGCATTAAATCCATTATCGCCTTGCATGGCTGATGGAAAGTGCACAAAACGATATCCGCGACCGTTAGTTGCTGAAACAGTTACAGGGAACGATGGATATCCAGTTTATCGTCGGCGTTCAAAAGAAGATAATGGTCGAACTATCAAAGTTAAAGTTAAAAATCAAGAGATTGAGATCGGAAATGAATTCATTGTACCATATTGCCCGCTGCTATCACGAATTTTCGAAACACATGCAAACGTTAAGAGTTGTCATTCGGCCAAATCAATCAAATATTTGTGCAAGTACGTCACAAAAGGCAGCGACATGGCTGTGTTTGGTATTGCGTCGGAAAATGCGAATGACGAAATCAGCAACTTCCAAATGGGCAGATACGTCAGTACTAATGAAGCACTGTGGCGATTATTTTCATTTCTAATTCATGAAAGATATCCCACAGTTGTACATTTAGCAGTGCATTTGGAAAATGGCCAAAGAGTTTACTTCACTGAGGCTAATGCAGCACAACGAGCTGAGAGACCACCATCGACAACATTGACTAGCTTCTTTGCAATGTGTGAAGCAGATCCATTCGCAGCGACGCTGATGTACGTTGAAATGCCCAAGTATTACACTTGGAATCAATCAACAAAGAAATTCCAACGTCGCAAACAAGGAACCCCAGTTCCAGATTGGCCACAGGTGTTTTCCAGTGATGCACTAGGTCGCATGTATACTGTTCATCCTAGAAATGATGAATGTTTTTATTTGCGACTGCTGTTAGTAAATGTACGTGGACCAAAATCATTTGCGCATTTGAAAACTGTGAATGACCACCAATGCCAAACTTTTCGAGAAGCATGTCAACTATTGGGTTTGCTAGAGAACGATTCTCATTGGGATTTAACACTTGCGGATTCAGTTGTTTCATCAAATGCGTACCAAATACGAACGCTGTTCGCAATTATCATCACCACATGTTTTCCTTCACAACCAATTCAGTTATGGAACAAATACAAAGATGACATATGTGAAGATATCTTGCATCGCTTGCGCATTCAAACGAATAATCCTGACATGCAAATAACCGATGAAATCTACAATGAAGGATTGATTCTGATTGAGGATCTATGTTTGACTATTGCAAACAAGCTACTGATTGAAGTAGGAATGATTGCACCAAATCGATCGATGCACGATGCATTCAACCAAGAATTAAATCGAGAGCTGCAATACAATGTTGATACATTGCAGGAATTCGTTCAAAATAATGTGCTGTTGCTGAATGAACAGCAAAAACAAGTATACGAAACATTAATGCAAGCGGTGGACAATAATACTGGTGGTCTATTCTTCCTGGACGCATCTGGAGGAACAGGGAAAACATTTGTCATTTCATTGATTTTGGCCACTATTCGATCAAGATGTGACATAGCTTTGGCGTTAGCATCATCTGGAATTGCGGCGACTCTTCTAGATGGCGGTCGTACTGCACATTCTGCGCTTAAGTTGCCACTCAATTTAAACACAATTGATACTCTAACATGCAATATTTCACGATCCAGTGCAATGGGAAAATTGTTGATGCAATGCAAGCTCATTGTTTGGGATGAGTGCACAATGGCACATAAGAAATCACTTGAAGCACTTAACTTCACACTGAAGGATCTTCGGCGAAATAACAACATCTTTGGTGGCTTAATGATATTGTTGGCAGGCGATTTCAGGCAGACGTTGCCAGTAATTCCCCGTGGAACGCCTGCAGATGAATTGAATGCTTGCCTGAAGGCATCACCTTTATGGAATAACGTAAAAACGTTATCGCTAACCACTAATATGAGAGTTCAACTTCAAAATGATCAAAGTGCTGCACAATTTTCAAAACAATTGTTAGCTGTTGGAAATGGAAAAGTCACAGTTGATGCGACATCTGGATTAATTACTCTTACCAACGACTTTTGCCGATTTGTAGACTCTCAACTAGCTCTTATTGAAAATGTTTTTCCAAACATTAGTGAGAATTATCAGAATTATGCTTGGTTAAGTCAACGAGCAATTCTTGCCGCAAAGAATAATGATGTACACGCACTGAATTTCACCATTCAATCAAAAATCGATGGCGATTTGGTGACATACAAATCCGTTGATTCCATAACAAATCCCGATGATGTAGTACATTATCCAACGGAGTTTTTGAACTCTCTCGAGTTACCAGGATTTCCACCACATAACTTGCAACTCAAAGTTGGTACAGTTATTATGATATTGCGTAATTTGAATCCACCGCGACTTTGCAACGGTACTCGACTTGCGGTAAAAAGACTTATGCCGAATTTGATTGAGGCAACCATTATTAACGGAAAGTACGCAGGTGAAAATGTATGTATTCCTCGAATACCAATGATTCCGACTGATCTTCCGTTTGACTTCAAACGATTGCAATTTCCAGTTCGCCTTGCGTTCGCAATGACAATTAACAAGTCGCAAGGCCAATCGCTTAGTGTTTGCGGGATAAATTTAGAAAATCATTGTTTTTCACATGGGCAGTTATACGTTGCGTGTTCACGAGTTGGAAAACCATCCGCTTTGTTTGTGTTAACGTCAGACCAAAAAACAAAAAATGTGGTTTACCAAAGAGCACTTCAATGAAACGAATGATTTGCGGACACGTATAACGATTCGATTCAGTATTTACTTTGTATTCACTTTCATTCACTTAGAGAAGTTCAACTAAATAACACTTAATATATTTTAATCTAAATGAATTCATTACTATTGTGAAATGAAATAAAATTTTTCCTTTTCAAATATAAAACAAAAAAATTTTTTTCGTTCATCTTTTAATCACCAAACGAAATGTTACATAAAACGAATCCATCTGGTGGCGAAACGGAGTTCGCCGGGTGTGCTAGTATATATATATATATATATATATATATATATATATATATATATATATATATATATATATATATACATATATATATATATATATATATATATATATATATATATATATATATATATAATTTCTGTTAAGTTTTTATTAAATGCTTTGTTTTTTGTGAAATAGTATATAGTTAGAAATAGTAAATAGTTTATTTAGTATATATGTAATGCTAAAAATAATAAATACATATTGTACATTAATTGGGTGTATGCTTATGTATTTAAGTATTTATTTAAAATGTAAGGAGTATTTAGTTGTCCAGTTGTCTCTCACTCATAACACAAGTATTAATATGTGTAGTTGTCCCATATTGTTATTTATTTATTTGAATTTAAATTGAGCTTAATAAAAAAGGTTTATTTTTTCTATATCAGTTAATTGCAAAGTTTATTGGTCAGTTAACAATTTAATTGTGTTTGAAGTTTTAGTTTTGATACGTTTGTCGATTTGTAACTATTGTTGTTAGTACTTAGTATTTCAACTTTGGTCAGAAATGTATTATGTGGAAATATTTCTCAATATAACTACCCAAAAGAAATATAACTATGAACCGAGTTTATATAATGTCATTTTACTTCTGAATTATAAATAACCTTACCGTACAGTTACAGTAACTGCCGATAAACGTTGAAACGACTATAAGGTCTCATGGCAAAAGTTTAACGGTTTCTTGTATGAGGAGATGCGGAGGAATTGTAATCGCGAAATCGGGATCGGGATCGGGGATAACCAGAAACTAAATACTAAAAAATACTGATGCTATTATTAATAGCTGTGTGGTATACGGCTGAGTAGAATACACCACCTTCATTTCTTACAGAGGTGTTGTATGAGGCGACTGAGGTTTGTCGTTTGTCGACTCCACCACCGCTACCACAAAACACAAGCACTACACACATTCACTATCACAAACTCAACTCAACGAAGCATCATCAGGAGATAGACTCCATAACAAAATCTCAAAGCGATGCAGCACACAATCAAGCATAGTTATATATTAATTAGTTCAACCCCCACCATTTATATTGCCTCCTAACACATGTAAAAAGCTTGATCTAGAAATATTTATCTTATATGCGATTTTGTCCTCGAGTCTAAAAAGAAAAAGATCTTTTCTATTTACTTAATTGCGGATTATAGCAATTTAAATTAAATCAAAAAGCAAATTAATTTCATTATTACTTTTGTATTATGGATCTCTGTAAACGCCTAATTCTACAAATTATTTAGTAGCTGGTGTTATAAAATTCGGATTCGCTATTCAAATTCAAAATATTCTTTATTCAAGTGGACTGTTTACAGTACTTTTGAATCGTTAAATGTTTTAAAGAATTCGAAGTCTATTCTACCACGAATTCGGAAGTTTGCTCCTACCGAGAAGAACCAGCAAGAAACACGCCGGATAATCTTTAAAAAAAATAATAACAATTTGATTGACGGTTTCAAGATAATCGTTGCAGCTGGATGCGTAGCTGACTGCAGTTAAGATATGCTATCACTCAAATAATCCTCAATTGTATATTAAGCTTTATGTAGCAACACCGTTTTAAGATCATTTCTAAACTTGTTATTATCTTATTAGCTTTAATCAAAACAGCCATTTGCTCATGTAAGTGATAAAAAATGATCAAATAGTGGTGAAACTATATTATAAACTCTTAAAAGTGTTATCATTATCAGTTTAAGTACAATCATACGTAAATCCCGATCTCGATCGTTGAATCACAATCGGCCCGATGACGCCACAAGTGTCTGTTATCATAGGAGGCGACGATAAAACTCTATTACACCAATATAAACTTTAGGTACAGTACGTAGAGTATAATTTGAGTTGTCATTAAAAGTATGATGTTCTCAAGAACATCATGTCACATAGTAACTTCAGAACTTCTAAGACGAGACGAGGGTGGCCATCGTTTAAAATGATCCTGTAACATTTTTAAAATTGCTTACTATACTTAAAGAAATAGTACTTGACGGGCCTTGCCCGGTAATTTTTATAATGATGTAAAAAAAAAATTGAAAAAAAAAATAAATAAATCGTAAGTAGGTGCGCACAATATGGCTTTATCTTCTAGTCTCTTTCATACTATGCTATATACGTACAAAATTAATAATCCGCGGTTGTTAAGAAAATCTATGTAAATCTATCTATCTCAATCTATATGTTGAAATCAGAAAACATTCACATACCTTATATATGCAGGATTAGTTATCACAAAACACCACCACCAATAACACACTACAAACGTTCACTATGACAATCTCTACGATCATTTAACCGCAAGGCCGAAATATCACCATAAGAGGCTCCATGACAGAAACGTATGTGTTGAACATATGGGAATGAATGAAGTTTATAAAGTTAGAGACAAACTACAAAATGTACAAAATGTACATTTTGTAGTTTGTCATGACATTTATGTGTGTAACATATGTACGTATATATTTGTGTTAATACAATCCAATTTCCCCGACGCTAGTAGAGCTTCTGCGCTCTACGCTCTACTCCGCATTTCGCAACTTCGGCGATGATTCTGCGCCCGTCCCGTCTGGTGACGCTGTAAAAGCCGTTAGGGCTAACAGCATATAGTCAAACCGAAAAAAAATATAATTTTATCTTTATCGAAATCTACTGTATATTCAGAAATAAATAATATAATGTTCAAACATGGTCACTCTTCTTTCTATATTTACACTTGACGGCGTTTTATATTGTTGATTCTATAACTTGTAAATTCCCATGTTTGTTAAATATATAATTATACATGAGTTTACTTTGATTCCAGTCACATTTCTGGCTCAAACATGTATACAAAGTTTAATGTAATTTTAAAATATTCAAACAATAGCGTACCTATGTGGATAATCTTATACCAGGTGTCGGCAACCCGCGGGTCGCGCGCCACATACGGTTTAAAATTTTAAACTTTTAAATATAAATTTTCCTTAAGAATCAAGAGGTTGCCAACCCCTGGTTTATGCCAATTTCAATGAGAAATTACGCTTTCTCCTATACGTGAATGCAAAATAACATATTGCGAAATATTACGAAATATTGAATTTTTACTGTAAACCTTTTTACAAAGGATCTTAAAAGGCGACTAAGCTATTGTTACAACATGTTTCTAATACAACCTCCTTCATAGAGTTGGTCATTAATATGAAAAAGCATTGTTGCTGTCATATATTTATGTGTCGTTGAGTTGTTGCGAAAGAGTAAATGAGTTGACTTTGAGAAAATTGCTTTTTATTTATTGCATAAGTATAAAGGAGAAATATCGTCGTTTATTATAGTATATTGACCTATCGCGTGGTATGCGGATGAGTAGAATAGACCACCTCCCTCCTTACCGAGGTGTCGTAAAAGACGACTAACGTAAGTTGACGATAGGCAGGTCGTAAAATACCTAGCCAAATCATATAACAACATGTTTATACTCGTAGCATGTTATGCCGACCCCACTTAGAAATAACAATTTATAAATTTGCCTATCCCTGTTTACTTAACGGGATATAAAAATAAATCCAAAAATTTCGGTAACATCATAATGACATATTTTCTATTACCCAATTCTGTGCAACCCTTATAAAATCACGTTTCACGACGCGTAACCGTACTATAAACTGTTTGTGGTTGTACTTCACGCGGAGTTCACCAAAGTGACATAACCCACTTTTAACATATTTTTCAACTTTAAATAATGACGGAACCAAAAATGCCTTATTTTTCTTAACATACTGCAGACTGGAGTTCAGTACTGGAGTTTGGTAAGTAAGTAAGTAACGGCCTGTTACTATCCCACTGCTGGGCATAGGCCTCTTCTCTCCGTTTTTTTTTTTTGGAGAGAAGGGATTGGAGCTAAGAGACCTACCACGCTGCTCCAATGCGGATCGGTAGGTTACACATATCCCTAGAATTTCTAGAGATATGCAGGTTTCCTCACGATGTTTTCCTTCACCGAAAAGCGTGTGATAAATTGCAATTATCAATTAGACACATAAGTTTTTACTAGAAAACTCATTGGTGTCTGCCCGGGGTTTGAACCCTAGACCTCCTCGAAAGAGGCGCACGGTGTTACCACTGGGCTACCACAGCTATTTTAGATAGGAGTTTGGTAAAAGTATATAATTATTAGGCGTTACTTTGCGGAGATCCATAATAAAAAAGGAAGTACCTGGGGGACCGAGCTTTGCCCGGTAATTTTTTTTAATATTTAAAAAAAGAAACTTAAAAAAAAAGGAAAAAAAATAATTGGTTAGGAGCTGCTCGATCCTAGGTATTTTCATTTCGAGAGACCGCCCGTGTCCCGCATACTGTCCCGCTACGCTGACTTGACAGTTTATGTCAAAAACAGTGTTTTATATTCAATGTAAATAAATAAATAAATGTAAATTTCAGTATTTTTCGATGTTGGGCATCGAAAAACAGGGATAAAACGATTTTTTTTAAATAAAACTTGGCTTGATCTATTTTTCTCCCCTAAACATACTGAATTTCAGGAAAATCGTTGGAGCTCATTTAATAAAAAAGTAATCATGATCTTCCTGCCCTTATACCACTCTAAGTGAGGTCGGCACAACATGTTATAAACATGCTGTCACATGATTTGGCTGAGTTTTTACGACCAGCCGCCTGCCTGACGTCAAATTACCTTAGTCGTATTTTACGACACCTCGGTAAGAAAGAGGGTGGTCTATTCTACTAAACCGGATACCACACGGTGAGTCACTTACCTTAGTCGCCTTTTACGACACCTCGGTAAGAAATGAGATTGGTCTATTCTACTCAGCCGTATACCACACGGCGGTTGAACTTACCTTAATCGCGTTTTACAACACAACGGTATAAAATGACGGTGATCTATTCTACTCAGCTGGATACTACACGGCTTCCACTTTACATTTAACATCTGTATATATTTTCTATTTACTCTACCACGGATTACATCAATATAATTTTATAATTACTTTTGTATTATCAAAATATTGTAATTGTACAATATTTTCTTTTAATGTTATTTGTTTTGTTTCTTTAATTATTTTAGAAGCAGTAGTAGTGTTATTTGTATGTTATTATTATTGTTCAATAAAGAAATCATTCATTCATTCAAAATTACACCTAATTCTATAAATTATTTATTTCAAACTTGCCTCACTTTTACGCAGCCGGGTTACTCTGCCGGCATCAAATACATTGTTTTATGAGGACACGGGTTATTTCTCCCGGGATGTTTATCCCCGTTGTTCATGCGGAAAATCATAATAATTTCGTTTCGGGGTAAGATCGGCGGTTACCCTATGTTGTTATGAATAACATTTTAACTCATCGTTTGATATTACAATGGAATTGAAAAACTTTATGTAGGATACAAGCTGTGGTAGCCCAGCGGTAACACTGTGCGACTCTTTCGAGTCACGGGTTCAAACCCGGACAGACAATGAGTTTTTCTAATAAAATTTATGTGTCTAATTAAAATTTTTTCACACGCTTATCGGTGAAGGAAAACATCGTGAAAACACCTGCATATCTGTAGAGAATTCTGGAGATATGTGTAACCTACCAAGCCGCATTGGAGCAGCGTGGTAGGTCTTAGCTCCAACCCTTCTCTCACAAAAACGAAGAGAAGAGGCCTATTCTCAGCAGTGGGATAGTAACAGGCCGCTACTTACTAACTTATGTAGGATACACAGGAATTCTGATAAATGGCTCTGGATTAAAAGGCTCTAAAAAAATTGCAAGTTCTTTTGTTGCCCTGACTATAACAACTGCGCGCAAAAAGCATGTTTAAGGTGATGATATGGTTTTTAGCCGTGTGGTATCCGGCTGAATAGAATAGACCAACCTCATTTCTTACCCAGGTGTCGTAAAAGGCGACTAAGGTAAGTCGACCCGCCGTGTGATATCCGGTTTAGTAAAATAGACCACCCTCTTTCTTACTGAGATGTCGTAAAAGGCGACAAAGGTAAATTGACCCACCGTGTGGTATCCGGTTTAGTAGAATAGACCACCCTCATTCTTACCGAGGAGTCGTATTTTACGACTATGGTAAGTTGATGTCAGGCAGGCGGCCGGTCGTAAAAACGCAGCCAAATCATGTTACAACATGTTTATAACATGTTGTGCCGACCCCACTAGAGTGGGAAACAAACAAACAAATAAATGAATAAATATTAAAGATATCGTATGGTCAGTGCCGCCCTGTATATACGTTTTCAAGTTTTTCTTCTACAATTATTATAAGTGGACAGTATTTTAATTTGAATAGCAATTATAGAGTTGGATTTTATGGAGAATTGTCTCACAGTAACTAAGAATAGGAATTATTCCATGGGCTGTTATCATATCAGCACTGAAAACCGCATTGCTTGCCTACGAGACGAAATACATACGCTGAACTATAGTGCAACAAACTAAATGTATATACTTATCTATAAAAGTAAAGTAACGGACTGTTACTATTCCACAGCTGGGCATAGGGTCTCCTCTCTCCAGGAACGGAGATAGGTAGGTTCCTAACCTAACCTATGCCCTTGTACCTATGGGTTGTAGCTAAGACGGCGTTAAATATTTAAATTCTATTAGTAAGTAATTAGCGGTCTGTTACTCTCCCACTGCTGGGAATTGGCCTCTTCTCTCCGTTTTTTGAGCGAAGGATTGGAGCTAAGACCTACAACGCTGCTATAATGCGGATTGGTTGGTTACACATATCTTTAGAGAATTATATTCTCTAAAGATATGCAGGTTGTTCACGATGTTTTCCTTCACCGAAAAGCGTGTGATAAATGCAATTATCAGTTAGACACCTAAATTTTAATAGAAAAACTCATTGGTCCCTGTCGGGGTTTGAACTCGTGACCCTCTTTAAAGAGTTGCACGGTCACCCCGCTGGGCTATTACAGCGCTATTAAACCAACAGAGTTACACTAAAATAATGTACTAGAGAATTGTAGATCTATAAAAATACTACACACAAGTCCGCATTGTATTGTGAAACAAAGTAATCTTAAAGCAATGTTAAGCAATTTAAGAAAATTGAATGTATACATTCAATTGACCGCAAAAAATATTTTTTAAAAATCCTTTTCTTAAATTTTGAGAATTTTATTTAAATCGTTCTTAAACAACTAATTGTTTAAAAAATAACAAATAATTATGTTACACATTCGTTTAGCCAAATTACCAGAATCTCACATTTTTTTTATTGCTCGCTTGATGTGCAATGCCCTATATATATGTTTTTTACTTAGAATCATGATCGTCAAATATGTCATATGATTTGGCTACTATTTTACGACCGCCTGACGTCAACTTACCTTAATCGTATTTACGACACCTTGGTAAAAAAGAGGATGGTCTATACTACTCAGCCGGATACCACACGGCTGATCGACTTACCTTAGTCGCCATTTACGACACCTCGGTAAGAAATAGGGTGGTCTATTCTACTCCAGCTCACACACGGCTAAGGTTTTTTTACTTAGATTATAACAGTAAAGAGTGCACATTATTTCGTCGTGCGTTATGTACCTTACAAAATCCCTCATAAAGCCGATTGTGACACTTAGGAAGATTGCGGATTTATAACCGCTAAGCGCTTTACACCAGGGGTTGCTAACTTTTATATATAACTAGGAGTCCCGCCCCAGCTTCGCATGGGTATAAAGCATATAGCCTATGTCACTCAGTGATAATCACAGTATTTCGCTACTCCATATTGAATTTTATTATACATATAAACCTTCCTCTTCAATCACTCTATATACTTAAAAAAACCGCATCAAAATCTTTTGCGTAGTTTTAAAGATTTAAGCAAACATAGAGATATAAGGACAGACAGAGAAAGTGACTTTATTTTTTACTATGCAGTAACGTTTATAGCTACTACTATGATAATTGTCATATTTTTACCATACTTATCCGAAGACTAAATTACGTTCAGCTGTCATTTATGTTTTGTTTTTCCATGTCATAGTCGTTTTTACTATACCACGTTTTATAGTGACTTGACGGGATAAAATAAATGCGGTCGAACGGGATAAAAAGTATCCTATGTCCGTCTCCTGGTTCTAAGCAACCTCTACACCAATTTTCAGCCGAATTGGTTCATCCGTTCTTGAGTTATAAATAGTGTAACTTAGACCAACTTTCTTTTATATATATAGATTGGTACATTTTATTATTAATCCTTACATATTGTACCCGCTGATATCTGCTGGAGATAAAATAAATAAGTTTAGTTTGAAAAAAATCAAGTGGTTGCACACTGGAAGAAGTGAAAACTTGAATAATAAATATATGAGACACTTACACACACGGTCGTCCGTCTCCAAAGTAAAATAATACTTATGTTATGGGACAGACAACTGGTGAATATATTCATGAAAAATATTGTAATATAATATTATAGTACCTGGGTAACCGGTATTTTTTTAAAAAAATATAAAAAAATAACAAATATTAAAAATGAAAAAAAAAAATAGCTGAGGCGGTAAGGATCGACTAGATATTCTCATCTCTCTAGACTGCCCGTTCCCAAAATGAGCTATTGTGACTTGACGTTTTATGGAAATTATCTTTTAAATTCAACATTAATGTTAGCATTTTCCCGAAAACAGTTATAAAACGACTTTTTTTTAATGAAAGCTAGATCGATTTTTCTCCCCCAAAACCCCTACATGCTGAATTTCAGGAAAATCGTTGGAGCCGTTTCCGAAATTCCGAAAAAAAATAATATATATATATACAAGATAAACACATACAAGAAGTGTTTTATTAAGAAGCAACGAGTCAAACTATGTGTACATTTGTACTTACTTATGTATTTAAAAATATATAAGTATATGAAAACTTGAAGTAAATAAGGCACTAAGTACCTAAAAATTAAAATCGAACTAACTATGCATATTTTGTTCTAAGAGGCTTTTAGAACCAAATTGCATACTTAGTTCAAATTTTAATTTTTAGGTACTTAGTGCTGGAGGTTTGTGCATGTGTTTTTTACGACTCCTGCATGTATCATGTATGATAACCGATTGTCCACTCTACATTTAGCATTATATATATTTTCTATTTTACTTCATCGCGGATTATAGCAAAATAATTTTATTATTACTTTTGTACTTAGTGCCATATTTACTTCAAGTGTTCATATATTCACTAGTCTAGCATTAAAAATTTATAGGGTTTCACAAGATATTTGACATGTCCTTGCGGATTACATAATATTGGGAAATATTGTGAAATATTATGCAAATCTCGCTACGAATGTTTAATACTACTAGTATTAGCTTTGTTCCTTATTCATTTTAAAGCTATTTGGTATTTAATCCTTATCCCACTCTAAGTGGGGTTGGGGTTGGGGCACAACATGGTGTAACACGATTTGGCTAGGTATTTTACGACCGGCCGCCTGCCTGACGTCAACTTATCATCATCCTCCTGCCCTTATCCCACTCTAAGTGGGGTCGGCACAGCATGTTATAAACATGCTGTCACATGATTTGGCTGCGTTTTTACGACCGGCCGCCTGCCTGACGTCAACTTACCTCAGTCATATTTTACGACACCTCGGTAAGAAAGAGGGTGCTCTATTCTACTAAACCGGATACCACACGGTGGGTCAACTTACCTTAGTCGCCTTTTACGACACCTCGGTAAGAAATGAGGTTGGTCTATTCTACTCAGCCGGATACCACACGGCGGGTCGACTTACCTTAGTCGCCTTTTACGACACCTCGGTAAGAAATGAGGGTGGTACTATTCTATTCAGCCGGATACCACACGGCGTATCCCTGACGTCAACTTATCTTAGTCGTATTTTACGATATCTCGGTAAAGACGGTGGCCACACAGCGGGGACAATTTACCTAAGTCATCTTTTAAGACACCTCGGAAGAAATGGGGGTGGTCTATTCTACTTAGCCGGATACCACACGGCGGGTCAACTTATTTGAGTCGCCTTTTACAACACCTCGGTAATAAATAGTTTGGTTCATTCTATTCTATTCTGCTGGATATCATACGGCGTTAATACAAACAAAAGTAAAAATTATATAAATATTTGTTATAATCCAAGATAAAGTAAATTGAAAATATACATCATGCTAAATATAGACTATCCGTTTTACCTAATATATGCAGGATTCGTAAAAATGCATGCACTACAAACCTCCACGTTACCTCAATACACAAGAACTACACACATTCACTATCACAAACTCAACAATGTCTTCGCTCCATACCTAAGCATCATCAAGAGGATAGACTCCACGATGTTATGGTACGAAACGATCGTAGACATTGTCGTAGTTAATGTGTGCAGTGCTTGTGTTATTGGTGGCAGCGTTTTGTGATACGTGTGGTGATTTGCCCTTTTTTATACAGGAAAAAACCCCTTATGGGTACCGCCGCCCGAAGGGGACAGGCGACGGTTATGTCGGACTCGCACCGACCAAAACGACCTGTGTGCTCCACCACGCTGCTGATGGCAAGGACAGGGTATAGTTGTACACATTGCCCCCATCCCCACCAACAGCTCTGATCCCAGAGAACACCTCCTCCGGGTAGGGACACCTCGAAAGAGAAGCCCTCCTCCGTTAACCGGTGCATCGGGAGCACCAGATGAGTGGCGGTGATTGACCGTGCATGTATGAAGTATAAAAACAGATATAAGGTATAGGTTTTGCTTCCTGCACTTAGCAAAACTATTCCATCATAACCTCTGTGATAAACCTTAGAATTAATATTAAACGGGTTTAATTAAAAATATTTCAAAGCTTTACTTTATACTTATTGGTACATTTTCACGTTACGCCGTGTGTATCCGGCTGAATAGAATAGTACCACACTCATTTCTTACCGAGGTGTCGTAAAAGGCGACTAAGGTAAGTTGACTCGCCGTGTGGTATCCGGTTTAGTAGATTAGACCACCCTTTTTCTTATCAAGGCGTCGTAAAATACGACTGAGGTAAGTTGACGTCAGGCAGGCGGCCGGTTGTAAAAACGCAGCCAAATCATGTGACAGCATGTTTATAACATGTTGTGCCGACCCCACTTAGAGTGGGATAAGGGCAGGAAGATGATGATGATGATAATGGCACATTTTCACATTATTTACATCATTATTCACCAAGCGATTGAAACGCATTTACACAGAAACGTTTGAAGTACTTGGAAAAATCTATATTACGATATTTCACAACATTGCGCCATCCAACGTGTATATAAACGAGCTATAATTAATTAATCCGCAGTCTTTACCTGAGTTTGAACAGAATTAGACGTAAAAATAACAATACAATAATAATTGACATTGTATTGCGTAGTAAAATATCAAAATGAGGGAACACGGTTGCGATAGATTCTTCGATTTCCACCACCACGGACATTTTCCGGGACATTTTGGACACGGGCCAGATCACCACAAACATGGACACGGCCCGCATGGACACGGCCCGCATGGTCACGGCCCGCACGGCTTCGGCCCGCATAGCTTCGGCCCGCATGGACACGGCCCGCATGGCTTCGGCCCGCACGGCTTCGGCCCGCATGGCTTCGGCAAGCACGGACACGGCCCGCATGGTCCCGGACCTCATTGCCCAGGTTTCCATCGACACCATCCGCATGGACCCCATCCTTTTGGCCACAGAGAAAGAGATTTTGATTTCTCCATTCGCTTTCCATGGTTTGGAGGTTTTGGAAATGACAGATGTCCTAGACGCGGACCGGATGCGGATTGTCGGAAATGCCGAAAAGGGAATTCTGGAGAGCAGACATTTTTATTCCGCGGAATTGTGCTAGAGAATGATAAACGACCAAATTCTGTATGAAAATCATATTCATACAGACAGACAGTCTAGTAGTTACACTACAAGAAAATTTCCATATTTGTTATTGGTATGTATTATAGGATTTATCTTATCTATTCGTCATATCTACGTATCTATTTTATCTTATCTATTTATCATAAATACATTTATTTGTTTGTTTATGAATAACAAATTTATTTATTACAAAAATATTTATCTATTTATCATAAATACGTTTATTTGTTTGTTTATTAATAACAAAATAAAATATTTTATACTAATATATTTTTCAATTTTAGTTATAGCATTTTTTATTAGTTCAACGATTAATAAAAATATATTAAATAAACACTACCTATGATAAGAATATGAAAATACTATTGAAATAATAATATAAAAGTATAATAACAATAAAATAGTTCCAAACTAAAATTACATTTGTATTTTTTATCTAAGATAATATATTAAAATATATTCAAAACATTCATCATAAAAATATCCATTATATATTCATGTTTTAGAATAATTTCAATATATAAATAAAAGGAAAAATTCTCAAGAAGTTACAAAAATAAAAGTATTGAGGCAAAGTAGTAACAACCAAAGAATTAATGTGGAAAATGAAGGGAAATGTGGCAAGGAAGAAAAAAGAAGAGAAGAATTTAATATTCAAAAATAATTTTTATATTACATTGATTTAGTTTTAAATTATTAGTTTAAGTAAATATTGGCAAAATAAAAACATGAAATCTAATGTGTTGTTTCATTTATACGTTTTGACCTTTATGTTGTAAACACGAGCTTTGAAATTTAGGAATCGAAGGTTCTAAACTCTATAGGGTGAACATAATTATAAATATATGAATTAAGATATAGATAAATTTAGATAAAAGTACCTGGGTTACCTAGCATTGTTCGATAATTTTTAAAATTATGTAAAAAAAATAATTGAAAAGAAAAATGAAAAAATAATAGGGCGGGTGGGGCTCGATCCTAGGTATTTTCACCTCTCTAGACCGCCCGTTCCCCAAATGAACTACCATGACTTTACGTTAGACAGCGAAAAGCGATTGTATTCAACGTAAATTTTTAAAAAAAATTAGAGCCCGAAAACAAGGATAAAACGACATTTTGTTTAAAAATAAAACTTATCTAGATCGATTTTTCTACCCAAAACCCCCTACATACTGAATTTCAGGAAAATCGTTAGAGCCGTTTCCGAGATTCCGAAAATATATATACATACAAGATTGACTCATTTAAATATTAAAGATATGTATTCGCCTTTCTTCATCTCACTTTAATGTGGTCAGTACATGTTTTTCTCTTCCATTCACCATTCATATTTTCCATCCACATTCATATTTAGCACTCTTTGGTGAAATGATTCATCCCTCCTCATCACATGTCCATACCATCTTATTCTTGCACTTCTCGGCTATTCTTTAATGATCGCAACTTTCAGACTTCCCCTTATATACTCATTTTGTATTTTATCCAGTATTTTCACAATACACATCCAACTTAAAATTTTCATCTCATTTGAATTCACTCTTCTTTCATTGTCCAACTTTCTGAGCTATACAATACGACAGGTCTTACGACCGTTTTATATATTTACCCCGTTTTCAAATTTTTGAATATTATTTATAAAATAATTTTTTTCAACGATTAAAACCATTTTTTGAATAAGGCGTTACTTTGCGGAGTTCCATTGCTATAAATAGAATGTTAGAGAAAATCCACGCAATTTAAAAGGTATTATTAATTTTCATATCTTATACATAAATAATTTGTAAAAATCATGCATTAAAAAGCACCACCATTATTACATTTTTCATGATAATTTCGCTCCGTAACTGAAGCATTATCACAAAATAGATTCAACGATAAAATCGCAAAGTGACGCATATCGCAAACAAGCATAGTTATATAGTAATTGGCTCAACCCCTACTCTTATTTTGTTATGTAGACGTGTCCGAAGCTAAAATAAAGTGAGGGAGCAATTACTATATAACTGTGCTTGGAAGTGTGCTTGCAACACTTCCCAAGCGTAAAGAAGTTTTGTTTCAATCGTTCGTGCATAATTTACCGTCAGACGAGTCTATGGTCAAGCAGTGTCTAAAAAGTCAGTGTTGTAGAGGTAAATTCGCAATGTATATGCCTAACACATCATAAACACGTAACTCTGCATGTGTTCAACCCAGATAACGTGTGTAAACACACATAAATTGATACACACTGATGTAAAGAATGGCCAGACAAAATTTTAACAATTTCTCAGCGATCATATATAATTTAATACTAACGTTCGGCTATCACAGCTTACATTTTACAAATCATGATAGCCGTTTAGTGAGATTACGTGACTTTCCAAGGGGACTCGGTTTCAAACTCGTACAGACACTAAACTAAAATTCGCGATTAATCGCGGATTATAGCAAAATAATTACATTAATACTTTTGTTATGTGCAAACTTCTTCACTATGGTTTTCTTCACCGAAATGGTTTTCTTCTTCAATCAATGGAAGTTCACTTGATATAGGTCTCTTCATGGAATCTCAATATCACACGATCTACGCTTGTATCCCGTGGCTTTCCACGACCTTTGTGAGGTCGGCCTCCACCTCGTAGGGAGTCTACCGACACGGCGACACGGAGTTGGTATTCCAACACCTTAAGACCCCAACGTTCATCGTTTCTTCGCACTATGTGTTCCGCCTATCGTCACTTCAACTTCGTGACACGATGAGCTATGTCAAAAAGCGTGTGATAAATTACAATTACCGATTAGACACAAGTTTTTGACAAACTAACACATTGGCGTTTGCCTAGAGTTTACATCCGTGACTTTCTAGCAGAAGTCACATATCGCAAAATCAACATCATCATCAATCATTTAGGTTACGAATTACTAGTACCTAAGCTAAAATGCTTGTGTTAAGAGAGGTTTCACGTCGGTAGTATAATGGCTGGAATTCGAACCTGCGACCTCGCGATCACAAGTACGTTACCCTTACCATTCCACTATCAGCGCTTCAAAGATATATAAAGAAACCTAATAAAATAATGCAGCGAAAAGTTGATAATTTAAACTAAACATTTGCTGATTTAAGCATCCGTGTGTCACGTATAAAGCCCGGCACATATAACGCCGCTCATTAGCATAATAAATTGCTAACAAGTCCCGCATAATTAGTTGAAATATTAAACTGAACGGTCTAATAATGGTATGATAATTCACTGAGAAAAGATTATTAATTATTAAAATTTGAATTCAAATCTGTGTGGAAATTTCTAAATAATTTGCTGAAAGATAAAAATCAAAAGCTTCAAGAATAGATCACTATTTAACTGATCAACTATAATGACTGTATTGTTGTCGCTGGGACTATTTCGCTGGAATATGTTGGTCTGAATATATACTGAATAAAATACTGGTCACACTGTAGGCGGCGCCATCTTTACTCCCGCCATTATGTAGTCTTCGTGGTGAAGTCAAGATGACTGGAGCGTCATTCAGTATTCATCAGTGGAAAGAATAGGAAGTAAAGGGCAAAGTATGGGTTTAAACATATTGGCGATAATAGTATGAGTAGATTCATATTATCTCATATTACACTGGGTAACACAATACTGTAGCTGACGGCAACATTAGTTGCAACTAAATCTTGTGAACAAGTTTTAACAAGATCGTATTATAGTCTTAAGAAAAACTGTGACACACTCACTGATCATGTGGGCAAAGCAGCGGGGTTAGCTAGTAAAAAGTAACTTAATAACAAAAAATCCAAAGACACTTTACTAACATTCAATAATTCCAAAATATTCAAAACAGATAGAAAGCCTTTGAAACTGATTCAACGTGAGCTGTAAGAAAAATACAAAAGTAATGCATACGTTAGGAAATATGAAATTCTACTCTAAATAATATTGAAACGGAGATCCCGTGCTCTAAATTTCATTCCCTTAGGGTTAGCTTTGAGTGCCGAGTCTAAATTTGTCTTCAGGTGGGCCAAGTTATAAGCGATCTGCTGAACGTAATTTATAGAATTAAGCATTACTTTTTAAACATTAAACAAACATAATGAAAATTTTTATAATTATAATTAATATATGGGATATTACATAGACTATGGTCCGTCCCCAAGTGAATAAATACTTGTGTTATAGGCAACAGACAACTGGTAAATATACAGGTGTCCCGTAATTAATGGATAACAACAGAGAACATGTTGAAAAGACACGACCACCGCCGCTACCGTGTCCTCCCACCTCGTAGTGAACACAAAATTTTAAATTTTATTATTTTAGGTTTAGATTTAAACAATTGATTATCAAAAAATACCCATGGCCACTTACATGAGACACTATTACATAATACAAAAGTAATAATAAAATTATTTTATAATCCGCGATCAAGTAAAAAAGAAAACGTATATAATGCTAAATGTACAGTAGGTAATCCGTTTTCATACCTGATACATGCAGGATTCATAAAACACATGCACAAACCCCCACCACCGCCACGACAATACACAAGCACTACACGCGTTCACTATCACAAACTCAAGAATCGTTTCGCCCGCAACCAAAGCATCATCAGGAGATAGACTCCACGACAAAACGCTTTGCGATCTTGTAACGTCTAATTGCGCGTGCGCGATACTATTGCTGCGCGGCTAGCGTTTTATGTGATTACTAGCGGCCTGCCCCTGCTTCGCACGGGTATAAAATATATATCCCATGTCAGTCAGTGTGAAAAAAAATGATTTGAATCGATCCAGTAGTTTTGATTTATTCATTACTGCCCATGTCCCGCAAGAGTTAAATTTGGAGAAAACCAATTTCCCTCTCCCTATTCCAAGAAGATTTCCTGCTATCTTTGAATATCTAAATTCATATAATACATATTTGCATATTTATTTTTACATTTTCCCTATGTATTTTATTTTTACAATTAATTACAGAATGTCTTTAAACAAACTCTTGAAAGAGCGACATCGCTGCTAAGGTCGAAGTGTTATAGGGCGAAGCGCGGCGTCCTCACGGCATTTTAAATCTGTAATATCTCCGAAAATGTTCACTTAAATTACATGGTGTAACGGCCATATTGATCTATATTAAATTAACTATTTATTTAAGGTACTTAATTGGATAAGGATTAATGCTGTATTGTATAAAAATTTCCTCAAAAATAAGGCATTATTTTTCGTAAAAAGTAAATGACAAAAAATGCTATAGTGGGTTATCCATAAGAGATGGACATATACCATCGCGGACTTTTCTGTAGACCTTTTCAAGGTGTACAAATACTTAGTACATTATTTTGATAAATCTCGTAGGGTTTAGCCTGCGTTTGCAATGTAAGCGGAAAAAATGTAATTATTTACAGAAACCTCAAAAATTACAGTATTTCTCTACTCCGTATTGAATGTTATTATACGTACAAACCTTCCTCTTGAATCACTCTATCTATTAAAAAAAACCGCATCAAAATCGGTTGCGTAGTTTTAAAGTTTTATGCGTACATAGGGAAATACGACTTTGTTTTATAATATGTAGTGATTACTACAAAAATCTAATAGTACATTAACTTAAATAAATATATAGAGAATTACAACCGTTGAACGAGCAGGTCTTTTGGGGTCCGCGTAAGTTATCGTAGTCTCATGTAAGTGGCCATGGGCATTTTTTTGACAATCAATTATTTCAATCTATACCTAAATATTAATATTGAAGTTCAGAGTCGTTTTTCCAAAAACTTACAAAAGCTACTCATATGATTTACAAAAGGATGGGTCATTGTCACTTGCGCTAATTGGCCAAATGAATATGTCGAAAGCTTATGTAATGACTCCATCATGGATTACAAACGATTAAGCGCGAGCCAAGAGAGAGCATGTAGAAGGCATACTCGCCAATCTAATGATTAATAATCTATGCTAATGATCGCCTACAACCTGGAAATTGTAGATTTTTGAAATGAAATGAAATGAAAATGAAATTAAATGAAATGAAAAAACATTTATTCTGCAATTGGTAATTGACAGAAAGGGCCCACAGCTCAGCATTGTCGCATGTCATTACTGGAACTAATAACACACGGCGCTGGTTTTCAGCTGCTGCCCGAGTAATATAACAGAAACCAGTTTAAAACTTAAGTTTAAAATGTAGATAAACTAGACACAACAAAACAAATAGGTAGGTATAAGTTTAAAAATAAAAAGGAATATTAAATGGAGATAATAAATCATAAAGTTAAAACAAAATAATAATTAAAACGAAATAATAATCAAATCAGTTGCATTTTCGTGTTTAAGGTATTACATTCAATAAAACAAAAAAAAGTAATAAAAGATAATAAAATTTTAAAGAGTAGCTTTTTACAACCGTTTAGGCAGTTTTTTGAAGATTCAATAAGTATAATTTGAATTTAATACGAAAATTAGCTATGGTAGTACATTTCGGAAAGGGGGCGGTAAGTTGTTCCAGCATTTGGTAGCGGCGTAATGAAAGATGAATGAATGATTCGTAAATGCTTGATGCATTTACAATGCTAATGAAAATCGCTGGGTGATACCTATGATCGTATGTATCGTATGATAATACGAACGATCGTGTGGACACTTGATGCCGATCATAGTTAATCACACGACAGCGATCATCGCAGAAGGGTAGGTACAAAATAATATTACTCGCTAAGGTTCATCGCTTACACCGCACGCCTATATCGATTGAATACAGATTAGTTGGCGAATTTACGGACCACTCGAAATACATCGACGGTGTAAATGTAACAAACCGTTAAGCTGCTGGGCATGCAAATGAGGCTATATCGATGTTATACATTTTGAAAATCGACATTTATATATAAAAAATAGAAAGTATGTGTGTATGTTCCTTATAGACTACTTAATGTCAATGACTTGAATTCAGATCTTTTAATTTACCAAGCGCTTAATTCTGTAAGCTGTGGTAGCTCAGCGATAACACCGTGTGCCTCTTTCGAGGAGGTCTAGGGTTCATACCGGGCAGGCACCAATGAGTTTTCTAGTAAAACTTATGTGTCTAATTGATAATTGCAATTTATCACATGCTTCACATCGGTGAAGAAGAAAACGTAGAATTGAAAGCGAAGGATTTTTGAGCTATCAAACATAATAATGCGATAGCTGATGGGTAACGATTGATAATTGTAATTTATCACACGCTTTTCGGTGAAGGAAAACATCGTGAGGAAACCTGCGTATATCTAGAGAATTCTGTTGATATGTGTAACCTACCAATCCGCATTGGAGCAGCGTGGTAGGTCTTAGCTTCAATCCTTCTCTCCAAAAAAAAAATGTAAAAAAGAGGCCTATGCCCATCAGTGGGATAGTGACAGGCCGTTACTTACTTAATTGTGTAACGTTTGGCGGGAATAGGAGTATTTTTTTGACATGACAGTTTTGTTTCAAGGGGTAGTCGTAATTATACTGAGCAACATCAATGCTTAGTTAATTCACTAGTTTTATTATAAACAAGCTATCTGCGACTTTCTTGGCCATTTCTATTTCTATATCTGTAGTTGTTATAAAACAATGTCAAAAGCTGTCTCTCTGTATGTGATCGATTTTCTCAAAATTAACTGAACGAATTGTTGTACGGTTTATACTTAAAGGTAGTTAAATTCTTTCGTAAGGTTTAGGTTAATAGTACATTATGGTTTTACGTAAACTTTGTTTAAGATTTTGGCCAAGTTTAAAAAAATTACCTGCTAAAGTAATGAGAATATTATTTTGCTATAATCCGCGATAAAAGGAAATATATGTAATGCTAAATGCTGATACATGCAGAATTTGTAAGAATTCATGCACTACCCGACACCGATGGCACAACAATACACAAGCACTGCACACATTTACCACCATAATCTCAACAATTGTTTCGCCACGTAACCGAAGCATCGTCAGGAGATAGACTCCACGACAAAATCGCAAATATTTCCTTTTATATTTACATATATTTCCTTTTATCGCGGATTATAGCAAAATAATATTCTCATTACTTTTGTATTATGGACCTCCGCAAAGTAACGCCTATTAAATTCTATAAAAAATTACCTGCTTTGTACTTTAGTCACGTGGGCCGCATAAACCAACAGAGATACATTAAAGTAATGTACTAGATAATTGTAGATCTACAAAGCTATTACAAAAACTTCCCCAAAAGCATGTCTCTATCTCTAGTTTAAATCTCTATTCATTTAATTTCCAGGTTCTTACACAGTTCGGCAGCCTACATAAAAATTTTAGTTAATTTAGTAAAATAATTTAGCTACGGGAATTATGTTGCGTTTTGAATAAAAAATACATGATACAGAAGCGTGAATGACCGTGCCCCCAATACATTCCGTATGTAATGCATAACCTTGACCGAGAGACTAAAACGAGAGACTAAAGCGTGTGACAACAAACGCGAAGGAGACAAAACTATAATGTTGTGTGTTGTTGAACAAACGCGATGCGCCATGTTAGTGAACCATTAAAAAAAAGTCAGATCTCAATGAAATTATGTTAATTTTGTTCGAAGATATATCTTCTATTAAACGACATTTAAGATTATAGAGAGAATTATTTTAAAGTTTTCTTATACATTTAAGTGTTCAGTGAATTCATTTAATGTACTGAAGACGCAGCAATTTTCTTGTATTAATAGAACAGGAAATTCGACACCCGATAGGAAGTTTCCGAGATTTTCAAATTAAAATCTTCTTGACATGCCACGCCGCACTTTGTATAAGGGAAAAGAAAGTTCTCTCCAATTTTAACGGCAAGTAGGTCAAGTCACGTGTCGGCCTCTCGTCCCTTGTCCTCGCTTCAGACACGTTCACGCAAGTCACTAACTCTATATTAATATTAAATATATAAGACTGTCTGTAGGTCTGTTTGATACGCGTTAAATTTGATTTATATACCGGGCTAACATTATCATCCTCCTAGGATGATATCTCTATCTCTAAGTGAAGTTTGGTTGCGTTTTTACGCCCGGCCGCCTGCCTGACGTCAACCTACCTTAGTCGTATTTTACGACTCTTCGTTAAGAAAGAGGGTGGTCTATTTTACTCAACCGGATACCACACGGTGGGTCAACTTACCTAAGTCGCCTTTTACGACACCTCGGTAAGAAATGAGGTTGGTCTATTCTACTCAACCGGATACGACATGGCGGGTCAACTTACCTAAGTCGCCTTTTAAGACACCTGTGTAAGAAATGAGGGCGGTCTATCAACCGGATACCACACGGCGGGTAGACTTACCTTACTCGCCTTTTACGACACCACGGTTTATTCAACTCAGGCGGGTAGAATAACTTTAGTTGCCTTTTACAACATCACGGCAAGAAATGAGGGTGGTATATTCTATTCACACGGCGATTGTATATCAGTTATAACAAAACAAATTCCTTACTTTTATACTATTTAAATCGATTGTGTTAAATAGATAACTTGATATTCCAAAAGTACTTTTGAAGAATTTGGAGTTGGTATTTTAGTGTTCATAACTCAAATTCAAAAATAATTAATCCAAGCAATAGCTTTCCAAGTCAAGACAAGCTGCAGCATGCATCAGACGCGCTTTCAAGTAAATATATGACTTGTTAATTAATTAATATATCAAATCTACATTCAAGTATATTGCATAATAAATCTTGAGTCCCAAATGTTTCTACAATATTACTGGAACTAGTATACATTTATTTTATCACAATATATTATTACTTACGTACTTCGTTTAATACAATTTAGATATAATATAAGATCTTTACTTATGAGGCTTATTTACTACTTACTTTATTATTTAAAAAGAGGCTGATACAGAAAGCCTAGAAAACTATACTCTTGAAGATTATTTGGAAGATAAGAATGTGTGGATATAGCTCTCTTTGAACCTGTACAAGACAGTAACGACTTAATGTAAATAGTATTAAGAATTATATTTTTAAAAGAGCAACCGCCGAGTTTCTTGCTGGCTCTTCTCGGTAGGAACAGCTTTCCGAACCAGCAGTAGAGTTGACGATTCAAAAGCACTTGTTTACAAGTTTATTTGAATAAAGAATATTTTGAATTTGAATTTGAATTTGAATTTGAATATGAAATTTATTCATTTATTTCTTTCTTTTACATATAGTTAGAAAAGAGAAAGAAAAAGTAAAAAAGCGCATGTATAAAGGCGGACTTATCCATAAAACGGATCTCTTCCAGTCAACCATTGAGTAAATTGGTGATTTGTATAAAAAATTAAAAAAAAAAATTGGTTTTTGCTATTGGAGTTACCCAAAGTACTGGCTTAAATTATGTATACAATTTTGCTATCTTCTTGGTATCTAAATGGGTTTTAATGTACATCTTCGAACGACCCCGAGACGGTCTTCTGGTGCTTCCGATGTATGAAGTAGAGCTTTATCGGACGCCCACCTCAAAAGATCCCCGTGGCGGTCGATGCATCTAGTGCTCCCGATGCATCGTTTAGCGGCGGGAGAGGCCACTTTTAGAGGGGGCCCCGACCCAGAGGCGCACTCTGGATTTCAGAGTTGCTGATGGCGTGGATGGGGGGAATGTGTTCAACGATACCTTGTCCCTGCCACCAGTAGCGTGGTGAAGCACTCAGATTTTTTTTGTCTTTAAATCTATTTATGGCTGCTTATAAAGCTTTTCAAGGCAGCGATAGATAGATAGATATAAATAATTATAAGCCTAAGTTATTGACTCCTGGTACGGAAATAGGAATTCATTTTTTTTTTACAAGAAAAGTCTTTCTTTTAAACTTTCGCGATTCATACTGATTATTATACAAACATACGGGTCACATCGCGTTATAATCGATTAACTTTGTATAAGGTTCTACGTTTTGGCGATAATATCAGTGTGGTGTGCAACAGACTTTACATGGATTGTGCGGTTCAAGTGCGGGTAGATGAACAAAATAATGACTGTAGTACTCGGGAACGAAGACGCCGCGGCGCTCCAGTCAGTTCGTGACCACGGTGGATGCAACTCTGCCGAAACGTTGAGCCTTATACAAAGGTAATCGATTATAACGCGATGTGACCCGTATGTTTATATAATAATCAAGAAAAGTCTTATTTGTTAAAAATCAGTAAATCGTATATAAGGCGTGCCCTGTGCCGTTTCGGCGGTAGAAAATATAATGATTTTTTGTAGCACTACGTCTGTAAATGATATTTTTCGCTTTACAGATTCAGTGTTAATTTTAGTACGCCATTGTTGTGATTTGACATATGATAACGAGTGACCGCTCGTCATGTCCGCAATTAATGTTGCGATCCGCGACGCGACGTCAAATGCATACGCTGCAAACATTATTGCGACTGATTGACTAGTCTTGATATTTGTAGCAAAATGTTTCAATGACATTATTTAGAAGATCATTTTTCACAGCGAAATGCTGAAATTGCAATTTATATTAGGATCTTATGTAGCTTTAGCAATGTAACTCCATTTGTCGCGGTTTTCAGCGTCTCTAGAACATTGTACTACTGTTTTGTGAGTTACTGATCTTGAGGTCCGTGCAACGCGTGGATGATTGACCGCGTGTCCGTTTGCCTTCAACATGCCCCTGGACAACAATTCTTTCCATGGAATGTTCGTTATGACCGATGTGTCTGAATTATTTGAGCATTCTTATCTGCAACGTTGAAGATATCTCGTTTTGACTTAAAGATCCTGCAACATCGAGGTAAGCATTCTTATCTGCAACGTTGAAGATATCTCGTTTTGACTTAAAGATCCTGCAACATCGAGGTGAGCATTCTTATCTGCAACGTTGAAGATATCTCGTTTTGACTTAAAGATCCTGCAACATCGAGGTGTTAGTGAAAAACGTAGTCCGGGGTATTCGTAGCAGTCGCCGCCAGCACAACATTTCGAGCGCGTCGATTTTTCGTCGATCTTTCTGACGAACAGTCCACGTTTCAGCACCGTACACAAAAATAGGGAAGACAAAACTTCTCATAAGGCGGACTTTAATGGCTTTGGTTGCCAAATGGTTGTTGGTTTGGTTTGTTTGGTTAGTTACGCCATACTATTTTCAGCCATCGATTTTCATGACCTTTACAATATTGTCAAATCGGTACTAAAGTGACTAAGTTCAAAAAAGTTGTTTTGTGGAAAATTGCAATAAAACATAGCGTAGCGCCTACAAAACTCGTGAGTTTTAAAACGACTCATAACTTTGAACAGCAAGAAAACACTATCTTTTTTAATAGTGCATAGCTTGATGTCATAGATAGGCATTGAAATAAGGATTGCAATGTATCTAATTCAATGAAGACTAATTTTTAATTCGGTCAGTTTAATACTAAAATTGCGATATGTATTATATTAAAATACATTTGTTGGGATTCATATATTTTATGATCCTTTAAGCCGGATATTAAAGAAGAAAGTATCAAAACCATTCACTCTAAGTACACTACAAGCAATATCGTGAAATGTGATATTCGAACGGTAATCGCTTCATTTGGCCGTGAAGTTATGATTTACGATATCAAATGACTGCCTAGTTGATATTAATCTATCGGTTTAACGGATGGGTTGTTTTTACTGAACCTCTTTTACTATTATGGGAAATTGTAGGGGGCTATCCAAACCCATAAGTGTTTTTATGTAACTATCATCCTGCCCTTGTCCCACTCTAAGTGGGGTCGCCACAATATGTTATCGCATGGTTTGGCCCCCTTTTCTTACCGAGGTGTCGTAAAAGGCGACTAAGGTAAGTCGACCCGCCGTGTGGTATCCGGCTGAGTAGAATAGACCACCCTTATATTCTACCGATGTGTCGTAAAAGGCGACTAAGGTAAGTTGACTCACCATGTGGTATCCGGTCAAGTAGAATAGACCACCCTCTTTCTTATCGAGGTGTTGTAAAATATGACTAAGATAAGTTGACGTCAGGCAGGTGGCCGGTGTTAAAATACGTAGCCAAATCATGTGACAACATGTTTATAACATGTTGTGCCGACCCCACTTAGAGTGGGATAAGGGCAGGAAGATGATTATGATGGATCTTCGCTAACTAATGCCTAATTCTATAAATTACTACTAATATCCCGCGGTTTCATCCGCGTGCATACCGATCTCATAGCAGTGGAAAGTCCACTAAGTCAGACTATAGATTTATTTTTGTTAAATATATCATCAATAGTTTCCGCAGCGCATACGATTACAGATTTTTATGACAATTTTTTTACATCTTATTACATTTTTATTACGGATCCCTATTTTTATGTAATATAGCCTACGTTGCTCAGTAAAGATGCAGCTTTCCAATGGTGAAAGAATTTTCGAAATCGGTCCACTAGTTTTTGTGTGGAAACATTACAAACATACATACAAATTTTTCCTCTTTATAATATAAGTAGATATTTTTTTTTGTACACTTACACACACGGTCGTCCGTCCCCAAAGTAAGTAACTTAATACATACTTGTGTTATGGTAGACAGACAACTGGTGAATATATACTTATATATTTTTTAAATACATACTTAAATACATATATACACCCAGGCTCAAATAAAAAAATTCATTTATAGAAAATGTTGGCCCTCGGCGGGAATCGAACCCGCGAGCCGCGGAGCTGAAGGCAGGGACTATCCACTGCGCCAACTTAAGTATCTTAAGTTATAACTTAATTAATAAAATCGTAATATCAATTAAGCAGATACAGTTTTATGGAAAACTCAATGGTGCCTGCGTGATTTAATCCAGCAAACCCTTTATAAGAGTAACGCACTCCACCCTTCAGTTATCATGGCTCAAAAAGCTCCTAGCAAACTGTAAATACAGCTTAATCAAAAGCTCTCGCAAATGACATCTACATTTCAAGCCCGTTTAGAAAAGACAGTTCAAATCTGTTAAATCACTACTCCAGTGATGTGGTCTTATTACGCAGGGGTTAGGTGTCAAAATCGTTTGACATTGACATCAGTTTACCGCGTACCGAGGTGAAATGTTTGTGGCTATAGTTATAGCGGGGTCAGCTTTATTTCTGTTATTTTTTCAAAGTATATTGTTACAACATGTTTCTAATACAACCCAGTGATAAAAATAATCGATTTTTTATAATCGAACATTTTTTAATCAAAAATCGATTATTTTAGGTATCCCTTTTTCTTTACTCTTTTTCTTGATTTTTAAGATTAGTTATGCATCGTTGGATGAAACCAATTTAGCCAAACTACACATTTTAATCAAATTTCACAAACAGCGCATCTGATATTATTTCTTGGTAGTTGTCCACTTTAATTAGCTTTCATTGTAATTAATTATTAATATTAAAAAAGATAACTTTTGAAATAGTGAGTAAAAAATCGATTTTTAAGGTATAAAAATCGATTATTTATTAATCGATTTTTTTCTACTCCAAGTCATATCCCTAATACAACCTCCTTCATAGAGTTGGTCATTAATATAAAAAAAAACATTGTGGCCGTCATTATATGTCATTGAGTTGTTGAGAGAGTAAATGGGTTGATTTTGGGAAAATTGCTTTTTATTTATTGAAAAAGTGTAAAGTAGAAAAATCTTTGTATTATAATATAGAAATAAGGCAGTGATTGGTTACACTCTCAAAGTTTCGCAAAGTTCAAAGTATCTTGTTCTGTGCAAAAGATGGGAGCTTCGACCCAACAGTCAGCGATATGAGTGACAGCTATTAAAATAATATGATGGTAAAAGAGCGCTGGGTCACAAAGTTAGGTCCCGGGTAGGTACGAATGAGTTTTTATTAAAAACTATGTAGCTTACTAACCTTTCACGTGCTTTTCGCCAAAGGAAAACATTGCCAGCAATCCTACACGTTACAGGAATTTTTGGGATACACGTAACCTACCAATTTGTATTGGAACTGCGTGGTGGATTTAAACTCAAATCCTTCTCTTGAAACAGAAGAGATGAAGCCTTTTCCCAGTAGATTTTAAACTTTCACGATTCATACTTATTATTATATAAACATACAGGTCACATCGCGTTATAATCGACAGTCAATTCGTGACCACGGTGAATGCAACTCTGCCGAAACGTCGAACCTTCTACAAAGGTAATTCGATTATAACGCGATGTGACCAGTATGTTTATATAATAATCTTTTCCCAGTATTGTTTTAGTAAAAGACCGCAAAAAATACCTAAGAGTAGATTTTTTGACATGACAACATCTTAAATTAGGTTGCGGCTTGGCCTCATGAAAAAGTGTAACGCCCTCTCACGTCTGTTACGATGAGTCACCGAACAAAAGAGAGGCCCGCCGGACTGGCGAATGCCTTGCGTCTCTCTCCCACTCCAATCCATCACATTTAAAAAGACGTTGTCACGTAAAATCTTTGCCCGTAAAACCGACTTTACAGGCAACCGTTTTTTTCATCAAATAAGTGATTTTGGCAATTGTTGAGACTGTGATGAGCAGTCTACGTGTTGTAGGACTAATTGTGCGGTAATTTAGTAAAATTATATTGTGAGAATTCTGGGGATATGTGTAACCTACCAATCCGCATTGGTGCAGCGTGGTAGGTCTTAGCGCTAATCTTTCTTTCCAAAGCATGCCCAGCTGTGGGGTAATAACAGGACGTTACTTTAAGAGCCTTCAAGATTAAATCGCTGCCTTTCACACCGCACCACCGCCTAGCGTAAATGACGCCATCTTGCAGCGGAAATTATCAGCTATACGCCGAATGGCGCCGATACGCTTATCTGCGCGCCGCAAACTACGTAGTGTAGAGTTCAATTCTTGATTTTAGATACCTCTATAGATTTACGTCATTAGAGCTCTGAGATAGTTCGCTGCGATACTTAATGTCTTTTGGAGATGACTTAGGCCATTTGCCTAAGTAAATGTCTAGTTTCCGATAGGTATTTAAACTTAATAGGTATGTATAAATAATTTATAGAATTAGGCGTTACTTTGCGGAGATCCATAATACAAAAGTAATACTAAAATTATTTTGCTATAATTCGCGATGAAGTTAAGTTTAAAAAAAATATTCTTAAGCTCCAAACATTGGAGCCGTAGTGTTACGTTGAGTTAGTAGCTTAGTTTATTTTAGTTAAGTTATACAGTTATTTTAGTTAAGTTGTCCTTACAAATAATGATGTGCATGCTGTGGCACCTAAAGGCAGTGCATTTAATGTTTTGTGGCGTATTTAGTTTATTCTAATGTTTTAATGTAACTGCCACTGGTTGTTCCGAATAAATAAAATAAAATAAAATAAAAAATAAAAATGAAGTAAAATAGAAAATATATATAATGCTAAAAAGTAGAGTGGACAATCCGTTTTCATACCTGATACATGCAGGATTCGTAAAAACACATACACAGACCTCCACAACCGCCACCTAAATACACAAGCACTACACACGTTCACTATCACAAACTCAAAAATGCTTTGCGATTTTGTCGTGGAGTCTATCTCCTGATGATGCTTCGGTTGCGGGGCGAAACGATTGTTGAGTTTATGATAGTGAACGTGTGTAGTGCTTGTGTATTGTGGTGGATTGTGAATGTGTTTTTACGAATCCCGCATGTATCAGGTATGAAAACGGATTGTTCACTCTACATTTATCATTAGGTATATATTTTCTATTTTACTTCATCGCGGATTATAGTAAAATAATTTTAGTATTACTTTTGTAGGTATACACAAACTGCGATAGCCTAGTGGTGACACCTTGCGACTCTTTAGATGATGAGAATCCTCACTAATATTATAAATGCAAAAGTCCATCTGTCTTTTACGTATCCAATTCGGCAATCCGCTGTACCTATATCCATGAAATTTATCACAAATATTCCTTATATACCGGTTACTTAATAAAACTTTGAATCTATCACTACATATTATAAAACAAAGTTGCATTCATTTCTTGTACGCATAAAACTTTAAAACTACGCAACATATTTTGATGCGGTTTTTTTTAATAGATAGAGTGATTCAAGAGGAAGGTTTTTACGTATAATAACATTCAATACGGAGTAAAGAAACTAAACTAAACTAAAGGCTAAACCCTACGAGATTTATCAAAATGATATACTAAGTATTTGTACACCTTGAAAAGGTCTACAGAAAAGTCCGCGATGGTATATGTCTATCTCTTATGAATAACCCACAATAGCATTTTTTGTCATTTACTTTTTACGATAAATAATGCCTTATTTTTGAAGCAATTTTTATACACTACAGCATTAATCCTTATCTAATTAAGTACCTTAAATAAATTGTTGATTTGATATAGATCAATATGGCCGTTTACAGCATGTAATTTAAGTGAACATTTTTGGAGATATTACAAATTTTAAATGCCGTGAGGAGGCCGCGCTTCACCCTATAGCACTTAGAATCCAGTAGCTATATCGTTCTTTCAAGAGTTTGTTTAACGACAAGGAAGCTGTGAATGTTGTATATAAAGACATTCTGTAATTCATTGTAAAAATTAAATACATAGGGAAAATGTAAAAGTAAATAAGTAAAAATGTACTATATGAATTTAGATATTCCAAAGATAGCAGGAAATCTTCTTGGTATAGGGAGAGGAAATTGTTTTTCTCCAAATTTAACGCCACGGGCAGTAATGAATAAATCAAAACTACTGGATCGATTTTAATAATTTATTTACACTGAGTGACAAGGGATATATATTTTATACCCGTGCGAAGCAGGGGCAGGCCGCTAGTATTATATAAAGCTGAAGAGTTTGTTTGGTTAATAGTTTGAAGGCGCTTATTGTAGGAACAACTGGACTGAATAGAAAAATTCTTTGAGTGTAAGATAGTCCATTTATCGAGGAAGGCTATAGGCTATATAACATCACGCTAAGATGAATAGGAAAGGAGTAGCATTAAAAAATATTACGAAAACGGTAAAATTTAAAGCTTTCCTTGCATGCGCTAGGTAAACGGTGAAAGTTATTCAAAAATCATGTATTACAAAATTGTTCCCCTCTAAAAGTTCTAAATAAAAGTCCGGGAAAGCAAATGTCTAGCTTTTAAGGATAACCCACTTTAACCATTTTTGTGGTTATCAAAATATTATATAACGGTTTTAATATTTCCACGCGCTATTATAAAATAAGCGTATATAAATTGCTAGTATAAAATAAGCGTATATAAATTTTTCGAATTGACAATATGCTGTTAGCCCTAACGGCTTTTACAGCGTCACCGGGCGGGACATATCTACTTACACTTCCCTTGCTCGTTTACTCAATCGCTTCTCATTTCCTTGACTTAATGAAATGATCCATTTCCACTTCCAAGGATGAGTTTAGCAAGAACTTTCGCATTTTCATAAAAGATATCATGCTCCTGCCCTTCCACTCTAAGTGGGGTCGGCACATGTTATAAACATGTTGTAACATGATTTGGCTAGGTATTTAACGACCGGCCGCCCGCCTAGCGTCGGTAAGATAAGGGTGGTGAATTCTACTCAACTGGATACCACACGGCATTTTTTCCCTTAGAGATAGAAGTCCTTAAATCTTCTTTTTACATATAAAAATTAATGTTTGTCTGTTTGTTCTTTATAGACTCCGAAACAGATGGACCAATTTGAATATAATTTTCAATCTTTTGAATAACCCAGCGGATGATCCTGTAAAGTTTTATGGCGATCGGAGTGTTGTCGCCATTGACTGCCACTTTGTATTTTATAGCAACACGGTCATGAAACAAGAGTATTGCGCCCTTTTTGATTAAAACAGTGGCAGCACTGTGCCGTTGTTGTTACCGGTTTAGTCTTCTTATTGATAAAACGTTTCAGTGACAGTCAGTCTTTGTTCGTCATTCAAGAGAAGTGCATCTCGGAACGGAATTGTGGTATTCCTATTATATCGTGTTATTGTATATAGTGTGCGTTAACAGGAGCACTTTTTTTTTGAATTGTTGAGTTCTGTTTTGAGGGGAATTCAAAACCAGACTGCGCCACAGCAACGCGTGGCCAGTAATTTAGGGGTAATAATTTATAACGTATAAAAAAAATTGCACTTTGATTCCATGGCCATAGGGTCTCAACTGCAAAAGACTGTTAGGGACCTAAATAATTAACTTTTAAACGTTACCTTGATTCAACAGTTTTCTTAATAACCTCAATTTGTGCTAAGGTCCACGTACCGTCTGTTATTTTAGGTTCCTTAAGGGTCTTATACCATTAAAGTGGGTTTACTTAGGACTGGAGTTTATAAGGGTGTAAATTTTCTGAATATCGTACATTATGGAATGTAAAGGAAGCGGACCTAAGTAATACAAATTGTGTAATTATTGCTCATATTATAACGTTATAATCGTTACTGTTCAGTATCCGGCTGAGTGGAATAGACCACCCTCTTTTTTACCGAGGTGTCGTAAAAGGTGACTAAGGTAAGTTGACCCGCCGTGTGGTATCCGGCTGAGTGGAACAGATCAACCTCTTACTTACCGAAGTGTCGTAAAAGGCGACTGAGGTAAGTTGCTCCGCTGTGTGGTATCCGGCTGAGTGGAATAGACCACCCTCTTTCCTACCGAGGTGTTGTAAAAGACGACCGTAAGTCAACCCGCTGTGTGGTATCCAGCTGAGTGGAATAGCTGAGTGGACCACCCACTTTCTGACAGAGGTGTAGTAAAAGCAAACTTAAGTCGACTCGCCGTGTGGTAGTAGAGTAGAATAAATAAATAAATAAAAAATTAAAAAAATAATAATAATAAGTACCTACTAGTTTTTACCTGCAACGTCGTTCGCGAGGACTGTTATCACGTGATAGGTTGACAATAGATGGCGCTTTTTAGTTTATCCTATTCCTGTAGAATTAACAGGATTTTATAGCCTATACGTTATTCCGGTGTATAAGGAATAATTTCGCCAACTTTAATAGATATTGGTTTGGTGAATTCGCCGTGAAAGAGTAACAAACAAACATCCATACTCACAGACTTGCCCATTCAATATTAGCAGGAAGTAGGATATACGAGCAAGATCCAGCATATATGCTTTATTTGTACCAAATTAATTTAATCTTTAATATTTAAATTAGTTCTCTTGTATGTATATATATATTTTCTGAATTTCGGAAACGAGTCCAAGGATTTTCCTGTAAATTCAGCATGCAGGTTTTGGGGGAGAAAAAAAAACTTTCTTATAAGGTTTAATTAAAAAAAAACAGTTTTATCCCTGTTTACATCGAATATATAAAAAAAACACTTTCTTGCCGTTAATTGTCAAGTCAGCGTAGCTTATTCGAGCGTATATATATCATTTCTCTCAAACGTCTCAAACGTCTTCAAAAGCTCTCTGTATTTTGTCAAAATCTCCTGAACCCATTTTTGTACGGTTTACTAAAAGGTACTAAAAGGTTTTTACTAAAACGATGAAGTGCAAATATAATTCACTTTTGGTCGATTTGCAATTAAAATCATAATATAAAAATAAAATTGATTTAAAAATTACGTTGAATACAATCACAATTTTTCGCTGTCAAATGTAAAGTTATGGTAGTTCATTTGAGAAACAGGCTGTCTACTTCTAGAGAGGTGAAAATACCTAGGATCGAG
Source organism: Morpho helenor (assembly GCA_029227775.1). Taxonomy (NCBI): domain Eukaryota; kingdom Metazoa; phylum Arthropoda; class Insecta; order Lepidoptera; family Nymphalidae; genus Morpho; species Morpho helenor. The sequence goes on along the minus strand of JARGCU010000005.1, from coordinate 12,014,556 downwards.
CCCCACCTAACCTAATATTTTTTCTTTTTTTATAAGCTTCTCTTTCTTTATTTTGTAAAAAATTACCGAGCTAGGCTCGATCAACCGGATGCCATATTTAATATCACAAACTTCTTAATACAAATTGCATTTGTATCAACAAACCACTTTCCAAATTCTAGTCTAGAACAAAAGCCAAGCTATCGCTTGTATCTCACGTTCTCAGTAAATTCGATACACGGTGTAAGCAAACACGGAAATGTTGATCAATTCAACATACGTAGTATAATTGAGTGAGTGTATTCATCATTCATTTCATACCTCAGTGCTTGAAGACCAAGGTCTTCGAACAGTGCGTGTTGCCAGTGATGACTTACGGATCGGAAACGTGGTCGCTGACTATGGGCCTCATAAGAAAGCTCAGAGTCACTCAGCGGGCGATGGAACGGGCTATGCTCGGAGTATCTCTACGTGATCAAATCAGAAATGAGGAGATCCGTAGAAGAACCAGAGTTACCGACATAGCTCATCGTATCGCGAATCTGAAGTGGCAATGGGCGGGGCACGTAGTACGTAGAACCGATGGGCGTTGGGGTCCTAAGGTGCTGGAATGGCGACCTCGCACTGGAAAGCGCAGCGTTGGTAGGCCCCCAACGAGATGGACTGACGACCTCAAAAAGGTCGCGGGGAGCCGCTGGATCCAAGCGGCACAAAATCGTGGATTGTGGCGATCCCTTAAGGAGACCTATGTTCAGCAGTGGACGTCCACCGGTTGAGAAAGAAGAAGAAGAAGATTCATCGTGAGAGCGTGTATCCATCTATCTATTTGTCTATTTTGCTTTCAAGGCAACTCGTATAATGCAACATTAAAGAAATTTGGTACGAATAAAGCGTAGTCCCTGGGTGAACGAGCCTTGCGCGGTAATTTTTAAAATGATGTGTGTACGAAACGCCGTGTAGTATCCGGTTAAGTAGAATAGACCACCCTCTTTCTTATGGTGTCGTAAAATACGACTAAGATAAGTTGACGTCAGGCAGGCGGCCGGTCGTAAAATGAGTAGCCAAATCATGTGACAACATGTTTATAACATGTGCCGTTAGAGTGGGATAAGGGCATGAAGATGATGATGAATTGTGTGTATAAAAAGTGTGTGTGTATATATAGCTATAAATATATACATACATACAAAATTAACACATTTAAATACATATTAAAGATATATTGCTCAAACGAAAATTATGTTTACAAAACACGCTGTATTTGACATATAAAACTTCATTCTCTACTTATGAAGATAATCACGACGAAAATATTACCAAAGAAACGACGGAACGACAAAACACTCGACGAACGTAAACAAAGTGCAAAGTATCTCGGGTCAACAAGAACTTGTTTTAACGAAGCGTACCCTGACAGACTTGCCTACATTATTAATGAGACCTTTGATTTACAGCCCCCAATGGAAACGACAGTAATTATGGCATTTTCATTGTTATACGCCGACTTAATCACTTTTGGCGAGCAGATTAAAGAAAATTTATAATAACAAAGAATGGCAACAGAGTTAGCAACTCATTCGATGGTCCCGGTATTCGCTTCTACAATAAAATTCCGCAATCCATATTAGACCAGTCTACAGAAATGTTTAAATTTAGTATAAGAGATATGCTTATCACTACATAGTATAAAACAAAGGCACATTCTCTGTCTGTCCCTATGTTTCAAATTCAAAATATTCTTTATTCAAATAAACTTGTATACAAGTGCTTTTGAATCGTCAACTCTACTGCTGATTCGGAAAGCTGTTCCTACCGAGAAGAGCCAGCAAGAAACTCGGCGGTTGCTCTTTTAAAAATATAATTCTTAATACTATTTACATTAAGTTGTACAGGTTCAAAGAGAGCTATATCCACACATCTTCTAAATAATCTTCAAGAGTATAGTAGGCTTTCTGTATCAGCCTCTTTTTATGTCCCTATATCCCTATGTATGCTTACATCTTTAAAATTACTCAATAGATTTTGATGCGGTTTTTTAATAGATAGAGTGATTCAAGAGGAAGGTTTATATAATATTTATAATAACATTGAATATGGAGTAGAGAAATACTGTAACTTTTGAGGTTTCTAATGTGATGTAAATACATTTCTTTCCGCTGACATTGTAAACGCAGGCTGACCTTACGAGGTTTATATGTATAATAACATTCATACATATTTTATACCCGTGCGAAGCCGGAGCAAGCCGCTAGTATGTAATATGTTTTACCTAATATATAATATGCGTATACGTTTCATCTTTATATAAGACTGCGGTTTAATAATGTAAAATTGAAAATGTTTAAAAGATTGACCGCCGAGTTTCTTTCTGGTTCTTCTCGGTAAGAGCAACATTCCGAACCAGTTGTAGCTTCATTAATCATATCGATCCTTGACTTGAATATGATGAGTTAAAGGGTGAAATCATAGAAAAACTTGATTCAGGCGTGTGAGTTATTAACTTGGCGAGGATGTGCGAGCGTAACACAACAGCAAACGACTAAAGTACTTTTTTGGAAGCTGACACGCTGATTATTGGTTTTTCAGTTAATTACAATCAAGAAAATTGTTTTGTTAAACTTAATTTTATTAAACTATTACATTTTATAAATAAACAAATAATAAAAAAAATTATAAGTAAAACGGAAAAAAAAACGTCTAATTTATAGTGACCTCGAGAGGGAGGTTCTATCTGGAGGTTCTCTGAAGAGTCAGTTCGATATATTATATTTACCTATCATACTAACTTATAAGTTAATAAAAGTGGTCAGTGCGTAAAGCCATAATTACCCCATATTGAATTACCCCAACGTTCATCAAATTGAGATGTCAATTATTGCCCCTTAAGGAAACTTGAAACTTCTTCCTCATTCCAAACGGGTAAATGAGGGTAAATCAATGGGGAAATACGAAACGAATTAGTAGTTCCTCTGCTAATGATGGAGATTTTCAGTTATATTTTAGGATTCTAGTAGAAATTGAATAGGATAGCGTCTAAGCGCCTTACAAAAGTATTTAGCAAGTTTTATATACGAAAATTTCACTATAAATTTTCGATTTACCGTTATGTCTTTAAAATAAGTATATTAAGTATGTTATGATGTTTATATATGCCAAATTTTATGTGTTTCTTTTATTTGTAACTAACTTTACGCATAAATTTTGTTGGCTTGTTAAAAAATAAAGGAGGTATACAGAAAGACATTTAATACAAATGATAAAAAAGTGTTGATTTAATTCTATTCCAATCTTTTACAATACAACAATGACTAAATTCGATAATTTATAAAAATATACCCATGTCATTTTTTGCGAGTTCATGGTGGGTAATTTTATAAACTAAATTAGAAATTATTCATATTATGGACTGAGGTTTAAGATATTTACTTTCAAATGAAATTATAATTCAATATAAAATATAATATACAGATGTCATGTGTGTATTATATATATGCAATCTTAGGTTTTAATTAAATAAAAATGAATTAACACAAAAAATTTCCCGTACCGGGAATCGAACCCGAGCCTCCTGGGTGAAAGCCAGGTATCCTAGCCACTAGACCATACGGGATATGAGCATGTAGTACAATTTTTAATTTTGTACGTTCTGTACATCATATTGGGTAGAAATTTATTGAGATAAATAAAAAGGACTTTCCCGTACCGGGAATCGAACCCGAGCCTCCTGGGTGAAAGCCAGGTATCCTAGCCACTAGACCATACGGGATATGAGCGTTTAGTCAAATTTTTAATTTTGTACGCTCTATATCATATTGGATAGAAATTTATTGAGATAAATAAAAAAGGATTTTCCCGTACCGGGAATCGAACCCGAGCCTCCTGGGTGAAAGCCAGGTATCCTAGCCACTAGACCATACGGGATATGAGCATGTAGTACAATTTTTAATTTTGTACGTTCTGTACATCATATTGGGTAGAAATTTATTGAGATAAATAAAAAGGACTTTCCCGTACCGGGAATCGAACCCGAGCCTCCTGGGTGAAAGCCAGGTATCCTAGCCACTAGACCATACGGGATATGAGCGTTTAGTCAAATTTTTAATTTTGTACGCTCTATATCATATTGGATAGAAATTTATTGAGATAAATAAAAAAGGATTTTCCCGTACCGGGAATCGAACCCGAGCCTCCTGGGTGAAAGCCAGGTATCCTAGCCACTAGACCATACGGGATGTAAGCATTTAGTACAATTTTTAATTTTGTACGCTCTGTATATCATATTGGGTAGAAATTTATTGAGATAAATAAAAAGGAGTTTCCCGTATCGGGAATCGAACCCGAGCCTCCTGGGTGAAAGCCAGGTATCCTAGCCACTAGACCATACGGGATATGAGCATTTAGTCAAATTTTTAATTTTGTACGCTCTATATCATATTGGATAGAAATTTATTGAGATAAATAAAAAAGGACTTTCCCGTACCGGGAATCGAACCCGAGCCTCCTGAGTGAGAGCCAGGTATCCTAGCCACTAGACCATACGGGATATAGGCATTTAGTAAAATTTTTATTTTGTACGTTCTGTATATCATATTGCATAGAAATTTATTGAGATAAATAAAAAAGAACTTTCCCGTACCGCGAATCGAACCCGAGCCTCCTGGGTGAAAGCCAGGTATCCTAGCCACTAGACCATACGGGATATGATAAGATATCTGTGTATAAAGAAGTATTTAAATTAAAATGACAATTGAAATTACTACAATTAATTCATTGTAATTATTACTAATTAAAATCAATTAGTTCTTTATTTTATATTAGGTAATATAAGCAAAATACACTTATTAGGAGGCGAAAGAAAATCAAAAAAATATAGAATTATTGTTGTTATATAAATTTTTTTTTTCAAAATTCAAAATATTCTTTACTCAAATAAACTTGTAAACAAGTGCTTTTGAATCGTCAACTCTACTGCTGGTTCGGAAAGCTGTTCCTACCGAGAAGAGCCAGCAAGAAACTCGGCGGTTGCTCTTTTAAACATATAATTTTTAATACTATTTACATTCAGTCGTTACTGTCTTGTACAGGTTCAAAGAGGTACTTGTACAGGTACTTGTACTTGTACAGGTTCAATATCCACACATTCTTATCTTCTAAATAATCTTCAATAGTATAGTAGGCTTTCTGTATCAGCCTATTTTTAACAGTGTTTTTAAACTTCTGCAATATATATACAAAAACAAATGAAAAATGATATAGTAGTTGGGCAGCTTGGACTTGAACTTTTCACCTTGGTATTTTCACCTCTCTAGACCGCCCGCTACCCAAATAAGCTACCATGACTTTACGTCTTTACCACACCACATCCACCCACAATTATAATTTTAAGAGATATTTAAAAACGAAGACTTAAATATAGTGTAAGATCAATTTTCAACTTCCAATATCTAGACGGTGGCCCAAATTCAGACAAATCCCCGATAATGTTCGTGCCGTGATATGAGCCCCGTTTTATTATATTTTATTGGTGATCGTTTTCCCGATCCATTGCTCCTCATTGGCTTGTCGTAATAGGATCATTTATTAGGCTAAAACGGGGAAAAACTTTGGAATTTTTCCTCATATAATTGGCGTTTTCAACAAACATTTACGTACCTTTCCGGAAATTCGACTTACGATTTTTCTGGCTCTATTATTCTTTAGACAATTTTAATAGTTTTTTTTAACATATAGAAGTGGATTGTACTTTAAAAAAATGCTTAATCTAAAGGTATCGTAGGTTTAGTATTAAAGTGACCTAAATCAAAATTAGACTTAATCGAGTTAGAGCAATCGTTATCCATATTTCACTGCAATCTATCACATCACGCTACGAACTATTAAAAAAGCGTGCGAGACACAGATAGACTTTCACATTTTTATTATTAGTAGTTAGTACAGATGTTACTTCATATAAAATGATTAGAAATTAGAATTACTTACAATAAGTCGTTACAAAAAACTTGAATATAGTGCAGGTATCCGGTTGAGTAGAATAGACCATCCTCATTTGTTACCGAGGTGTCGTCAAAAGCGACTAAGGTTAGTTGACCACCGTGTGTAATCCGGCTGAGTAGAATAGACCATACTCATTTCTTGCCGAGATGTCGTAAAAGGCGACTAAGGTAAGTTGACATCAGGCAGGTGGCCGGTCGTAAAATACGTAGTCAAATCAACAACATGTTTATAACATGTTGTGCCGACCACACTTAGAGTGGGATAAGGGCATGATATGACAATGATAGGGCAAAGTTTTAAGTTAGAACTACCTTAAAGATCTGTACCTTAATTAAGAAATCGCATTTTCTGTCCCAAAATGTATTTGAGCTACAAGAATGGGTCAGTTATACAAAAGATACAAAATCCGTCATTACCCCCAATTCAATTACACCGACACATAATCGAATGGTTTCGCCAATTAGCGGCAAAGAAACGAAATGCTATACACAGTTCCCCTTTATTGTGTGGGGTAAGCGATATCATTACACCGATGAAATGAGCCGCGAGCGGGGAAATGATAGAGAAGGAAATAAGTATTTGAGACCGCCAAAGGGGTTGGCGAGATTTGTCTTAATTGTATCAAATTTTATTTGTGTTTCTCGAGTAGACTAGCCCTGATAGCTTAACAGACAGACCGCACGCTTAGTATTAAATTGACATAATTAAAAATAACCGTTAATTGAGCTAGATACATTGTAATCCATATTTCAATACCATCTATTACATCACGCTACGAACTATTAAAAAACCTAGTGTTTCCTTGCTCTTTTAAATTATGAGTCTTTTTAACACACAAGTTTTGTAGGTGCTACGTTTTATTGCAATTTGCAATAAACAAAATTTTTAAATTAGGCCACTTTGAAGTATCAAAGTGACATTAGGTCACTCAAAGTCACTCAAAGGTCAAAAATGTGTAAAACAGACAGATATATTTTCACATTTATAATATTAGTACAGATGATAATCCATATAAAATTATTAGAAAATAGATCTACTTACAATAATAATAAATCGTTAAAAGAAACTCGAAGGTGAGCTAAATATCTATTATAATTACCTCAAAGATGTTAAAGCTTAATTAAGCAATCTAACGTTCTGTCCCATAATGTATTTTAACTATAAGAATGGCTCAGTTATACAAAAGATACTAAACCCGTCATTACCCCAAATTCAATTACCCCGACGGATAATCGAATGGTTTCGCCAATTAGCGGCAAAGAAACGAAATGTTATACACAGTTCCCCTTTATTGTGTGGGGTAAGCGATATCATTACACCGATGAAATGAACCGCGATCAGGGAAATGATAGAGAAGGAAATAAGTATTTGAAGCCGCCAAATGGGTTGGCGAGATTTTCTTACAGATATTCGCAATTGCTTTAGAACCTTTGTTTGAATACGCTGGCCGTCTGTGCCGACAAAGGAAACGGGAAAATGTTTTTTTCTATTAATATTCTTTTCAATTTTCACAATAGCAAAAATGTGAATTCATTTTTTGCGATTTTTTATTAATTAAAGTATATTTTACACTTAAAAGTTTCTATAAAAATATTATTAGAAACGTAATAACCATTGTGTAGTATCCAGCTGAATAAAATAGACCACCCTCATTTCTTACCCTTATTGATTAAGATAAGTTGACCCGCCGTGTGGTATCCGACTGAGTAGAAAAGACCACACTGCCTTCTTACCGCCGTGTCGTAAAAGGCGACTAAGATATGTTGACCCGCCGTGTAGTATCCGTCTGATTAGAATAGACCGCTCTGCCTTCTTACCGACGTGTCGTAAAAGGCGGTTAAGATAAGTTGATGCGCCGTTTGATATCCGGCTGAGTAGAATAGACCACCCTCATTTCTTACTGAGGTGTCGTAAAAGGTGACTAAGGTAAGTTGACCCGCCGTGTGGTATATGGCTGAGTAGAACTGATCGCCCTCATTTCGCACCGTGTCGTAAATGGCGACTAAGGTAAGTTGATGTCAAGCAAGCGGCCGGTTGTAAATTACCTAGCCAAATCATGTGAAATATTTATAACATCTTGTGCGACCCCACTTAGAGTGGGATAAGGGCAGGAGAATGATGAGTTTCGATAGTAGCATTAAGAAATGTCGTTATCTTCTTCCTGCCCTTATCCCACTCTAAGTGGGGTCGGCACAACATGTTATAAACATGCTGTCACGAGATTTGATATTTTTACGACCGGCCGTCTACCTGACGTCAACTTACCTCTATCGTATTTTACGACACCCCGGTAAGAAATGAGGTGGTCTATTCTACTAAACCAGATACCACGGTGGGTCAACTTACCTTAGTCGCCTTTTACGACACTTCGGTAAGAAATGAGGTTGGTCTATTCTACTCAGCCGGATACAACACGGTGGGTCGACTTACCTTAGTCGCCTTTTACGACACCTCGGTAAGAAAGAGGGTGGTCTATTCTACTAAACCGGATACCACACGGCGGGTCGACTTACCTTAGTCGCCTTTTACGACACCTCGGTAAGAAAGAGGGTGGTCTATTCTACTAAACCGGATACCACACGGCGGAAAGACTTACCTTAGTCGCCTTTTGCGACACCTCGGTAAGAAATAAGGGTGGTACTATTCTATTCCGGATACCACACGGTGTTAAGAAATGTCGTTATATAAAACCTAAAAAAAAGTACAGACCTTTTTGGTGTTTAAGATAAATAATCTATTGTTTTTACGCGTCTTTTTTATGTGTACATAAAATTTTATCACTTCTTTGAGCCGTCGTTTAAAGTTGTTTTTATTATGATTAATATAATCGGTCCTTTACAACAGCTGGCCAAAGGCCTCCTTTCTTCTGAGAATGTTAAATTAAAGCCACAACGCTGTAACAATGTGAATTGGCAGGTAACAAATATCAAAAAGCCTACAGAAAGCCTACTATACTCTTGAAGATTATTTAGAAGATAAGAATGTGTGGATATAGCTCTCTTTGAACCTGTACAAGACAGTAACGACATAATGTAAATAGTATTAAGAATTATATTTTTAAAAGAGCAACCGCCGAGTTACTTGCTGGCTCTTCTCGGTAGGAACAGCTTTCCGAACCAGCAGTAGAGTTGACGATTCAAAAGCACTTGTTTCCAAGTTTATTTGAATAAAGAATATTTTGATTTTGAATTGGAATTTGAAAAGTAATGATACTATTAAGTTGCAGTAACCCGCGATAAAAGAAATAATATCTTTATCTTTAATATTTAAATGAGTTACATAATCTTGTGTATATATTTAAATATATATTCTGAATCTCGGAAACGGCTCCAACGATTTTCCTGAAATTTTTTTTCAGGAAAATGAGGGTTTTGGGGGAAAAAAATCGATCTGGCAAGGTGATATTAAAAAAAACATTTTATCCCTGTTTTTGGGCATTAAAAAATGGTGTAGAATTGAAAGCAAAGGATTTTTTTAGTTGTCAAACGTAATGTTGCGATAGCCGATGGGTAACGGGTAGATTGATTCATCATCTTCGAAACCCCCTACATACTGAATTTCATGAAAATCGAACATTTTTCGACATTCAGATTTTATATATAACTATATACAAGATTAGCTCATTTAAATCCTACTAATATTATAAATGCGAAAGTTTGTGAGTATGTTTGTTACTCTTTCACGTCTAATCCACTAAACCAATATCGACGAAATTTGGCACAATTATTTCTTTGTATTTGGAATAACATATAGGCTATACAAATCCTGTACGTATGTAATAATTCTACAGAAATAAGATGACACTAAAAAGCGCCATCTATTATCAACCTATCACACGAACGAAGTCGTGGGTGAAAACTAGTATTAAATATAAATATATAGGCATTAATCACCGCCGTGTGGTATCCGGCTGAGTAGAATAGACCAACCTCATTTCTTACCGAGGTGTCGTAAAAGGTGACTAAGGTAAGTTGACCCACCGTGTGGTATCCGGTTAAGTCAAATAGACCACCCTCTTTCTTACCGACGTGTCGTAAAATACGACTATGGTAAGTTGACGTCGTAAAAACGCAGCCAAATCATGTGACAGCATGTTTATAACATGTTGTGCCGACCCCACTTAGAGTGGGATAAGGGCAGGATGATGATGATATAGACATTAATCAAACGTTTTATTTGGACTCCATGGGCGGCGCATATTCTCTAATAAAAGCTTAAAATGGCTCAGAATGTCGCTTTAACCTATTTAGCGAAGGAAAATGCTTCTTTTATTCCCAATCGTTTCCCGGATTGCTCCTCATTTCTCCGCCACAAGCGGGATCGCTTATCCCTCTACAATAAAGGGACTATTAGCAAAGTTTTCCCTAATTGATCCAATCTTAAAAGATATAAAGCTCTTTTACTTAAAGCTGTGATAACTTAATGGTTAACAGACTAGAAAAGTGAATTCAAATTCAAAATATTCTTTATTCAAATAAACTTGTAAACAAGAGGTTTTGAATCGTCAACTCTACTGCTGGTTCGGCTAAAGCTGTTCCTACCGAGAAGAGTTAACAAGAAACACGGCGGTTGTTCTTGTAGCTTGTGTTGTGAAGCCAATGTAAGAATACCTATTTCCTTAAACTTCTCCCTCAGGGAATCACGCGGACTTAAATTGTAAATGCCACGTATAGCTCTTTTTTGTAATACATTTTTTTTTTCTTATGGGTTTGATACCGGGTATACACCCGGGATCAAATCCATGTTATTACCGACCTTTTGCCCTCCCCACCAAGCAGTAAGGTGGAACACCATAGGTTTTAGGCGATATCCGACATAACTGCTCCCCCCTCCAAAAGGATAAAAGTACCCATGAAGGGTTTCCTCATGAAAAAAAGGCCCTTTTACTTGTTGATATATTTACTTAAGTTACTCATCATTCTCTTATATATACGCCCACTCTAAGTGGGGTCGGCACAACATGTTTTAAACATATTGTAATATGATTTGACCGCCCGCCCGACGTCACCTTTTACGACACCTCGGTAAGAAATGAGGGTGGCGTATACTACTCAACTGTATACCACACGATGGGTCAATTTACGTTAGTCGCCTTTTACGACACCTCCGTAAGAAAGTAGGTGGTCTATCCTAGCCTAGCCTAGCCGGATACCACACGGCGGGTTAACTTACCTTAGTCGCCTTTCACGACACCTCGGTAAGAAATGAGGGTGGTCTATTCTACTTAGGCGTATACCACACGGTTGGACAACTTAGCATACTCGCCTTTCACGACACCTCGGTAAGAAATGAGGGTGGTCTATTCTACTCGACAGGATACCACACGTATCCACACACACCACCACACCAATACATATTACTTTTGAATAATTTATAGAATTAGGTAGGCGTTATTTTGTGGAGATACATAATAAAAAAGTTGTGATAGTAAAATTATTTTGCTATAATCCATAAAAAGAGTTAACTAATACGCACGAATTTAAACATATATACTAAATACGATGTTGATGAATTATTTACAATAGTATGATAATTATTAAATTTATAATGTAATAAATTTAAAAAATATTATTCCCGTACCGGGAATCGAACCCGAGCCTCCTGGGTGAAAGCCAGGTATCCTAGCCACTAGACCATACGGGAGATGCAATTTAATGTAAAAGAAATGTTTTATTTTCTATATATCATATAACATAATAAAATATTCTAAAATGTAATTCGATCTTTTTGAGTAAAAAACAGTTATGTAATTAAGCATAATCCGTATTGAATAATATTAAAAAAAATCTGTATAATCTCTGAGTAAAAAAATATTTTTCCCGTACCGGGAATCGAACCCGAGCCTCCTGGGTGAAAGCCAGGTATCCTAGCCACTAGACCATACGGGAGATGATACCTAATATACATTTTATTTAATAGTTTGGAACTATATTTATCTTAGTAATTAAACTTTGAAACTCAGGCAATTTCAATACCTAAGTAGTTTTTTTTAGTTTATTAATTCTCTACCAAAGTTTTTTTGTTCTTCTCGTAATATTAATTTTATACAAAGAAAATCTCAATATATATTCATATACAATAAATACGTACCTGGGTGACCGATCCTTGCTCGTTAATTTTTAAAATGATGTAAAAAAAAAATTAAAAAAAAAAAGAAAAAAAAAAATAAAAGGGCAGGTGGGGCTCGATCCTAGGTATTTTCACCTCTCTAGACCGCCCGTTCCCGAAATGAACTGCTTTACGTTCGACAGCGAAAAATTGTGATTGTATTCAACGTAAATTTCAAAAAAATTTTAGAGCCCGAAAACAGGGATAAAACGAAATTTTTTTAAAATAAAATTTATCTAGATCGATTTTTCTCCCCCAAAACAACTACATGCTGAATTTCATGAAAATCGTTAGAGCCGTTTCCGAGATTCCCAAAAAAATATATATACATACAAGATTAACTCATTTAAATATTAAATATAAATACTAAAATATTAATAAGTCATTTATGTATATAAATGCCCTGCCCTGGTGCCGGGGCCTGAGAATACGGCATCGGCCGTTTTCCCCTGCCTGTGGTAAGAGTCCACTGATGGGGAAAAACCGACTGGTGGCGGTATAACCATCCTACAATGGCGTAACTTAAATCAAGGGCGGTGACGGGCAGCAGCGCCACCGTTACAAGAAGTTACGCAACTGCGGTCGCCAACCCGCATGCCCAGCGTGGCGACTATGGGCATTTACCTCCATAATATGAGCCACAACAAATGCCATAGGCCCCTAGTTCCCGGTAGCTCTGCTATTCCTAGCCAAGGCGGCGGCTATGGTAACGGCAGGGTAGGGGGTGCGAAGAATCCCCGGGCGACGGCAGGCCGCCAAACCCAACTGACCCTGGCTACGTATAACGGACGCACGATTCGCAATGACGACAGGCTCGCACAGCTAGAGGAAGAACTGACGCGAATAAAATGGCACATTCTAGGGCTGTGTGAAGTCCGAAGAGAGGGGGAGGACACCATAACCTTGGAATCGGGCCATCTTCTATATTATCGTGAAGGTCATCAGCTGTCCCAAGGTGGGGTTGGGTTTTTGGTCCATAAAAGTCTTTGCAACAACGTTTTAGAAATCGCCAGTGTGTCTTCGAGGGTTGCGTATCTCGTGCTGAAAATATCTGCACGCTATACCCTTAAGGTGGTTTTAGCATACGCACCCACGGAGTCATACTCAGATTCGGAAGTGGAAACTCTATATGAGGATATAACGAAAGCCTTACGCCATACCTCTAGAGCCCACTTCAACGTTGTTATGGGGGACTTTAACGCTAAAGTGGGAGTACAAAATTGTAGTGAATTGGTTGTAGGACCTTATGGTTTGGGTCGAAGAAACGAGAGGGGGCAAATGCTTGTCGACTTTCTCGAGAAGGAGGGGTTGTTTTTGATGAATTCTTTTTTCAAGAAACAGCCCCAAAGAAGGTGGACATGGCGAAGCCCCGGTGGGCGGACGAAAAATGAGATTGATTTTATTATTACGGACAAGAAGCGTATATTCAGGGATGTCTCGGTGCTTAGTACATTTGCAACTGGTAGCGACCATAGGTTGGTACGAGGTACTCTGAATATTTATCTCAAGCTGGAACGAGTCCGTTTAATGAAATCAACAGTCCGCCCGAATGTTCTCCAAACCGTAATTGGATCTGAAACATTCCAGAGACATCTTAAAAACCGATTCACTACTCTGGAAACCACGGAAGACGTAGACCAAAAACTCAACCGAGTAGTAGAAGTCCTTCGAAATGAGGGCACAAAAATTTGCGAAAGGCAAGGTAAGGGCACGAAGTCTAAGCTTTCGAGAGATACTCTCCTATTAATGGAAGAGCGACGCAACCCTATGTTAACTTCGTCAGAAGTAGAAGCTTTAAACAAAAGAATTACCAAGCTGGTACGACGCGACCTCCGATCAGCTATTACGCTCTTGATTCAAAAATCAATTGAGCAAAATCGGGGTCCCAAAGTGTTTATCAAGCCTCTAGGAAAAAGTCACCTGACGAAGTTAACCACATCGAAGGGAAAAGTTGTTACTTCCAAACCGGAAATCCTCTCGGAAGTGGAAAACTACTACGCCCAATTGTATGCATCGCATGCTCCTCATCTACCACTGCATATTGAAGACAATAGGGCTACTCTGACCCGCCACTACACGGAAGAACTGCCTGATATTAGTCTGGACGAAATCGTTTTAGCCCTTGGACAGCTTAAGAATGGAAAAGCCGCGGGTGAGGATGGTATTACAACAGAGTTATTAAAAGCTGGTGGAATACCACTGGTAACAGAGCTCCAAGAGCTGTTTAATACCGTTCTCTTTGCCGGGAGAACTTCAAAGGCATGGCACAGAAGTATAGTCATACTGTTCCACAAAAAAGGAGACAAAACCCTCTTAAAGAACTATAGACCAATATCTCTTCTGAGCCATGTCTATAAGCTGTTTTCAAGGGTTATCACGAACCGTCTCGCGCGAAGACTCGACGAGTTCCAGCCCCCCGAACAGGCCGGTTTTCGAAGCGGGTACAGCACCATAGATCATATCCACACCGTGCGGCAAATTGTACAAAAAACTAAGGAGTACAATCGACCACTATGCCTAGCGTTTGTGGATTATGAAAAAGCGTTTGACTCGGTGGAAACCTGGGCTGTTCTGGAGTCCTTACAGAGATGTCAAGTCGATTGGCGATATATTGAGGTGCTGAGATGTCTATACGAGAACGCAACAATGACAGTCTGTGTCCAAAACCAGCAGACACAGCATATCCATCTGCAACGAGGCGTAAGACAAGGGGACGTCATTTCCCCGAAATTGTTTTCAAACGCACTAGAGGATATGTTTAGCCAGTCATCCGTGACGTGACTCAATAGGCTTTAGCTGAAAATCAGTTCTGTGTGCTTCCTGCGGGGCACACAGTATTATGCTGAGTCTAAAGCCTATTCTGCATCGTGCTACGAACATTTATTTATTTATTAATATTTATTTAGCTTTAGTTTAATTTCTTACATTTGTTTATGTCCTGTTAGCACGTTTGTGGAATAAAACTTTTCATTTCATTTCATTTCATTTCATTTAAGACGCTGAATTGGACTGGACATGGCATTAACATAAATGGCGAGTACATCTCTCATCTCAGATTCGCGGATGATATCGTCGTAATGGCTGAATCCATGGAGGATTTGCAATGGATGCTGGATGGACTGGCTGATTCTTCTCAACGGATCGGTCTCCGGATGAATTTAAGTAAAACCAAAATCATGTGCAACGAGCACGTTGCTCCGGGTCCGATCTCCCTCAGTGTTGCTGGGGTCACTCTTGAAATTGTTGACAAGTACATTTACCTAGGGCAGACGCTCGAACTAGGTAAAAACAATTTCGAGGGTGAGATTATGAGAAGAATACAGCTAGGCTGGGCAGCATTCGGCAAGCTACGTCGAGTCTTCTCGTCACCCATCCCACAGAGTCTAAAGACTAAATTATTCAACCAGTGTGTCCTACCTGTCATGACTTACGGTGCCGAAACGTGGACACTAACAGTTAAGGCGGTCCACAAGCTTAAAGTCGCTCAGCGGGCTATGGAAAGAGCTATGCTCGGGGTTTCTCTGAGGGATCGTATTCGCAACGAAGTAATCCGTCAGAGAACGAGGGTCACCGACATAGCTCAGCGCATAAGCAAGCTGAAGTGGCAATGGGCCGGCCATATCTGTCGCAGAACCGATGACCGTTGGGGTAGACGGGTTCTGGAGTGGAGACCGCGAATCGGTAAACGTAGTGTAGGACACCCTGAGACTCGATGGAGTGACGATATACGTCGGACAGCGGGCAGTGGTTGGAAGCAGAAAGCCCAGGATCGGGCTAAGTGGCGAATAATTGGAGAGGCCTATGTCCAGCAGTGGACTAAAGTGGGCTGATAATGATTATGTATATAAAAAAATATGGAGACAGTAAAGACCCTTGAGGTACACCCTTGAAACAAAGGTTACAACATTATTTGAATTAAATTTGATAAAGATAAAATACGATGTATCGTGATTTTAATATGAACTTCGACATCATGTTGGTTAGGATTTGACAAACTGCTGAAGAGCTGTAACTTGTTTTATCTAAAATATCTGGGTGACCGAGCTTCACTCGGTAATTTTTTACAAAAAAAAAACTTTAAAAAAAGAAAAAACAATTATTTAGTTGAGATCGATCCTTGGCTTTCACATTTCTCGAGGTTGCCCGTTACCCGAATAAGCTGCGTCGACTTGACAGTTAATGGCGAAAATTCAATTCAGTACAAATGTTAGTGTTTTTTAATGCCCAAAAATAGGGATAAAACAATATTTTTTTTACATAAAACCTAGCTAGATCAATTTTTCTCCCCCAAAACCTCCTACATGCTGAATTTCAGGAAAATCGTTGGA
The DNA here is from genome assembly GCA_029227775.1 of Morpho helenor. Taxonomy (NCBI): domain Eukaryota; kingdom Metazoa; phylum Arthropoda; class Insecta; order Lepidoptera; family Nymphalidae; genus Morpho; species Morpho helenor. Next base: position 11,998,147 of record JARGCU010000005.1, on the reverse strand, counting down.
GCCGTTTCCGAGATTCGGAATATATATATACAAGATTAACTCATTTAAATGTAAAGATATTATAATTAATTATCTGTGCATAGATTTACAAGAATCAACAAAAATAACGCAAGAAAATAACGCAATAGTAATGAATGATTGATTAAATAGAACGAATGAATTGTATTAATAACGCCATCTAGTTTAAATTATAGAACTACTATAGGGAATTGGTATCCTGCTGCGAATAGACCACCCTCTTTCTTATCGAGGTGTCGTAAAATACGACTAAGGTAAGTTGACGTCACTGGTCGTAAAATACGTAGCCAAATCATGTGACAATATGTTTATAACATGTTGTGCGGACACCACTTAGAGTGGGATAAGGGCAGGAAGATGATGAGGAAGACATTGAAAAGATGTATTATCGACACAACAACAGTCCGCGCGAATAAAGTCGCGGGTAAAAGCTACTTATTTTATAATTATTTAATACCTTACGAAACTGTGTCGTTTGAAGGTAGAAAGCAATTACTAAATTGGTTGAGCAAACGATAGCACTAACGGAATCCAGGAAATTTATCAAAGCTTTTAAAAGATACAGCACCGACTTACTTGATAGCTCGCCAAATAATGTAACAACACGTTTACATTGTATCGATAAGACAGTGTCTTTTGTTTAAAAAAAATATTTTGCTATAATTCGCGTGTGTTTATAAAATCTAAACAAACTTAAGGAAGCAGAAATCTTTCACATACCTTGTAAATGCAGGATCAGTTGCAAAATTGCAATGTATTACATCTGGAATTCTCCAATACAAAAAGGAATTATTGCGGAAAAATTGTTTTGTCTTTACTTTGAGTATATCACCCAGTGTTGGGCATAAGCCTACGTGGTAATACCTACCACGCTGCTCCAAAGCGAATTGGCCTCACATAACGGAAAGATTTTTACTTCAACGCATTACTAGTTTGTCTGGAAACGGGATGAAATCAGTAAGTAAGTAGTGGCCTGTTACTATCCCACTGCTGAGAATAGGCCTCTTCTCTTCGTATAAAGGTTTGGAGCTAAGACCTACAACGCTGCTCCAGTGCGGATTGGTAAGTTACACATATCTCGAAAAGCGTGTGATAAATTGCAATTATCAATTAGACACATAAGTTTTACTAGAAAACTCATTGGTGCCTGCCCGGGGTTTGAACCCTAGATCTCCTCGAAAGAGGCGCACGGTGTTACCGCTGGGCTACCACAGCTTTGTTTTATACTATTTAGTGATGTTCTCGTTTTTCTTTATGAAATAGAGGAAAAAAAACGCATTACTAAAGTAATTTAAACGCTTAAATTGCCGCAAACGAATTTAGAGGTACAATTTGTAAGAAATAAGTTATCGTTGACGATATTGTAAACGTGCCACGGTTTAATATAATGTAAATAGATTCCAGCATCGAGTAGACCAGTAAACGAGCTGGTACGGCGTTACGGGTTTCCGATACAATTGTTTATGTAAACAACGTTTTTTTTGTACTATTTCTAATTGGACCTTTGGAATTTACAATTTGTTACTTGAAGTTAAAATGGATTAGTCAATAGAGTTATTTCGTTCTTTACTGAATAGTTTTATTTAAGCCGTGTGGTATCCGGCTAAGTAGAATAGACCACCCTCATTTTTTACCGAAGTGTTGTAAACGGCGACTAAGGTAAGTTGCCCCGCCGTGTGGTATCAGGTTGAGTAGAAAAGACCACCCTCATTTCTTACTAAGGTGTTGTAAACGGCGACTAAGGTAAATCGACTCACTGTGTGTTAACCAGCTGAGCAGAATAGACCATCCTTATTTCTTGCAGAGGAATCGTAAAATGCGACTAAGGTAAGTTTACCCGTCGTGTATCAGGTTGAGTAGAATAGACCACCCTCTTTCTTACGAAGGTGTCGTAAAATATTACTACAGTAAGTTGACGTCAGACAGGCGGCCGATCGTAAATTACTTAGCCAAATCATGTGACAACATTTTATAATATGTTGTGCCGACCCCACTTGGAAGTAATACATTACTTTGGTATAATTCAATGTATTTAAATATAGAATTTAAGAAATATATATTTTCTAACAAACTAAATACGTTTAAATTGCGAAACACGCTCATTCATTAGGGTTCACTCACCTTGTAGTGCGCGCGTACGGGGCTCGGTGTAGATATGACGATCGCCGCGAAGATCAAACGGAGCGGTGAAATACAAAGGTCGCGGCGCGGTGACCACAAGGCCAAGGCCAAGGCCATTTTTACATTTTTGTATTTATAAATACAGAGGAGTATAATATTGTTTATTGGGTTTATTTTTGTATGGCATGCTGCCATCGGTCATTGATCCATATACATCATGAAGTTTAATTTCAAAATGAAAAATAATATCCTGTGGCTAAAGTACTTCATTGAATTAACTGAATTTTTGTATGTAGGCTGCTAAGGTGCGTAGCTATCTAGGATTAAAATTAATGTCGAATCGTAGGTACCACTCTGTATATGTCTGTTTGTTTGTCTATCTGTTGGTTTCTCTGTCTGTTATAGTATAACGACACCTCAGTGAGAAATTAGAGTGGTATATTCTACTCAGTCGGATACCGTACGGCAGTTCGACTTACCTTAGTCGCCTTTTACGACATCTCGATAAAGAAGAGGTTAGTTTATTCTACTCCCGGATTCCACACGGCGGATCGATTTATCTTAGTCGCCTTTTACAACACCTCGGTAAGAAATGAGGGTGGTACTATTCTACTTAGCCGGATACCACACGGCTATTGTGTATGTATGTAGATATCGTCTCAAAAGATTTATATCTGAGATCAGAATAAAATATAGCGGTTATCAGTAAAACTTCAAGGTGTCCTTTGATTCCCTTGGCGGATATCCGGACCGGGTATTTGCATATCGCCCCCGGGCAAGGCCCTTTGATGGCTTTTATTGTTATATTATTGATAAAAATGCTTTCTAACATTCCTTTGGGAGTCAAAGCTTTGTGGAACTGTGATAAAATTATGGATGACTTTTTTAACATGGAGAACAAAGAAAACATTTGGATTGGCAAATTTCTTGTTTTTATTTAAATAATTTATAGAATTAGGCGTTATTTTGCGGAGGTCTATAATACAAAACTAATGAAAATATTATTTTGCTATAATCCGCGATAAAAGTAAATATATGTAATGCTAAATGTAGAGTGTACTATTTTCTCATACCTGATACATGCAGAATTTGTAAGAACTCATGCACTACCCGCCACCGATAACACAACAATTCACTGCACACATTCACCACCACAATCTCAACAATTGTTTCGCCCCGTAACCGAATCTTCAGGAGATAGACTCCACGACAAAATCGCAAGGCATTTGCTTTGCGATTTTGTCTTGAGTTCTTACAAATTCTGCATGTATCAGATATGAGAACGAATAGTAAACTTTACATTTAGCATTACATAAGTTAGAAGGGCAGGAAAATGATGTGTACAACTTAATAACGCAATACATAAGTAAGATTATTTAATGACCATGAGAGTATTAGTTCATGACCATGGATATAACACCATAAACATAATTACTTATTTGCTTACAAATTAATCTGTTTTTTTAAAGAAAGATATAAAAAAGTTGCGTCAATTTTTTTTAAATAATAATCTGAAACCGCTCTGTTATCATCATCATCTGCCCTTATCCCACTCTAAGTGGGGTCGGCACAACATGTTATAAACATGCTGTCACATGATTTGGCTGGTTTGACCGGCCGCCTGCTTGACGTCAACTTACCTCTGTCGTATTTTACGACACCTCGGTAAGAAAGAGGGTGGTCTATTCTACTAAACCAGATACCACACGGTGGGTCAACTTACCTTAGTCGCCTTTTACGACACCTCGGTAAGAAATGAGGTTGGTCTTTCTACTAAACCGGATATCACACGGTGGGTCAACTTACCTAAGTCGCCTTTTACGACACCTCGGTAAATGAGATTGGTCTATTCTATTCAGCCCAATACCACACGGCGTTAATTAAGTTAAGAATCAAGTTATAAAATACTTTTTTTTTAATTTCGATGATCAAACCGTTCAGCGTCAAAAGGTTTTTCAATAATAATCTGAAACCGCCTAAAATTACTCAGTAAAATACATTTTGCGAACTGCGTTTCAGTGTCCATAAATCCACTTCAGAACTGCCATCGGCCTCTCAAAAACTGTATACACGTCCGCTGCAACCGACGGTCGCAATGCTAATGAGTGTCATAATTAATGATGAGTTAAAGTGCAATAATATTGGATGTTATGTCGTTACATTAATCAAAGGCCGGCTGCGACGGACGCAAAGCGCTATCTCAACATCAATGTCATAGAGTGCCTTATGTACAGATGCAGCTTTTGACATATTTTGGCTTGTGTCATAGAGTATACGTGTAGATGCGGCTTCTATCATAGAGTGTGATATGTACAGATGCTATTTTTGATGTCAAACTGCTCTGTACATCCATTCCCTCTATGATGCTAAACAAACGCTAGAGAACTGGGAAAGTGGTGTCATTATTGGTGGCACCAGAATAACTAACCGATATGCAGATGACACAACACTGTTGGCTGCGAATGAAATCGAGATGGTGAATCTCCTCAGTAAAATGGAAAGGATTAGTTTGGAGCTAGGTCTTAAAATTAATCATTCAAAGACCAAACTCATGATGGTAGATCGTAATAATTCGGTCCAGACTACAAGTGCCTTATCACTAGAAAAGGTTGACAACTTCGTGTACTTATGAGCGAATATCAACAACACTGGCTCTTGCGAAAAGGAGATAAGAAGACGAATCGGTATGGCCAAAAATGCCATGTCCCAGCTAAGTATAATTTGGAGGGATCGCAACATATCGCGCAACACTAAGATAAGACTGGTCAAGTCGTTAGTTTTCTCCATTTTAAGTTAAGGATCGGAGACATGGACGCTTAAAAAAGCCGACCGAGATCGCATTGACTCTTTCGAGATGTGGTGTTGGCGCAAGATGCTTCAGATTCCGTGGTCAGCATTCCGAACAAACCAGTATATCCTTCGTGAATTAAAAATCAAGGATAGGTTATCCACTATTTGCCTACGAAGGGTATTGGAGTTCTTTGGACACATCGCCCGGTCATAACCTGGAGCAGCTCTTGGTCACCGGCAAAGTAGATGTAAAACGGCCAAGAGTCCGCAGCCCGATCAGATGGTCTGACCAAATCCGTGCCACACTGGACTCCAAACTGCATGATGCACTTCACATGGCCAAGGACAGAAGCAGATGGAAGGAAGTCCTTCAAGAAAGTCTGCTGCCCAATCGTAGGCATCACGACTCTCAGTAATGAGGAATGCGACGCGAAAAGGAGGAGGAGGCAATTTTCTGGCTGGCTTTCCTACTCTAGAATAATACTCATGTGCAATATCACCTAAATATTTACAGACAATTTGGTACAATGAAACTTTATTTTTAACATCCTTTACAACCTCTGAGATTTTCAAAGAAATAGTTGTAAATTAAACTCACGATTGCAACTTGTATTTCTGCAATTTCTGAACAGTTTCAAGAGAAGTTTTAACTGAAAAGCTACGTTCCACTTAGATCTAGTTTATCCATTTAATCTTTCATCATAACGATTTATAAAAGCAGGCATTACTATGCTGAATTCTATAGTAAAGAAGTTATAATAAAATTATTTTGCTGTAATCCGCGCCTGTTAAGAGAATATATGTAATGCTAAATGTATGAAGCAGGCAACAATTACATACCTTATACATGCAGGACAAGTCACCACATGTACCACAAAACGTCGCCAACACGAATATTCCACACAAGCAATACACACATTCACCACCACAACCCCAAAAAGGTTTTCACTTTTATTGTTTTTTTTCTGTTTTCAATACTTTGTGTGTTCCTTTAATATTAATTTATTGTAATGTGTAATTATTGTTATTTTTTTGCTGTACGCTCTCTCCTCTATCATCCGTGATGTCACCTAGGCTGCAACTGAAAATCGTTGACCAGTATTCTCATTGCTAATGACATTCGATTCATGCCGCGCTGTGTAGCCTTTTCCAAGACTGTATAAAATTTAGATTAAGTATTTGTGTTCATGTATTTTTATTATATTAAAGGTGAATGTGTGTGTATTTATCTATGTTTTATACAATGTTTGAATAAATATTAGTAGTAGTTTTATAGAATATAAGTGGTTTTTATAAATATAAATATATGGGACAATTACACACACGGTCGTCCGTCCCCAAAGTAAGTAACTTAATACTTGTGTTCTGGGTGACAGACACCTGGTCAATATATACTAATATATTTTTAAATACAAATATACACCCAGGCTCAAAGACCAACAAATTCATTTATAGAAAATGTTTGCCCTTGGCGGGAATCGAACCCGCGACCCGTGGAGCTGAAGGCAGGGTCACTACCCACTGCTCCAATGGGCCAGTCGCAATACTTTTGTTTCTTTAATCTTCGTAGTTTACGTTATGAATTTCATGTTATCTTTATTTATAGTTTAGCAATAAAATGTATAACTTCCATTTAATTTAATTTAAATAAATAAATAAATAAATAAGTATTTATTGAATTTTTATATCTAAAGATGGAAACGCAAGTAGCAAAAAGGAATGTAGCTGACGGACCGTAAACAAGAAACTTAAATTGCAAATTACGAGTTGTTAATATGACAGATAAGGCTTTGACTGTTTTATTATCTAGTTTAATGAAGAGGTTGTTTATGTTATGAAGGAAAAGAAATAATATGCTTATAGTTAGAAAAAATATTAGCACACAAACGACCGTCGTTTTCGCGGCATTCCTAAAGGGAGATAGTTCTATAATATAGTGGAGCGTGGAATAACTTTTTGAGAACCTTATTGTAGTACAAAAAAAAATAAAAAAAGCTATTATAGTCCAACTAAACTATTGTCTAAAAAGATTTGTATTAATCTATGTTGTTAATTATCTGTTACACCAGTTCGGAATAAAGTTTCAAAGTGAACGCACGCATTTCTTTTAACCTCCTAATCGTCCATTCAAAAAGCAACCTTATTACGTTAGACACTATAGACTCTTTCGAGGAGGTCACGGGTTCAAACCCAGACATCAGTGAGTTTTTCTGATAAAAACTTGTGTCTGATTTATAATTTCAATTGATCACACGCTTTTCGGTGAAGGAAAACATCGGGAGGAAACCTGCATATCTCTAGAGAATTCTGGAGATATGTGTAACCTACCAATTCGCATTGGAGCAGCGTGGTAGCATCTCCAAAAACGGAGAGAAGAGGCCTATTCCCAGCAGTGGGAGAGTAACAGGCCGCTATTTTACTTTACTGTAGTGAATCGCCACGCATCCAGACGGTAAGGATGATATTTTAACCTGTGACGTACAGTGCGGTTATGGAACTTAGCAGCAGGAATCAGGTCGTGTAGTTCAATGGATCACTCCCCGTGAAAGATGCGGTAGAAAACACACAGTGATGATACATTTCTATGCATCGCCAAAGAGTCGAGCTGTTTGTTGATAACCTTGTCCCCAATAATACGAGCTGCTTTGCGCTGTATGCGATCGAATGGCTTAAGTTGGTACTGGGGTGCACCAGCCCAGAGATGAGAACATTACTCCATGTGAGGCCGGACTTGTGCTTTGTACAGCGCTAGTCTATGAACCGGATTGAAGTAATGAAATATCCCTGTTTTCAGGCACTGAAAAAATGTTAAAATTTACATTTAATACAAAAGACTATTTTTGCTATCGTAAAGATATGGTAGCTCATTTGGGGAACGTACGGTCTTGAGAAGTTAAAATACGTAGGAGCGTTACTTCATACCTGCCCAATTCTAATTTTTCTTTTTTTTCAAGTTTCATCTTTTTTATCTTGTAAAATAAAACACCGAGCAAGACTAGGTTTCCCAGATACTTTATATTTATATATTGTTCCTTCGCTGAAAGAAGCTTCTAAGTCCCAAAATTCAAACAAGATTCCAGATCGTAACTGCCTACGCTACTGTTCAAAAATTTACAAGTTAAGTTACAGCATAAAACACCACAAATGTACAAGGGGAGACTATAAATCAAATGTCCAAGTAATTACACCCCTCCCCCAAGGGGAAAAGGTGATTACTGCACAAATAAACCTTATTACCTCTCATCAATGGCGATGAATACTAAAAAGTTATGAATCACTAAAAGACATTTTCTTAGCGTAGATAAAGGTGACTACAAACGTAGGATAATATTTATGGGCTCCTATTTATTTATTTGATACACTAATGATATATTATTGTAGCGGATATTTTGGGTACAGCGGAGAAATAAAACTTGCGGATTGATCTTGATGTGTAGGCGTGCGCGCGCTATCGTGCCGGCGGACGAAGTGACCGATCGGGCCCGGGGGAGGCGGTTTTATGCAGGCCTAGCGCTGGCACCCTTACAACCTTTATTGCGTTACTTAACAATAACAATTATTGTTCTTACAACTATATTACTTACTTATACGTAGTTTTTATAAAGTTAGTATAGTAGACTTATTTTGATAATTATCTTAAATCTAAAGGTTATTAAAAGACTACGGGTTGTATACTTTATTTACGACTAATCTTATCCTATAGCGGTTAACACATTAATTATTAAAACTAATAAATCGTCGTCAACATTCCCCCCTCCGTGCGAGAGTATCTACGAGCACTGACTTGATTCCGCTGACGGCGATTTGGTTATCACTACCAGTTTTGAAGTAGGTCTTTTGATGTTCCGATTCCAACAACAAAGTCTGAAGTATTTCTTCGCGTGGGTGTCCGCCGTAAGAGTGGTAGAGAGCGCGACTTTGACAGATCGCACCAAACGTTTCCATGCTCTTCCCATGTTTGGTGCTACAGGAGGAATGATTTTCCACTTAACGCCTCGTTTGGTGAGAAACAATTTGAATACGTCCACGCACTGTATTACACGTCCAGTTACGCGTAAAAGTCGTATCCATGACGAGAACCTGTTCGCGTCGGGTGTTTCAATCGGGTCGTGGAATGTTTCGTGGGTTGTCAGGCATCTTTCTTCGCCAGTGGATGGTGGTGGTGGCGGTGAGTCGCCGCTGTCTAACAGGGCGGTTTGAAGCTCCAATTGTGGTATTGAAGTTGGCTTCAAAGCTGCATATATAGATTCGCTGGCGTCTACGAATATATGTAGTTCACCGTCGCCGCATAAATATGTGCAACGTGGTATTCCTTGTAATTTATCGTGTGCATCTTCTTCGCTGGTGAAGTTTTGAAAATAGTCATCCATATAATGACAGCGTTCCATGGCATGTACTGCTTTTAGGTATCTCATTTCGAAGTCCTTGGTGTCTCTATTTTTCACATAAATCGCTGAGCATGGCGAAGTTGCTCCAAATGTTAAGGTCTTCATTATATATTCCTGTGATTCTGCATTTAAGTCGTTTTTCCATAAAAAACGTAGACTGTCTCTGTCTTCTTCTCGTATATGAATGCGTAAAAACATTTCCTTGATGTCTGCCGCTACGGCTATGGGGCCCTGTCGGAATCTTATTAATACGCCGAAAGGCGATTGCAGTAGATCGGGTCCAGGTAACAAGGCATTGTTCAAGCTTTTCCCATTCGTGCGCTCGGCTGCGTCGAATACCAACCTTATCTTTAGTTTTTGAGGGTGTACGACGGCAAAATGCGGCAGGTACCATGTTTTAGTAGAGGTGGGATAGTTGTTCGTCAATTCCGCATAGCCGCTCTTCAATAAATTTTCTATTTGTTCGGTGCATTTTGCTTTAAGACTTTCATCCTTCGTAAATTTTTTAAAAATTCCGCTCAGGCTACGAATTGCACTGTTTCTGTTTGGTGGGAGAGTTTCTGCGTCGTTTCGCCACAATAGGCCGCATTCGAATTTCCCTTCGGGGAGTCTTCTTGTGGTGTTCTCCAACGACGTCAGCGCTCTGTGCTCGGGGTCGTTCAATGGCTTATTTGGTGCTACTCCCAATGAGTCTAATTGTGGCTTGATCTGGTTTTCTATTTCACTTTCTTCGTTATGACGTACGTGGTTTATAAACAACACAGGTTTAGTTGTTTCACCCTTGTAACCGTGTAAGCCCTCGTCCAACAAGGCCGAGACGGTTGTCGTGCGGTTCGGGTCGCGCACTTCGACAGGTACGATCTTCAGGTAGGCTCTCGTCGTGCCTACGTGATTTACCGACACTATTTCATTTTGTTCGGTTTTCACTTCGGTGGTCGCGTGGAGTAAGGCGTGGTGATTTCTGGAACAGCCGTCTTTACCGCAACGCTTAGATTTACATACTTGGTTGCGGTGATTCTCTTTGAGGCACTTAAAACACACTTTTAACTTTTTCACTGTCGTCCACCTCTGTTCCACAGATTCTTTCGTAAACTGCGCACAACTATATAGTTCGTGGTCACTTTGGCACAATGGACACTTTTTTCTTTCTTTTCGTATGATGTTGAGCACGAAATTCCTTTCCGTTTCGAATTCGTCGTTGTCACTATCTTCTGAACACGATTCGGCGCGGCTATTTTTGTGTTTAGCGGCGTGTACTTTCGCGTTCCGCGACGACCTTCCGAATGCTTCTGTCTTTGCACGTGTGGAGGGTTGTGCGTCGTATGCCCCAAACTGATCCGCGATCATGTTTAGAAACTTGGAGAGGGTGATCAGCACGGGTTCCTCTTCTCGTGTGGCTCGGTACTCGTACCATCTAAATTTCACAAGCATGTTCATTTTGTCGATGATCTTCTCAGCTATGTCGTTAGAGTACAGGTAATCAACTCTATTCATGTGCCGAATAGCGTTCACGCTGTTGCTAACGGTCGTTGCGAAGGCACCTATGCCCCTTATATCATGTGACATAGGTGGTATTCTTTCTAACAAGGCCACCTCACTTTTCACTAAGTGGGTGGGTCTTCCAAATCTTCTTCCCAGTGATTCCAATATTTCGTCCGTATTAGTATTTGTGTATAGCAACGACTTGACGGCTTCTCTGGCTTGTCCCTGCAGAGATCTTCTCAAACGAGCCACATTCTCGTTTTCGCTGAAATAAGCCTTAGTGTCCTTGTACGTTGCGGTAAACGCGATCCATTCTCTTGGATTACCGTCGAAATACGGCAACTCGCTTATGAATCTCGGAGGAGGTTTAGGCGTGTTCTCTCTTGAACCATTAATGGCGGCTATCAAGGCTGACGTAAGTTTGCCCAGTTCACTGTCTTGTTGCGACCCGTTGCTTTGCGTCTGTGGTGGCGTTGATTTGTCGACCCATTCGGATACCGTGTCGTTGTCTTCGTCGCTCGAGTCCGAATGGTCCGATTCTAGGCGCAGTAATTCAATTTTTGTTTGCGCAAAGGCGGCGGCGGCGGCTATTCTTTCCTTTTCTAAACGTTGGGATTCCAAAAGCGCCAGCAATTCTGCGCGCCGGCTCTTCGAAGAACGTGACCCCCCAGGCTTCCTCCCTTTTGCTATTTTCGCACTTGCAGACGGTTCGGTGCTCGTCGTGTCTTCGGGGCACGTGGTGTTTTCTATACACGGCGTGCTTTCTATACACGTGGTGTTTTCTGGACACGTGGTGTTTTCTGGACACGTGGTGTTTTCTGGACACGTGCCTGCGTTATCTACATTTGCGTGCAACCTCTTGCTTGATCTCGTGGTCATCATCTTGAGGCTTCCTTTTCTTCTTACCCTAACAATCTCGCTCGAGGGTCCCGAGAGACACGCTCTCCCGAGGATGGATATGGTTGGGATAAGGAAGGTGGGAGTCGCCCGCCAGAGGACGCCGAGTGAAATTAGCGTGCTCGGGTATCGAGAGGAACGCTCGACACCTTCGGCTTGCCTACCAGGAGGCCACTAATTCACACGAACCTTATCGGCGCGACCGGACTGATACAGACTAACAGCCTCGAAAAAGGCTAGCTGGCAGTGTCGTCCGTTACACCACTTCCGCCACAAGAGGACGTTTAATCACTGTCCACCGTTTGGCACCGTTAGGTGGTGGAGCGAGTGAGTCGGACTGGTACAGACTAACAGCCTCGAAAAAGGCTAGCTGGTAGTGTCGTCCGATACACTACTTCCGCCGCAAGGAGGGCGTTTAATCACTGTCCACCGTTTGACACCGTTAGGTGGTGGAGCGAGTGAGTCGGACTGGTACAGACTAACAGCCTCGAAAAAGGCTAGCTGGTAGTGTCGTCCGATACACTACTTCCGCCGCAGGAGGGCGTTTACTCACTGTCCACCGTTTGACACCGTTAGGTGGTGGAGCGAGTGAGTTGGTGTGCCTTCGGGCACGGTGCGACTCCGTTGCCGGCAGGTTCTTGAAGCGATCTTCGGTAGTGCCTTCACGGTCCGATTCGTCGGCGCCCTGCTGCGTGAACGATTCGTCGATCAATGCTTCTCAGGGCTTCCCGTCGCACTTGTGAGATTCCTCTTCTTATCTTCAATAGCTTGCTTGTTCAACGCCGGTTTCTTGTTAATCCGTATCGAAGGACCATACACTGTAGCGGATATTTTGTTTTTTTTTTTTTTTTTTTTTTTTTTCGAATATGACTAATGCTGTTAGCCCTAATGGCTTTGACAGCGTCACCGATAAGACGGGCGAGCGCTGAAGCATCGCCGAGAAATGGATGATACATGCGGGTGCATTACAAGCACCCGCGCTACAGGGGGCGTCGCCTTAAGGGTGTCTCCTGCGAGACCGAACCTCGGCTTAAGGCGGCGCGTTTTTGGAGGGCTGCATCTAATAAATGACTTGGAAGAAGTCTGCGTCACGGCGGCCGCGGCAGAGGGCTGCGGCCGCTTGACACAAGCAAGCGGGGACCTCGTCTTCGCCGGCGAAGACGCTGTTTGTGTAAATGTAGTGTGTGTATCTTGTTGGATGCTGTGATAGCATCGTCAAGGTCGTTAAGGACGCTCTTCGGGCGCCTGTGAATCTTATTGGGGTGCCTGAACACCTTATAGTTGGACGCGGCCACTATAAGGGGGTTTGGGTGGATGGACGCTTTCTCGAAGTAAGTCGTCGAGAATCGTCTGAAAAGATCGGCTATCGTGGGTAGGTCGAGATCTCTATGGAGGTTCACGTTGCGCACGAACCACGGACAGCCAGTGGCTGTACGCATGAATCGATTTTGAAGTGTCTGCAACGGACACAGTCGTGATTTCGGAACGTGCGCGAACGCGACGCTCGCATAGGTCATAATGGGTCTGATGCAAGTTTTGTAAAGTGTCACTTTGTTGCGAAGTGACAGTTTACTTGTCTTACACAGTATCGGATTGAGGCGTCCCATGGCGAACGCTGCCCGGTTACGGACAACGCGGATGTGTCGGATGAAGGATAGGGTAGGTTCGAGGATGACACCTAAGTATTTGACTTCCTTTTGCCAATCGATGTATTTGTTGTAAATAGAGACTCTAGGAGGCGTCCGGATGAAGTCCATGGCTCTCCTAGATCTCGCAAAGAACATTGCTGCGCTTTTATCGGGATTTATTTCGATTCTCCACCGGCGGAACCAGCTTCCGAGCTGGTTGGTTGCTCTTTGGAGCCTATCATTAATAGTTATGGGATCTCTACAGGTGGTATAGATTGCGGTATCGTCCGCGAACATGGCTATGTGGGAGACTACACTAGTTTTAGTGGAGAATCGTGGGATGTCGCTCGTATAGAGCGAGTAGAGGAACGGTGCGAGTACCGAACCTTGGGGGACTCCGGCGCGTAAGGTGCGTCTTGAGGAGAGCGCACCATCAATACGATATCTAAATGAGCGATTAGTAAGATAATCGCGAATGATGAGAACGAGTCTATCGGGGATTCCTAGGTTCGCGAGTTTGTATATTAAACCCGCATGCCATACCTTATCGAAGGCTTTGGCGACATCGAAGAAGACAGTACCGGTGTACCGTTTTTTGGCGAAGCCATTGAGGATAGCTTCGGTAAGTCGGTGTACTTGTTGTACCGCGGTGTGTTTGGCGCGGAAGCCGAATTGCTCATCCGGTATGAGCTTCATCGACTCCATGAACGTTTTGAGTCTAGCGAGGATTACTCGCTCGTAGACTTTCCCTAAGCTGTTGAGCAGACTGATGGGTCGATAGCTGCTCGGGAGATTACTGGGTTTTCCCGGTTTACGAATGCCTATTACTATTGCTTCCTTCCATTCGTCGGGGAAGGAGCAACCTAACAGGAGGGCATTGAAAATCAATACTAATAGGTTTATCAGTTGGTCGGGGAGGCACTTGAGTGCTTTGTTGGATATGGAGTCGGGACCTGGGGACTTGCGGGTCTTTAGGTTTTGGATAATGGAACGGACTTCCTCTCCGGTGGTGGGAGTGAGCGGCTCGCTTTCGGGAGCCTTCGCGGATATCCTAGCCGCCGCCATTTCCACTTCCGAGTGGAATTCGGCGTGTTCGGGATGACTGGGATTGTTTGTACATTGTCCCTCAAGACTGTCAGCCAAGCATTCGGCCTTATCGATGTCGTCAAAAGCGACCGGACGGTTTAATCGTATCAATGGAGGTGTAGCTGCACACTGGTCTCCTCTCAGGGATTTCGCCAGTTTCCAGAAAGCCAGGTGACTCGGCGAGATCTCTGAGAGTTTGTTGTCCCAGGCGGACTGACGGTTGAGGCTGAGTTTTTCTCTAACCTCTCTTTGAAGTCGCCGGAGAGTTCTCCGGTTGTCGTCTGTCGGGTATGCGTCATGGGCCCTAGTGGCGGCACGTTTACGTCTGAGTAGGTCGCGCAGGTCGTCCGGTAGTCTCCCACGACCGCGGTCGTCGGGGACTTCCTTGGAGCAACGCTCGAGTGAGTCTGTTATATGTTTCGTAAGGTGGGTAACAGCGAACTTGGCACTATCCACGGAGTCTATCTTGTCAGGAATTAGATCTAGGTGGTCTGAGTTTAGGGACTGGAGTTTCCCGCCTAATTTACTCCAGTCGATTATCGTTTTCGTGGGAGGGGTCGTGGAAGTAGACTGACCTAACTCAGTTAGAACCGGACGGTGGTCCGAGTCTAATTCATGCAGGACTTCTATAGAATGTAACTGGAGAGCTACATTTTTGAAAATGTATATATCTAACACATCTGCTCTGTTTGGATCCCCGTTAGGCGGGTATCTGGTGGGCTCGTTAGGGGCTATCACCTCAAAAGCGAGGTTTGGAAGGCCGTTGAGGCCTTGGAGTATTGTGCCGTTCCGGTTGGTTCGGCGAGAGTTCCATTGGCCGTGTTTGGAGTTGAAGTCTCCGGCCAGTATTACAGAGTCGCCTAGTGCGAGAAGGGTGCGGACGTCTCTTTCGAGTACCCGTTTGGTCGGACTGAGGTATACTGATGCTAGTATGATCGACTGATGGCCGGTCATACCCACCTGACAGACTGAAGCCTCCATGTTAGTGAGCTTTGGGGAATCAAGGGGGGAGCATAGGAGGGCTCTTTTGTAGTAAATGAGCGTGCCGCCTTTTTTGGATGACAGACGGTCATTTCTGATCAAACTGTAATTCGCAATATTGGGATTGCGAATTTGGGGTTTTAAGAAGGATTCTTGTATTAGTAGAATATCTATATCGTGTGCAACTACGAAATCGCGGACTTCGTCCATGTGTCTGATAAGCCCGTCTGCGTTGTACGTGACGAGCTTGAGGGAGTGGGGCTTGGCCCTACCCAGTGAGGGTTTAAGCTTAAAGCCTAGAGATGGCCTGCACCAAACTAGAGTGTTCGAGCAAGGCCATTAATCTGTTTTGAGGATTACTCCTCAGCTTGTTTGCCAAAATTGACAGCTCCGTAGTGTCAATTTTGGTCACTATATCGCAAACGAGTTTCATGTCGTCAATGAAACTCGTTGCTGGAGGGGCGGCTGTAGCTTTAGGAGCGGCAGCTCTTATAGTGGAGCTCACGATGGCGGCAGCGGGTTTCGCTACCGTCTCTTGAGCCGGTTTTGCTGGCACAGCCGGCTCGGACGCCGGTTTCCTGTGCCAGGGGTTTGAAGTGGGGAGAGGCGCGGGGACGAACCTCTCAGCTGGTTTGGGGGCGGTACGGTCCGCCTTTTTACGGGTGGCCCTTCTGCCCCCTCGTTTTGCCCTAAGCGGGACTTTCGGGCAGCCGCGATAGCTCGCGGGGTGCCCTTGGGTCCTGCAGAGGACACAGCTGGGAGGTTCCTCGGACGGAACCGTTCTGGGGCAATCGGCAGTGCCATGGTCGCCCAGGCACTTGACGCACCTTGGTCGTGCGGTGCAGTTGCGCTGCGAGTGGCCGTAAAGTTGGCAGCGATGGCACTGCCCCATTACCCCACGCGTACGCGGCGTTTCTATACGCAGACCCGACAGTCTGCATATCGTTGTTACGTTGAAGACACGTTTGCCTTCAGGACTGAGGTCGAGGACCGCGAGACAAAGTTCATAAGGAACTTTGGTTCTGTGGTGGTACATACGGTGTACCTGTCTGATCGGGAGACCCTGGCTGAGGAGGTCGTTTTTAATATGCTCGATATCGAGCTCTACCGGGAGTCCGCGGATGACGACGCGAAGTTCGCGCTCGTCTTCTAGGGCGTATGTGTGATAGCCGATCTTTTCGGCATCCAAGAGCGTCGTGAGGCGACGGTGGTCCGTTGAGGACGGACATTGTACCATTATGCCCTGGCTTGTGGACCGGGCAGAGGTGAACGGGATGGACGAACTGTCCATGCGCGGGATTAATCGGTTCCACGCGTCTTTTTCCCTAACAAATAGGGGCGGCACCTTCTCCTTCCTCTCCGTCATAGGCGAGTCCTGTGTGGAGTCGGTCTGTTTCGTCGGTTTAGTAGTGGCCTGTGAGGCAGGCTGGGGTTTGGGGATGGGGCGCGGGGCAGGTGCACCTGCGTCGTTGGTGGCCCTTTTGGGCGGGACGGTCTTGGGAGCCTTCAGCTTACGCTTCTGGCTCTTGGATAGGACGGCGGTGAAGCCGTCGTCCTCGTCTGAGGCGGATGACGCCGAGGGGGACGGGGACTTCGAAGCATCGGATGCTTCGGTTTCGTCACCGGACTCTGAGGGAGTCTCGGATTCCGAGTCGGAAGGTTCCTCTACTTCCATGCCGGGAGACACGGAGCGGGAACGTGCTTTAGCCTTTTCCGCAGAGGGGGGAGAAGGTGCTGCCGGGCTGCCACTCTGGCCCTGAGGGGGCGGGAGGGCCTTGGTGAGCTCCACCAAAATGGCGGGGTGGTGCGCCTGAAGGAACGCGAAAATCGCGTCCAGTATCGGTTGCCCCGTGGGGCGCAGGGTGGGGGCCATATTGGCCCGCTAGTGTGGGGGTGGCCTCCCTGCCGGAGGGCAGGGAGGTGTGTACCTAAGAAAAAATCTAGTTCTTAGTCTCTCTCCCTTCGGGGGAAAGAGGTGAGTACCTAAATTAAAAATTAGTGTACTTACGCACGGACGGAACCACCTACGGCAAGTGTTATGCGTGAAGCACCACACTACCTAGTCGAATCACAATATCACTATCACAACCACTTGCACGGGAACGAACGAGACACTAACAGTCCAATGTCTTTATTCACTCGGGCACAAGCTAACGCGGCAGGGGCGTGAGTCAGGCGGGGGGAGCGGCAACCGGATTGCGCTCGACCCAGACATCCGCACGCTACGGCGGCGATCGATGGAATGGGATATTTTGGGTACAGCGGAGAAATAAAACTTGCGGATTGATCTTGATGTGTAGGCGTGCGCGCGCTATCGTGCCGGCGGACGAAGTGACCGATCGGGCCCGGGGGAGGCGGTTTTATGCAGGCCTAGCGCTGCCACCCTTACAACCTTTATTGCGTTACTTAACAATAACAATTATTGTTCTTACAACTATATTACTTACTTATACGTAGTTTTTATAAAGTTAGTATAGTAGACTTATTTTGATAATTATCTTAAATCTAAAGGTTATTAAAAGACTACGGGTTGTATACTTTATTTACGACTAATCTTATCCTATAGCGGTTAACACATTAATTATTAAAACTAATAAATCGTCGTCAACAATTATAGATACATTAATAATAAATCTTTATATTAATTTTAGTTCCGTTATAATTATCATTTATCAACAATTAAATCTAGGTTTTCCATAAATCAAGCCTTTCTGAAAATAAATATGTCAAAAATTTAACCCCTCCTCTTAACAATCGGCGATTAAACGATTAAGCATGATCATATAAAGCGGCATACTTAGGTACTCGCCAATCATCGTCTATGATTGCCTACGATCATCTAAAACGGTGATTATCGGTTTTTCATACACACATCAAAAAGCAATGTCTAGGTGATATCTACGATTGTATGATAATATGAATCATGTGGTCACTTGCACGATCGACCGTGTGGTATCCGGTTGAATAGAATAGACCACTCTCATGTCTTACCGAGGTGTCGTAAAAGGCGACTAAGGTAAGTTGACTCACCGTGTGGTATCCGGTTAAGTAGAATAGACCACCCTCTTTCTTACCGAGGTGTCGTAAAATACGACTAAGATAAGTTGACGTTAGGCAGGCGGCTGGTCGTAAAAACTGTAGCCAAATCATGTGACAACATGTTTATAACATGTTGTGACACGATTATACACAATCACACGATTAGTGATTATCACCGATATCGAAGAGCAGGCAGGCATATATGGCATAAAAGTTCCCGTTTTTCACTATATTACGATTTTAATCTTTTCACGCGGAACCGCTGGCGATTGCTAGTACTACTATAAATGAAAGTTTGCTTGTCTGTTACAGCTACTTCGCTAGAGCTATATTAATGAAATCTGGTAGAATTGAAGGTTATATACGGCGCTAACATATGCTATGGCTAAAAAGCTCGTATTTACCTTGGTCACGGGAAATAGTCAAAGCACATGGGAGTGTAGTAGATGTGTTTACTTTTCGAACGATTTTCCTGAAATACAGCATGTAGGGGTTTTGCGGGAGTAAAATAGATCTAGGTTTAATTAAAAAAAAAAATTATCCCTGTTTTTTTTCATTAAAAATACTAAAATTTATATTGAATTGAATTTTTCTATAAGCTGTCAAGTCATCGTAGCTTATTCAGCAACGGGCAGTCTCGAGAAATGTAAATACCTAGGATCGAACCCCAACTTCATAATTTTTTTTTTCCTTTTTTTTAACAGTTTATTTTTTTTTAGTAAATACTCCTATTTACCGAGCAAGGCTCGGTCAACCGTACTAAGTACCATAAGGTACTTGTATTTACGTAGAATAGTGTTGTACACAGCAAATAAGTGAATTTGACTGGCTCGTTGGCGCAGTGGGTAGTGACCCTGCCTTCAGCTCCGCGGGTCGCGGGTTCGATTCCCGCCGAGGGCCAACATTTTCTAAAAATGAATTTGTTGGTCTTCGAGTCTGGGTGTATATTTGTATTTAGGCATGTATTTCAAATATAATAATATATAATAATAATAAATAATAATCAAAATTATATAAGTATATATTCACCAGTTGTCTGTCTACCATAACACAAGTATTAAGTTACTTACTTTGGGGACGGACGACCATGTGTGTAAGTGTCCCATATATTTATTATTATAAGTGAAGCGTGCAGACCGCCTAAAGTAACTTGAACTTTAGGGATCGTCGTAAAGCTTATCAGCGACCTTAAACAGCTCATAGAGTTTACAGAAAGCTCCCCCCTTGATTGTAAAGAGGTATAAATATTAATATTGTTATAAACACCGACTGGTTGCTTTAATGTAGCGATAAGGAGCTACTTAATACTGTTTCATATTATAACGACTTTTATAAGGGTCCTATAATTTTTGCCAGTGATTGTGAACTCCCCTAGATATATCACCTTAATAAGGTTAGACAGTTTTAATGGTTCATTTATTTATTAACTCGCAGTATAAAGTCATATATATATCCTCCTGCCCTTATCCCACTCTAAGTGGGGTCGGCACAACATGTTAAAAACATGTTGTAACATGATTTGGCTGCGTTTTTACGACCGGTCACCTGCCTGACGTCAACTAACCTTAGTCGTATTTTACGATACCTCGGTACCGAATACCACACGGCGGGTCGACTTCCCATAGTCGCCTGTTACGACACCTCGGTAAGAAATGAGGGTGGTACTATTCTACTTAGCCGGATACCACACGGCTAGTATAAAGTCATACTCATTTTATAAATGCGAAAGTCTGTCTGTCAGTTACGATTTCAACGTTCAACAATAATTATGAATTTGGCAGAATTAAAGCTTACATACCTCGGTCACATATATAGTCTACATATATTATAAAACAAAGTCAAAGCTGTCTGTCCGTATATAACCGTTTTTCTCAAAATCTACTTAACAGATTTTTGTACGGTTTTTACTAAAGCCTAATCCCGCCCTAATACCCCCCTAATCCCACTCTAAGCGGTGTCGGCACAACATGTTATAAACATGTTGTCACATGATCTGGCTACGTATTTTACGACCGGCCGCCTGCCTGACGTCAACTTATCTTAGTCGTATTTTACGACACATCGGTAAGAAATGAGGGTGGTCTATTCTACTCAGCCGGGTACCACACGGCGGGTCGACTTACCTTAGTCGCCTTTTACGACACCTCGGTAAGAAATGAGGGTGGTCTATTCTACTCAGCCGGGTACCACACGGCGGGTCGACTTACCTTAGTCGCCTTTTACGACACCTCGGTAAGAAATGAGGGTGGTCTATTCTACTCAGCCGGGTACCACACGGCGGGTCGACTTACCTTAGTCGCCTTTTACGACACCTCGGTAAGAAATGACGGTGGTCTATTCTACTCAGCCGGGTAAAACACGGCGGGTCGACTTACCTTAGTCGCCTTTTACGACACCTCGGTAAGAGCGTGGTACTATTCTATTCCGCCGGATGAAGCTTCTATCTGGATCCAATTTGAATCCTAAGATCAACAACAACAAATAAATAAATAGTTAAAATTAAAAAAAAATAAAGGTTTCGGGACAAGAAAAACACATATTACAATGTGCATCATTGAGGGTACTTAAACGCTTAAGTTTACGCGAACGAAGTCGCGCATACCACTAGTGCGATATAAAGAAGTGAGATAATCACTTATTTGTATTTCACTTAGTTGTAGATGAAAATAGAGTTATTTACCATTTACTCTAAAATAATAGACTGCGCACAATTTCGCATAAATCTGCTAAACCGTTAGGTCGTTAATGTGATATAAACAAATGGACAGACTCCCAAAATTTCACCTTTATGTTACTGAAAATCGATTTTAAAAAGTCATTTTTTTTAAATCAAAACCTTTATTTAAAACGTTTCAACGAACTCTTTGTTATTGCTCTGAAATAGAAGGACAATAAGAGAAACAGTTTTATGCAATAAACTGTGTACATTTCAATACGTCCATCCAAAGAGACCGGTTCAACCACGACTCTTAAACGATAGTCAAATTTAAATTCAAATTCAAAATATTCTTTATTCAAATAAACTTGTAAACAAGTGCTTTTGAATCGTCAACTCTGCTGCTGGTTCGGAAAGCTGTTCCTACCGAGAAGAGCCAGCAAGAAACTCGGCGGTTGCTCTTTTAAAAATATAATTCTTAATACTATTTACATTATGTCGTTACTGTATTGTACAGGCTCAAAGAGAGCTCTATCCACACATTCTTATCTTCTAAATAATCCTCAAGAGTATAGTAGGCTTTCTGTATCAGCCTCTTTTTAACAGTGTTTTTAAACTGCTGTAATGGTAAAGCTGGAATTGATTGCGGAATTTTATTATAGAGACTTTCAGTCGGAATTTCAGTCTAGTCTAGATCTAGACTTGCCATTACACAAGTTCAGAAATTATCTTAAAACAATGCTACTAAAATTGCTGCTACGTAAAAGATACTATAATTGAAGATTATTTGAATAGTAGCATATTTCAACTGCACTCAATTACGTAATCAATATGGAATCAATCATATAATTTAATAATAATAATCATTTATTCAGATATGATACAAACAGATACTTAAACTAATAATAAACTGTCTGTAACACCTGTTAACGCACACTATATACAAGAACACGATATAATAGGAATACCACAATTCCCGTTCCGAGATGCACTTCTCTTGAATGACGAATAAAGTCTGACTGTCACTGAAACGTTTTATCAATAGGAAGACTCAACCGGAAACAACACTTCACAGTGTTGGTACTATTTTAATCAAAAAGGGCGCGATACTCTTGTTTCATGACTGTGTTGCTATAAAATACAAAGCGGAAGTCAATGACGACAACACACCATACTGAATGGGTACAATTTTATGTTTTTTAAAAGATTATTTTCCGAGTTTCTTATTGGTTCTTCTCGGTAGAACAAACTTCCAAATCAGTGGTAGCTTCTTTAAATTGACGATTACTGAAAACAGACTATTTGAATATAGAATTTAAATATACTTATGGAATTCGCTTTGTTGGATTACATAACCAATTAAATATTTACAAGCACAATGATAGTTGCTGATATATAATTGCAGTTTTTGTGATCTGATGAAACTTTCTGTTGTAAGATTTTGGAAAAGGAAATAGAACAAGGCACTAACACGTACAAAGGCCCTGTGGATGGCCTTAGATAAACATAAATAGACACAGCAAATCGCTGGATTAAAGTGACAAGTGTCTGATATGATAAGGAAGGAATTAATAATAATAATAGAGAGCAGAGTTTTCACAAATTCTGCATGTATCAGTTATGAGAACGAACAGTACACTCTACATTTAGCATTAGTTTTGTATTATGAACCTCCGCAAAGTAACGCCTAATTCTATAAACTATAAAAGGTTTCAATCTTGCCACGCGGTTGAAGCCAATGACGATTGCTAGTGTAAAATATATTTATCTATTGATTAACCTAAACTATGGTTTATGGTTTGATGGGTTGGGCCTTTAGCACACATTTTATTCCGCTTCCAATACTGTCGCCACGTTCTGATATTCCATTTTCCGAGCATCCGGTACTTAAATAAATATCCTCCTGCCCTTATCCCACTCTAAGTGAGGTCGGCACAACATGTTATAAACATGCTGTAACATGATTTGGCTGCGTTTTTACGACCGGCCGCCTGCCTGACGTCAACTTACCTCTGTCGTATTTTACGACACCTCGGTAAGAAGGAGGGTGGTATATTCTACTAAACCGGATACCACACGGCGGGCCGACTTACCTTAGTCGCCTTTTACGACAACTCGGTAAGAAATAAGATTAGTCTCTTCTACTCAGCCGGATACCACACGGCGGGTCGACTTACCTTAGTCGCCTATTACGACACCTCGGTAAGAAATGAGGGTGGTACTATTCTATTCAGCCGGATACCACACGGCGTTGAGATATATAGATTAAACATAAAACAAATCTATTAATTAACCTAAACTATGGTTTATAGTTTGATGGGTTGGGCCTTTAGCACACATTTTATTCCGCTTCCAATACTGTCGCCACGTTCTGATATTCCATTTTCCAAGCATCCTGTACCTAAATATTCAGTATATAACATCCTTGAGAACGTCTCATAAATCTAAGCTAAAACTAAGATGAAGCCTGTGTTTATTTTGATTATTATCTATTGAATCGTTTATTATTAAAACATTCCAGTATAAATTTAGTTCAACGAGGGTATTTGTGAAAATATTTTGTTTTGGCGTTTCTCCTGCCCTTATCCCACTACAAGTGGGGTAGGCACAACATATTATAACAATGTTGTCACAAGAGTTGGCCAGGTATTTTACGACCGGCTTCATCCCTGACGTCAACTTACTTAAGTCGCCTTTTGTGACACCTCGGTAAGAAAGTGGTCTATTCTACTCTGCCGGATACCTCACGGCGGGTTAACTTAGCTTAGTCGCCTTTTACGACACCTCGATAAGAAATGAGGGTGGTCTATTCTACTCAACCTGATATCACACGGCGGGTCAACTTACCTTAATCGCCTTTTACGACACCTCTGTAAGAAATGAGGGTCGTCTATCCTACTCAACTTGATACCACACGGCGAATCGACTTACTTTAGTCGCCTTTTACGACACCTCGGTAAGAAATAAGGGTAGTCTATTCTACTCAATCGGATACCACACGGCGGGTCGACTTACTTTAGTCGCCTTTTACGACATCTCGGTAAGAAGGTGGTCTATTTTACTCAACCGAATACCACAGGGCGGGTCAACTTAGCTTAGTCGCCTTTTACGACACCTCGATAAGAAATGAGGGTGGTCTATTCTACTCAACCTGATATCACACGGCGGGTCAACTTACCTTAATCGCCTTTTACGACACCTCTGTAAGAAATGAGGGTCGTCTATCCTACTCAACTTGATACCACACGGCGAATCGACTTACTTTAGTCGCCTTTTACGACACCTCGGTAAGAAATAAGGGTAGTCTATTCTACTCAATCGGATACCACACGGCGGGTCGACTTACTTTAGTCGCCTTTTACGACATCTCGGTAAGAAGGTAGTCTATTTTACTCAACCGAATACCACAGGGCGGGTCAACTTAGCTTAGTCGCCTTTTACGACACCTCGGTAAGAAATGAGGGTGGTCTATTCTACTCAATCTGATATCACACGGCGGATCAACTTACCCTAATCGCCTTTTACGACACCTCTGTAAGAAATGAGGGTCGTCTATTCTACTCAACTTGATACCACACGGCGAATCGACTTACTTTAGTCGCCTTTTACGACATCTCGGTAAGAAATAAGGGTAGTCTGTTCTACTCAATCGGATACCACACGGCGGGTCAACATAATTTAGTCGCCTTTATTTATTTCTTTTTATACATATAGTTATAAAAGAGAAAGAAAAAGTAAAAAAGCAAATGTACAAGGCGGACTTATCCCTAAAAGGGATCTCTTTCAGTCAGTCTTTGAGTGACCTAATACCATACGGCGGGTCAACTTACCTTAGTCGTTTTTACGACACCTCGGCAGAAAATTATAATAGTCAGTCTACTCAGCACCAAGTTGTAAAATGCAACTCAAATCAAATCAAAATATCTTTATTCAAATAAGCTCTTACAAGCACTTTTGAATCGTCAAGGATCAATATGATTAATGAAGCTACAACTGGTTCCGAACGTTGCTCTTACTGAGAAGAACCAGAAAGAAACTCAACGGTCAATCTTTTAAATATTTTTAATTTTACATTATTAAACCGCAGTCTTGTATGAAGCTGAAAGGATTTTCAAATCCAGGCTTTTTTATCATCCAAATAATCTTCAATTTTGTAATATGCTTTACGTACAAGCATATCTCTTATACTTAATTTAAGCCTTTCTGTAGACTGATCTAGTATTGATTGCGGAATTTTATTGTAAAAGCGAATACTGAGACCATCGAATGAGTTGCTAACTCTGCTGAGTCGCGACACAGGTATAACAAGTTTTTTGTGACCTCTCGTATGTCTATGATATACATCAAATTTCGTCTTATACATATGAATATTTTTCCGTTCGAATAAAATATTACTATATATATATTGTGATGCTACAGTAAGTATGCCTATTTCTTTGAACTTTTCGCGAAGGGACTCACGTTGCTTCATATTATAAATAGCCCGTATGGCTCTTTTTTGAGCAACAAAAATCTTTATCAAATCAAATCAAAAATCTTAATCAAAGCTGAGTTAGTCTAATGGTAACACACTACTTACTACTTACTTTACTTACTATTAATAAATCACCTTGATCACCCAGATACTGAAATATTAGTGAAAAAATGCCATGAATTGGCAAACTTATACGTACAAGAAGGAACGCTAAAAGGTCCTATTAGAAGGAATTCTAAACAGACAATTTGCGAAAACGGCTGACATTTTATTTGTACTGTAATTGAATTTGCGCGGCAAGCAGTCTGTCGAGAATTCTTGTCTATTCTTGCTTATATTTTTGGGTGCTTTTGTTAATGAAATTGTGATTTAAAATTGCTGTTCTTTTTTATTTTATCATGACAGGTGTGAAATGTTTTCAATCATTTTTGTAAAAAACTCAAATTCGAACCCAGTAAAAATGACCAGTCATTTCTTACCGAGGTGCCGTAAATGGTAAGGTAAGTTGACCCACCGTGTGGTATCCGGTAGAATAGACAAACCTCATTTGATACCGAGGCGTCGTAAAAGGCGACTGAGGTAAATTGACACTAGGCAGGCGGTCATAAAATATCTAGCCAAAACATGTAGCAATATGTTTAAAACATGTTATCTCAACCCCTCTTAGAGTGGGATAAGGCCATGAAAATGATGAAGACTTACCTTCTCATTACAACTTAACAGGCTAAAGTAAAAGCGTACACCAAAACAAACGTCTTACGTACTATTGTAAATCGCAAAGTTGGAACCGTAAGCTTGTTTGACTTTGAGAGATTCGCAAATTTCGTCCGTCCGTCAACGGACAACAATTCCGTCAACTTTGAGAGATTCGCAAATTTCTGGATCGATATTTGTATATTAGAAGGGAAAACTTTATCAACCCTTATACATCCCGTATGGTCTAGTGGCTAGGATACTTGGCTTTCACCCAGGAGGCTCGGGTTCGATTCCCGGTGCGGGAATACTTTTTATACACAATTATTGTTTTTTATTATTTTTAAATGTATTTTGATAATAATTTAAACACAATTCTAGCAATAAATGTTGTTTTTTGAATTTTTGTCAACGTTTACGTACAACTTGGGTTGTATGGGGGAGACTCACCCCTACCCTACTAACTACCCTCCCCCATGGTATAAAGTTAACATCGCTCGCCCACTGTGTGCCTCCCTTTACTAACCAATGGGGCTATCGCAACCGAATGTTTACTAAAATACCATTTATACATAGCGATAAAACGCCGTGTGGTATCCGGCTAAATAGAGTAGACCACCCTCATTTCTTACCGAGATGTCATTAAGGATGAGTAAGGTAAGTTGACGTGCTGTTGTATGCGGTTAAGTAGAATAGACAGCCCTCATTTCTTAATGAGGTGTTGTAAAATACGACTAAGGTAAGTTAACGTAGCAGGCGACCAGTCGTTGAATACAAAGCATGTTACAGCATGTTTATAACATATTGTGCTGATCCTATTTAGAGTGGGATAAGGGCACGAGAATGATGATCTTAGAATTTATAGTAAACTTTAAACTAACGCATTCAAAAATACAAGAAATGGGAAAATTAAAAACAGACTAAGCTATGGTAACGCGTGACTTGTTTAGCGAGTTTTAAATCAAATCGAATCAAATCATCTTTATTTGCAGATTATGGGTAGGTACACGAAAAATCATAAAATACCCAAAATATTCTCATTAAATCAGGTCAAAAAATTGTGCCCATAAACTCCACGCCAACGAAATTTGGGCGGCAAAGAATCATTCAAGCTGAGCAAACAATTTTCGCATTGCACGGAGAATAAATTGTGAATTTTCCCTGCGGTGTCCAAATCTTTAGTGATAACAAAATGAGTTTTTTCGATATTAAGAATTAATACTTTCTATTACAGTCATTGAACAAAAATTGATTTTTAACTTAAGACCATCATCATTATAATTCTCCTACCCTTATCCCTCTCTAAGTGGGGTCGGCACAACATGATTGTTTAATAACTAAATGTAACTAGTCATAAGAATTATATTTTTAAAAGAGAACCGCCGAGTTTCTTGCTGGCTCTTCTCGGTAGGAACAGCTTTCCGAACCAACAGTAGAGTTGACGATTCAAAAGCACTCGTTTACAAGTTTATTTGAATAAAGAATATTTTGAATTTGAATTTGAATTTGACCGCGGTGATCTTCAAGTGAATCTCTTATATGTAATTTTCTTATATAGAAGATATAAAAAAGATAAAATTTGAAAAAAAAAAGGAAGAAATAATGGGGACGGGACTAGATCCGGGGAAATTGAAGCACTTGTTTACAAGTTTATTTGAATAAAGAATATTTTGAATTTGAATTTGAATTTATGTTATAAGCGTGTTACATGAATTGGCTAGGTAATTTACAACCGGACGTCAACTTACCTTATACGACACATCGGTAAGAATTCAGGGTGGTCTATCTACTCAACCGGATACAACACGGTAGGTCAACCTTACCTTAGTCTTTTTCTCTTCTTTTAGATCTTTAATCTTTAGAATAGACCACCCTCATTTCTTACCGAGGGGTTGTGAAATGTAACTAAAGCTTAGAGCTAGTAGCAAGTCCAAAATTTAATAATGTTTAAGTTTGTGTATATAACATGTGCCCGGATAGCTCAGTCGGTAGAGCATTGGACTTTTAATCCAAGGGTCCAGGGTTCAAGTCCCTGTCCGGGCGACAGATTTTTTTAATACAAAATAATAAATTTACTATAAATAAATTTTAGCCTTATCTTCTGTAATACGTTGGACTAAAATTATTTTAAATGTAACAAGTTTTTATACTTACTTATTATTCTAATAATAAAGTAGCGGCCTATTACTATCCCACTACTAGGAGTAGGCCTCTTTTTATGGAGAGAGGGGTTTGAGCTAAGACCTACCATGCTGCTCCAATGCGGATTGGTAGGTTACACATATCCCCAGAATTCTGAAGAGATATACAGGTTTCCTCACGATGTTTTCCTTCAGCGAAAAGCATGTGATAAATTGCAATTAACAATTAGACACATAAGTTTTAATAGAAAAATTCATTGGTGCCTGCCAGGGTTGAACTCGTGACCATCTTGAAAGAGTCGCACGGTAACACCGCTGGGCTATCACAGCTTTTTAATCTCATATGTAGATACATAAATATTTTCGGCGCCTTCATTCTTTTTTAATTTTTTAAATAATTTCTTCTTATATTCCGATTTTCAAATCATTTTTATATTTTTCTTTTTATATTAAAAAAATTAAAACAGTGACCTCCTCGAAAGAGTCGCACGTTCTGCCGCTGGGCTGTCACATCTTGAATAAAAAACCTTTTAAAAAATACAGCCAAAATACCAATTCTAAGCCATCATACAATAGAATATCTTTACAATAATATTTCCAAATTTTCCACGGTAGACAACTCACAAGGAAATTCAATTTTATACGTGGCAGCCAAATATAGTGTGGAAACTATTTTGACATTTAAATATAAAAAATTTTGAAATCTGAAATAGTCAAATAACATTTCCGTAGTTGTTTAGCGAAAGTGGTATTCTATTATAGTAATAAGGAAGTAAACGTTTCCAACTTCAATTTTCTACTCGTGTTTGGAGGCAAAAATAATGGTGGGGGTTGAACTATTTGTGTATGCGCCGTGTGGTATCCAGCTGAATAGATTAGTACCACCCTCATTTCTCACCGAGGTGGCGTAAAAGGCGTCTAAGGTAAGACGACCCGCCGTGTGGTATCCGGTTGAGCACAATAGACTACCCTCATTTCTTACCGAGGTGTCGTAAAAGGCGACTAAGGTAAGACGACCCGCCGTGTGATATCCGGCTGAGTAAAATAGACCACCCTCGTTCTTATCGAGGTGTCTTAAAATACGATTAAGGTAAGTTGACGTAAGGCAGGCGGCCGGTCATAAAATACGTAGCCAAATTATGTGACAACATGTTGTCACATAATTTGGCTACGTACTGCACTTAGAGTGACCTAGAGGACTACGTACTGCACTTAGAGTGACCTAGAGGACTACGTACTGCACTTAGAGTGACCTAGAGGACTACGTACTGCACTTAGAGTGACCTAGAGGACTACGTACTGCACTTAGAGTGACCTAGAGGACTACGTACTGCACTTAGAGTGACCTAGAGGACTACGTACTGCACTTAGAGTGACCTAGAGGACTACGTACTGCACTTAGAGTGACTTAGAGGACTACGTACTGCACTTAGAGTGACTTAGAGGACTACGTACTGCACTTAGAGTGACCTAGAGGACTACGTACTGCACTTAGAGTGACCTAGAGGACTACGTACTGCACTTAGAGTGACTTAGAGGACTACGTACTGCACTTAGAGTGACCTAGAGGACTACGTACTGCACTTAGAGTGACTTAGGGGACTACGTACTGCACTTAGAGTGACTTAGGGGACTACGTACTGCACTTAGAGTGACCTAGAGGACTACGTACTGCACTTAGAGTGACCTAGAGGACTACGTACTGCACTTAGAGTGACCTAGAGGACTACGTACTGCACTTAGAGTGACTTAGGGGACTACGTACTGCACTTAGAGTGACCTAGAGGACTACGTACTGCACTTAGAGTGACCTAGAGGACTACGTACTGCACTTAGAGTGACCTAGAGGACTACGTACTGCACTTAGAGTGACTTAGGGGACTACGTACTGCACTTAGAGTGACCTAGAGGACTACGTACTGCACTTAGAGTGACTTAGGGGACTACGTACTGCACTTAGAGTGACCTAGAGGACTACGTACTGCACTTAGAGTGACCTAGAGGACTACGTACTGCACTTAGAGTGACTTAGGGGACTACGTACTGCACTTAGAGTGACCTAGAGGACTACGTACTGCACTTAGAGTGACCTAGAGGACTACGTACTGCACTTAGAGTGACCTAGAGGACTACGTACTGCACTTAGAGTGACCTAGAGGACTACGTGCCCCGTGGGATAAGGGCAGAAGGATGTTGAACTATTTGTATATAATACTGCGTCGCTGTGCGTCGATTGTCTTGGATACCCGATGATGCTTCGTTCACGGAGTGAAAAGATCGTTGATATTGTCGTAGTGCTTGTGATACGTGCGGTTACTTATCCTGCATGTATACGGTATGAGAAGGGTTTTTGCTTCCTACACTTAACATTATATAGATTTTCTTAACAAACGCGGATTATAACAAAATAAATCATAACATTCGTAACATGCAAGCTATAAAATTCCCAGTTACTGTTATTAAAGCCTCGTGCAATTGCCTTCGATTATTACGAGATTTTTACACAAAATAATACTGTCTGTCTGTAACAGCACAAAGAATTCGCAGCAAGCAATACTGAGAATTTGGCATTATTAAAGCTTTTATAACGGGATAACATATAGGATACAACTATTATATAACTATGGGATATAAACTATAGGATATAACTAACATTTAGGATATAATTATTTTCTTCGGAAAGAGGAAAAGAACAACATACTATATAATTGAGGATACTTTAATATAAAATTGACGCGAACAAACTAGCATGTCCTACTAGTCCTACAAATCCTAATCCTAATAATATTATAAATGCGAAAGTTTATGAGTAAAGATGTATGTTTGTTACTCTATCACGGCGAATCCGCTGAACCAATATCGATGAAATTTATTGGCACAATTTGGCACAATTATTCCTTATACACCGAAATAACATATAGGCTATAGAAGTCTTGTTAATTCTACAGGAATAGGATGGTATAACGCCATCTATTATCGGCCTATCACACGACAACAGTCCACGCGAACGAATCATCATCCTCCTGCCCTTGTCCCACTCTAAGTGGGGTCGGCACAACATGTTATAAACATCCTGCCACATGATTTGGCTGCGTTTTTACGACCGGCCGCCTGCCTGACGTCAACATACTTAAGTCATATTTTACGACACCTCGGTAAGACAGAGGGTGGTCTATTCTACTAAAGCGGATACCAGACGGTGGGTCATCTTAACTTAGACTCCTTTTACGACACCTCGGTAAGAAAGAGGGTGGTCTATTCTACTCAGCCGGATACCACACGGCGGGTCGACTTACCTTAGTCGCCTTTTAAGACACCTCGGTAAGAAATGAGGGTGGTACTAATCTATTCAGCTGGATACCACACGGCGCATACACAAATAGTTCAACCCCCACCATTATTTTTGCCTCCAAACACGAGTACTAGTCTTACAAACTTAGTCGAAGTACGTGAACGAAGTCACGGGGAAAAGCTAGTGATATATATATATATATATAAGCGCAGTATTTGCGGTTTGCAATCACCGTTTTGTTTGTTCGCAATTGTTTTAATAGCGAAATCCATTTATGCTTTGACCGCAAGTAAAATTTAATAAACATTTTTGTTATTACCATAATTATGTGGCTATGTTATTTGGTTTTATAAATTATTACCTGCCTAACCTTGCTCGGTAATTTTTTGAAAAATATTTAAAAAAAAATTAAAAAGAAAGAAGGCGCCTATGATATATGGAATTCGAAACCGGGTTGTAAACATTTTTGTTCTATGCGTTACCCATCAGCTATCACATTATGTTTGACAGCCAAAAATATACTTTGTTTTCAATTCTACATTTAAAATTTTTTTAATGCCGAAAAACAGGGATAAAACGAGATTTTGAAAAATAAAACCACCCCACCTTTTTCTGACTCCTAACACCCTACATACTGAATATCAGGAAAATCGTTGGAGACATGATTTGGCTTTGTATTTTATTACCGGCTGCCTGCCTGACGTCAAGTTACCTTAGTTGCATTTTACGAAACTTCGGTAAAAAAGAGGGTGGTCTATTCTACTCAATCGAATACCACTCGGTGGGTTAACTTAACTTAGTCGCCTTTTATGACACCTCGGTAAGAAATGAGAGTGGTTTATTCTACTCAGCCGGATACCACACGGTGGGTTAACTTACCTTAGTCGCCTTTTACAACACCTCGGTAAGAAATGAGGGTGGTACTATTCTATTCAGCCGGATACCACACGGCGTAATTAAAAAAATAATTATTATGTATTCTTCTGTTAACTAGACCTGTCAACAGAAAGGTTAAGTTAAGTATTAGATATGTACGTAAAGCATATTACAAAATTGAAGATTATTTGGATGATAAAAATGTCTGGATTTGAAAATCCTTTCAGCTTCATACAAGACTGCGATTTAATAATGTAAAATAGAAAATGTTTTAAAGATTGACCGCCGAGTTTCTTTCTGTTTCTTCTCGGTAAGAGCAACATTCCGAACCAGTTGTAGCTTCATTAATCATATTGATCCTTGACGATTCAAAAGTGCTTGAAAAAGCTGGAATAAGGATTATTTTGATTTGGACTATGCAATTCAAATTTTTACAGGAATGCTATAAATTTTTAGTATAATATGTGGCCCGGATAGCTCAGTCGGTAGAGCATTGGACTTTTAATCCAAGGGTCCAGGGTTCAAGTCCCTGTCCGGGCGGACATTTTTTTTAAGCTTCATGTAGATTTAGGACTTAATTTATTTTATTAACTAGATTTTGTAATATTCATTATTAAATCTGTTCAAATAAAAGAATTTTTAATATATTAAATATGAAAAAAAAAATTAAATCCATTGACAGACGTCTATCTGTACACGTTAAGAAAATATTATTGCAATTTTTATAATAAATAAATATATGGGACACTTACACACACGGTCGTCCGTCTCCAAAGTAAATAACTTAATACTTGAGTTATGGTAGACAGACAACTGGTGAATATATACTTATATAATTTTGAAATACATACCTAAATACAAATATACACCCAGAGTCCAACAATTTCATTTATATTTATACCAACAAATTCATTTATAGAAAATGTTGGCCCTCGGCGGGAATCGAACCCGCGACCCGCGGAGCTAAACGCAGTGTCACTACGCACTGCGCCAACGGGCTAGTCAAACAATATTATGTTTCCCGTGTTTAAATTCCTATAAAAAAAAATCCTTAAAAAAAATTGAATTTTTAAAAAAGTTACCGAATAAAGCTCAGCCACCAGAATTAATATTAGGTAGGTAATATTAATATTAATGAAATATGAAATATAAATGTAATATCAAAACAACCGTCGCCCGAACAGGGACTCGAACCCTGGACCCTTGGATCATGAGTCCAATGCTCTGCCAGCTGGAGCTATCCGGGCTGTTACGTAACTGATGAATTTTACGAATACTTAATAAAATATATCGTACTATTTTTAACAATAGTCAACAAATAAACTTTCCAATCATTTTTTTTGTCAGGAAAACCCATTATGGGTCATCACCGATGGGGACGAGCGGTATGTCGGACTCGCACCGACTAAAAACCTGACAGTACTCCACCACGCTGCTGGTGACGGGGACAGGGTACCGTTGTACACATTGCCCCCATCCCCGCCAGCAGCAATTCTGTACCCCAGAGTGAACCACCTCTCGGTCGGGGCCTCTCTAAAAGTGTCCCCTCCCGCTAATCGATGCATCGGGAGCACCAAATGCATCAACCGCTTTGGGGACCTTTTCAGGTGGGCGTCCGATAAACCAATCATTTACTTAATTTTTGACAGCTAAGGTAGTGATGCCCATATTGCATGTCTGACTAGATTTTTAAATCAATTCTTTTCACTTACTGCCGTGTGGTATCCTTCTGAATAGAATAGACCACTCAAATTTAACTTATCGAAGTATCATAAAAGGTGACTAAGTAAGTCGATCCGCCGTATGGTATCCAGCTGAGTAGAATAGACCACCCTTATTTCTTACCAAGGTATAAAAGGCGACTAAGGTAAGTTGACTCGCTGTATCCGGCTGTGTAGAATAGTCCATCCCCATTTCTTACCAAGGTGGCCAAAAAGGCGACTAAGTTGACCCGCCGTATGGTATCCGTTTGTGTAAAATAGACCACCCTTACAAAATAATGTCTTACATTCGTTAAAACAAATTAAATATAAAAACATCCTAAGGCAAAATTTAAAGCTTTCCTGGTGTGCGCTGAGTAAACGGTAATAGTTATTCAAAAATCATGTATTATATAAAAATATCCTAAGCAGAGTGTGAGACAAAATCAAAAAGCAAGCGATTCCGTTACGGTGTTTTGTTTATTTTTGAAAAATTATTAGCTTCTCACAGGTCGTTATTCCAGAGTCAGTAATAATTAAATTTCCAACCAAATAAATCTTCTCGGCAGATGCTCTAAAATTGGCTGTCTCGGCTAATTGAATAATTGCCGGGTTCAGTAGTGTGTTACAGTTCGTACGGGACGTTCAGACATTTGGGAATTTGAAATAAAAAAAAATGAAAAATATTTATTCCACAAAGGTGCTAACAGTACATTAACAAATTAAACAAAAGCTAAATAAATATTAATAAATAAATAAATGTCCGTAGCACAATGCAGAATAGGCTTTAGACTCAGCATAATACTGTGTGCCCCGGCAGGAAGCACACAGAACTGATTTTCAGCTAAAGCCTATTGAGGTTTCTTAAATTTCTAATCTATCCTGCTAATATTATAAATGCAAAAGTTTGTGAGTATGGATGTATATTTGTTACTCTTTCACGTCGCTAAACCACTATCGATGAAATTTGTCACATTTATTCCTTATACGCTGGGATAAAATATAGGCTATAGAAATTGTGCATTCTTCACTAAATAGATGACAATGAAAAGCGCTAAAAGCTATCTATTTTTTTATCACGCGACAATAGTCCACGCGAACGATTTCGCGGGTAAAAGCTATATTATACGTGTGAAAGTTTGTGAGTATGAAGTAAGTTTATTACACTTTGACGGAGAATCCGCTGAACCATTATCGATGAAATTTGGAACAGTTATTCCTTATACATCGAAATAATAAATTGGCTATAGAAATCCTGTTGATTCAACAGAAAATGGAAGACATTGAAAAGCGTCATCAACCTATCACGCCACAACAGTCAAACACGCAAACGAAGTTGCGGGTAAAAGCTATTGGTTATATAATTTTTTTTACTAAAAATGGGACAATTACATACACGGTCGTCAGTAAGCTAGGACACAACTGGTAAATAAAAAGATATATAATTTAAAATACCTACCTTAAATACATAACAATCTTCGCTGAGTAATGCCTAATTCTATAAATTACATAAATATCTGAGTATGGAAGCAACATTGTAATTAGAAAATGGTGGGTCTCATTGGGAATCGAACCTGCACCCATAGAGCTGAAAGTAGGATGACAGTCACCTGCACCAACGGGCCAATTACTATGTAACTCTGATCGCTTGAGTGAAGCGTCATTTTGTGTTATTTTAATATTTTTGACAATTATGTCATTCTAAAGATTGTCTCAAAATTGCAATAAAATCGATCCAGCCGTTTCGGAGTCTAAAGACATACAGACACACATTTTTATATAAGATATCTGCTGATATCTAAGTGGGGTCGGCACAACATGTTACAAACATGGTGTCATATGATTTGGCTACGTATTTTACGACCGGCCGCCTGCCTGACGTCAACTTACCCTAGTTTATTATATTATATATTAGATTATAGACATTTCATGTTATGTCTTAATTGAATTCAAACTCCAGCACAGTATTGTCTCCCTTATTAAATACATTTAACCGATTTTACTCCAAAAATTCTTAGGACCGATTCAATTATGTCATTTTGGTGGAATTTAGTGACTTATAATTTCAAAATATTTTGGAAGCATAGTTTATGTATAGAAAACGCGTGTGGTATCCGGCTGAATAGTACCACCCTCATTTCTTACTGAGGTGTCGTAAAATACGACTTAGGTAAGTCGACCCGCCGTGCGGTATCCGGTTGAGTAGAATAGACCACCCTCTTTCTTACTGAGGTGTCGTATTTTCCGAAAGAGGGTTAGTCCTAAATATATTTGTATAATTAATGAGTTACGTAACAGCCCGGATAGCTCAAGATGGCAGAGCATTGGACTGAAGATCCGAAGGTCCAGGGTTCAAGTCCCTGTTCGGGCGATAATTTTCTTTATAAACACATTCATTTTTATTTAAATTAATATCACGTTATAATCTCATGTCTTATTAAATAAATAAAATTGTTGTTTAAAAGTTGTTTTATTTATTACTTTGTCTCACTTTATCATTATCATCATTCTCCTGCCCTTATTCCACTCTAAGTGGGGTCGGCACAACGTGTTTTGACGATGTTGTGATGTGATTTGGTTGGGTATTTACCGATCGCGCGCCTATCTTACGTCAACTTACCTTAGTCGCCTTTTACGACACCGCGGTACGAAATGAGAGTGGTCTATTCTACTCAATTCCATACCACACGGTGGGTCGACGTACCTTAGTCACCTTTTACGATATCTCAGTAAGAAATGGCAGGTCGACTTAGCTTTGTCGCCTTTTACGACAACTCGGTAAGAAAAGCGAGTGGTACTATTCTATTCAGCCGGATACCACACGGCGTATTAAAGATATTATATACAAATCAGGATAATCCGTCGAAAAGTTTATTGAACCGTGCAAAAATATACATCGCAATTTAAATCTAAATGTAAATCAAAATACAATTTATCGCCCACCCTCGCTTTGAGCGAGTCGCTTAACGGCGAATACATCCGCTTAATGCCAAATCGCTTGTCGTTAACAAGCAGCGATAAGGTAAACATTAGACATGATGATTTTGTTGATTGAAGCTATATTTATTCCGCCATCTTGTGTTAGAATTCTACACTTAAAATTAAGATTTTAAGGATATTGTCCATACGTAACAAATAAGGGTGGTTAAATTTGAAAGGCCGATGTTGAATGTGAACCACACCTAAATGTCAAGTTTTTTTCTGCATTTTTTTTATATTTCGCAATTTCAGACTAACTCAATTTGAACCATGGAAAGATACACAATCGAGAAACGCGTTATAGTTATTCAGGCTTATTATGAAAATTGGCGTTCAAATCAAAATGCATATCGTGTACTTCGCGATTTTTTTTTCGATCAATTTAATCGTCCAAATGTGCGTACAATCGGAAAAATTGTGCAATAATTTTAACAAACTGGGTCTGTAGGAGGCCCGAATTGGAAGATATGGATGTGGATGATTTTAACAGGACGGTGCCTCTTGCCACACAGCTAACGAAACAATGGCTCTTTTGCACGACAACTTTAATGGCCGTGTTATCTCACGTGGTGGCGATGTCAATTGGCCGGCAAGATCATGTGATTTGACACCGTTGGACTTCTTTTTTTGGGATTATTTGAAAAAAAAGGTGTACGTCGATAAGCCAGCAATAATTCAAGAGCTAAAGGATGAGATAATTCGGCTCATTAACGGCATAGAACCTTAATTATGCCTCAGCGTCATCGAAAATTTGGACCATCGGATAAAGGCCGAGGTCGCGGCGGCCATTTGGCCGATATTTTGTTTCATACATAATTGAGCCATACTATATTATCATAATAATAAGAAATAACAATCATTTCCTATATAATTTGTGTTTTATTCAAAATCAACACCGGCCCTTGAAATTTAACCACCCTTTAGCAACACTTTTGTTTGCGGGGAGTACCTATATTGAAAGGATGGAACAATACTTTCTCGCAAACGATGTAAAACCTAACCTTCAAGTGGCCACATTGCTCGCGTGCGTTGGTGATGCAACTTAAGAATTAATCGCCGTAGGCAGCTCGAGTAGAAACATTGGCAGTAAGTAAAAAGAGTTAAAGCCAACTTAACAAGAATAAAGAACAAGCAATTTGAATAAATGTCATATATTTAATAAAGAAATTGGACTCTTTTGGATAAAAGATCTTCTGTTTAACAAAACATAAAGCATATATCAGCTTATCTTTCACAAACAATATAAACTTACCGCCTTCCGCAATTACGTAAATAGACTAATGTCGGTTTCTTCCAGCCAAAGATAAAAAAGAATTATGAGTAATTTGCCAAATGGCGCTCTGAAATATTTATAGCACAGATGTTTTTTTTTCGTTGTTCTTAATAACTGGCTTTTACCCACAACTTCGTTCGTGTGGACTGTAGTCTTGAAATTAACAGTAGCTTTTGTCACTCTCCGACCCTGCAAATATCTCCATCACAAAAATGATATTGATCCGGAAAGACGCAAAGAGATTTATTAAGACCATAGTTTGACAATTTTAATAAATGATAATGTTATCATCATCATCAACCTGTGTCTGTCCACTGTTGGACATAGGTCTCTCCATTTGCATGCCACTGAGCTCGGACTTCAGCTCTCTGTTTCCAGGCAATACCAGCCACTCTGCGGATGTCGTCGCTCCACCTAGCCGGAGGACGTCCTACACTACATTTGCCAAGGCGCGGTCTCCACTCCAGAACACGTCTACCCCAGCGGTTGTCGGTTCTGCGACAAATGTGACCAGCCCACTGCCACTTAAGCTTACTAATCCTTTGGGCCACGTCGATTACTTTAGTTCTCTGTCGTATCACTTCGTTGCGGATACGATCCTTCAGAGAAACTCCGAGCATAGCCCTCTCCATAGCTCGCTGAGCGACCTTAAATTGGTGGACCAGTCGCATTGATAATGTTATATTAGTAGGATTTATGTCACAAAAGCTTGTGATTCCTTTTTCGCGACTCAGCAGAGTCGAGAGAGTTAGCAGCTTACTTGTTGGTCTCCAGTCTCCAGTCTAGCTTATACGTGAAGCATATTACGAAATTCAAGATTATTTGGATGATAAAAATGTCCAGGATTGAAAATCCTTTCAGCTTCATACAAGACCGCCGTTTTATAATGTAAAATTGAATTTTTTTTAAAGATTGACTGCCATATTTCTTGCTGGTGCTGGTTGTTCTCGGTAAAAGCAACATTCCGAACCAGTTGTAGCTTCATTAATCACATTGATCCTTGAACTTTCAAAAGTGCTTGAAAGAGCTTATTAATAACGATTATTTTTATTTGAATGATTTGACTATACGTTTTTACCTTTAACTATTTAATTGCACATTAATGACGTGTGGTATCCGGCTGAGTAGAATAGACCACCCTCTTCTTACCGAGGTTTCGTAAAAGGCGACTAAGGTAAGTTGACCCACCGTGTGGTATCCGGTTTAGTAGAATAGACCACCCTCTTTCTTACCGAGGTGTCGTTAAATACGACTGAGGTAAGTTGACCCACTGTGTGGTATCCGGTTTAGTAGAATAGACCACCCTCTTTCTTACCGAGGTGTCGTAAAAGGCGACTAAGGTAAGTTGACCCACCGTTTGGTATCCGGTTTAGTAGAATAGACCACCCTCTTTCTTACCGAGGTGTCGTTAAATACGACTGAGGTAAGTTAACGTCAGGCGGGCGGCCGGTCGTAAAAACGCAGCCAAATCATGTGACAGCATGTTTATAACATGTTGTGCCCACTTAGAGTGGGATAAGGAGAGGAAGATGTATTTAATTGCACATAATATTTTACAAATCAAACATCGATATGAAACAAATATACGGGAAATAGTGTTGGACAAATAAGAACTTTATTTGAAAATGTTATAAGGTAAATAAGCTGTACCTCGCAGTATTTGCTCAGCCATACTAGAGCTGTACAAGTGGGTAAACAATATCGACTAGGTCCAGATTAACGGACTAGATATTTCTGAGACCTATTTAACTTAAAATGTGATAAAATTTGCATTTATATATAAACACGTTCAAAAGTAATAATAAAATTATTTTGCTATAATCCGCGAAGAAGTAAAATAGAAAATATATATAATGCTAAATGTAAGTGGACAATCGGTTATCATACCTGATACATGCAGGATTCGTAAAAACACATGCACAAACCTCCACCACCGCCACCACAATACACAAGCACTATATACGTTCACTATCACAAACTCAACAATCGTTTCGCCCCGCAACCGAAGCATCGTCAGGAGATAGACTCCACGACCAAAATCGCAAAGCCCAAAGCTTTGCGATTTTGGTCGTGTATGTATCAGGCATGATAGCCGATTGTCCACTTACATTTAGCATTATATATATTTTCTATTTTACTTCTTCGCGGATTATAGCAAAATAATTTTATTATTACTTTTGTATTATGGATCTCTGCAAAGTAA
Organism: Morpho helenor; assembly: GCA_029227775.1. Classification (NCBI taxonomy): domain Eukaryota; kingdom Metazoa; phylum Arthropoda; class Insecta; order Lepidoptera; family Nymphalidae; genus Morpho; species Morpho helenor. The sequence goes on along the minus strand of JARGCU010000005.1, from coordinate 11,957,430 downwards.
CGCCTAATTCTATAAATTATTTACAAACACGTTCGTTTGAACAGTCGAATTACCGTATTTGATTGTGTAAATGTTGCCATTTGTTTTGTTAAAGTTGCAATAACAGTAAATTTAAATATAAGTATTTTTTAATATTTTCGTACATGTTATTCATGTCTGTGATATCTTTAATATTTAAATGAGTAATTCTTGTAAATTATAATTTTGGAATTACATTATACTAGCTATGCTTGCCGCCGCGTCATAATTAGAATGTCACAAAGTTTTTATGTGATGTTTATTTATTTATTTCTTTCTTTATTACGCCAACAACTTACATACAAGTTTGTCCAACAATCATTATAAACTAAGGTTCGTATGTAAGTCTATAACAGGCATAAATATATAATGCATTTTATATATATAATGTTTTAGGATTAGGATTAGTATGAGTTGGCTGCTACTGAAAATCAGTGTTGGGCTGTCCAGCTCAACAATCGCTGAGTTGCTACCATTTTATAGCATTGCACTGCTATATCTGTAATTTTCAACTGTTTGTTTGTTGTATACTTCACTGTATGTACACTGTTAGAATAGTAGTGCAATTATATAAATTAGGATATTCTTATTCTAAATCTGATGTATATTACCTATATTACCTTACTCAGGAATTACACTATCTTTTAGTGAAATCCGTACGAAAATCCGTTCAGTAGATTTTGAGAAAATTGATCACATACAGACAGACAGCTTTGTTTTTTTAATATGTATAGATAGATGATATATGAAGAATTCCGAAATTCGGATATGGCTCAAACGGTTTCAATGAAAATCAGCATGCAGGTGGTTTAGGGGGAAAATCGATGTTTTATTTTAAAAAAATGTTGTTTTATCACTGTTTCTATTCGAAAATTATTGGCTTTGCTTATATTTACAATTAATAGTAAGTAATTTATAAAATTAGGCGTTACTTTGCGGAGATCCATAATACAAAAGTAATGAGAATATTATTTTGCTATAATCCGCTATAATTTTATCGCGGATTATAGCAAAATAATATTCTCATTACTTTTGTAATAGTAAGAAGTAAAATAATTCTGACATATCTTCTTTATCGTGAGGAAATCTGTATAGCCCTAGAGAATTCTACCAATTTGCATTGGATCAGCGTGGGCCTTAGCTCCATAGCTTATAAAAATAATAGGGCGTTACTTTTGTCTTTGAATAACCATATATTTTTGCGTATCTTTAGGTAAAGCCAAAATATCTCTGTGTTCGCAATTACTACTAATTTAAATTTGCTAATTCTCGTATATTTAAAGTCTCAGTGTCTCTTATAGCTTCAATCCAAATTTTGCGATTGCTATTAATTTCAATTAAGACCGATGACCCCCAAAATGTTAGCAGTTACAAAATTTAATTACTTATAACTTAAACGTCTCCCCGGAGGAATAACTCGTTATTATCTCGCCCTGAAATTCATGACTTCCTGAAGTCGCTTTGGACTTTATAATTATGAGCTAAATTCGGTAAGTGCTAGCAGACGGTGAATTATTAACATGAAATTATGTTACGCGACGTCTTTCTATATTGATAACATCTGTGGCGCAATGGTTGAACTTGTTGGTCGCAGGTTCGAAATTTATTTATTTTTAAATAAGCATCCATAGACTAGACTAGTTGTCTCTGGGATATCAATTTTAACAGCACACAAATTACAAAAGTAATAATAAAATTATTTTGCTATAATCCGCGATCATAGACAACTAATTTTAGTATTACTTTTGTATTATGAATCTCCGCAAAGTAACGTCTAACTCTGTAAATTATTTAGCACACAAATTACAAAGTCGTAAAGACCTTGGCTACGATGCTATATTATGGTGAAAACAGAATAGAATATAATGGGAATAAAATGGGGAAAGAATGGGAATCAAATTCAAATTCAAAATATTCTTTATTCAAATAAACTTATAAACTTTTGAATTATCAACTCCACTGCCGATCGAAAAGCTGTACCTACCGAGATGAGCCAGCAGGAAACTCGGCGGTAGAACAATAAAATTAATTCAGTTTATACATTTCCTTTCAATAACACCCATTTTTCACAAATATTTTATCGATAATAAGTGGATTTGAGTCACAAAAGACTAAATAATATTGCAAAATCTTTAGAGTATCGCAGGGTAACAAAAATACAATTTAAAAATTCATACCACAGAAGCTACTTGGCACTTACCCAAAAGGATAAGTGGTGTAACTACGACTTACTCGTGCGTGGCTGAAATATGTCAACCAATTTTCTTGTTTTCGCAAAAAAGTAATGGCCGCTTGCCAAAGTGTGGTAAGCCAAGTGATAAATTTTAAAAATTGTTAGAAATATTGTAATAATGGTCCATAAAATATTTTACAAGAATAGAAGGTATAAAGCCTTTTTGGCACAAGATTGCTGCTTTATCTAAATTTAAATCTCTAAGGTCCTTTGAGTTTCTGGCTGGACCTCTGCGGTAAAAGCAACATTTTGAACTTAAAAATTATATATAAATTAAAAAAATATATATCCAGACCTTCCCGGAATAAGCAGCAGCTTCTGTCACTCTCCAACCAAATATCTCCATCATAACAATCAGATAGATGCGGAGGGTCAGATTCACTACTCAAAACGTCAAAAATAATATTCAAATTTTTTAAAATCCAAAATATTCTTTATTCAAGTAAACTTGTAAATTTCGCTTTAGAATCGTCAATTCTACTGTTGGTTCGGAAAGCTGTTCCTACCGAGAAGAGCCAGCACGAAACTCGGCAGTTGCTCTTTTTAAGCTATAATTCTTGTTACTAGTTATATTTAGACTTATTAGGGTCTCTTGTCATGGGTCGAAGAGTAATTGTATCCACGCATTCTTATCATCTCTTCTCAAAAGAAAAGTGGGCTTTCTGTATCAGCGTCACATTAACAATTTTTTTAACCTGCTGTAATAACTTTGTTATTACAGCAGGTTAAAAAAAGTAGCATTAGTATTACTATAGGTAATTCTAATTCATAATGGTTGATATTTGCGTACCAACTTTTTCTTAAATATAAATTGTCTCACTTCATAGGTTAGCTGGCAGAGATCTCTGTCATAGGGATAATTTGACCTTTGTACACTTTTTTTACCAATAATGTTTTTCCCATCTTTTTTGGTACATAAATAAATAAACAAAAAATAAATAAAGTTAAATTTGATTGCGGAATTTCATTATATAGGTAGAATCTTATACCCAAACCTACAAACGATTTACGTACTTTCGCAAGGCACAACGCAGAAATCGCAAGCTAATGTCGGTTACTCCTTTGTATATACAAAGCTGATTTTTTATATAAATAATACTGTAGAAAGTGATATTCAATAGCATTTTTATCTGAAGTCATATAAAATCTTTTGATATTGGCCGTGTGGTACCCGGCTGACTAAAATAGACCTACCTCATTTCTTACCGAGGTGTCGTAAAAGGCGACTAAAGTAAGTCAACTTGCCGTGGAGTATCCGACTGAGTAGAAAAGACCACCCTCGTTACTTTTAGAGGTGTCGTAAAAGGCGACTAAGGTAATTTGACCCACTGTGTAGTATCCGGTTGAGAATAGACCACCTTTTTTCTTACGTTAAACACGACTAAGGTAAGTTGACGTCAAGCAGGCGGTAGGTCATATATTACGTAGCCAAAGCATGTGACAACATGTTTACAATATGTGCCGACCCCACTTAGAGTGGAATAAGGTCAAAGGAAAAATATAAAATCTTGTGACATAAAAGCAATAAAGATATACAACAAATTTGGTCTTCAAAAACATTTAAATACAATTTACGTCTGGATATATATAAAATCTGGATATCCGTTATGTGAAAATGTTATGCAAATGTCACGAGTCCACTCTCGCCGCAACAAATCTTCGCCAGAGACATCTGGTGCCAACATTGTGAAAATGGGTCCTGATTTAATATGGATTGCTGTTTTGTTTCGTTTGCTTTTAATTTATAAATTGTTCGAATTTTAAAATCGCTGCCTATCGTTCAAACCACAGTTTCTCAAAGTTAAAAATTCTGACCCCTAGGAGGTTTTACTATAGTCGTCACGGACCCATTAGGATTTTTACGGAAACTGGGCTTTAATATGCATGATTTCGAATCTTCTTTTGATGAGTATTATAATTTTAACTACTTCGTAGATCAGTATAGATATTTTTAGATTTGTATTAAATTTTTAAGAAAATGTTTTTACCGTGTTGTGACTTGATTTGATTAGGTAGTTTAGGACCGGCCGCCTGCCTGACGTTAAATTACCTTAGTCGTCTTTTACTACACCTCGGTATGAAATGAGGGATATCTATTCTACTCAGCCGGATACCACACAGCAGGTCAACTTACCTTAATCGCCTTTGCGACATCTCGGTAAGAAATTAGGGTGGCCTATCGTTCAAACCATAGTTTCTCGAAGTTAAAAATTTTGACCCCTAGGAGGTTTTATTGTAGTCATGCGCATCTTATTTTTTTTTGGATAGGCACGTTTAAAGTTATTTGGATGCGTCTTTAGATAAGTATTAAATTTTTACTCTTTTTCGCAGATTGCTATAGATATTTTTTACATTTGTAGTAAAATGTTATGAAAATGTCACGAGATTCCACTCTCACAAGAACAAATCTTCACCTGACATAATATGCTAATATTGAAAAAATAAGCTGTGATGGCCTAGCGGTGCGACCGTGTGAATCTCTAGAGGCGATCATGGGTTCAAACCCGGGCAGACACCAATGAGTTTTTCTATTAAAACTTATGTGTCTAATTGATAATTGCAATTTATCACACGCTTTTCGGTGAAGGAAAACATCGTGAGGAAACCTGCATATCTCTAGAGAATTCCGGGGATATGTGTAACCTACCAATCCGCATTGGAGCAGCGTGGTAGGTCTTAGCTCCAACCCTTCTCTCCAAAAATGGAGAGAGGAGGCCTATGCCCAGCAGTGGGATAGTAACAGGCCGTTACTTACTTACTTTTTATTGAAAAAATGTATTCTGACTTATTGTTGATTGGATTTGTTATGTTATTTTTAAGTTTTAAATTGTCCAATTTTAAAATCGCTGCTTATTGTTTAAGCCACCGTTTCTCAAAGTTCCGAGTTTTAACCCCTTAGGAGGTTTTTTATAATCGTCACGGGCCTAGATTCTTACAGAGGTTAGGGATTAACAGATATAATTTGGATACGTTTTTTGATATCTTTTTTATTAAAAAAAAGTAATGAGAATATTATTTTACTATAATCCGCGATAAAAGAAAATATAATCGCAAGCTTTGCGATTTTGTCGTGGAGTCTATCCCCTGACGATGCTTCGGTTACGGGGCGAAACAATTGTTGAGATTGTAGTGGTGTATATGTGCAGTAGTCGTGTATTGTTATGTCATCAGTGTCGGGTAGTGCATGAGTTTTTACAAATTCTGCATGTATCAGGTATGAGAACGAATAGTACACTGTACATTTAGCATTACATTTTCTTTTATCGCGGATTATAGCAAAATAATATTCACATTACTTTTGTATTATGGACCTCCGCAAAGTAACGCCTAATTCTATAAATTATTTTTTTATTAATTTAATTATTTTTTAATATATTTAACCTAGATACGTTTAGATAAATTTACAGAATAATGAAAATGATATATAAAAAGACTTTCATATTTATAATATAAACATTATTTAATCATAATGGAATAACCCAAAGCGTATATTTCTAGAAACGTTGAAAAATAATGGCTTCTTTAATAGCTTTAAAGGCACCTAAGCCATTATAGAAAGCACGCAAGTTGAAACAGGCCATTAGCTGAAAGCGCTTTAAGTGTAATCTGTCTTAAGGATTAATTGTGCGACTGCATAGAGTGAGAATTAAACACTACAGCGGAACAGTGCTTTAGTGTTCTTTTACTTAATAAAAGAAAAGAATTGAAAGTAACGCCTGCTTTGCTGAATGCATAGTACAAAAGTATTGATAATGTATGTGTAAATAAAGTAGCATCTGGTTGACCAAGTCTTACTCGGTAATTTTTTACAAAATAAAAAAATGAAAATTGAACAAAAAGAAAAAAAAATATTATTAAAAAGTTATTAATTATTGGGGGTCGATTCTAGGTATTTTTAGTATTTTTAGTTTAAAGCTAAAACTCTCATATACATCTTAGGGTGATGTTATATAGTCTGTAGCCTTCCTCGATAAATGGACAGTAGTTCCTGAGATTAGCGCGTTCAAACAAACAAACTCTTCAGCTTTATCACTACATATTATAAAAAAAGTCGCATTCTTTGTTTGTCCATATATCCCTATGTATGCATAAAACTTTAAAACTACGCAACAGATTTTGATGCGGTTTTTTTTAATAGATAGAGTGATTCCAGAGGAAGGTTTGTACGTATAATAACATTCAATACGGACATTCAATAGAGAAATACTGTAATTTTTGAGGTTTCTGTACATAATTACATTTTTTTCCGCTTACATTGCAAACGCAGGCTAAACCCTACGAGATTTATCAAAATGGTGTACTAAGTATTTGTACGCCTTGAAAAGGTCTACAGAAAAGTCCGCGATGGTATATGTCTATCTCTTATGGATAACCCACTATAGCATTTTTTGCCATTTACTTTTTACGAAAAATAATGCCTTATTTTTGAAGCAATTTTTATACAATACAGAATTAATCCTTATCCAATTATGTACCTTAAATAAATTGTTGATTTAATATAGATCAATATGGCCGTTTACAGCATGTAATTTAAGTGAACATTTTCGGAGATATTACAGATTTAAAATGCCGTGAGGACGCCGCGCTTCGCCCTATAACACTTTGACTTTAGCAGCTATGTCGCTCTTTCAAGAGTTTGTTTAAAGACATTCTGTAATTAATTGTAAAAATAAAATACATAGGGAAAATGTAAAAGTAAATAAGTAAAAATGTACTATATCAATTTAGATATTCCAAAGATAGCAGGAAATCTTCTTGGTATAGGGAAAGGAAATTGTTTTTCTCCAAATTTAACGCTTGCGGGCCACGGGCAGTAATGAATAAATCAAAACTACTGGATCGATTTTAATTTTTTTTTTTTACACTGACTGACATGGTATATATATTTTGTACCCGTGCGAAGCAGGGGCAGGCCGCTAGTATATTAGTATAGATAAGTGCTTAATGAGTACGCATATGCCGTAGAGATTTAGCGAGGGGAAAATAAATACAAATTAAACTGAGAGCCTAAAAATCCGTTTGAACATGTTAAAACATTATGCAAATTATACGGCCACTGTATATAAACCGCCGCAAATCTTTGTGACATCTGCTTTCAGGAGAGGTGAAAATATGAACAGATAAACACGACCGCGATTTATCTGTGATGATATTTATAAAAAGGTTTGAGTTTATACAAATGATTATTATAAATGCGAAGGTCTGTTTGTTTCGCTATTACGGCTAATCCGCTAAAGCAATATATATAAAATTTGGTATTATATTAACCGGTATAACCGGGTTAAAAAATATAAGTTAAATTTATATTTCCTCCTGCCCTTATCCCACTCTAAGTGGGGTCGGCACAACATTTCATAAACATGCTGTCACATGACTTGGCTGCGTTTTAACGACCGGCCGCCTGCCTGACGTCAACTTACCTCAGTCGTATTTTACATAACCTTGGTAAGAAAGAGGGTGGTCTATTCTACTAAACCGGATACCACACGGTGAGTCAACTTACCATAGTCGTATTTTACGACACCTCTGTAACAAAAGAGGTTGGTCTATTCCACTCAGCCGGATATCACACGGCGGGTCGACTTACCTTAGTTACGACACCTCGGCAAGAAATGAGGGTGGTACTATTCTACTTAGCCGGATACCACACGGCTAAAAAATATAGATAAGTTATAAATGATAACAAATTTCACTTTCTTTTTGTGAAAAATCAAATAGTACCTAAGTAATTGAGGGTATTTTTATAAATTTTGTTTGAATAAAGAAGCAGGTACATTTAAGACTTATAAAAAACTACTTATTTTTTATAAAACTAGCCAAATCATGAAACATGTTTAAAACATGTTGTGCCGACCCCACTTATAATGGGATAAGGGCAGGAGAATGATGATGAACAAAATCGTAGCAATAAACCTATTCCTTAAATGCAGAGCTTGTCAAAGCTTTCTGCGAAATACGTTTTATATAGAATTTCTTTCATCGCACATGTTTGCACTAGATAAAGCAAGGTTGATTTTAGGGGGTCTGGCTATGCATTTAATATGAGTTTTTGATGATATTTGTTTTAGATAGGGGTGGATAGCAGTAGCGCATTACATTTTGAGTTATGGCAAAGAATAATAGTATTTTTTTTAATCTTTATTTTCTAGAGACTTTAGTATCTGCAGATACATGTCAGCCCCATCATTTTTTTTTTTTTATACAGGAAAAAACCCCTTATGGGTACCGCCGCCCGACGGGGACAGGCGACGATTATGTCGGACTCGCACCGACTAAAATAACCTGTGTGCTCCACCACGCTGCTGGTGGCGGGGATAGGGTACCCATGAAGACATTGCCCCCATCCCCACCAGCAGCAACTCTGTAGCCCAGAGTGCGCCACCTCTGGGTCGGGGCCTCTCTCAAAGTGGCCCCTCCCTCCGCTGGACGATGCATCGGGAGCACCAGATGCATCGAACGCCTCGGGGACCTAACTCCAGCGAGCGTCCGATGAACCCCGTTCGGATCGCTCGGAGGTCCCCGTTAGGGCGGCATGCGACGGACTTCGGCGAGTCGCCTGCGCCCCGCTCGCCTGCGGCGGATTGGATCCAAGGACTCGACTTCCCGGATCCGCCCCGCCGCCTCCTTCCGCGAGATAACGTCTTCGCAGAAGGAGGCCATCGCTGCCCACGATCGCTCCCTGTCCACCATGGCGCGAACCACAGTGGGCAGCCCCATCATAACCTAATTACATTTAACTAAAATTTTATATTATAATACATATAATAAAATAACTAATTATTATGCTTCTTTTTTGGGAGAAGCACTAACAAACTCATATGCTTTAATGACAGAATTACACAAAGGAGAAGCTAAAATTGAATTAAATTAATTTAATTTTATTTTATTTTTTTAAATGTCGAAACATCCAAGGCGCAAACATTGATTACGCATGCGTGTTGCGTCGCCGCGGACTCGTTCATTGAAACCTTTTTTTTTAGGTAGAGGTGCAACCTCCTTGGTCCAGCTGGAGGTTGTATAGGTGTATCGTTATGATTAAAAAGTTATATTATGATACAGGTGTCTTTTTAACTTTTTATATTACTTTTTTTACTATATTATTTTTTACTATTTTTTATTATAAAAAACTTTTTATTTTTATTTTTGCCCTGTACGTAATGTTCGTCATTAGAATTTTGGTTTCAGTTTTATAATCTTTGTATTATAGTATCATGTATATAAAATTAATAATAAAATTATTTTGATATAATCCGCGATAAAGTAAATAGAAAATACATATATGTAATGTACTGTTGATTGGTTTGTACTGCATGTGATTTCGGGAAACCCTATTGTATCAGGTTTGAAAACCGATTTTCCACTCTATATTTAGCATTATATATACATATTATAGTATCTAAAAAATAAAAAATGCAATAAAAAAAATAAAAAAATTAACCGGGTGTGTAGGTTTCGAAACTTTTTTGGTCCGCGCGTTACCATTAGGCTGTCACAGCTTTGCATTTGACAGCTCAAGTTGTGAGTTGCTGTTTTCTCCATCTTATATGACATTGGCGAAGTATACTGAGCAAATAATGCACTCCTGAACGTCATTCATTGAAAATTAAATTGAATCTATTCCTATTTTCGTAGTTTTTTTAATGTCTAAACACAGGGATAAAACGAGATTTTTTAAAAATATAACTCAGCTAAATCAATTTTTCACCCCCAAAAAATTCCGATATTCAGAAAATATATTTGTATATATACATACAAGATTAACTCATTTAAATATTAAAGATTATTATTACTTTTGTTTTATACTATAATTATAATTTATTAAATCGCTACGCAAACCGCAGAGATTCGCACGAAGTTTTGTAGGACCTCGTTAAAATACCTTCCCGCTCTCCTACGGCGTCGATGCAAAAGTATTCCCGTTTTACCCTAAACGGAATTACAAAGGAGTATTGGGAACAATAGGTAATTAACACCCTCCAGACTCGCCCCGGAAAGTATTCTATCAAATTAATTTGTAATTTAATAACAAGTGCCTGGGTGACTTTTTTCAAATTAAAAAAAAGAAACTTAAAAAAAATGGGTAGGTGGGGCTGGACCCTAGGTATTTTCAAATCAAATCAAATCAAATCACTTTGTAGCACCCGTTCCCCGAGTAAGCTACGCTGACTTGACAATTCACTGCAAAAATAGTGTTTTATATTCAATGTAAATTTTGGTATTTATTCTGCCTGATGTCAACATATCTTACCACACGGCAGGTCAATTTACCTTAGACGCCTTTTACGACACCTCGATAAGATATGAGGGTGGTATATTCTACCAGCTGGATACCACACGGCTAACTCGAAAAAAAATACAAGGGACTTCTAAGCCGCAAAAGTCACAGCAGAATAAAATCATCATAGTAACTGTATGCTTCCTTAATGACTTAAAACAAAATCCTCCCCTTATCCCAGTCTAAGCGGGGTCGGCACAACATGTTACAAACATGTTGTCACATGATTTGGCTTCGTTTTTTACGACCGGCCGCCTGCCTGACGTCAATTTAACTTAGTCGTATTTTACGACACCTCGGTAAGAAAGAGGGTGGTCTATTTTACTTAGCCGGATACCACACGGTGGGTCAACCTACCTTAGTCGCCTTTAACGACACCTCGGTAAGAAAGAGGGTTGTCTATTCTATTCAACCGGATACCACACGTCTGTTCGACTTCCCTTATTCGCGTTTTTTGACACATCGATAAGAAATGAGGGTGGTATATTCTACTCAGCTGGATACCACACGGCTAACTCGAAAAAAAATACAAGGGACTTCTAAGCAAAAGTAAAAGCAGAAAAGCGTCATAATAAGTGCATGCTTCCTTAATGACTGAAAACGCAACTTTGAAAAACATAAAAGCCACTATTAAAGCAGACAGTCAACTGAAAGCTCCTCGTGTACTCTGTCTTCAAGATTAATAGTACGAATATAGCCTGGAGTGAAAGATTAAACACTGAAGCCATTGTTTATGATTTGTTCAATTAAAACAGCAATAAATATATTAGTCTACATACAAATAGAAATAAATAAAAATGATGTTTAAAATATATGGCCCAAGATCCCGTGAACGCCAGACCTTCGTTATTTTATAAAAGCTGAAACTTTGTCAGTGCATGTTCCCAACACAGGTAAGAACGATGGTAGATTATGGAATTTGGATCATAGTGGCTTCGGGAGATACGAGGTACTCAAGGTTGCAAAATTCCGAATTAATTTCGTCATAGTATAAAGCTTGATCTTTTGATATTACCTTTAGAATAATATTAAAAATCACGTCAGTCAATGCCAGACACTTAGCATAGTGGAAACCCCCCGCCAGACACCCTTAAAGTTCATGAAATTTTACTTCTATTTACGTCATAGTATAAAAGCTGATTTTAATATATATTACTTGGATAAGAATAAGATGATGTTTCCCCTTTAGCCAGACATTTTCCATAGTTCCAACCCCAGCCAGACAAGCATAACAGGTTGCGGTTGGAAAGAGCGGGAAGTATATATACGGGTAGGTGCGAATGAGATTGCGAGTTAGGTGGTTACGTACTCGGCAGTTTTTTTTTATGGAATGGTGTTGTTAAAATATTAAATTAACAATACTTTAAAAAATAGCGTATAAAAAAAACTGCCGAGTACGTAACGACCTCTCTCTAATGTAGTTTAAATTCATTAATTAAAGTTTTAATTTGTACATTTACATAAGCTCATATTATAAATACATTTATACCTACATATATATAGTAAGTTAGTTTAGCTGTTATCTGTTGCTGAATTCCGTGCGTAAAAAATGGCGGCCACTGAAAATCGGTGTTCGGGTTTCAAATTCGAACCAAAGTCGAGTGGTTACCCATTTTATGGCGTCACAGCGCGCCTTTATAAATAAATTTATTATAATTATTTGTGTCCTTATATGTAAAACTTAGTGATATACGTCATAAATAAAGTTTTTTTTCTTTCTTTCAAATATGATAAATTAAAAAGAAAATTTTAAATTAGAAACGATTCAACCTACCTTAGTCGCCTTTTATGATACCTAGGTAAGAAATGAGTGGTCTATTCTATCAAGCCGGATACCATACGGTGTATGGATTTACTATGAAACAATAAAAGACAGAAAGAATAACTTTTACATTTATAATGTTAGTATGGTAAAGGCAACACAATAAATAAATATATGGGATACTTACACACACGGTCGTCCGTCTCCCAAGTAAGTAACTTAATACTTGTGTTATGGCTGACAGACAACTGGTGAATATATACTTATCATTCATCATTTTCCTGCCCTTATCCCACTCTAAGTGGGGTCGGCACAACATGTTATAAACATGCTGTCACATGATTTGGCTGCGTTTTTACGACCGGCCGCCTGCCTGACGTCAACTTACCTCTGTCGTATTTTACGACACCTCGGTAAGAAAGAGGGTGGTCTATTCTACTAAACCGGATACCACACGGTGTGTCAACCTATCTTAGTCGCCTTTTACGACACCTCGGTAAGAAATGAGGTTGGTCTATTCTACTCAGCCGGATACCACACGGCGGGTCGACTTACCTTAGTCGCCTTTTACGACACCTCGGTAAGAAATGAGGGTGGTACTATTCTATTCAGCCGGATACCACACGGCGTGGTGAATATATACTTATATATATGTTTTAAATACATACTTAAATACAAATATACACCCAGACTCGAAGAACCAACAAATTTTTGTTAGAATATGTTGGCCCTCGGCGGGAATCGAACCCACGACTCGCAGAGTGAAGGCAGAGCTAACGAGCCAATGAGGAAATAGACAATAGTGCATAGTCTGGTTCAAATCGTGACGTTTCACATCGCATTAAGATCTCTCTTCAGAGGAAATTAACTTACGGAATAAAACTATATTTCCTTCACTCCGGGATGCGATTTTATTTCGGTTTCTACTCTATTCTTAAACTTATTTTCTCTGGTGGATATTTATACTAATATATAAAGAGTATAAGAGTTTGTTTGTTTGTGTTCAGGGATTTTTTTCCACCAAGGGTAATCGGGGCTTGCTACACCTGAGGTGTGGGTAGGTGACTCATTAATGTCACACAAAAAGAAGATAGGTCGGCCGCGCAATACGGTGCACGGGCCTCTGAGTGAATTGCAATAAATATCGGTGTTTGGTGAATGTTCAGATTAATATATACGAAATATAAAGGATAATTCGGTGTTTGTGTGTATAAATTATAATAAAGAACAATTGAAGTGGGACAAACACTCTAAGTGGGGTCGGCACAATATGTCTTCTTTTTCCATTCTCCTCTATCATTCTTCAACTCTGATGCCACATAGCATGCATATCATTTTTCACACAATCCATCCATCTTTTTTTCGGCCTTCGTCTAGCCATACAGCTATCCACATTCACATTTAAAACTCTTTTGTTCACATGATTTTCATCCCTCCTCATTACATGACCATACCAACTTAATCTCGCATTTCTCATCTTTTCTGTAATGGGCGCAATCACACTTCCCCTAATATACTCATTGCGTATTCTATCAAGTTTTGTCACACCACACATCCACCTTAACATTCTCATCTCATTCGCATGCACATGTCTTTCATCCTTTTCTTTTATTGCCCAACATTCTGATCCATAGATTACGACAGGTCTAATGACCGTTTTATAAATTTTCCCCTTTAGTTTAAGGGGCATTCGGGGGTCACCTGGGGGACCTGTCGCCACTTCATCCATCCCGCATTCATTCTATTTATCCCATTTCTCTATTCTTTATATATAAGAATATAAGAAGAATATAAGAAGTACAAATTTTTCATGTTAAATAGAAAAAATGCTCTTTAGTGTAAAAATATGTTCACTTATTCAAAAAAACAAGACGTTTTTATGGTGAACTGAATAACTTAGTTAAATGGCGGCAGTTCGTGACGTCACGGACAAAGCAGTCGCCGGGAACAAAGCCTTCAGCGAGCTTTTAATGTAATCTGCATTCTTAAGCATTAACGAGCTTTCAGAAAATCTTATATATAGCTTTATAGGTTTGCTTCTAACTTATAATTTTTGCTTTATATTTGCAATTGTGTATCTATTTCATCATCCTCCTGCCCTTATCCCACTCGAGTGGGGTCGGCACAACATGTTATAAACATGCCGTCATATGATTTGGCTGCATTTGTACGACCGGCTGCTTCCTTGACGTCAAATTACCTTAGTCATAAAAAATTAAATATAAATATACGGGACACTTACACACTAATAATATATAATAATATGAAATAATATGTTTGGAATAATTTTTAAAATGCGAAAAAAACATTTTCTCGCAGACTTAGGGAACACTATAATAAAAATTTAATATAACTAGTAATATACCGCGGTTTCACCCGCGTACATACCGATCTCATGGCAGTGGAAAGACTACGTCGGACTATAGATTTATTTTTGTTAAACATATCATCAATACTTTCCGCAGCGCATGCGATGACAGATTTTTATGATAAATTTTTTACACCTTATTACATTTTTATTACGCATCCCTATTTTTTAATGTAATATAGCCTATGTTGCTCAGTAAAGATGCAGCTTTCCAATGGTGAAAGAATATTTGAAATCGGTCCAGTAGTTTTTGTGTGAAAGCATTACAAACATACATACAAATTTATCCTCTTTATAATATTAGTATAGATATATATTTATTATTTAGGAAAAAATAACAATAATTAAAAAATTACGGCCTTATTAAAATTATGATATAAAATTACATATTTTTTTTTCAAAAAAAGATTGAAAGAAGTCGACGCTGACAATAGATAATTAACGGCCAAAGGACGCTTCGCTGGGATGCCGCGTGACTACAAAATGGCCGCTATTCTTAAATGGCGGGAAAAATATTTTATAAAAACTAAATATTTACATACCACAATATTTAAAATTTGACTCAAATGTAAAATAAAACACTGATTTACAAATAAAAATAAAAATATTGTAATGAAGGTGCCATTGTTAGGCTTTATTATTTATAGTTGCTCTAAAATGTTAAGCCGGAGGTATTTATCACTGGTATGTAGAATTTGGTAACAATGATTATTAGATGTTTTGTGGTCCTTTCTAACAAATATTTAGATAAATGCATATTATGTGGTTTAGAAAAACTCAACTTAAACGCCACTGTCACTTTATTTACGCGACAAATAGATTGAACACTCGTGAATGTGTGCAGTGCTAGTGTAGCGAGGTATAGGCTTGTATTGCAATACACATCATTCAATTACGGACTATGTTAATGATAAGAAAGCTTGGATTTAAATTGCAACCAGCTACGCACTAGATTACATTGTAATTTTTTTGATTTGTAATATAACAAATATTGAAATATTTATTTTTGAAAAGAGTGACCGCTCAGTTTCTTGCCGGTTCTTCTCGGTAAGAGCACATTTCCGAACCAGTCGTAGCTTCATTGTAATTTGACGATTCAAAAGTCTTGTAATAGCAAATTTGAATGAAGAATTATATGAATTTCCATGCGTTTTACGAATTCTGCATGTATACGGTAGGATAACAAAGTATATAACTCTCGCATTATGGCAAAATAATTCACTAATTTTCCCTACGGCAATCGGCGGAACTATGCATCTCTCATCGAGAATTATATATTTGTGCCGTTTGCAGTTGAGACCCTAGGTCCGTGGAGTCAAAGTGCAAATTTTTTTAAATCCGTTTTAACAACAATTATCTCTTCAGGTGACAAGAGAGCTGGCTCCTTTTTCGCACAAAGAAACATCTTAGCGATTCAGCGCGGAAACGCATAATTTGTATAGTCCTAGCGTGTAAGTAATTTAAGATAGATATTACTTGTACATTTTTGCTGTAAATAAAAAAATTGCCTTATTATTAAATTAATTTGTTCATGAACTATTGTCCTGTAAATTGTGGAGTTATTACTTACTAATGACAAATGTAAGTCTAAAATCTAAAAAAGCTATATAGAATACGAAACACATTTGAGTACATAGCCTAGTTTTCGTTCAACTGTGAAGTCAACTTCGAATGAAAATCGCTTCAGTAGTTGGAAAAAAGCCTACTTCAAATAAAATTTTAGATCCTTTAACATCTATCCAATATTGAAAAAGGATTTAGTTATGCTAAAGGTCTTATAACGAATAGAAAATTCATGTTAGATTTCAAATAATTTCCAAAATTAGGCTTTACTTTGCAGAATTCCACAATATAAAACATAGTAAGTAGCGGCCTGTTCCTATCCCACTGCTGAGAATAAGCCTCTTCTCACCGTTTTTCGAGAGAAGGTTTGGAGCTAATGCAGGTGACACATAAGTTTTAATAGAAACACTCATTGGTGCCTACCAGGGTTTTGAACCCGTGATCTCCTTTAAAGAGTCAAACGGTGTCACCGCTGGGCTATCACAGCTTGCACAACAAATTTCATGAGCGACCTATAAATGCAGTGTACATTTTTCTTTACCCAATTTAACGATACTAAACTGTTGATTTCACATGCTGTTTGGTATCCGGCTAAGTAGAATAGACCACCCATATTTCTTACCAAGGTGTCGTAAAAGGCGACTAAGATAACTTGACTATACGTGTGATATCCGGTTGTGTAGAATAGACCACCCTTTTACTTACCGAGATGTCGTAAAAGGCGACTAAGGTAAGTCGACCCACCATGTGGTATCCAATTGAGTAAAATAGACCACCCTCTTACTTACCAAGGTGTCGTAAAATTACGACTAAGGTAAGTGACGTCAGGCAGGCCGGTCGTAAAATACTTAGCCAAATCATGTGAGAACATGTTTATAACATTTTCTGACCCTACTTATTGTGGGATGAAAGCAGGAGGGTGATGCTGAATAAACAGTTTAAAATAAAAAAAATTAAAAGCTCTTTGTAGAAAATTAAATAACCGCGGCTCATGACGTTGCAATAAAGAAGTCTAAGTTAGAGACAAAAGCTTTCGGCCTGCTTTAAAATAATCTGCGTTCTTAACTATTTACTTTGAACGAGCTTTTCGTTTATTTCGAACTCAGTGTACTAAGTTTTAATAACTCAACAGAGAGTGTAAGTCATTGTTAAACAACTTAAAAAGTTGTTTTTGATTCTTTTTTTTAATCGGTTACCCATTTTCTTCTTTAACAAATGTTTTTTTTTTTATAAAAACTTACAGGCACAGTTTCTTATTAAAGTATAAGTAAGAATAGTTAAGTAAATAAATAAATATACGGGACACTTACACACACGGTCGTCCGTCTCCAAAGTAAGTAACTTAATACTCGTGTTATGGTTGACAGACAACTGGTAAATTGATATTTATATAATTTTAAATATATACTTAAACACATATATATACCCAATCTCAAAGAACCAACAATTTTTTTAGAAAATGTTGTGCCCTTGGCGGGTACTGAACCCACTACCAGCCGAAGCTGAAGGCATGGTCACTACAAACTGCGCCAACGAGCCAACCAAAACTAAGTAGTATTAGCAGACAAAGTCGGAAACAATTACAAAATGCAAGTTTCGACAAGTTTAAAGTAACGGCCTGTAACTATCACACTGCTGGGCACTTGGCCTCCTTATTTTTGGGAGAAAAGGGTTGGAACTAAGACCTACCACACTGCTCCAAAGCGCTTTGGTTGGTTACACATGTACGAGAAATTCCACAAATATATGCAGGTATCCTCACGAAGTTTTCCATCACCGAAAAGCATGTGATATTATCAATTAGACAAGTTTATAGCAGAAAAACATAGTGCCTTCCCGGGCTTACCGTGTTATCACAAGTTACAATTCATTGGTGTTTCATAAAGTCTTTTTGATGAGATGCTTAAGTATTATTCTACTCTATCACCCAATCCCATTGATCCAATTAGTCGCTTTTATAAATCCTGATTTATTTGTACCCTTTGAACCTCGGTTTCTTAAATAATTTATAAAATTAGGCGTTACTTTGCGGAGATCGCCACGACAAAGTGGCAAAGCTCCACGATATTGTGGAGTCTATCTCCTGATGATGCTTCGGTTGCGGGACGAAACGATTATTGATTTTGTGGAAGTTCCCCTGTTGGTTGTTGGTGGTGGAGGTTTGTCCACTATATTTCATTATTAGCATTATTAATTAATCACGGATCATAGAAAAATTATTATATTATTCCTTTTGTAGAAAGATAGAAGCTAAGACTAGCCATGCGATTCGCGTTTTCTCACGACGCGGTTTCCTTCGACATTGTCTCGGGATATTTCACCTGATAATGGGCTAAGCATAAATTATTCCCAAAACTAATTTATGATAGTATGTAATTGAGTTCTGTCTATATACAAAAGCTTTTGAGCCCGCTCGTTGATATAATGTAAACTAAAATCACTAACTATTTTAGCGCGTTAACGTGAACAAACTTCTAACTAGCTTCATAAACATTTTACACCTAACCTAAATATAATGAGATAAAGTAATGATTTTGGTCAACATAACCTTAATTGTCAATTACTCTAAAATAATGAAATTAGAACATATGAAAATTAAATTAGCCTTGGGCAGAGCATGTCTATCGTATTAGGCTTTATTATTTAGCATCCTCCTGCCCTGATCCCACTCTAAGTGGGGTCGGCACAACATGTTATAGGTAAACATGCTGTCACATGATTTGGCTGCGATTTAACGACGGCCGCCTGCCTGACGTCAACTTACGTAAGGTAAGACGACTAAGTTGATATCAGGCAAGTCGCTGGTCGTAAAATGCGGTGCTAAATCATGTAATCACGTGTTTGTAACATGTTGTGCCGACCCAATTTAGAGAGAGAGTGAGGATAAGGGCAGGAGGATGACATGTAATTATATAGGTAATTTTAAGAACTAATTTGTTGATTCTTCGATTTTTGGTGTATATAGTGTACTTAAGAATTAATTTAAATTATATTCCCCATAACACAAGTATTAAGTTACTTACTTTGAGGATGAACGACCGTGTGTATGATTGTCCCATATTTATTTATTTTTGAAATTGTAGCAAAAAATGTCTCAAAATGTTTTTCACGGAAATTTATTCTGTAGCAGTGAAGCAATTCGCTTCTTTCTCAAGACGTGATATAGCAAGTTTACTTAGGTATGCGATCTGCGATCGTCGGTTTCAATTTGCGATGTATCAGATGTTCAATGAACGTTCTTGTGGGGAAATGAAGTAATCAAATGGCATTACATCTTTCGCCGATCTATGATAAGATTTATTTTCGATTTCCACTCTGCTGGCGTCTTATTTTCCTTTAGAGAGAATAAATAACGACGTCAGGCAGGCGGCCGGTCGTAAAATACGCAGCCAAATCATGTGACAGCATGTTTATAACATGTTGTGCCGACCTCACTTACAGTGGGATAAGGACAGGAGGATAATGACTTTATTTTCAATATTCAAAATTTGCGTGTTGTGCCAACCTCTTTTCTTAGCGAGGTGTCGTAAACGGTGTACTAAAGTAAGTTGATCAACCGTATCTGGTCGAGTAGAATAGACCATATAGACCACTAAGACTACTAGAATAGACCCTTTTTCTTACCGAGATGTCGTAAAAAGCGACTAAGGTGAGTTGAAGCCAGGCAGGAGGCTGGTCGTAAAATAACTAGCCAAAATACGCTACAACATGTTTGTTGTGCCGGCTCCACTTACGAGTGGGATAAGGGCAGGAGAATGATGACTTTTGTACCGGAAGCAAAAGGAGAGAGCGGAAGTTGTAGCATAGAGATGTGAAGATAGCTGGGTGAGGTGCGATGAAGGTGCGGTGCGGTGTGGCGAGGAGAGTAGTAGCGCCATTTGATGTTGTTGTGATTTGTGTGCGGACTTGATAAGTTGTTGTATATTTATTGTATAATTATTATTGTTATACTTTAATTGTCAATACTCTTTACTTAATATATCTTAGACTAACAAAAAAAGAGGTAAATAATCAAGTGATGTAGTTTTAAGCTGTGACAGCCCAGCAGTGAGATCTGTGAATCTCTTGAGAGAGTTATAAGTTTAAAACTCGGGCAAGCTCCAATGAGTTTTTCTGTTAAAACTTATGTGTCTAATCGATATTTGCAATTTATCACAGGCCTTTTGTAAATAAAAACATCATGAACACATGAACAAACGTGCATATCTCTAGAGAATTCTAGGGATATGTGTAACCTACCAATTTGCATTGGAGCAGCGTGGTACATCTTAGCTTCAACCTTCTCTCTAATAACAGAGAGAGGAGGCTTGTGCCCAGCTGTGGGATAATAAGAGTGGGATATTTCAATGGCCAAACTTAAATTACATTGCGTTAAAGCATTACATTGCGTTTTTCGCTTTTTTTTCCTTCTGCCCTTATCCCACTCTGAGTTGGGTCGGCACAACATGTTATAACCATGTCGTCACATGATTTGGCTACGTATTTTACGACCGGCTGCTTGCCTGTCGTCAACTTACCTTAGTTGTATTTTACGACACCTCGATAAGAAATAAAGGAGGTTTATTCTACTCAGCCGGATATCACACGGCAGATTAACTAACCTTAGTCCCCTTTTACGAAACCTCGGTAAAAAAGAGGGTGGTCTATTCTACTCAGCCGGATATCACACGGCGGATCAACTTGCCTTAGTCGCTTTTTACGACACTTTGGTTAGAAATTTGGTCTATTGTATTCTATTCAGCCGGCTTTTCGCTAATAAATATACTAAATTGCCCCCCCATTTTGGGGGTTTATAGTAAATGTATTTCCGCAGTTCAGCAAAATATGGTATGTGTACTAATGTTGCTTGAACACAATATCTTTATAGGGATTCTAAAACCATTACAAGTATAAAATATGATCGCATTTTATTGATACACGAGAAGCAAGAAAGCAAGTCTCATGTTTATATTTATATCATTGAAAACGACGATTTTTGTATCTAAATACAAATATATGTTTTTTTTTAAGTTTAAAGTTATATTTTTTCACTTTATAGTTCGATATAGACGGAATGACATTACCAAGTATTCAGATTTCTTACAAAGCCGCTATAACAGATTACTATAATAATGCAATAAATATAAATATATGGGACACTTACACACACGGTCGTCCATCTCCAAAGTAAGTAACTTAATACTTGTGTTATGGACAGACAACTGATGAATATATACTTATATATTTTTTAAATACATACTTAAATACAAATATACACCCTGGCTCAAAGACCAACAAATTCATTTATAGAAATGTTGCCAGCCACAATGCAAGAAAGATATGAATTTTTGTATATAAAGTGTTGCTATTAGAGCTAAACAAGTTTTATTCGCGTGTTAATACGTGCGTTTTGACTTATAATTGGACAAAATCTACTTGTTAAATAAATAAAAGTCCTTCAATGTAAGGGCCAAAGCAGTAAACAGTTTCAGTCATGCGTGCGACACGACACGCACCTAAATATGGGTCATGGTTTGTTTCTATTATATTTTTATTAAATTTTGTATGATAACATTTTGTGGTAACTAGACAATTTAAAAGCTCGGAGTCACTCAGCTTGGAGTATCTCTATGCGATTAAATCAGAAATGAGGAGATCCGTAGAAGAACCTAAGTCACCGACATAGCTCAGCGTGTCGCAAAGCTGAAGTGGCGATGGTCGGGGCACAAAGTGCTTAGAACTGATAGGCGTTGGTGTCTTAAGGTGTTGGAATTGCGACTCCGCACCGGAAAACGCAGTGTCGTTAGAGCTCCTGCGAGATTGATTTTTTTTAATGTCAGGAACGACATTGAGAACGAGTGCCGGGTATGTCGCTCGCACCGATTAAAAACCTGACAGTGCTCAACCACGCTGCTGGTGGCTGGGACAGGGTACCGTTGTACACATTGCCCCCATCCCCGCCAGCAGGAACTCTGAACCCCAGAGTGCGCCACCTTGGATTGGGGACTCTCTAAAAGTGGCCCCTCCCTCCGCTGGACGATGCATCGATCGATCCAAAACAGAGATGAATTTACGAATGTTTTAAATAATCTCTGTTGATATTGTTAAATTTTATATGTATGAAATATGTTGTTGAATAAAGTTCCTTTTATTTATTTAAACTGATTGTCGACCTCCAAGTCACAGAGAAAGCGAAAGAAGAATATTTATGAACTATAAACCAAAAATATTAATAAGCAGAGCTATAACAGTTTATGGGTTTCAAGAAATGCCGGGGTTCAAAAGTAACTCGGATTGTAACAACAATAATGACTCTTGGAACGATCTGTAATAACGCACGAGTGATTGCGACGTTATAAATTGTTTTGCATTAGGGTTGAACATACGCTGTAATAAATTTTTGAAATAATTAATGAACGTTATTTTAAATCGCTGTAATAGCCGAGCGTAACACCGTGCGACTCTTTCGAGGAGGTCACGGGTTCGAACCCGGGCAGACACCAATGAGTTTTTCTGTTAAAACTTATGTTTAATTGATAATTGCAATTTATCACACGCTTTATAATGAAGGAAAACATCGTGAGGAAACCTGCATCTCTAGAGAATTCTGGAGATATGTGTAACCTACCAATACGCATTGGAGCAGTGTGGTAGGTCTTAGCTCCAACCCTTCTTTTAAAAAATGGAGAGACTTAGCTCCAATCCTTCTCTACAGAGAGAAGAGGCCTAATCCCCACAGTGGGAGAGTAATACTTTACTTTACTTAACTATTTTTAATCAATCATTCGTTGGACGTATTTTGTAATACATGTCACTGCTATGAACCTAGTGGTGAGTAACAGCAATAAAGTCGCGCGACCAACCGGACGGTCGCGCTGCAGCTGCCATTGCGGTTTATCGCAACCACTATTACGTCCGCACCGCCTTCTTTTTGGGATAATTCAATCTTTAAAAAAAAAGAAATATAAAGCAATTGAGATCTGGCTTTGTTAGTAATGATTGATTGACCGAGTGCTATATTGGACCGCCGTGTGGTATCCAGCTGAGTAGAATTGACCATCCTCATATCTTCCGCGGTGTCATAAAATACGACTCAGTTAAGTTAACGTCAAGAAGGCGCCCGGTCCTAAAATACGTAACCAAATCACGTGACAACAATTTCATAACATGTTATGTTGATCCCCCTCAGAGTGGGATAAGGACATAAAAACGATAGAGAAAGATTGATAGAAATAAAAAAGAAATTAAAAGATAAAGGTCCTGATGCACCAAAGAAAACGGAATGATTTAAAACAAACAATGCAGAAAAGGGAAATACTACAACTCGACCTGAAATGAAATTATATCTCAGAATAAGAGTTAATTGCTATTTCTATTTAAAATAATAATAGCGTTTATGCATATTTAAATATAATAGAACGATATATAAATTAAATGATTGGTTGTTAATAAAAACATCTAATACATCATACAACTAATTTTTAACATCTGCTATTATCACTACTACTATACTTATTATAAAGTCCCCAAAAGTTGTTTATCTGTATATGATCTGTTTTCTTAAAATCTTCCGGAAGGATTTTTGTACTTTTTATGCCAAAAGGTGGATGGTGCGTAGTGGATAGATGGTGTATTTCTTCTCTTCTGTATTAATTGAGTATTTTTATAAGTGCAAAACAAAGTTGGAAAGTACAAAATAAAATTGCAAAAAACTCGTCTGCTTTAGCTTTACTCGCGTGCGCTACGTCAATTAACGGACATACACTTAAGTAATCTACTAGAGAATTGTAGATCTACAAAAATACTACCAAAAAGTCCATGACAGCATGTCTCTATCTGTCATAGTTTAATGTGATACCAATAACAATGTATTCAGTATAAATAAATATAAGATTTCAGTTTTAAAATATATTTAAGGAAACGGAATTAACAGAAACTACACAAAGGTTAAAAAGGTAAAGCAAGGATTCTTGTACCTTTATTTCTATTATCGAACATGTTCACGAAAAATCATGTCACGGCATGTGACAACCCTTGTCACTGACACGTGTTACAGGCCCTTTTATCGTCCCAGGAATGTTATGGGTGTCGTCATGTGAAAATTTATAGTAACGTCTTATTCCCTTTTTATTTCATGTCCAACTGCGAAGAGCTGGGTTTTATAGGTTTTTTCGAGCTTAATATGTAACCTTAAGAATTCCTCATATTTTTTAAAGTATCGCTCTGAAAAATTTTGTTAATAGCTTTTTTCACTTCACTTGTTTATTTCTTGAAAAAAATTTGAAATATATCATTGTGTAAGTTGCTGGCCCGACGCACGTACTGTCGGGGGTCGTATTCACGAATACGGAAAGCATCGCGGACAGACGACGTCACGCCCCATCTGCCCCTGCGCGAGGAGCAGTTTGGATTCCGCAGCGGCCACTCGACGACGCTCCAGCTGGCGAGGGTCATAAACCACCTGACCAGTGAGCGAAACAACGGGTGCTACACCGTGGGGGTCTTTCTCGACATCGAGAAGGCCTTTGACCGCGTGTGGCACGCCGGGCTCCTGGTCAAAATACTGGACACCACCATGCCGCCTGCTTATGTGCGAGTGCTGGCATCGTTTCTACACGGCCGTAGCTTTTACGTGGCAGTGGATGGTGCCGAATCCCAGCCACGCACCATCCAAGCCGGAGTACCCCAGGGCAGTTGTATATCGCCGCGCTTATACGCGGCGTATACGGATGACATCCCCACCCTGCGCCACCATCTGCGGGAAGGGGAGGAGGACGTGCTGTTGTCGCTTTTCGCTGACGACAGCGCGTATTTCGCGTCGTCCTACCACCAGATCGTCGCCACCAACCGCATGCAGCGTATGCTGGACTTGTTGCCGGAATGGCTGGACAAGTGGAGGATGGCCGTCAACGTCGGGAAGACGGCCGCTCTGCTCACCAGCCGCTCCAAGCCGCTACGTCAGCTGACTTTACGAGGCCAGGACGTAGAGTGGAAGACCACAGTGAGGTTTTTGGGGTGTGAGTTGGACCGCAGCCTGCGCATGGTCCCCATGGTTAACCGTGCCGTGGGCCAAGCTGCTGCTGCCAGGTCCCAGCTCCACACGCTGTTCACATCCCATTTACCTGTCAACACCAAACTGCGAGTCTACGGTGCCTACGTCCGCTCGCGCTTGACGTACGCGGCACCCGCCTGGTACGCGCTATGTTCGGCGTACCAGAGGCGAAGACTGCAAGTCCAGCAGAACCGCTGCCTGCGACTGATCGTAGGAGCCCCGAGGTATGTGCGGAACGACGTCGTGCATCGGGATACCCAAACGCCGACCGTGGAGGAGTTCGTTCGTCGCCTTGCGCGCCGACTGTTCGCGCGCGCGGACAACAGCGCGCACGTACACCTCCATGGCATCGCGCCACTCCATGCGCGACCACCCGATGGACGTTCCCTGCCTCGCGAGCTCCTGCGATCACCGTCTCCGCGTCCCGATGCGGAGGACGACGGCGACGACGAGGACGACGCGATGGGCGAGAGGGCGGAAACACCGGATATGACAAAACCACGGAACAAGACACCACCAGACCGAGACATACCTGAAGACGACTTTGAGGTCTGGGAGCTACCATTCCCAGACCTCCCCACCGAACAAGTCATCCATTAGGTCACCTAGGTGACCTGGGCTTACGGCCCAAATACCGACACCTTTAGGTCACCTAGGTGACCTCGGCCTACGGCCGAAACACGTACCGGGCTTAAGTGCCCGCGAGGAGATGCCCGGGTAGTGAGGAATACCTCGAGGCCCGCACCCCGTTTACCCCCATCCGGGGAGTAAACGAGAAGACCCTTCGTCGTACAGACGACGGGTCCCTCACGGCATTCCAGGTATGGATGTGCCGGACGGAGGATGCACCATCTCAGACGCGCTAAGTCGTAATGTTCCAGTAGGATGCACTTTAGAGCCCTAGGATCTGATAGCGATGTCGATCTGATAACATAATGTATGGGGACTTCTTATATTACTATGAAAGCACTTCGATAGCGCGGAGCAAACGATCAGTGGCGCCATCTAG
Organism: Morpho helenor; assembly: GCA_029227775.1. NCBI lineage: Eukaryota > Metazoa > Arthropoda > Insecta > Lepidoptera > Nymphalidae > Morpho > Morpho helenor. The sequence continues at coordinate 11,931,171 of JARGCU010000005.1, read as the reverse complement.
TTTTAAGTGCGGAATCACGTGTTCCTAGTACGTTGTGTTACAATTGTAATATTTAAATGAGTTAATCGTGTATGTATATATGTATATAAATATTTTTTCTGAATCTCGGAAACGGCTCCAACAATTTTCCTGAAATTTATCATCCCCTGCATGATGAATTTGTTTTGGGGGAGAAAAATCAATTTACCTAATTTTTTTTTTTAAATTTGTTTTATCCTTGTTTTTGGGCATTAAAAAATGGTGGTGCAGAATTGAAAGCAAAGGAATTTTTCCGAAGGAAAAAAGGAAGGAATAAGTTGTCAAACGTAATGTTGCGATAGCCGATGGGTAACGGGCGAATATAAAACCCGGGTTCGAATCCCACATGTCAATGGCGCCTTTTTTATCTTTTATCTTTTAAAAAACTACGGTCAACCAGATACTGATATTAAAGTTGTTTCACCTTTCATACTTTTATCACTCATTATCCAAATTGGAGTGGAATAAAATACAACAGATCCAAATTAATTGTCATTTAAACAAATAAATTTATTGTCATAACGCAACATATTTACGGATAACGAAACAATAATAGCTCATTGCGAATGCACTTTTAATTTTATACCGGTTTAATTATAATTTGCATATTAATTGTTTATTTATAACGATTAATAGTGAATGTTAAGCAGGTGGGTAATTTTGATAAACGATTTTGGGTGTTTACCCTTTTTATATAGCGACTTTGATCGTCGGCGAGTCGCTGGCGACTAGAGATTGGTGTGTGGACGTGAATTAGTGTACGTTAAACATCGATAGACTATCGATAAAATTTTGAGAGAACAAAATTAGGTATCACATACACTCTTTGGAGTTATTATTTAATTTATGTACATAAACATATGAAGAATTATAGAACGATAGGTGATGTATATAATATACAAAGTAGGAACCGACATAAGCTTTCGGCTCCCGCTTCGCGCCTTGCAAAAGTACGCAGGAACTGCTTTCCAAACCAGCAGTAGAGTTGACGATTCAAAAGCACTTGTTTACAAATTTATTTGAATAAACAATAATTTGAATTTAAAGAAATTACAATTGACTATTTTTATTCCTAACAATATATATCGATCATAACAAATAATCAAATGTGTACACACAGTTCAAAAGGAAGTCAACAAAAGAAATCGAATAAGTATTATTTGATGTATCTATTTGTCTTGTTTTGTTACTCTAATAAGTAAATATAGGATATTGAGAAGGTAGGTATTTGTCAACGGGAAAGCTTCATTATCTGTGAATAAATAACTCGTGTTTGGCTACAGAATTTATTTATATGTTGTATTTTGCGGACAATTCTGCGTAAATATCTTTTTATTTATGGGACATAAACACGTTCTTCCATGTCCAAAGTAAATAACTTTATATTCGTGTTATGGGTGACAGACGGACGTAAATTATTACATAAAATGGTACAAAATACTATCGCCCCCGGGTGGACTCGAACCACCAACCTTTCGGTTAACAGCCGAACGCGCTAGCCGATTGCGCCACGGAGGCTCTTGTGATATGACATTAAACTTCTAAGATCTCTCGTCTAAACAAAAATTTCTCTCAGTCTTCCAGGATTGACCTGATTTTTGTGATGGAGACATGTTAAGGGTTAATAACTCCTTCGAACCCTCCTGCGAATCCGCTGAACCGATATCGATGGAATTTGGCACAGTTATTACGCCGGAATAACATATAGTTTATAGAAATCCTGTTAATTCTACAGGAATCGAACACTCGATGGAATCGACACTAAAAACGCGCCATCTATTATCAACCTATCATGCGATAACAGTTCACACGAACGAAGTTGCGGGTAAAAGATAGTTTTGCTATAATCTACGATAAAATTAAATATAAAAAGTAAGTAAGTAAGTAGCGGCCTGTTACTATCCCACTGCTGGGCATAGGCCTCTTCTCTCCGTTATTGGAGAGAAGGATTGGAGCTAAGACCTACCACGCTGCTCCAATGCGGATTGGTAGGTTACACATATCTCCAGAATTCTCTAGAGATATGCAGGTTTCCTCACGATGTTTTCCTTCGCCGAAAAGCGTGTGATAAATTGCAATTATCAATTAGACACATAAGTTTTATTAGAAAAACTCATTGGTGTCTGCCCGGGTTTGAACCCATGATCGTCTCTAGAGATTCACACGGTCGCACCGCTACGCCATCACAGCTTAATTAAAATATGTATTGCTAAATGTAGGGTGTACTTTAGATACGTAAATACACTCAGATTCGCGAAACCAATTTTTTTGATTAATTTCATTTTCATGTTTTTCCGAAATTTATATTGACGGATATTTTTTTTGCAGACTCGATGTATTTATAGCAATATCGCAGAGGTCAAAAGCCATTTTCTCCTTAAAGGTGTCGCTCCATCAAATTGAGGGGGTAAATTGAGAGGAAACGTATTTGTAAGGTTTATGGATGTCGTTCATCTTCGTTTTTCGCGCAAACGGTTTTTCGATAACTGTCGTTAATATCGAAAGCTCATAGCTCATATTTACAAAAAAAGATGGACTTTTGGCGAATTATTGATCGAAGTATATTCAAGTAAATTTGCAATGTTTTTTTTTTATTTTCTAAATTTGCAATGTTCCCAGTAAAGTAACGGCCTGTTACTAACCCACTGCTGAGCATAGGCCTCCTCTCTCCATTTTTGGAGAGAAGGATTGGAGCTAAACCACCACGCTGCTCCAGTGCGGATTGGTAGGTTTCACATATCCCTAGGATTCTCTAGAGTTATGCAGGTTTCCTCACGATGTTTTCCTTAACCGAAAAGCGTGTGACAAATTACAATTATCAATTAGACACATCATCTTCCTGCCCTTATCCTATAAGTGGGGTCGGCACAACATGTTATAAACATGTTGCCGCCTCCTTGACATCAATTTACCATAGTCGTATTTTACGACATCTCGGTAAGAAAGAGGGTGATCTATTCTACTTAACCGGATACCACACGGTGGGTCAACTTACCTTAGTCCCCTTTTATGACAGCTCGGTAAGAAATGACGGTGGAATATTGTACACAGCCGGATACCACGCGGCGGGTCGACTTACCTTAGTCGCTTTTTACGACACCTCGGTAAGATATTAGTGTGGTCCATTCTACTCAACCGGATACCACACGGTGGGTCAACTTACCTTAGTCACCTTTTACGACACCTCGGTAAGAAATGAGGGTGGTACTATTCTATTACTTTCTTTCTATACACACAGCGTAATTATCAATTAGACACATAAGTTTTTAATAGAAAAACTCATCGGTGTCTGCCCAGGTTTGAACCCATGATCGTCTCCAGAGGTTTCACGGTCGCTCCGCTGGGCTATCACAGCTTGTAACTTAATTTGATAGAATACTTTCCCCGCCCTATTACAGACTCCCGTTCTGTAATCATGCCGCAGCTGGGGCGAGTCTGGAGGGTGTTAATTACCTATTGTTCCCAATACTCCTTTGTTATTCCGTTTAGGGTAAAACGGGAATACTTTTGCATCGACGCCGCAGGAGAGCGGGAAGGTATTTTAACGAGGTCCTACAAAACTTTGTGCAAATGTTCCCTGCGGTTTGCGTAGCGATTTAATACATTTTGATTATATTCAGCGCTTTTTTTAATTTGTAATAATGATTAAATTTATAGAATTAGGCGTTAATTTCAGTAATATAAATAATGAAAATATTATCCTCATCATCTTCCTGCCCTTATCCCACTCTAAGTGGGGTCGGCACAACGTGTTATAAACATGGTGTAACATGATTTGGCTGCGTTTTTACGACCGGCCGCCTGCCTGACGTCAACTTACCTTAGTCGTATTTTACGACACCTCGGTAAGAAGGAGGGTGGTCTATTCTACTAAACCGGAAACCACACGGTGGGTCAACTTACCTAAGTCGCCTTTTACGACACCTCGGTAAGAAATGAGGGTGTAATGAAAATATTATCCTATCCTACTAATATTATAAATGCGAAAGTTTGTAAGTATGGATGTATGTTTGTTACCCTTTCACGGTGTATCCGCTGAACCAATATCAATGAAATTTGACACATTTATTCCTTATAAACAGGGGTAGCATATAGGCTATAGAAATCCTGTTTATTCTGCAGGAATAGTATGACATTGAAAGCGCCATCTGTTATCAAATTTTCATTCGACAAGTCCACGCGAACGAATTTGCAGGTAAAGGTTAGTTTTGCTATAATCTGCGATAAAATTAAATATATGTAATGCTTAACTGTTTATAATCATTTAAAATTAAATATATGTAATGCCAAACTATTTTTAATCATTTAAAATTTAATATATGCATTCGAGGAACCAACAAGTTGTTTTTATGAAATGTTGATCCTCGGTGGGAATAGAACCCACGACCCATAGAGCTGAAGGCAGGTTCACTACTCACTGCGCCAACGGGCCAGTATTATTCTAGGATTAGGTCCGTCATTACTTAACGCCGTGTGGTATCCGGCTGAATAGAATAGACCAACCTCATTTCTTACCGAGGTGTCATAAAAGGCGACTACGGTAAGTTGAACCACCGTGTGGTATCCGGATTAGTAGAATAGACCACCCTCTTTCTTACCGAGGTGTCATAAAAGGCGACTAAGGTAAGTTGACCCACCGTGTGGTATCCGGCTGAGTAGAATAGACCAACCTCATTTGTTACCGAGGTGACATAAAAGGCGACTACGGTAAGTTGACCCACCGCGTGGTATCCGGATTAGTAGAATAGACCAACCTCATTTCTTACCGAGGTGACATAAAAGGCGACTACGGTAAGTTGACCCACCGTGTGGTATCCGGTTTAGGAGAATAGACCACCCTCTGTCTTACCGAGGTGTCTTAAAATACGACAGAGGTAAGATGAAATCATGTGACAGCATATTTATAACATGTTGTGCCGACCCCAGTCAGCGATTAGTTAGAGTGGCATAAGGGCAGGAAGATGATAGGTCCGTCATTACTTAAAAAATCCGTTTGGAGAGTTGGAGCGAAAAGGTGATACAAACACACAAACACACACACACGCACGCAGAAACACACACATACACACACTTTATAATATGAGTTGTATACAAACTAAAGCTAGTTAAAATGACCACCAGTTCTCTGAATCACATAAACCCTAGAATCAAAAACAAATTGAATCGATTCATCCGTTCCAAGCGCTGGTGCAATGTGATGGAAATTACATCGGATTTATATTCAAATTGCGGATAATGTTTGTGATCGCAATTCAGAATTGCATTCACAAATAAATCTTTTTATTAAAAGGCGAAAAAACCCGAGCATTACAAATCTTAAATATGATAACAGTATCCGGCTTGAAGGACCAAATTTTATTTATTTATTTATGTACCATAAAAAATGTTGGAAAAAAAACATTGTTGGTAAAAAAAGTGTACATGACAGAGATCTCTGCCAGTTAACCTACGAAGTGAGACAATTTATATTAAAGAAAAAGTTGGTACGCAAATATCAAACATTATGAATTAGAATTACCTACTAATAATTTCCTAATTTAACAATAAAAATAAAAGAAATATATAATATATTTCTATATAAATAAATATATATACATACACACTATATATAATACAAAGTATAATATATAAATGTCAACAATTACATTATGATGGTAAAGATGTGTAATGTTTCTTTAGTCTTAGTTTAAAGGTGCTGAAAGAAAGGCTAAAGCAGTCATTGATGACGCTGTATGGCAACGAGTTCCACAGACATCCAGCAAGTACACAAAAGATTTAGCAAATACGATATTGTAAGGCGGGATGGCAAGTGATTTTAGAGGCACACAATTTTACTTATTTTATAGAATTTGTACTATCAATTTTCATTGAATTAACACATCAATATCGATCCAGTTTTCAGACAGAGACTGATTTTATTTATAACTAGCTTTTAGCTGCAACTTCGTTTGCGTGGACTGTTATCGTGTGGTAGGTTGATAATAAATGGCGCTTTTTAATATCACCCTATTCCTCTAGAATTAACAGGATTTCTATAGCCTATAGTTACCTCAGTGTATAAGGAATAGTTGTGCTAAATTTCATCGATATAGGTTCAGCGGGCTCGCCGTGAAAGAATATCAAACATACATCCATACTTACAAACTTTCGCATTTATAATATTACAAGGATAATAATTTCTTAAGTTAGACGGCATCAAATCAAAACGCCATGTGGTATCCGGCTGAATAGAATAGTAGCACCCTCATTTCTTACCGAGGTGTCGTTAAAGGCGATTAAGGTAGGTAGATCCACCGTGGGGTATCCCGCTGAGTAGAATAGACCACCCTCATTTCTTACCGAGTTGTCGTTAAAGGCGACTAAGGTATGTAGACCCACCGTGTGGTATCCGCCGGAGTGGAATAGACCACCCTCATTTCTTACCGACGTATCGTAAAAGGCGACTAAGGTAAGTTAACCCACCGTGTGATATCCGATTGAGTAAAATAGATCACCCTCTTTCTTACTGAGGTGACGTAAAATTACGGTTGTAAAATGCGAAGCCGAATCATGTGAAAACAGTTTGTAATATGTTGTGCTGACCCGATCGCGATGATAATAGTACAAAATAAACAGAATACATTTTCTATTACGATTTCATTTTGTCTCGATCTCGTATTTTAATGTCTCTATGAAATTCTAATATCTCCATGAAGTAAAATAACTATTACTTTGATATAAAAGCTCGTTTACTCTACGAATAAAAACTGGAATAAAAATGCGTTAGCCCTCACTTAGGTATCGCAAGAACATTTAACAGTAAAATAAAGTGACTCTTAAAGTAATATCATTCACTACGATCACTTCTTTAGTTTTCTGTGATGTTTTATTAAGAGGTGTTTAGTTAAGTTGGTTAATATTAGCTTTGTAAATTTCTAAAGTAATAAAACTATGAAAGATATTCTAATTGTCTAAAACAGTTAATTGCCTCTTCAGGTGACAAGAGGGCTGGCTCCTTTTTCGCACAAAGAATCAGCTTAGCGATTCAGCGCGGAGACGCTGCCAGCATTCTTGGGACCATTCCACGTGGGCATGATTTGTATAGTCCTAGCGTGTAAGTAATTTAAGATAAATATAACTTGTACATTTTTTAGTTAATGTATGTATATAAATTAATGAAAATATTGTTTTGCTATAAAATATCAAAGAAAATATATGAAATGCTAATATGGTGGATGTGTGCAGTGCTTGTAAATTGTTGTGTTATTGGTGGCGGGTAGTGCATGAGTTTTTATATATTCTGCATGTATCAGTTATGAGAACGAATAGTACACTCTACATTTAGCATTACATATATTTTCTTTTATCGCGGATTATAGCAAAATAATATTGCCATTACTTTTGTATTAACACATTTGTATGCAAAATGATACAAAATACTATCGCCCCCGGGTGGACTCGAACCACCAACCTTTAGGTTAACAGCCGAACGCGCTAGCCGATTGCGCCACGGAGGCTTTTGTGACGCTGTGTCGAACTAAGATTGTGATATACGGACGCACATTTGTACACAAAATGATACAAAATACTATCGCCCCCGGGTGGACTCGAACCACCAACCTTTCGGTTAACAGCCGAACGCGCTAGCCGATTGCGCCACGGAGGCTCTTGTGACGCTGTGTCGAACTAAGATTGTGATATACGGACGCACATTTGTACACAAAATGATACAAAATACTATCGCCCCCGGGTGGACTCGAACCACCAACCTTTCGGTTAACAGCCGAACGCGCTAGCCGATTGCGCCACGGAGGCTCTTGTGACGCTGTGTCGAACTAAGATTGTGATATACGGACGCCCATTTGTACACAAAATGATACAAAATACTATCGCCCCCGGGTGGACTCGAACCACCAACCTTTCGGTTAACAGCCGAACGCGCTAGCCGATTGCGCCACGGAGGCTCTCGTGACGCTGTACCAAACTAAGATTCTTAAAGGTTAAAATGAACAATAAAAAGTGTCTTTAAGTGCCATCGAAGAAGCGTCACTCGTTATAACTTTTTTATCTTTTCTACAATGTAGACTGTCGTTCGCGATTGCCTCGTAAAATGGCTTTTTTGTTTTGATTTGTTTCGAAATGAATTCGAAATGCGATGAGATGGATATAAAGTTGTTATAAATGGAAAACTCCGAATAATTCTCGATTCTGGAATATATTTTAATTGAAAATGCGTAAGGTTTTATTGAAAAAGTGATAGACGGATAGTGAGATTGTGCGACTCTTAGAAGTGTTTTGTTACTCAGAAGGTTCTACTTCTACTACTGTTCTACTACTTAGGTAGTGAGATCGTGTGACTCTTAGAAGTGTTCTACTACTTAGAAGGTTCTACTTCTACTACTGTTCTACTACTTAGATAGTAAGATCGTGCTTCTCTTAGAAGTGTTCTAATACTTAGAAGTTTCTACTTCTACCACTGTTATACTAATTAGGTAGTGAGATCATGCTACTCTTAGAAGTGTTCTAATACTTAGAAGTTTCTACTTCTACCACTGTTATACTAATTAGGTAGTGAGACCTTGCGACTCTTAGAAGTGTTCTTCTACTTAAAAGGTTCTACTTCTACTGTTCTACTACTTAGGTCGTGAGATCGTGCGACTCTTAGAAGTGTTCTATCTACTACTTAGAAGGTTCTACTTCTACTACTGCTCCACTACTTAGGTAGTGAGATCTTGCGACTGTTATAAGTGTTCTACTACTTAGAAGATTCTACTTCTACTACTGTTTTACTACTTAGGTAGTGAGATCGTGCGACTCTTAGAGTGTTTTACTCCCATTAAGACTAACCTTATTGATATTTACAATTTCTCACGTGCTTTTCCAATTCAAAATTCAAAATATTCTTTATTCAAGTCAATTTGGAAACAGCTTTTGAATCATTTACTCTACTCCTGGTTCGGAAAGCTGTTCCGAGAAGAGCTAGTAAGAAACTCGACGGTTGCTCTTTTCAAAATACAATTCTTATTACTAGTGACATTTAGTTATAACTGTCTTGTACAGGGTCGAAGAGTAGGTATATCCACGCATTCTTATCGTCTAAGTAATCCTCAACAGTATAGTAGGTTTTCTGTACCAGCCTCTTATTAAAAATGTTTTTAAATTGCTGTAATGGTATAGCTAAAATTGATTGCGGAGTTTCGTAAAGAAAGCTAGTACCAATTTTATAATAAGAAAGAATCTCGTTTACATTTGGCATATGAAATAAATTAATTTTTTTTTTTACTTTTTTCTATATTGTAGCTACTAAAGGTACAATATTGATGTAATCAGCGTTTTTAAGAGAATCTACTACTTACTGTAGTAGATTCTCTTAATTGACTATAACTTGTATAACTTGGTATATTATATTTTGTAAGGGAGGAAGTCTCTGGCGACCTGAAATACAGGGAATCCTAGTTCAGGCGCCAGTTTCCTTCTATAGCAAGTTTAACGTAATAGCTAAATTAAGAATCATCAACAAAGAATCTGTGTATCTGTTTAATTTCTGCTGAATCATTAATTGTTCTTGTGTATAATTGATACTTGATTTAATAAACCTTAATTTAATTTAATTTTAATTTAAAAATACCTAAGTATTAAACATACCAGAATTTAATTCTTATAAAATATTTTTCATTTCGCGATCTTGTAAGTCTCGGCTTGACTTTGACAAATTGCGGTTAAAATAAGCTCGTTTCGCTTAACAGCCCAGAGTAGGGGTCGTTGCTTCACTAAGGGTTGAAAATGCAATATTTTCATGCTTCTAACAGAAATGAACGCTGTGATTTGGATTGTGATGTAAAAATATAAATACAAAAGTTTGTTAATGTATCTGTACATTACTCTAGCTAACCCGCTGGATAGATGAAATTTTGAAATTTAGCACAACTAAAACTTAATATCTACTATTACTAAATACTATTTATATTTAGTTATTTATTTTTTCTCAAATTAATTATGTTTGTTGTTTATGTTGTAGAAATATGTAAAAATAATAGGGCAGGCATTGATTCTAGGTATTTTCACCTCTCTAGACCGCCCGTTCCCCAAATGAACTACCATGACTTTACGTTTGACAGCGAAAAATTGTGATTGTATTCAACGTAAATTTAAAAAAAATTTAATACCCGATATCAGGAATAAAACGACTTTTTTTTTTTAAATAAAACTTATCTAGATCGATTTTTCTCCCCCAAAACACCCCCCCACATGCTGAATTTCAGTAAAATCGTTGGAGTCGTTTCCGAGACTCTTAAGCTCCTGCTTTTTCCGTAGAAAAAACCGGATTATTTTAGCCTATATGTTACCCCGGTGTATAATAATAATTGCCAATTCACATCTATAATCTATACTAATATATAAAGCTAAAGAGTTTGTTTGTTTGAACGAGCTAATCTCAGGAACTACTGTACCGATTTAAAAAAAATTTTAAGTGTAAGATAGTCTATTTATCGAGGAAGGCTATAGACTATATAACATCACGCTAAGATGAATAGGAGAGGAGGAGAAAAAAATATTATGGAAACAGCAAAATTGAAAGCATTCCTGGCGTGCGCTAAGTAAACTGTGAAAGAGAAACTTAAGAAAAACTTATTGCAATCATGAATCATGTAGAACAAAATTGTTACCCACTAAAAGTTGTAAATAAAAGGCTGCGACAGCATATGTCTAGCTTTTAAGGTTTATGGTTATCAAAATACTATATTATATATTACGGTTTTAACCTTACAACGCGGGTGAAACCGCAGGCGATTGCTACTTTATAATATTAATAAGAACTAATTATATGAAGCGAAAAAAAATTTATGCCCGAAAAAATATATAAAGTGAAATATAAAAATACAAACTAATCTTAAACTTTAAAATTCACCAGATGTGGCTTTTCAAAGCTCGCCTTCTTTATCCCACCTTCGTATATTACTTTTCCATTCCGAGTTCTTGCAATATAACTGGAATTTTTGTGTAACATTTTCTTAGATTCTGGCTTGAAGAGACTAATATTTTGCTTCAAATACAACTTTTAATTTAAAAACTATGATATTTCAAGCTTTTTTTAGAACTTACTAATATTATAAATGCTGAAGTCTATCTATGTGTAAAGTTTCCGCGTCTAAACCTACTTCCTACTAATATTATAAATGGGGAATTTTGTGAGTGTGAATGTATGTTTTTTACTGAACCAATATCAATGAAATTTGGCACAATTATTCCTTACTAGCAATCGCCAACGGCTCCACCCGCGTGGAAAGATAAAAATGATTTTTGAATAACTATCACCTAATTTTTTTCTGTTTTTGTACAAAAATATTATTGCTGCTCCTTTCTTATTCATCTTAGCGTGATGTTATATAGTCTATAGCCTTCCTCGATAAATGGACTATCTTACACTCAAATATTTTTTCAATTCGGTCCAGTAGTTCCTGTGATCAGCGTGTTCAAACAATCAAACAATCTAAACACAAACAAACAAACTTCAGCTTTATATATTAGTATAGATATTAATATCTGGGTGACCGAGCATTGCTCGGTAATTTTTTGCAAAAAAAAAACTTAAAAAAAAAGAAAAAACAATTATTTCGTTAGGGATCAATCCTTAGCAGTAACATTTTTCGAGGCTGCCCGTTACCCGAATAAGCTACGTCGCCTTGACAGCTAATGGCGAAAATTCAATTCAATATAAATGTTAGTGTTTTTCAATGCCCAAAAACAGGGATAAAACAATATTTTTTTTACATAAAACCTAGCTAGGTCAAATTTTTCTCCCCCAAAACCTCCTACATGCTGAATTTTAGGAAAATCGTTGGAGCCGTTTTCGAGATTCAGAAAATATATATAGGTATATACAAGATTAACTCATTTAAATATAAAGATACTATATATGAGTAAGATATAAAATTCCCGTTTCCCGATTTGTATAGATTTATACTGCATGAAATTAATCAAAAACAGATGGAAAGATAAATTCTGTTGGTATTCTGAGATGCCGAGTTCTTAGCGAAATACCTTTTATCGAAGAACTTGAGATCTCTACTAAAGCTTATTAAGATACTACAGTTTATACAAATTAAAAGCATCTCATCTATTTATTCTTGCTTATATTTGTATGAATATTGTCTTTTATGATTTTGTCCCTTTATCTTTTATTTTACACATTACATATCTTTATACCAGAAATAGTAAAGTAGTTTGACACAGCGTCACAAGAGCCTCCGTGGCGCAATCGGCTAGCGCGTTCGGCTGTTAACCGAAAGGTTGGTGGTTCGAGTCCACCCGGGGGCGATTGTATTTTGTATCATTTTGTGTACAAATGTGCGTCCGTATATCACAATCTTAGTTCGACACAGCGTCACAAGAGCCTCCGTGGCGCAATCGGCTAGCGCGTTCGGCTGTTAACCGAAAGGTTGGTGGTTCGAGTCCACCCGGGGGCGATGTAATTTTTGCACATTTTATTGTTGTATGTACTATTCGATAAATTCTCATAACAACCATATGAAATTAATATAAAACACGAGTAAAGTTATATCTATATTTTATTGCTATTTGTTTGAAACTTTACCATGTTGTTGTGGTACTGAAGTTTGTTTGCCTCAACTCTGTACTGTAATACTGTATTTGTAATAAATACATGCTTGATTTATTTACAAAATTTATCGTATTATCATCATTCTTCTTCCTTTATCCCAGTCTAAATGAGGTTGGCTTAACATGCTTTAAACATGTTTCATGTTTTGGCTAGTTATCTGACGACCGCCCGCTTACCTGACGTCAATTTACCTTAATCGCCCTTTAGGACACCTCGGATAGAAAGAAGGATGGTCTATTCTACTCAGCCGGATACGGAAGTGATAATACCCCAGATCGAGTCCCAGATATCACCAGTCTTCTCTTCCTTTTTTAATAGTTTTATTGTCTTTTATTATATTAAAAAAAATACCGTTCAAAGCTCGGTCACCTTGTACGGTTGTACTTATAAAAAGTAAAAGCTAGTAAGCTTTTACCCGCAGCTTCGTTAGCGTGAGCTGGTGTCGTGTGATAGATTGATGACGCTTTTGAAAGTCATCCTATCCCTGTAGAATTAACAGGATTTCTATAGCCTTTATATATTATATATTATCCCGATATATAAGGAATAATTGTGCCAAATTTCATAGGTATTGGATCAGCGGATTCGCCGTGAAAGCGTAACAAACATACATCCATACTCACAAACTTTCGCATTTATAATATTAGTAGGACAGGATTCCATACGCTTTACAAACTCAGTTAAGTTAGATTCCCTAAAATCACTTATCTCTCTTTTATCAGTAGGCATCAAATCATAAATCAATGCTTCAAAACTTTCCAAGTTAATATTCATAAAACTATTCCTCTAAGGTCTGAACACCAGTCTTTGGAGGTTTCAATGGACAAAACTTGGTCACATCCACAACTTCGAGAACGTCGCGCTCAAACTTTGTTCTTAGAAAATACGAGCGAAAACTTCACATCTTTGACAACCATCTGTTATGATGGAGATGTGTTTTTAAGAGCTTTCTATATTTACCATAAAATGCATGGTATTTAGTTAGTAGTAAACGGTTGAGTGTTAACTCATATAAAATTCGAAATATTCTTTATCCAAGTAAACTTGTAAACGAGTGCTTTTGAATCGTCAACTCTACTGATGGTTCGGAAAGCTGTTTCTACCAAGAGCCAGTAACAAATGAGGCGGTTGCTATTTTTAAAATATAATTCTTATAACTAGTTACAGTTAGTCATTACTATCTTCTACAGGATCGATGAGTAGCTATCTACCCAATCTTATCATCCATGTAATCCTCAATAATAAAGTAGGCTTTCTGCCTCCTTCTAATAATGTTTTAAAACTATTGTAATTGTAAAGCTAAAATTAAATTTCCCATCTTTTCTTTGGTAACAGGAAAAAAGCCTTTATACATATGAAAAACCGGGGTTTTTCTTTCAGGAATATAAAAAAAGATAATAGAGCATATTCAACAACAATCGAAGCGAATGAAATTAAGGTGTCACCTCTTTTTAATAAATACCTACTTAAATTTTTGATTGTCATACACTACAAACCATTTTTTACGATTAAAGATTATATTAAAAGTAACACAATGTTAATTCATAAGAAACTTCCTAAATATGCGTTAACTTTTATTCAGATTTAGAGAATTTAAATAAAAAGACATATCATCATAATCCTGCCCTTATCCCACTCTAAGTGGGGTCGGCACAACATGTACAAACATCTTGTCACATGATTTGGCTACGTATTTTACAACCGGCCGCCTGCCTGACTTCAACTTACCTTAATCGTATTAGGACATCTCGGTAAAGGTGGTCTATTTTTCTCAACCGGATACCACACGGCGGGCCGACTTACTTTAGTCGCCTTTTACGACACTTCGGTAAGAAAGAAGGTGGTCTATTTTACTCAACCATACCACACGGCGTTAGAATGCGAAATAGATAAAATAATCTGAAAAAATAAACTGAAATGACAAAAATATGATCTAAAATTCACGAAGAGATAAGTATTTTAACAGCTACTAACAATTTCAAAGCTCAATTTACAACATATTTTGAGGGGGATAAGTCAGAAGTTGGATTTGGAATCCAACCCATTCTATTAGGAGCGAATTATACGTACTTGAATTTTAAATGCAATATCTGAGTCGTAAATTATATTAAAATATTGAAATGGGACCAAAACTCGCAAAACTCGTGACGAAAGAGGCGGCCGCGTTTACACCGTCGGCTTTATCAAGAAGAAGTAAAAGATATACTTGAAACAAGGTATACCCGCAACTTAATAGAAAAAAAAAATAATTATTTCTTTTCCAAAGAAAGAACGGCGGTTTTCTTTTTTATTTATTACAACGATAATTTATAGAATTAGGCGTTACTTTGCGGAGATGCAGTAATAATAATTTTATTATTACTTTTGTATTACAAAGAAATTTTTCTGCTTTTCCCGCAAGGAAATCAGTGTGTCATAAATTTTTTTCGTGAGTTAATTATAAGAGATTTTTGAATAACTTTGAGGAAGGCTTTAAATTTTGCCCTTTTGCGCACTTTTTTTTACTGCTGCTCGCTCCGTAATGTTCGTCCTGCCCTTATCCTACACCGATTGGGGTCGGCACAACATTATAAACATGTTGTCACATGATTTGGCTACGTATTTTACGACCGGACGCCTGCTCGCCAACTTACCTTAGTCGTTTAAGACACCTCGGTAAGAAAGAAGGTGGTCTATTCTACTCAACCGGATAACACGCGGAGAGTCAACTTAACTTAGTCGCCTTTTGCGACACCTCGATAAGAAAGAGGTCTATACTTCTCAATCGGATACCACACGGCTTAGAAAAACATACATAGAGAAAGGACAAAAAAAAGTAAATTATTTAAGATACGCGACGATGTGACTATTACTCCATTTGTCTGGGTTACATAACACTATAGGCCTGCGAAAGTTTGAAAATTGATTAACAACATTTTGAATTGAACAATTCCGGGGATGAAATGATGTCAGAATCGTATTTATAAAATACCAGCTTCCGCCTAAGATTTTGTCTGAACAGTACTTATATAAGGAGCCTATGTGACAACCCCTTCCGTTATGACATTAGGACTTTTCACAAGTCTGAGATAGTCCTGCCCTGCGCGTCGCTTAAGCTGAGGTCCAGCCTCACATGAGGCACCCTTAAGGAAACGCTCCAGGATGTTGGGAGTTTCACTCGATACTCACTCTCCACTTTTCTCACACCCGACGATGCTTCTGTGCTTGATCATCCTCTCGGTGATGCTGTAAAAGCCTTCAAGGCTAACAGCTTTAGTAAATGTCTGAAAAAAAACGTAAAATTTGTAGTTTATGTGTATTAAGACACAAACATATCATAAATACATCAATATTCAAACATGTTGTTTTAAGCGCACCACGTCAGTATAATCAGAGACGTAGGCGAGAGTGGACGTGTAGTGACATACTATTCGTGCGTGTTTGAGCCTGTGCTTAACTCATACACCACACAATAAATACAAACATATTACTTTGTCCGAACTATTATTAGGTCATTTATGTGTTTATAGTGATTTACTATCACCAAGTTTTATTTATGTACCAGCTGTGACTTTACGTGGTATTCGTCGTATTTAGTTGAAATTTTGAACATAAAAGTAGTTATTGTGAGTTAACCATAAGAGATAGAGACATACTGTTTTGACTTTTTTGTAGTATTTTTATGGATCTACAATTCTCTAGTACATTATTTTAGTGTATCTCTGCTGGTTTACGCAGCGCACGCGACCAAATCTCACAGCAAGTTTTTTTACAACCGCGCGTCCTTTTCAACACAATGTTCATAAAATCGTAGCGTACTATTAACCTAAACCTTCCAGAAGAATTGTGCTGTCACTCACTTTTAGTAAAAACTAAAAAAAAAATTGGAAATTTTTTGAAAATCGATCACATTCAGCTTTTGGGGACTCTGTTTCATAATAAATATGTATAAAGGCAACTAGTTCAGTTTTAACATAACTTTTCATTGTATGTAAAACCTTGCTTTTAGTAAAAAGTTTATTCGTCCCTATTGGTATATTTAAAGTTGAAGTAAGAATACGTGATTGAAAACTTGCTAATAAAAAATGCTTCAAATAAAATGATACAAAATACTATCGCCCCCGGGTGGACTCGAACCACCGACCTTTCGGTTAACAGCCGAACGCGCTAGCCGATTGCGCCACGGAGGCTCTTGTGACGCTGTGTCGAACTAAGATTGTGATATACAGACGCACATTTGTACACAAAATGATACAAAATACTATCGCCCCCGGGTGGACTCGAACCACCAACCTTTCGGTTAACAGCCGAACGCGCTAGCCGATTGCGCCACGGAGGCTCTTGGGACGCTGTGTCGAACTAGTATACTATTTATGGTATAAAGATATGTAATGTGTGAAATAAAAGACAAAAATATAAAAAAAGACAATATTCATACAAATTGAAGCAACAGAAATAAGTGGAATGCTTCTAATTTGTATCAACTAGTAGTATCTTATAGTAGTATCTTAATAAGCTTCAGTAGAGATCTCAACTTTTTCGATAAAGGTATTTTTTCGCTAAGTCTTTTTCATCTCAAAGTTCCAAGAAAATTTAGCTTTCTATCTTGATTGCGCCACGGAGGCTCTTGTGATATTACATTAAACTTCTAAGATCTCTCGAGAAAACAAAAATTTCTCTCAGTCTTCCAGGATTGACCTGATTTGTGCGATGGAGATATTTTAAGGGTTAAATAACTCATTATTAGGAATGTAACTTGTGATGTTTAGGAAGGTGTCTACACTTGTAACACAGGCATTCCCTAGCACAAGTGTTGACAAACCCTTTTCCGAATTATTCTGTGATTATTAATTATACAAAACTAATGAGAATATTATATTACTATAATCCGCGATAAAGGATAATATATGTAATGCTAAATGTAAAGTGTAATATTCGTTCTCATACCTGATATATGCAGAATTTATAAGAACTCATGCACTACCCGACACCGATAACACAACAAGACTCCACGACAAAATCGCAGTCATCGGGTAGTGCATGAGTTCTTACAAATTCTGCATGTTCAGGTATGAGAACGAATAGTACACTATACATTTAGCATTACATATATTTTCTTTTATCGCGGATTATAGCCAAATAATATTCTCATTAGTTTTGTATTATAGACCTCTGCAAAGTAACGCCTAATCCTATAAATTATTATTAATTATAATATCTGGGTGACCGAGCTTCGCTCGGTAATTTTTTACAAAAAAAAACTTTAAAAAAAGAAAAAAACAATTATTTAGTTGGGATCGATCCTTGGCACTCACATTTCTCGAGGCTGCCCGCTAACCGAATAAGCTACGTCGACTTGACAGTTAATGACGAAAATTCAATTCAATATAAATGTTAGTGTTTTTTAATGCCCAAAAATAGGGATAAAACAATATTTTTTTTACATAAAACCTAGCTAGATCAATTTTTCTCCCCCAAAACCTCCTGCATGCAAAATTTCAGGAAAATCGTTGGAGCCGTTTCCGAGATTCGGAAAATATATATATATACAAGATTAACTCATTTAAATATAAAGATTACTAGCATAAGGAAATTGTACCTGTATCGTAGTACATTTTGTAAGAAAATAAATAAATTGCATTTTTTAATATTACTTTTAACGAATTACCAAGCAAGGCGCGATCAATCAGCTATTAAATGTCTTGTATATTTTTTTAGTTTTAGTCCAAAGATTATCTGTTGTTATATGAACCAAATGCGTCCTGCCTGTGTTAATGTATGGCGCCGAGATGTGGACACTGACGGCGGGACTAGTCCACAAATTTAAAGTCGCTCAGCGTGCTATGGAGCGAGCTATGTTTGGAGTGTCTCTCAAGGATAAAATCAGAAATGTGAGAGAACCAGAGTAACTGACATAGCTAGCAGAATAAGCAAGCTGAAGTGGCAGTGGGCCGGTCACGTCTGTCGCAGGACTGATGGCCGTTGGAGCAAAAGAGTCCTGGAGTTGAGACCGCGTCTTGGCAGTGTAGGGCGTCCACCGTCTCGCTGGACCGACGACATCAGGAAGGTTGTTGGGCCCAGGAACCGGGATGTCTGGCGCAGACATGTGGACGCCTATGTCCAGCAGTGGACTGTGATAGGCTGATAGATGGATATGAACCAACCACTGCCACATTACTCCACAAAAGCCATCTTAAATCTAGCATTTTGTTGTCTAGATATATCGCAGTCTAACGACTTTGTAAATCTATCTTATTCGCGCAGTCTAAAATAAACCAAACTGTAATGAGGTCTTGAGGGACAAGTCAGCACGTATTTTGATACAGACCCGATTTATTCCTGCGGGAATAGCAAGATATAGTAGCATTTCTTGGATATAAATCTTTGTAACTGAAACATTCTGAAATTTATAGAAGACATTATATTTAACTGTAAATTATTATAATCATTAAAAAAATATTTAGAAACGCTTCGCCGTGTAATATTCGGCCTAGTAGAATAAACCACCCTCATTTCTTACCGAGGTGTCGTAAAAGGCGACTAAGGTAAGTTTATCCGAGTGATATCTAGAGTAGAATTGACGATCTTCGTTTGTTACCGAAGTGTCGTAAAAGACAATTAAATCGAAGGTAAGTTGACGTCAGGCAAGCGGCCGGTCGTAATTATTTTTTTTTACATACTAATTATAAACAGCCATCAATTTTTATGTACCGCAGATAAAAACGTGTGAAAGCTAGACCGAACTACAACTAGAAAGGTTGAACCGACGAGTATTTAACTAAGCTTTTTGGGTATTGCTTCGCTTTGCGATTTTGGTCGTGGAGTCTATCTCCTGAAGATGCTTCGGTTGCGGGGCGAAACGATTGTTGAGTTTGTGATAGTGAACGTATATAGTGCTTGTGTATCGTGGTGGCGGTGGTGGAGGTTTGTGCATGTGTTTTTTTACGACTCCTGCATGTATCAGGTATGATAACCGATTGTCCACGCTACATTTAGCATTATATATATTTTATATTTTACTTCATCGCGGATTATAGCAAAATAATTTTATTATTACTTTTGTATTATGGATCTCCGCAAAGTAACACCTAATTCTATAAATTATTGAAAGCTAGGCTTTATAGATAAATGATTATCGAATGAAATTGAAAAATATTTTTGAAAGCTCTTGTATCTGAAGGGAATACATAGATACAGTGTAAATCGAACTAATGAAGTCCCTCTGGACCTCGTTATATTTGATACAAACATCTAATCGACAGATGGATTGATGGCAATGTTGAAAACAAATTGAAAAAAATTACCTTTTGCAAGCGATGGCGACCAGTTTAAAACCCTCCACCCTTTCACCCTTTTTTTTATCAAAAATGCCCTGCAGGATCGTTTATCCAAAAAAAAAAGATTGTGTTAGTAGGAATAACAAAAAATCATTTTTTTATTTTGTCTCCATGGCGGTCAGCATTCATTTAAAAAGTGTATAAGTCGCTTTTTAGTATATATCGAACACTTCTTTTGTTCATTAATATCAACTCTACCATGTACTAAGAACAATTTTTTACATATTTCGATAAAGTATGACGATTTTTTTACTTTTACTTTCAGACAGACTTTTTTCCTTTCAGAGATTTCCATTTATACCAATTTTATATCCATCTTATCGCATTTTGAATTTCGAAACAAATCAAAACAAAAAAGCCATTTTACGAGGCAATCGCGAACGACAGTCTACGTTGTAGACAAGATAAAAAAGTTATAACGAGTGACGCTTCTTCGATGGCACTTTAAAGATACTTTTTATTGTTCATTTTAACCTTTAAGAATCTTAGTTTGGTACAGCGTCACAAGAGCCTCCGTGGCGCAATCGGCTAGCGCGTTCGGCTGTTAACCGAAAGGTCGGTGGTTCGAGTCCACCCGGGGGCGATAGTATTTTGTATCATTTTGTGTACAAATGTGCGTCCGTATATCACAATCTTAGTTCGACACAGCGTCACAAGAGCCTCCGTGGCGCAATCGGCTAGCGCGTTCGGCTGTTAACCCAAAGGTTGGTGGTTCGAATCCACCCGGGGGCGATAGTATTTTATCCAGCTTATCATAATTGGATTGATTTTTAATTTATCTTAATTTAAAATCATATTTTTGAAGTTACCAATTATTTAAAGTTTCTTCTTTTTGAAACATGTATGCATATGGGATTTCTATATGAATAACTTAACAAAAAGTCCCTAATATGTTTTCAAGGTATATCTAAAAATCAATATGATTAATGAAGCTATCACTGGTTCGGAATGTTGCTCTTACCGAGAAGAACTAACAAGAAACACGGCGGTTAATCTTTCTAACATTTTAAATGTATATCAAGCTGTAATGAGTTAAAAATTCAAGCATTTTTATCAAATAATTTATAGAATTAGGCGTCCCTTTGCGGAGATCCATAATACAAAAGAAATAATGAAATTATTTTACTATAATCCGCGATTAAATAAATAGAAAATATATCATCATCTTCCTGCCCTTATCCCACACTAAGTGGGTTCGGCACAACATTCAATAAAAATGTTGTTACATGATTTGGCTGCCTTCGACTTACCTTAGCGGTATTATACGACACCTCGGTAAGAAATGAGGTTGGTCTATTCTAAGCCAGATACCACACAGCAAACCTGAGTACATGTGTTTCTGTAGACGAGTCTAAAAAAAACTTAATTACAAACTCAAAGTAAACAGGCGCGTTAATCGTGGCCAATCATTAAAGGCAATATGGAGGTAATGCGTCTGCAAACAACGAGGGGGTGTGCATATTCCTGGATGATGGATCGTCGCCATCACTCAAGCCGATTGTGGTGACAGCTTATCTGTAAACGATTGTGAGGGTGTGATAAATTATAGGATAATTAGTCTGTAGGCGTTACTGGACTGAACTCTATTACACAGACCAATAAGTAAAGACCAATGTAGTAAATGGTATTATATTACAGCATTTTAAAAAACGTCGTGTGGTATCCGGCTGAATAGAATAATACCACCCTCATTTCTAACCGAGATGTCGTAAAATACCACTGAGGTAAGTTGATGTCAGGCAGGCCGGTCGTAAAAACGCAGCCAAATCATGTGACAGCATGGTTATAAAATGTTGTGCCGACCCCACTTAGAGTAAGATAAGGGCAAGAAGATGATGAATATTGTGTAATTGTCAGTAAGCTCTCAAAAGTGACCAATAAATATATTCTCAGGTAGTTAGCTTCTGAAATGACCAATAATAAATTCACTTGCATGCTGAAGTTTTTCCTCCATAAATGAACCTTGAACATAATTTTCTTGGAAAATCCTCTTTGCGGGTCGGCTTCCTGAGGTAAATAGCTTTTCCTCAGTATCGCTATAAATTCCCGCGCTTCCAGTGAAGAGTGAATAAAATATAACAAGGTGAGATGTGGATTTTCCCGCTTTCCATTGAATATATCACGATTTTCGCTGAGCAAGAATAACAGTGTGTCTAGCTGTTATTTTCTCACCTTGAAGTTATTTTTACTGTTATTTTTTATTAGACTGATAATGTAACTTATAATTAAATAATGTAAATTGAAAACGTTTAAAAGATTGACCGCCGAGTTTCTTTCTGGTTCTTCTCGGTAAGAGCAACATTCCGAACCAGTTGTAGCCTCATTAAATCTTATTGATCCTTGACGATTCAAAAGTGCTTGTAACAACCTTATTTGAATAAAGATTTTTTTAATTTGATTTGATTTGGGTTGTTTTCGTAATAATAATTAAAGTCTTAAAATAGGTGATATTAACTTCTACTTCAATAGATGTTACTTTGCGGGTAATCATAGTATATAAGTAATAAATTTTTTTTTAACTATAACACGCCATAAAGTAGATAGAACATATATATAATGCTAAATATGTGGTCTATCCGTTTTCATACCTGATACATGCAGGGTTTATAAAAACACATGCACAAACCTTCACCACCGTCACCACAACACAATTACCACACGCATTCACTATCACAAACTCAACATTTGTTTCGCCCCGCAACTGAAACATCATCATACATATCGACAATATTGCAAAGCGACGTTGTAAAAATATAGTAATTAGTTAAATCCCCACCATTTATTTTGCCTCCAAACACGTGTAAGCTTAAGGTATAAATTTCTAACATTTACTGCAAACTATTACAACCATTTATCTTATTGTTATGAAATTACATAAAGTAACATCCACTTCGATCGATCATTTTCGGCAGCAGAAGAATGAAATATATACTTAAGAAGGCATATTTTCTTACAGAGGTCAAATGTTAAAGAAATTTATGGAGTTCACTTATGAAAGTAATAACCATTACTTATCTCGGTTAAAATATCATTCAGGGTTTTTCTTTAGGTATTATTCGATATTTTTAGGATTTACGGGACTTTTCTACTAAATGGAAAAATATAATTTTGAATTTGTTCAGCCTTGTTCTTATTTATAGAATTGGTGTTAGTTTGAGGAAGTAAATAAAACAAAAGTAATAAAAATCTTTAATATTTAAATGAGTTAATCTTGTATATTTCCCGAATTTCGGAAACGGCTGCAACGAAATTCCTGAAATACAACACGTAGGGGTTTTAGGGGGAATCGATCTAGCTAGGTTTTATTTTAAAAAATATCGTTTTATCCCTATTTTCTGGCATTGAAAAATTCCTAAAATTGATATTGCATAGAAAAGACTATTTTTGCTGTCATTTGTAAAGTTGTCATATCTCAGTGGAGAACGGGCAGATTAAAGACATATAAATACTCGGGATCAGGTCCTTGATATCACTACTACTTTTTTGCTTTTATTTTTTTTATTTGCATTAAAAAAAATACCCAAATAATATATAAGCGTATTCCGAGATAATAGCTTGTATAAAATGAATGCTAAATGTAGAAATCACTATCCGTTCTCATACCTGATACATGCACGATTTGTATGCACACATTCACTACATACCTCCACCACCAATTTACAACAATCTTTTCACCCCGTTACAGAAATATCATCAGGAGATAGACACCACCATTCCATTTAATAAGTATTTTTTTCTATGAGCATTGATCGCAGATTTTAACACAATATCTTTCATAATTAATATTTCATTCACGCCGTGTGGTATCCGGCTGAATAGAATAGTACCACCCTCATTTCTTACCGAGGTGTCGTAAAAGGCGACTAAGGTAAGTTGACTCACCGTGTGGTATCCGGTTTAGTAGAATAGACCACCTTCTTTCTTACCGAGGTGTCGTAAAATACGACAGAGGTAAGTTGATGTCAGGCAGGCGGCCGGTCGTAAAAACGCAGCCAAATCATGTGACAGCATGTTTATAACATGTTGTGCCGACCCCACTTAGAGTGGGATAAGGGCAGGAAGATGATGAGATGATGAATTAATATTTCATTCATTATAAGGCTCGGTCATGTTTAATACAAAATTAATACAAATTTTTACTTACTGTTTAATACAAAATTAATATATAAATACAAAATTAATGTTTTACAAAATACAAAACACATTTAAATACAAAAGTTATTCACTAGCGTTTGTAAAAAACGCGGATTATAGCAAAATAATTATATCATTTATACAGCAAATGAAATAATATTATCGATAATGGCATATGCGTAATTAATTAAAAAGTTAGTGTATTTCATATTTTACATAACTTATAAATTTATCGACAGGGGCGTTATTTAGTCTGCAAAAACTTAGACCAATTAATTCGTTAAGTTCATTTATGTTGAGCATAGATTTTACTGGAAGCGACATAAAGGTTATTTTTCGATTTCAATTATCACAACTATTACTTCTATTTAATATTCAAATTTCAAATCAATTATTATACAAGTTTACGTATTTGGCTTTTACAAGCACTTTTGAATTGTCGAATTACAAATAAACTGCTACTGGAGAGGTGCTTGATAAGAGCAACCAGAACTGTGAACGAACAAGAATCTCGGCTGTACATTGCGGAGTTTTTACTTTAACTTTTAAAGTTTTTACTTTATTTCTTTTACCCCCTTTTTTGGGGAGAATATTCATAAGATTATTATACTCGTTATTTACTATGAAAAATCAAAATCTTTTGTTTTATCAACAGAATTACAAACGTTGAAATAAGGTTGGAGCCTTCTTTTAAGTATGAATATATTTGTGCCAGAAGACTCCACTCTTCCATCATATTGTCTATATACTATACATTTTACTCTTACTTGTGGGTATATGTCACACGCCGTGTGGTATCCGGCTGAATAGAATAGTACCACCCTCATTTCTTAACGAGGTGTCGTAAAAGGCGACTAAGATGAGTTGACCCGCCGTGTGGTATCCGGCTGAGTAGAATAGACCAACCTCATTTCTTACCGAGGTGTCGTAAAAGGCGACTAAGGTGAGTTGACCCGCCGTGTGGTATCCGGTTTAGTAGAATAGACCACCCTCTTTCTTACCGAGGTGTCATAAAATACGACAGAAGTAAGTTGACGTCAGGCAGGCGGCCGGTCGTAAAAACGCAGCCAAATCATGTGACAGCATGTTTATAACATGTTGTGCCCACTTAGAGTGGGATAAGGGCAGGAAGATGATGAGTTTTTTTTTTGCCCCCTTTTGGGGTGGGAGAGAATATTTATAAGATAATTATACTCATTATTTACTATGAAAAAATAAAATAAAAATAAAAATCCTTTATTTTATCAACAGAGTTACAAAAGTTGTATTAATGTAAATATACTTGTGCCAGAAGACTCCGTTCTTCCATCATATTGTCTATATACTGTTAACGCAGAAACTAAACGATGTCTAGTAGGGCGGGGGTCGCAGGTGACAGGAAGTTTGACAGACGCCATCGGTCTCTCTTACAAAGGAGATGGCCAAATAGCTCACACAATTTTGGCCTCAATGGACAGAAATAAAATAATATTTAATACAAAGACCGAAAGTAACTCTTCAAGTATGTACAAGTCTTTTTTAGATAGAACTTGGGAATAAGAAGAAATAAATTAATGACCATGACAGATTTACATAGAATATAGTATTGGAATTTGTGATTACATATTTTTTTAATAGAATCTATTTTCATCTAAGAAAAATACGAATCTAAAATAAATAGATTTTATAGTCTAAAAATACAGCAATGGTCGTTATAAAGTAGCACACAAATACAAGAAATCCACAAATGTAACGTTCACGATGCGAAAAACAATACGAATATGCATGTTTAGTACAGAGATAGTGTTAATTTATTTTGGGGTTATTAATTATTTCATATTTTATTATGTACTTTATTATTTAATCCGCACAGGCCAGATTTTGCCCATCTCCTTTACTACTGTCTTATGTACTCACGATCACGAAGTATTATAATTGTTACAACTATACAAGATAAAATACAAGATTTATAATTCAAGAGGCTTTCATTTTCAACATATACTATACATTTTACTCTTACTTGTGGGTGTATGTTGTTGTTTACATGTGTGTGTGCGTGTGAGTATGTGAATCCGAGAGAGTGTGTAAATGTGTTTTTATTTCTTTGTTTATGAAAATTATATGGCACATCTAGTTTTGATACATCTACGGTAATGCTATAACTGTTTAATTAATTGATGTCTTATATACCCGAGGTTCGCACCCATTCTATTAAATAAATTAATTCGAAAAACATTGTTCGGAAATATATACGCTGTATTATGATAGAAGGAGTTTGATTAGGTTTTATTTAACGAATAATATCTAAAATTTAGTCGTGTTGTATCCGGCTGAGTAAACCACCATCATTTCTTGCCGAGGTGTCGTAAGAGGCGACTAAGGTAAGTTGACTCACCGTGTGGTATCCGGCTGGGTAGAATAGACCATCCTCTTTCTTGCCGAGGTGTTGTAAACTACGACTAAGTTTAGTTGACGTCAGGAAGGCGGCCGGTCGTAAAATACGTAGCCAAATCATGTGACATATTTATAACACACCGTGTGGTATCCGGCTGAGTAGAATAGAGCACCTTTATTTCTTACCGAGGTGTTGTAAGAGGCGACTAAGGTAAGTTGACTCACCGTGTGGTATCCGGTTGAGTAGAATAGAGCAACCTCATTTCTTACCGAGGTGTCGTAAAAGGCGACTCAGGTAAGTCGATCCACCGTGTGGTATCTGGCTGGGTAGAATAGAGCACTCTCTTTCTTACTGAGGTGTTGTAAAATACGACTCAGGTAAGTTGAATCACCGTGTGGTATCCAGTTGAGTAGAATAGACCACCCACTGTCTTACCGAGGTGTCGTAAAATACGACTAAGGTAAGTTGACGTCAGGCATGCGGCCGGTCGTAAAATACGTTGCCAAATCATATGCCATGTCTATAACATGCTGTGCCAACCCCACTTAGAGCGGGATAGGGGCAGAAGAAAGATGATCTTAAATTCTTTTTCAAATGATAGATCTACTGCCGGATAAAAGTCTTTTCAAGGGATATCCATAACTTATTATCTTAAATTAAAAAAAAAATAGATTAGATAGAATTTAAAAAAAAAGAGCCATACGTGGCATTTACAATTTAAGTCCGCGTGATTCTCTGCGAGAGAAGTTTAAGGAAATAGATATTCTTACATTTGCTTCACAGTATATTTTTAGCAATTTATTCTTGGTGCATAAGAATATACATAATTCTATAATATACAACACATCAACCGCCTGCTGATGTTAACTTACCTTAGTCGTATTTTACGACACCTCGATGATAAATGAGGGTGGTCTATTCTACTCAGCCGGATACCGTACGACGGGTCAACTTACCTTAGTAATTTTCCGACACCACGGTAAGAAATGAGGGTGGTAAAGTACGGGTATCTCTATCTCTTATGGTTAACTCACAATAGTAACTTTTACGTTCAAAATGTCAATCATTGAATAAAATGAATATATTTCCGCGGGAAAAACCTTAATTTTATACTGACATCACAGTAAGAAATGAGGGAGGAAAGTCCGGGACAGCATATCTCTATCTCTTATGGTTAACTCACTATAGCAACTTTTAAATGAAGATATTTCCGCGGGAAAAACCTTCATTTTATACTAACATCACTGGTGTAAATACAGCCAAGTTTTCGCCCGAGGTCTTACAAGCGTGAATTCGCATTCATGTTTTGCATAATTTTTGGAAAGTAATTTAAAATTCAAATTACTCATTCAAAATATGCCGGGTCGTCGTCAAATTTAATTATCGTTCAAAATATCTTCAGAGAGTTTTAATGTCTGTTGTCAATTGATTTAAATTGGTTTAAGTTAACCGTTTATGAAATTTAATAATTTTTTTATTGTAATATCCATAGCCGTTTGGTATCTGAGTAGAATAGACCACCCTCATTTCTTACCAAGGTGTCGTAAAAGGCGACTAAGGTAAGTTGACCCACCGTGTTATATACGGCTGGGTAGAATAGACAAATCTCTTTTTTACTGAGGTGTCGTAAAAGGCGACTAAGGTAAGTTGACCCACCGTGTGGTATCCGGCTGAGTAGAATAGACAATTTTCTTTCATACCGAGGTGTCGTAAAAGGCGACTAAGTTAAGTTGACGTTAGGCAGGCGGCCGATCGTAAAATACCTAGCCAAATAAAAAACATGCTTATATCATGTTGTGTCGACTCCACTTAGAGTGGGATAAGGGCAGGAGGATGAATGATTTGATGATGATGTTTCTCTTTTCAAAATATAATTTTTATAACTAGTTAATTAATATATTTAGTCGCTACTGTCTTGTACTTTTTTTACTACTCAGAGATTCTTATCATCTATATAATTCTCAACGCTGTAGTAGGCTTTCTGTATCAGCCTCAGTTTTTACTGCTCAGGAATTCCTATTATCTATGTAATAAACACTATAGAAGGTTTTCTGCATCAGCCTTTTAGTAGTGTTTTTAAACAGCTGTAATAGCAAAGCTAAATTGATTCAGCAATCACCTTTTTCTTATAAACTACGTTTTTGCTATCCTGCAAAATAATCCCCTACTTCTAAAACTTCAATGTGAATTCTTTGAAATAGTAATACAAAAATATGAAAGCAAAGCGAGCTGAAGTGGAAACTTCCGCGAAATTCATTTTGAAATTTAATATTTCTCATAACTACTTCGAATACTTCTTAAACAAATCTGCAAAAGCTGAACCTCTTTACGCAGACAGTCGTAAAAACTTCGGAGGGGAGTAATTTTGTGAGATTTATTTACGTTATGAACTTAAAACTTTGGGAAGCGATTTAGAGGCCTATCCGTCTGTTTTTATTTCAGATCGTCAACGTACTACGGATTTTAAAGAAGGTCGCAGAAGCAATGTCGAAAGCGGGAAAAAAAGAAGTCGATTGCAGAAGCTTTATTAGTGGGTGTTTCCTGTGAGGCTGATCAGCGCTTAGAGTAACGAGCAGGAAGGTTGCTGGCGAGTTTAGGTGGTAGCGACTTGCCTAAGCCCATGATCTGCCTCCCTGTCAGGGGACCTTTGGACGTTCCGAACGGGGTATATCGGGCGTTTGGCTTACAGGTCCCAGAGGCGGTCGGTGCATTTGGTGCTCCCGATGCACCGGTTAGCGGAGGGGGTTTTCTCTTTCGAGAGGTCTCTACCTGGAGGAGGTGTTCTCTGGGATCAGAGCTGTCCGCGGGGATGGGGGTAATGTGTACAACGATACCCTGCCCTTGCCATCAGCAGCGTGGTGGAGCACACAGGTCGTTTTAGTCGGTGCGAGTCTGACATAACCACCGCCTGTCCCCGTCGGGCGGCAGTACCCATAAGGGGTTTTTTTCTGTATAAAAAAAAGTGTATTGGAAAGTTGGTTTAAATTATCAGTAGTTATCAATCGTTTGTGACGAGAACCCAGTTCAGAAACCCCTATTACCTGGAATTTTGTCTTCGCAAGCGAATATGCTGTGTGATTACGCAGAATTTAATGTCACAGCCATTTAGTATCGCCGAAGTCATGTAAGTAACTTTTGTGATGGTTGTATTCCAATAGTTTAGATATTAAACTTAAACATCTCCGTAACCAAAAAAAAATATTTTAGTTTTGATTTTAAAAGTTTGAGATTAAAAGTTTCCTTAGGCTTATGAATTTGAGTTTCTTTAAAGCCTATTTAAAGAATAAAACAGTTATTGTAAGTTTTTATTTTGAGAGTTTTATAAGTTTATTTGTTTCAGTTAAGAGTTTTGATAGTCAATATGCGAAAAACAGAGTTTATTAACTTGAGTTTTGGCTTTTAAAGTTTTGCGGTATAATAGAGTCAATATATGAAATAACAGATTTTATTTAAGCTTATTAATTTGAGTTTCGACGTTGAAAGTTGACGTGTGGTATAAAAGAGTTATACGAGTATTATTTTTAGTTAAGATTTTGAGAGTCAATATATTACAGAGTTCATTTAAGCTTATTAATTTGAGTTTTGATTTTGAAAGGTTTGTGGTATAAAAGAGTTTATACGAGTATTATTTTCAGTTAACATTTTGAGAGTCAATATGTTAGAGAGTTTATTTAGGCTTATTCATTTGATTTTCGACGTTCAAAGTCGATTTGTGGTATAAAAGAGATCATACGAGTATTATTTTAATTTAAGAGTTTGAGAGTCAATATGTTACAGAGTTTATTTAAGCTTATTAATTTGAGTTTTGACGTTGAAAGTCTATTTGATGTATAAAAGAGTTTATACGAGTATTATTTACACGTAGATTTTGAGAGTCAATATGTTACAGAGTTTATTTAAGCTTATTAATTTGAGTTTTGACTTTGAAAGTTGGCCTCATTCGCTGGCATACAAAACACAGACAATGCTCGCACAATCGAGTTCTTGCCGGTGTTTGTGGGTAGAATAAAGAGCGGCCATTACCGCTAATTGAGTTTTCGGCTGTTTTCCCTACTTTACTGGGTGTGAAAATTTGATTAAATTAGGAAAGGTTGTTTTCGCGACTGTAATTACGAGGTAGCTGGGTTTTGTTCATTATTAAAAACATTTTTCGAGGGCTACACATTAGTTAGTGTTGGGGAAATTTCGCTTAGGAATATCGCCAATAATTTATAGTGTATTTATAATAATAAAAAGGTGACCAAATGGTAGATAGACGCTGTTAAAAACTTTATTGGGCCTTGGTGCAGTTGACAGTGACTCTTCAGCTCCAGGGCTCGCGGGTTCGATTCCCACCAAAAACCATCATTAAGAAAAAAAATTGGTTCTTCTAGTCTGGGTGTATATATGAATTTAAGTATTTATTTTAAATAATGTAGGTATGTATATATTTACCAGTTGTCTGTCACCCATAATACCACATATATATCATCAACCTTTACATAAATAAAGGTTGATCACATATTTTATAACATATATTGGACCTTTTTTTATAAATATATGAGGGTAATGAAATAAAAAACAAACAGCTGGTCGTGGTTTATTCGGATAATGTCACCGCTTGGCTTTCGCTGTTATTGAACTTAACTATCGTGGCTTGGCTTTGGTTGTAACTAGGCTTTTATTTTATTATTCCTATACATATCATATCTAAAAAGGGAGAATAATTGACCGTATTTTAACAATTAAATTGACGAGAACATAGGTGTGGGTAAAGCAATTAATACAATTTAGGTTTAGGCAAAGTTTACGGCAACAATTTATATAGCGTCTATGTAACGTCAAAACTTCTGTTTGTAACATTTTCATGGTACACTAGGTATTTTAAACTAATTACTTGATATTATAATGAGTGTTATGAAAAGTTAGCTTCAAAGGATAATTAACATTACTAAAGTAATTATAATATTTTGATATAATCCGCGATAAAGAAAATAGAAAATCTTTAATATTTAAATGAGTTAATCTAGTATGTAATAAATAAATAAATATATGGGACACTTACACACACGGTCGTCCGTCCCCAAAGTAAGTAACTTAATACTTGTGTTATGGGTGACAGACAACTGGTGAATATATACCTACTTATATATTTTTAAATACATACTTAAATACAAATATACACCCAGGCTCAAATACCAACAAAGTCAGCTATAGAATATGTTGGCCCTCGGCGGGATCGAACCCGCGACCCGCAGAGCTAAAGGCAGGGTCACTGCGCCAACGGGCCAGTCGATAAATAAATATATTTTCGGAATCTAGGAAACGGCTCCAGCGATTTTCCTGAAATTCAGCATGTAGGGTGTTTCGGGGGAGAAAAATCGATCTACCTACATTTCATTTTAGAAAAATCTCGTTTTATCTCTATTTTTGGGCACTAAAAAACTACGAAAATATGAATATATAGCATCTCATAATTTGAGCTTTCAAATGCAAAGCTGTGAGAGCTTAATGGTAATGCGCGGACCAAAAAGGGTTAGAAACCTAGGTTCGATACCCACACCCGGTTTTTTATTGCATTTTTTTATCTTTCTTTAAAAAAATTACCGACCAAGGCTCGGTCAACCAGGTATTAGTTATTAATTGAGGGTATTTTAATATTGAAATTGACGCAAACGAAGACCACACAGCTTATATTAACTATTTCTGTTTTCTCTTAATTGCCAGAATGTTTAAAAACACAGCACATGTTTAGCAGTTTAAAAACATTGTTAAAAATAGGCTGATACAGAAAGCCTACTATACTATTGAAGATTATTTAGAAGATAAGAATGCGTGGATATAGATATTGTTCGACCCTGTACAAGAAAGAAACGATTAAATGTAACTAGTATTAAGAATTATATTTTTAAAAGAGCAACCGCCGAGTTTCTTGCTGGCTCTTCTCGGTAGGAACAGCTTTCCGAACCAGCAGTAGAGTTGACGATTCAAAAGCACTTGTTTACAAGTTTATTTGAATAAAGAATATTTTGAATTTGAATTTGAATGTCATTGGATTCATAAGTCTTTGGCTATAATTCAACTAAGACATTTTGCAAGTCGATATCAAAACGTTAAACGATTCAAAACTTCTGCGAAAAAGCTTTCATGTCTGGCCTTAATTATATAATTCGCTGAAATGACAATAATCGCCTGGCAAGTCGGGTTTCAAAGTCGAAGTAATTATTTCTTTCTAAAGACTTATTTTTAACTCTAATTCAAAACTTCCAATTAAAGGCCAAATATTATTAATTCAAGAAATTGTGTGTGTGTGTGTGTGTGTGTGTGATTGTGTGTGCGTGTGTGTCTGTGCGCGTGCGAGTGTGTAAATCATGTATATCGAAATTTAATTTTATGACTTTTCATAAAAATAATCTTTCCTTAATTTAGATTGGATGTTTGTCTCGTTATGATTTGCTTTGGTTGAGGATATGTTCAGTTTCATTATAATTTTTGTGCAACAGCCAATCGAATAGTGTCTTCCGAGAGTTATACTTAGATTTATGTAGAATGTTTAAGTTTTTGTTTGCACATGTGTACAGTAAAGGCGCAGTGCATCGAAAGAATCGCTAAGCAAACGAAGTTTTTGTTCTTGGTGTCGACCATATATAATTCCACTTCGGTAAATTTGCTGAAGTAAGTGTTAAAAGTACATCTTTGCCTTGATGAAACTTCAATATCGCCTTTTAACTTAATCGCCTTTAACGATACCTCGACAAGAAATGCGGATGGTCTATTCTACTCAGCCGTATGCCACACGGCAAGAAAGATATTACTTGTTTCAATGTAATAGGAATAATTAAGAATATTCCACTACGTCTATTAGGTTATTAAGTTTTCGCAATTATGGCCAACTAACGTTGATTATTTTTGTAAAATTACAAATTTGTTTGCGTGACTTTTTAAAATAGACTCAACGGAAATTATGAAACAGTATGTTCTTTTACTAAATTAACAATTTGAAGATTACTATATAAAGGGTTGTATAAACTGTGATAGCTTAGCGGTGATACGGTGCGACTCTTTCTAGGAGGTCACGTGTTCAAATTCTAGGCAAATACCAATGAGTTTTTTTAATAAAACTTATGTATTTAATTGATAATTGCAATTTATCACAAGTTTTTCGGTGAACATCGCGATGAAACCTGCTCTCTAGAGAATTCTAAGGATATGTGCAATGGAGCAGCGTGGTAGGTCTTAGCTCCAAACCTTCTCTCCTAAAACGGAGAGGCTATGCCCAGCAGTGGATTAGTAAAAGGCTGTCACTGTATATGCAAAGGTAAAGGAAAAATTACCTTCAATCGAATAAGCTTTTAGCCAAGTTCAAAAAGACTCTGGCGACCGAATGGTGGTAAAAGAAATTATCACTACTGACTAGTTATGCAGATATCTTAAGTTACTTAATCGTGGCTTCTTGACAACTTGCGATGGCGTCTTAACTCTCAGTCATATCACTTGTCTTCGATTTTACAACGCCATAATCCGAAGTCTGTCCTCAAAAAAGCATCCTTAGGACGATATTTTCAAAAACTAGTAGTGTCTATTGCGGTCTACTCTCTGCATTTCGCATCAAATCAAATTAAATCAAGTATTATAGTGTTAAATAGATCTTAGATAAACAGACGGTACTGTAAGCTACCACACAAGAGTGTGCAAAAATTTCTTCCGCCAACTGTTATAACCTTAATAGTATGAACTATTCACATCAGTACATATTAATATTTGCGAGGTTAATAGTGTCACCTACTAACTTTTTCAATTACAATAATTTTCAATAAGTTATTTTTTTTGCAAAAATAAAAATTAAAAAATTTAAATGTTATCCCACTCTAAGTGGGGTCGGCACAACATGTTATAAACATGTTGCTACATGATTTGGCTGCCTTTTTACGACCGGTCGCCTGCCTGACGTCAACTTACCATGATCGTATTTTACGACATCTCGATAAGAGAGAGTGGTATATTCTACTAAACCGGATACCACACGGTGGTTCAACTTACCTTAGTCGTCTTTTACAACACCTCGGTAAGAAATGAGTGTGCTACTATTCTATTCCGCCGGATACCACAGGGTCATTATATTAGTTAATTATAGTTCATTTATTTAGAATAAATAGTAAAAAAGTTTAATTAATTGAATAAGTAAGTAATTTTTGAAATCGTTCAAGTAGTTCCTGAGATTAGCGCATTTAAACAAACTCTTCAGCTTTATATAT
The DNA here is from genome assembly GCA_029227775.1 of Morpho helenor. Lineage (NCBI taxonomy): Eukaryota > Metazoa > Arthropoda > Insecta > Lepidoptera > Nymphalidae > Morpho > Morpho helenor. The sequence continues at coordinate 11,896,494 of JARGCU010000005.1, read as the reverse complement.
TGGTATAAATTGTCACTTGTTCCTACTTTGTTATTGGTCACGAGAACAGTGTTGCCAATATGCATAACTTAGATGACATTTGACTACTTCCATTCCTAACAATATTATGAAGGACAAATAAAAAATATTTTGATGTATTTAAAATTGTATTTATTACACCAGTATCATATCATCCCATGCTATTGGTCCATCCAACATAAATCACGCCATAATTTACAATCTTTCACTTTTTTATATTTTGACGTTAATTTTTAATGTGAGGTCAGTGAACTAAAACATATTGACAGTGTTAAGCCTAATACATACAGATGCGTCTTACATCGCAATGCTTCAAAAGGATTATAAAATTGAAACAATTTTTTAAATCACAAAATTTTTATAGTTATTTACTATAAAAAATTTAATAGTCTGAATAAATCTGTTTTCAGCAAATTAAAGATTTTCTAATTTCATTTTAATTTACTAAAATTTTTTAGCTTCTTGAATAGATTAGATAAATAAATATATGGGACACTTACACACAAGGTCGTCCATCCCCAAAGTAAGTAACTTAATACTTGTGTTATGGTAGACAGACAACTGGTGAATATATACTTATATATTTTTTAAATACATACTTAAATACAAATATACACCGAGGCTCAAAGACCAAGAACTCATTTATAGAAAATGTTGGCCCTCGGCGGGAATCGAACCCGTGACCCGCGGAGCTGAAGGCAGGGTCACTACCCACTGCTCCAACGGGCCAGTCAAAGTATATAAAGTCATAGTATATCACTCATCATCCTCACTGTCAAAAATTATTAAAATAACATAAAATATTAATATAAGCAATTTATATACTATATAATAAAATCTCAAAATTGTTTAACGATCCAGTAATGTTCATTTGAAGTACAAGGCCTTTTACAAGGTATCATTCGAGTCACTGACCTCACACAGTAACTATAATTTCTATTTACATTTATACAATCAAAAACATAGGTTAAAATTTACTAGCCGGTAAAGCGATCAGTTGAAACGGTTAAAATTATGATATTATGTTATTAGGTATTTCTCTATACAATATTATCTATATGAAAACTATACTCTATAAGAGCTTAGACACATCTGGCTTAAAGCTTATCACTAAAATACTTAAAGTTAGTAATAGCAGAATAAAATTTACAGCCGGTTTTTATATAAACTAGTAGTTTTGGCGATGAATTTTCTAATAATTTTTACCTATAATTATTGTATTTTTTTATATATTTTTGCTAAATGTGTCTAAACCTTTCTATAAACATCATTTTGGCGGTAACGATCTCGTTTGTGTTGTATTGTTTATAAATAATGCAATTCATTAATATCTTCATAAGCACCAATATTGGAATGAGAATTACGGATTTATTTAAATAATATAATATACAATTCACATCTAAAAGCTACAGTTATTTTTAATAGCCAGGATATATTATATTGAATGGCGTGGTATAAACATTGATTTATTCCGTTTAGCCATAAGGCTGAGTTTAGAATTCTGCGTTTTAAAACGATAAAGTATAAGCTCAGCCTTATAGTTTGAAATACCGATGTAAATCTCAATTTATCTTCAACTATGCATTGCTTTGGCTCAGTCTGGTATCAAACTCCCCTTGAAACAGAACTAAACAGTTTGAAATTTTGAAATATGCTTCGCCACCATACTTTAAAGGAACATCCGCTGGGTCATTCTGAAGATTGTCTAAAAATTTTATTTAAATCGGTCCAGTCGTTTCGGAGTCAATAAAGTACATACAAATATTCATGTTTATATAATAGATTCAAACGATTTTTTTATTTATGAATGTAGTTGAACATGTCCAGATTTTATCAAAGAAATAATGTTACTATTTCTGTATTATCCAAAACAGAATAATAAAATATGTAATAAGCAGCAATTTCGGTTGATGTACATTCATAAATAGACGTTTTGTTATCCAAACTGGGTACAGTAATTGTTATCACCTAAGAGAATTTAAAATATTATTTCTAGTTTAAATTCTTGTAATTGAAACATTATACAGCTTACAATTAACTGTTGTACTTAAGACTCAAAATGTTTTGGGGATGCTACGAAACATCTTTTGTAATTTGTCCATCCAACATATATTAAAGTACTATATCAGACTTTAAAATAAACCTTTTATCAAAGTAACCTTAGTAAATGATACAATTTTAATATAAGTTATCAAATTTGGTGTATTTCTTTTGTGTAACAATATATAATTGGGTACGCAGATGACAGCACTGTCACGGAGAGATATATGTCCAGTTCCAGAGCTAGTAGTGCAGAGATTCTCCAACAAAGAGAAGCCATGGTTGAGCGCATTAACTTGACTCTGAAAGAGGTTTCCGACTGGGGTGAAGCCAACCTAGTCAAGTTTAATGCTGCCAAAACGCAAGCGTGTCTGTTCACCGCCAAACGGAGTTCCTTCACATTAACTCCTACTTTCCGAAATATATCCGTACCGATTACCGATAGTACAGAGCTTCTGGGTATTGAAATAAGTTCCAAGCTCAACTTTGGTAAATGCATCGAATCCAAAGCAAAAACGGCTGCTAAAAAACTTGGCATCCTCAACAAAGTCAAGCGGTACTTCACACCGAATCAGCTTCTAACATTGTACCAAGCTCAAGTACGTTCGTGTATGGAGTACTGCTGTCATTTGTGGGACGGATCTGCCAAATACCAGTTAGATGCTTTGGATTCGGTGGATCGACGCGCCAGAAGGCTCATTTCGGACGAAACCCTGACCAATGCCAAATTACATAGTCTTCAACATCGGCGCAGAGTTGCCTGTCTATCGGTCTTCTACAGGATATATTTCGGAGAGTGTGCTGAGGCTCTCCATAACCTTGTTCCTCCATCGCCTTTCTATTATCGCACCGCAAGGCACCGGGAGAATTTCCACCCCTACATCATCGATCTCCCACGAAGGCGCACAGAGCGCTTCGCGTCCTCTTTTTTGTTGCGTACAGCAAGGGAATGGAATTCTCTCCCGGCATCAATATTTCCCACTTCATACAATATGGGCCTCTTTAAAGCTAGAGTGAATAGGCATCTTCTAGGCAAGCGTGCTTCATCTTAGACTGCATCATCGCTTACCATCAGGCATGATTGCAGTCAAGCGCTCGCCTATTCTGCAATAAAAAAAAAAAAAAAAAAAAAAAAAAAAAAAAAAAAAAAAAATACCTCATATAGTGAAAATATAATTTTAACAAACGAGTGCTAAATCATCATGCTAAATCATAAATCAAGAATAATTTTAAGTTAATTTGTTATTTAATTTGACAACTGATTTTAACAGTCTATAGATACATTTTTATCATATAGGTGCAGTACAATTTCAGAATTCATTTAGAGATGACATACGAGCAAACGCAATCGCGTCTGTGTGTACAATGCTTTTTCTTTTATTACAATTTGCGAATTCTTGGTTGATTAACGTAAAATGGACTTCCACTGTGTAATGGCGAGCAACGAATTAACAAATAAGTTTTCGGTCAATATTAATAGTGATATGGCCTATTGGGATTTCCACTTGACCTAGAATAACAATAAAAAATACTGACACGTCAGCTTTTGCGTAAAAATAGTATTTATAACTGAATAGGCCTTAAAAGATATTATAATTTAAAAATATACAAGTTTTTATGTTATCGATTAAATTTCGTTACATCTTTTATTTAATTTACAATACGTCTTATTATGACATCATAAATATAAACTAAGCAAATCACATTTATCAACGTTACCCGCCCTAATAACATGTCATTCGAATAATGCGAATACGAAACTTTTCGCTTCGCAAAAATTTATCCTAATAATATACCTACGATAAAATTTTTACACTTGAGTTGCGTTTTCGATCGTATTCAAAAATGTCTCTTTCACTTCCCCAAAATTTCGCTTCCTCGGCTTCGTTACCGGATTCGATAACGTTCTTGCTTTAGCTAAAGTAGTATTCGCAATGTTAACACTATATCCTATTTTTAAATCTCTATTCGAATTTAAAAGACTTTCGTTTTCCATCAAAGTTACTTTCAAAGGTTTATGTTCGGAAGATTTCCTTGTGTGTCCATTGGACATAGCTTGTAGCATAAGCAATTGGTTGTGAATGTTTGGAGAGCTAAGACTGTTTCGAGGGACAGTGGCGTGAGGAGTTCCTGGTGCAGGAGACGGTGCTGGTTCAATATCATCGGAAGCTTCAAGATATCCTTCTTTATTAACTGGACCCAAATCCATTTCGCTTTTGTTAAGACTGTAATAATTACCACCGTTTCCAAAAAGTTTCATATTAAAGTTGTCATAATACGGTAAAACACCGTTTAATGTTGAATATACCTGTGGTCTTAAACTATTCTCTGGATAGCTCAGTCTAGGTCTTCTTGGTAGCGTTACGTAACCTTTTGTATTGACTAATGGTATTTCCTGGTAATTTGAATTTTGGAGTGTACTGTATAGTACTGAATTAATAGACTCTATTCCATATGTTGGTGATTTAGGACTGTCTATATGGTGTGATGTTTCGGATCTATCTTGAGATGATGCGACTCCGCTGGCAGGCGATATCTGGTTTGTCGCTCGTAGTGGAAAAGAGAGCAAATCAGGTGGATAAGCTTGAGAATCTTGGGAAAGTCTGTCCATTAGAATTTCTTTGGTAAGTTTCGGCTGTTCTTTTTCAGAGTGGTTCTGGTCCTCATTTGGTACTGTAACAAAGAAATAAAATGTTTATTAACTAGAAAATATACACTCTTTATTAAAACTAGACACATCTAGATATCGTAGTCATATTCAGAATTGGAAGAAAGTGACCATGTTTTCTAAAATTTTTGTGCTCTAGTAATTAGTGTTGCAATTTTTTTACTTACAATTAGTTTTATAGAATTAAGGAAATTTCTTATATGGTATGTCTTTCCAAGTCCATTTTTACCACCTATCAGTTAAAATATAATTAAAATGCCTATCTATTACCTGCTGTTTTTTTAAAGTAGACCTAACTAGCAATCGTCTTGCGTTAATAAAAAATTATAAGCAATCTTCAAATAGTAGTTAGATCAACTCTTGGCATACCATATCATATCTTAAATTTATATTTATAAATTTATAAATTTTATACATTTTTAAAATTTTATTTTATTTCATTTAGCCGCCGTGTGGTATCCAGCTGAGTAGAACAAACCACCCCCTTTCTTACTTAGGTGTCATAAAGGGCGATTATATTTTATAAACTAATAATTGAAAATACCGGATTTTTTTATAAACCTACGCAAATCATCTGAGTGCACTCAACTTCTTTGAAATAATGTAAAGCCTTCCTTTTACAACAAACAAACTTTGCCTAATAAATGAACCCCTAAAGAAATAAAGGGCAAAAATAACAAATTGTGTAAAGTCAAAATCAGAAACAATTGTCGGGAGTCTAAAAATTCTTCGACCGTGGACTGAAGAAAAATATTTCCGCAGACAAAACTAATTTCAACTCTTTGATATTTTGAAAATTTGGCACAGGTTTCATTGCCTTAACTTCAACTGAGCCTTGGCACAAAGGAGCGTAACCTCGTTAATTTTTTATGGTCCAAGTCACGACAACGATAAAAGAATGTTCCATGAAAATAGTCAGCTGTCGACTTTGGTAATTTATGAAGAATTGTGCGACAGATATAGTGTAACTATCTTTGACTTGGTCAAAAAGTTTTAGTTCGTAATTTGAATCTTTTTATATGGAAATTTTATGAATACCAAGCAAAAAAGGGCTAAGAACTGGCTAAAAAATGAACGGTCTTTACAGACGAATTCATTATCGAAGAACTGTCTATTTTAAAGATACGTGATCATATTGCGATTGCCGATTGACGATTGCCGCGTTTCGATCGCTGCGATTCGCTGGTCGCTAGCGATACCGCTGCTGTGTGAACGTTGTATTATATATGGCACACCGCTACTTAACGTTAATTTCCGTAAAAAATTAAAATGGTTGACACGTAATTTTTCACGTGAGTTTGTTGTGGAATTTAATGACCTTTACAGAAATTTACTAGCATGTCGTGTGGTATCCAGCTGAGTAGAATAGATCACCCTTAATTCTTAACGAGGTGTCGTAAAGGGCAACTAATGTAAGTTGACTCACCGTGTGGTATCCGGTTAAGTAGAATAGACCACCCTCTTTCTTAACAAGTTGTCAACAATACACAAGCAATTTTTAAATTTTAACTATAGTGAGTGATATTCATGATTAATGTATAGAAACCAGCTATACTCACGTGTTATTTTATAGGATGAGCCCGAATATTTTAGCTGGTTTCTATACATTAATTATGAATACACAAGCACTGCTTACATTCACCACCGCAATCTCAACGATCGTTCGTAATCGAAGCATTTTACGTGTCCGATTTTGTCGTGGAGTCTAATCTCCTGATGAGTTTTTACAAATTCTGCGTACATCAGGTATAAGAACAGACAGTACCGTCTACATTTAGCATTACATATAAATAAAATAAATAAATATAAATATAAATATATGGGACACTTACATACACGGTCGTCCGTCCCCAAAGTAAGTAACTTAATACTTGTGTTATGGGTGACAGACAACTGGTGAATATATACTTATATATTTTTTAATACATACTTAAATACAAATATACACCCAGGCTCAAAGACCAACAAATTCATTTATAGGAAATGTTGGCCCTCGGCGGGAATCGAACCCGCGACCCGCGGAGCTGAAGGCAGGGTCCACTACCCATTACGCCAACGGGCCAGTCACGCTATATTTTCTTTTATCGCACATTATAGCAAATTATATTTTCATTACTTTTGTTTTTAGAGCTTGTATTTTCCTTGTAATATTAATATTCTCTTTTCCATCTTACCCTTATCTTAAATCTGTCCGAACTAGTCTCTATAGTGTCTGTCCGGATATTGCTTTGAAGTCAAGACGGATCCTAATAAATAGAATATTATATTTGCCTTTATTGGCTCTTTTTATACGGTAATACGACGTCGTTCTGCAATGAAGTAAAATAGAGGGAGCGAATATTTGATTTACTCCTTGAATATATCGGATAGATATTATCCTTACTAATATTATAAATGCGAAAGTCTGTCTGTGGTCTTTAAGTTCACTTTTTTTGGACTTGTTTACAGAAAGGTTTGCCGTGTGGGATCCGGCTGAGTAGAATAGACCACCCTAATTTCTTACCGAGGTGTCGTAAAAGGTGACTCTTTGTTATTGTTTAATAGCAGAGGGGAGTTTCTTGCTGGTTCTTCTTGCTGGCACCGAAAGAAGAGCACCTTTCCGAACCAGTTGTAGTAGCTTTATTGTAATTTGACGATTCAAGAGTGCTTGTAACAGCCAATTTGAATGAAGAAGTGGAGGCGGAATAACATTTTATAAACATGTTGTCACATGAGTTGACGACGTATTTTGCCACCGGCCGACTGCCTGATGTCAACTAACCTTAGTCGTATTATACGATATCTCGATAAGAAAGAGGCTGGTCTATTCTACTCAACCGGATACCACACGGTGCGTCAACTTACCTAGTCACCCTTTATGACACCTCGGTAAGAAAGATCTACTATCTACTCAGCCGATACCATACGGCGTGTCGACTTACCTTAGTCGCCTTCCACACCTCGGTAAGAAAGAGGTTGGTCTATTCTACTCAGCCGGATAGCACACGGCATGCCGGTAAATTTCTGTATCATCACTACATATTATAAAACAAAGTCCATATATCCCTATGTACGCATAAAACTTTAAAACTATGCAAAAGATTTTGATGCGGTTTTTTTTAATAGATAGAGTGATTCAAAAGGAAGGTTTGTACGTATAATAACATTCAATACGAAGTAGAGAAATACTGTAATTTTTGAGGTTTCTGTAAATAATTACATTTTTTTCCGCTTACATTGCAAACGCAGGCTAAACCCTACGAGATTTGTCAAAATGATGTACTAAGTATTTGTACACCTTGAAAAGGTCTACAGAAAAGTCCGCGATGGTATATGTCTATCTCTTATGGATAACCCACTATAGCATTTTTTGTCATTTACTTTTTACGAAAAATTATTCCATATTTTTGAAGCAATTTTTATACAATACAGCATTAATCCTTATCCAATTTAGTACCTTAAATAAATTGTTGATTTAATATAGATCAATATGGCCGTTTACAGCATGTAATTTAAGTGAACATTTTCGGAGATATTGCAGATTTTAAATGCCGTGAGGACGCCGCGCTTCGCCCTATAACACTTCGACTTTAGCAGCGATGTCGCTCTTTCAAGAGTTTGTTTAAAATACATAGGGAAAATGTTAAAGTAAATAAGTAAAAATGTACTATATGAATTTAGATATTCCAAAGATAGCAGGAAATGTTCTTGGTATAGGGAAAGGAAATTGTTTTTCTCCAAATTTAACGCTTGCGGGCCACGGGCAGTAATGAATAAATCAAAACTACTGGATCGATTTTAATCATTTTTTTTACACTGACTGACATGGGACATATATTTTATACCCGTGCGAAGCAGGGGCAGGCCGCTAATTGTTGAATAAATTCCATAACAACACCCGTAAATAATTAAGGAGTTCACGATTTTAATTTTTCACGGAAATTAGTAATTAACGCCATCTATCGATAGCGGTTTTACATAACTAAGGTTTTTTAATTGAAAATCAAATACCAAAGACCGCCCAACCGTGTCCCATAAAGACATTTTTCAATACCTATATAAAAATGTCCTTTCGTATACAGTAACATATTTCATATTTATCCTTATTAAATAAGTTACGGGTCCCGGAAATAGGCAGGAAATTGAAAGGTAAATATTTAAGAACTTGTTTTTGTGATACGGCAAAGGAAAATATAAAACGATTTTTAAGCTACGCGCACATTCGCAATTTGTACTCTTTTACTGAGCATGCATTATTAAATTAAGTTAAATAGATCTTTATTCAAGTAAGCTTTTGCAAGCACTTTAGAATCGTTAAGGAATTAGATTTAATAAAGCTACTGGTTCGAAATGTTGCTCTTATCGAGAAGAACCAGTGTGTGACAGTAAGTATGCCTATTTCTTTGAACTTTTCACGAAAAAACTCAATTTCCAACTTTTGAGATAAGAAATTAATATCTTAATTATTGTGGACTTAATATAATCGTTCCAGAAGCCTTCTACGTTCAGACGTTTTGTTTTCAGTAAATAAAAACATAAAATTATAAACATTGTATATATTCTTTAATGAAATCAAACTTTGCTTGTAAATAAAAAGGTATTTTTTTCTAACACACACAATTGCTTCGATAAAGTGCTTCTTGCGTTTGAGTTTCTACTGTATTTTAACATAGAAATTAAATGCTTAGTTTTAAAGTGACCTAACTGAAAATGAGGCTTAATTGAGTCAGATATATTGTAATAATAATTTCAATGCTATTTATGACATTGCGCTACTATAAAAATCTAGTGTTAGTAGTAGTTTTATTGCTCTTCAAAGGTACTCGTATGGATCTATTTAATCCTCACGCGTTTTGTAGGCGCTATGCTACGCTTTAATGCAATTTGCCTTAAAACAACTTTTATTAATTAGGTCACTTTAATACTAAGCGTGCGATATATTTGTAAATGGTTCAAATGTGTTTAAAATCAATATTTGAGATTCCTATGTTAATGTAAAATTAATGATACCTATGTTACTATTTACTGTTAGGTTAAATATTATTTTACTTTTTATTTCAACGTGAAATAGCTTAAACATAAGTTAGTAGAATAAAAAATATTATTTTAATGATTTTAAATGTAATATAAATATATGCTCATAATATAAATACATATTAGATAAAATTATTGTTAATTATTATTTTATGATTTCGCATTTACATTACTATTGAAATTGACATAATATTAATAATATATCATATTGACATTATTATTGTACGGTAGCTTTAATTATTTTTATGAATGATGAGATAGCCTATAATTAATGGAACATGTATAATGATATCAGAATAATTTAATTTAAGTTGAAATGTCCATAGAAATAAATAAATAAACAGGTAAACAATCAATAGTGTACGGTGAGCTTTACGATGAGGCGTAAACAATGTATAAAGTTCCTTATAGCAATGTTATCAAAGTAAACCAATATTACTTTAGCAAGCGGAACTAGCTTACTTTAATAGATTCCTTTTTTTCTATTTCTATTTTATGCCTTGAGATGACGAACGTATTTTTATTTAATTAGCTTTTTTAACATATAATTCATGTTGACTAACTATATTTATATCGGGTGACTGGCCCGTTGGTACAAGTGGCAATGATAGTGGTAGTGGCAATGCGATAGTTGGTACCCTGGGCGGGTCGCGGGTTCGATTTCCAACGAGGGCCAACATTTTCTATAAACAAATTTCATCGATATTGTTTCAGCGTATTGGCCGTGAAAGAGTAACAAACATACATCCATACTCAAAAACATTCGCATTTATAATATAGGCTAGAATAGGACTAGCGTCTTTTCTCTATTTTTAATATTTTATGAATTACTATTATAATATTAGTAGGGTATGCATTTTGCAAGGACCATCGTAATGAGATAAAAAATGACACATTCAATTTATGAAACCAATTTACTGGATAAAAATAAACTTGTTTTGTTTCATTACAAAAAATAAAAAATGGCAAATGGAAGCGTAACTCAGGGGCTTACGAACGACTTAAGGACTTTTAAATTTACGTAACAACAAAAATGTTTAACAACTTACCTAAAACGGAGTCATTATCCAGTAAAGTCTTGTTAAGCTCCGACATTTCTGTAGCGGCGCCGGCAAGGGTCGGCGCTTCGTACTTCCTCGGAGGCTTAGTCACGGGATTAACATCCATCTTGGAGCCTTTTTCAGCTTCAGACGCGACAGAGCCTTCTATTAACGCTTCTCCATTCGAGGAACGCGTGTCTGTCTTTATTAGTCTCTTCAGTTCACTGTTTTGAGTAGTAAAGTAGCATACAGCAAAAATAGCCCCCAATATGATTACAATCGATGTTAAACATCCTACTAAAATTGCAAAGGAATCAGCGTCCATACCAGCTATAGTCCCCGCTCCACCATATCTCGACAAAATAAGAGTTAAAGTCTTCTCATCTTTACCTCCAGGATTTTCAGCGACACAAGTATAATTCCCTCTATCACTGTACCTCGTGTGAAGTATCGTTAAATTCACCCATCTTATCAAGTCCATAGTGTTCTCAGTAACCGTGTACCGTATTTCTCCAAACGATCTCAACTCAACAGTTTTCCCATTAAACCTCCAAATAACTTCTGGTGTGGGATTACCTACTACTTTACAAATTAGAGTCACGTTTTCCTCATAGCTTTTGATAGTTGCGTCTGGGAGTGGTTCCAATATCGTAGGCCGGCAGGCAAAGTTTGAAGAGTCTAATTCGTTCCAAAGTTTGCTACGGATCGAGGCGGGCTCCGTGCACGAGGTCGGTGGAGTGTACAAGTTATGGCTGATCACCCAATCTCTGAATGTTTGTAAGTTACAATCACATCTCCACGGATTGTTGTGTAGATCCAATCCCGACAAGTTTCTGAGTGCCATCAAAGTTTCGGGTTTCATGTGACTCAAATTGTTTCCATCGATTCTCAATATCTTTAACTGTGGCAAGTTTACAAACGCTTTGGTTCCTATTTTAACGATTCTGTTATTGCTGATCGCAACTTTTTGTAGGTATTTCAAATTGCGGAATAGTCCATCCTCTAATTTATCAATGAGGTTGTTACTTAAGTTTATTAACCTTAGTTTCTCCGTGCTCTTAAAAGTATCTGGATGCAGGTTTCGTATTCTGTTCTTTGATAAATCTAATTCTATCATAATTGCTAAGTTTACGAATGCTGCTTTGTGTACAACTTCTATATTACAGTCTCTGAGAAAGAGTTTCTTCAGATTACTTAGACCCACTCTTTTAAAAACTTCTTGATGTAACTGTAGTAAGTTATTGTTAGATAGATCTAGTATTTGTATATCGCTGCTGAGATTGGCTGGCACGACTCTTAGGCTTGAGTTAGCACAGATTGCAGCTTTGTTACCAGATTGCCATCTACAATCACAAGGCCGTTGACATTCTGTTGTAAAGTCAGACGTAGCTGTAGTGGCGAAACATATGAGCACTATATTCAGCCATGTCTCCCAACATTTGTGAGCCATTTTGCTATGATGTTTGTCATTTCTTCGTCTTGATGCATTCCTGACTGAAGACCTTCAGCGGACGCATAGGTATTCTGCAACAATGAAAAATAATAATTTTAAATAACTTTCTAATATTTATCCTACTATTCCTATCGTATAATATCTTTTTCATCTTTTATCATTTATATTCTCCGTATTTTAAAATGTAGTTTCCGCTTCTTAGTGCGATTGATTATCGAAACTGATTTCAAAAAAAATTATCATGCGGTGTGGTATATGACTGAGTAGAATAGACCACCCTAATTTCTAACCGAGGTGTCGTAAAAGGCAACTAAGGTAAGTCAACCCACCGTGTGGTATCCGGCCGAGTAGACTAGACCAGCCTAGGTCAAGGTCTCATTAAAGGTAAGGTAAAGTTAACGTCAGGCAGGCGGCTTGTCTTAAAATACCTAGCCAAAACATGGAACAACATGTTTAAAACATGTTCTGCCGACCCTCTTACCAGCCAGACCGGCCCGACGTCAACTTACCTTAGTCGTCTTTTACTACACCTCGGTAAGAAATGGGGGTTGTTTATTCTACTCAGCCGGATATCACACGACATTATATTAACCTTTAATAGGGCAAGGGACAATTGCTTACCACCTAAGTTTTTTTACCATAGATCATGAGCCGTTCTATGTACTATTTAAAACATTAAATATTTCTAATGTATCAAGACCCCTTGAACTTTTTTTAGTACTGGCAATTACGCTATTTGTAAAAGTTTACTTACTACCGACTTTAAAAAAAAATAACGACCAATTTTCGTAATCTGGAGTGTTCGTCGCGAAAAAAATGAAATTTTGTTCTACTAAGATTCCGGTAAATGCTTTTGTGATATTTGGTAGGATAATTGATTATTATGATCGTGCATGACTCGTAGAAATACTTTTGAAATCAAAAGTCGTACTAATTAAAATTTTTCGCAAACTTGGTGGTAAAACTGTTACCATTGCTCAGCTACATCAAGATGGTAGGATTTGGTGGTAATATAGTTACCTTTACTCATTCATGTATTCATTGATACTTTAGGAGCATGTCTAAGAAAAATACGCTATCTGATAGCTTGTATTCTTGAAGATGATCTTTCCGCTATCGAAACTTGCGACGAAAGTGTCTCAGGCGAACTACTTTTGGGCAAGGGCGTACTGCTGCCCAAAAATCTAGCAAAGCTATTTGCAAAATGTTCATGTATAAAACAAAAGCTGTTTCTGCAATACAGTGGATGGACACTCAACTTGTAAAAAATTAACAACAGCTCTCTACCTAAAATCTGTATATATGGTCAAACGAACACACGCTCCAAAGACTGCAGAATCGATTCATGCGGAAAGCTACTGGTTGTCCATGGTTCATACGGAATATTTACCTCCAAAGAGACCTCGACCTCCTCACCATTGCTCATCTCTTTAAGCGCTTTTCGAAGTCTTACTTTGAGAAAGCCGAGGTTCACGAGAACCCACTTATAACAGTGGCTTCCACTTACATCCCTGTTAGGTCGACTCACCGAAAATATGGGCTTCCAAAAAGCGTCCTGTATGACCCTGAACGATCGCAAACACAGACATAATACACGCAAACAGCGTCTTCACCGGCAAAGATGAGGTCCTAGTTGTCTAACGTCAGTCGGCCGTGGCTTCTCGCCATACCGCCGACGCCATGATGACTAATCGTCATTTATTAGCCCTCCACTACACGTCGCCCTAAGCCGTGGTCTGGCCTCACAGGAGGCACCCTTAGGACGACGTTCCCCATAGCAACTTCGACGATGCTTCTGCGCTCGCCCGTCCCGCCCGGTGACGCTGTAAAAGCCACCAAAAAGACTAAAAGCTTAGTCAATTCGAAAAAAAATCAAACGAACACAGAAAGACGATTCTTAGTAAGAGATAACTATCCTTACTGATATTGCCTATATATACTTCTATACTGTGAACATGTGGAGGTCGATTTTGCAGTACGAAAGATACTCAAAAACGATTTCGGAATATTTGCGATGTCTGCAGCGTAGCTTTATGTCCCACTCCGTGCTTCAAAAGCTTTAACTTTGCTCAAAAAGAAGGAGAGACTTTGTACGGTAGCAGCTTTAGTCATTAAGCATAACGGGCTAAGGTCAAATAATTACCACCAAGACCAAAACATAAACGGGCAATGGTAAAATGGTTACCACCGAATTTTCGCGTACTTCTGATAAATTATTTTTATTTTTTTATGATATATGTTAAAACGACGTCTACTAGAAGTATAAATAAAGATATAAAAATAAAAATTTCAGTAATTTTTACCTCTGCCCTATTAAGGGTTAATACGTACATAAGATGCAATAAAAAGTCCAAGATTTATATAACTTCTTAGAAGTCCGTCAAAATGTGCTTAGTACGGAAACGCGGTTAAATTTACTTTTGTAAGCGATCGCTTAACTAAGCGCCTTGAGCGAACTTGCAAAAATTTTTACTGATATCTTTTTAAACTTTAGATAAAACATTTTCATTTCAAATTGGCGCTCGAATGATATTAAATACTGCCGAAAGTTTTAATGGAGGTCTATAAGCGCTTTGAAAATATTTCTCCATTCTAAATATCCTCTACGGGTAGATTTATTTATATTAGTTTATTATGCCAGAGTATTTTATATTTTATTATCTTATTATTTGTTTCTCAGTTATAATACTATCGTTTATCAAAAAACGTTTTAAACATCTATTTAATTTACATTTTAATGTGTTATTTTTCTAGTATTATTTTACTTATTATTTGTAGATTTCTAGAAACTTGAATTTATAAAATAAACAGACGATAATTCTCTATGGAATATAATTGAATGTGATAAAGAAATTTGTAATTTTTTAAACGATATTTGCAACAAAGTGTTTGATTAGCATTGTCTAGAGCGTTCATTATAATCATTTTGCTGCCCTTATCCCACTCTAAGTGGGGTCGGTGCATCATGTTTTAAACATGTTGTTACATGTTTTGGCTACTTATTTACGACCGGCCGCCTGCCTGACGCTAACTTATCTTAGTCGGCTTTTACGACACCTCGTTAAGAAAGAGAGTGGTCCAATCTACTCAACTGGATACCCCACGGTGAGTCGACCTCGGTAAGAAATGACAGTGGTCTATTCTACTCAGACGGATACCACACCGTGGGTCGACTTACCTTAGTCACCTTTTACGACACCTCAGTAAGAAAGAGGGTGGTCTATACTACACAACCGGATACCAAACGGCGAGTCGACTAACTTTAGTCGCCTTTTACGACACCTCGGTAAGAAATGAAGGTGGTCTATTGTACTCAGCCGGAAACCACACGGCGGGTCGATTTACTTTACTCGGCTTTTAAAACATCTCGGTTTTTTTATCATTTGTATTAATTATTATTATTCATTTATTTTTCTTAGACCTAACCTAATTATAAAAAACAAAATATTAAAAAAAAATAATTTAAAAATATAAAAAATTGTCGTCCGCCTTAAGCAGGCCAATATCAATAATAATTATTATTATTTACATTTAACAAAAACGTGACGTCACAAATAAACATTTTCTAATTGATTTCTAAAGCAACATTCACTATACACTGTCCATTATATTAACCATCTTTTGACAGATTGACGATAGTGATGTCCTAAAGATTCTCGTATGCGATACCATTCCGATTATAGTACCTACTATCATTAATCGAATTACGTACCTAAGTAATTCGATTAATGATAACCTACGTAAACTAGATTACTACTTGAGAAAAGAAATTCCAACTTTGAGAAAACTTATTGTTTCTTTGAAAAGAAGTGGTCTATTTCATGGTGAAAAATCTTCTTTGGTCAAAGTTTTGAACACAATTGGCTTTTCATATAAAAAGTTAAATAAAAGAAAATTATTAATGGAACGCACAGATATAGCTATAGCACGTTGTGATTTTTTAAGAGAGGCAAAGAAAATACAAGATTGGGCAAATATTGTTTTCACGGATGAAACATGGCTCAACGCTAACCACACACTATCTCGTTTCTGGACTGATGATACTGCTGATTCCACTTCCTCAGGACCAATGGGAAAAGGTGAGCGCCTAATCATTTGCCATGCAGGTACAGCAAAAGGATTTGTACAAGACGCACTGTTGGCATTTAAATCGAAGAAATCAAATGACTACCACGAAGAGATGAATGCAAATGTGTATGAAGAGTGGTTCAAATAAATGCTCATTTCATTGGAAGTACCATCAATAATTTTTATTGATAATGCGCCCTACCACTCCCGTCAAATTGACAAAATGCCAACACAGGCTAATAAAAAGCATGAAATAATTAATTGGCTTCGGGACAATGGAGAAAATGTAGACGACTCAATGTTAAAAGTTGAATTAATAAAAATATTAAAAACCAAAAAGAGAGCAAAACGCTATGTAATCAATGAAATGGCAGCAGAATATGGCCATACTGTTCTTCGGATTCCTCCATACCACTGCCAGTACAACGCAATAGAACTTATATGGGCACAAGTAAAAGGGCATGCTGCGAGATGCAATACAAGCCCCCCATTCACAGCGAATAAAATGTTGCAATTGCTAAAAAATGCTTGCACCCACGTAACGGCCGAGAACTGGGCAAGTGTGGTGGAAAGAACTAAAAGAGTAATATTCTCTGATTGGGAACGTGATATTGCGTTTGATAATATATTATCTACACAAGAGCTAATAATAACTGCTACTGAAGACTCCTCATCGGAGGAGTCTAGTGTTGATTATCATTCCGACGACTCGTGCTAATAAAATAAATTAAAATATCCTGATTGTTTTATTTGTATTCATGTATTAACTAAGAAGAAAGTAAAACTTTATATAATGTTATTAAATGTCTTTTAATACTCGTAACATCGATTTCTACCGATTATTTTTAATCTGTGGCATAATCGTAGTAGCCCATTATGTGTGACATCACTAAGTGGGCGGTACCCATCCATAAAGTACAAATATTATTTGTATGATATTTGTACGTAAGCAATACAAAACTTAATGAGCGTGAGCTGTCAAAAGACTGATAATATGATGGACGCAGTATAATCCTTTATAATTTTGATAACAAAGTTAATTCCAAAGGGCCACGCGCCAAGTCTTTGAAATTAATAAACGACATAATTTATTGCCGGTCTTTAGCAAACATTTGGTTTGATTTTCGGCAAATCGTCTACGAACATTCATCAATCAACGCGCAAACAAACTCCCGCGAAGATTAGCTATAGATCACCCTAAATTTTAAACAAAATATTCCATTATAGGGTTAACTCCATTTATCAACTTGAGATTTGTTTATTTAATCTTCTTGACATAGGAGTCAAATTAAAGCGAAATAATCTTTGTTTATAAAGAAGGTTTTATAAGCACATTTAATTATCAAATATTAGCTGGTTAAGTTAGAGTACCTAGTTACCTAGAGTTTTTTTTTACAAAATAAAAAAAAGAAAGTTGAAAAAAAATTGGCTAGGTATTTACATTTCTCAAGACCGCCCGGTTCCTTAATAAGCTACGCTGACTTGACAATTTACGGCAAAAATAGTGTTTTATATTAAATGTAAATGTTAGTATTATTTAAAGTCCAAAAACAGATATATCGAATGTGTTTTAAAACTTAAACTACCACTGAATTATAGTATTAATTATTCTTACATTGGCTTTACAGTATATTTTTAGCAATTTAAAGTTTTGCGAGTTTACTTAAATGAACAATATTTTGAATTTAAATAATAAATAAATGTATTTAATACTAAAAGTAGAGTGTCACATCAAATCAAAATATTTTTATTCAAATAAGCTCTTTTAAGCACTTTTAAATCGTCAAAGATCAATATGATTAGTGAAGCTACAACTGGTTCGGAATGTTGCTCTTACCGCGAAGAACCAGAAAGAAACTCGGCGGTCAATCTTTAAAACATTTTCAATTTTACATTATTAAACCGCAGTATTGTATGAAGCTGAAAGGATTTTCAAATCCAGGGTTTTTTATTATCCAAATAATCTTTAATTTTGTAATGTGTTTTACGTATAAGCATATCTCTTATACTTAATTTAAACCTTTCTGTAGTCTGATCTAGTATTGATTGCGGAATTTTATTGTAAAAGCGAATACCGAGACCATCGAATGAGTTGCTAACTCTGCTAAGTCGCGACACAGGTATCAAGCTTTTTGTGACCTCTCGTATGTCTATGATATACATCGAATTTCGTCTTATACATATGGATATTTTTCCCGTATTATCCGTTTTCATAGTTTTTCATATACTGCGCGTACAGGACTATTAAAATACCGATGTGACAATATAGCTACCCTACACATAATGTTATGGTGCAAGATCCCGTGAGCGCCAGACCTTCGTCATTTTATAAAACCTGAAACTTTGTCAGTGCATGCTCCCAACACAGGTAAGAACGATGGTAGATTATGGAATTTGGATCAAAGTGGCTTTGGGAGATACGAGGTACTTATGGTTGCAAAATTCCGAATTAATTTCTTCATAGTATAAAGCTTGATCTTTTGATATTACCTTTAGAATAATATTAAAAATCACGTCTGTCAATGCCAGACACTTAGCATAGTGGAAACCCCCTGCCAGACACCCTTAAAGTTCATGAAATTTGACTTCTATTTGGTTGGGAGCATGTACTGACAAAGCTCAGCTTTTATAAAATGACGAAGGTCTGGCGCTCACGGGATCTCTCTCTATTATGAGAAAACGTGTCCCTTGAAAAAATCATTTCTGTGTATAAAAGCGTGTAATGTTCCCGAGTAAAGGTTCCACCAACATTCCGTAAAAGTGTTTTCGAGTAAGCGTAATAATATTATTTTCAATATTTCATTCTAAGCCCGTGGGAGCTTTCGATGCGAGGCCGTAAGAGAATAGGTATAGCTGTATGAACGGTGAAAGATTTATGTTCATTTTTTATCATATTCATAGTTTAATTCTATTTAACGCCGTGTGGTATCCGATGAAATAGAATAGTACCACCCTCATTTCTTATTGAGGTGTCGTAAAAGGCGACTAAGGTAAGTCGACCCGCCCTGTGGTATCCGGTTAAGTAGAATAGACCACCCTCTTTCTTACCGAGGTGTCGTAAAATACGACAAATGTAAGTTGATGTCAGGGAGTCGTAAAAATACGTAGCCAAATCATGTGACATGTTTATGACATGTTGTGCCGACCCCACTTAAAGTGGGATAATGGCAGGAAGATGATGAGTTTAATTCTATTTAATAAAAGTAAAGTAAAGTAGCGCAGTTAGTAACTTACATTACTCCAGGCAGTAATTGGATATAACTTAAAGCCACTCCTACACCTAACGAACACAATCGATACAAATTTTAAACAATATGGTTTTCATTAAGCAAATGAAACTGCCCGAAGTCGGTAAGGTATCTGTGAATAGGGGTAATTCCCCGACCGCTATCACGTATCCGCAACGGGCGTTTGGAATGGGGGCAATTTCGCAAAACATCGCGCTAATCCATTCATTGCGGTAAAAGACGATATGATAAGACTACACGCATATTCAAAAGCTGAAGCGAAACATAAGAAAATAATAACAATTGTGTACAAAATTGAAATATTTTTTACTAATGGTAGACGTTTTTTTCGAACATGCCAACTTAAGCGTTAAAATAATCTCAAGGTGACTTTTTTACCTGTGCACACAAAATCTTTATTTTATATATAACCCCGGTGTATAAATTTTAGCCATGTCAAATTCCATCAATATTGGTACAGCAGATTAGCTGTGACAGCGTAACAGACAGTCTGTATATAAATATGCCTTATGATATATTTGTACACTGCTGCTTTGTGAATCATCAACTCTTCTCTTCGTTGGGACAATCATTCCTTCTGTGAAGAGTCAGTAAAGAAATTGGCAAATGCCCAAAAATATAATTCTTACAATTTTTCACTTCTTGCAGAAGCTCGGAGGAGCTCAGGTGTTTCGAGTTTTTTTCCTGGGTTTTGTCGATTTTAAGGATCAGATTTTATAATATGGACAATCGTGAGTGGTATTCATAGTATATGTATAGTAGACGGCTATACTCACATCCTTGATATCGGATTAGCCCGGCTTTCAAGCCCATCATGGGCCCTTATTCATGAGCTCTTTACGCGTCCTATCTCTTCTTGTCTCTCGCGATATATCTCTTACTCTCTATCCTTTAACTGATGGACGTCCACTGGTGAACATAGGTTTCTTTAAAGGCCACACATCACGATTTTGTGGCACTTAGATCCAGTGGCTCCTCACGACCTTTTTGCAGGTCATCAATCCACCTCGTAAGGACGACTGTCCAGTGCAGAGTCGCAATTCTAAAAACTTAAGTCCCCAACGCTCATAGGTTCTCCGCACTTTGTGCCCCACCAATCATCACTATGCTTTGTGACACGCTGAGATATGTTGGTGTGTTTGGTTATTCTACGGATCTCCTCATTTCTGATTGAATCACGTACAG
Organism: Morpho helenor; assembly: GCA_029227775.1. NCBI lineage: Eukaryota > Metazoa > Arthropoda > Insecta > Lepidoptera > Nymphalidae > Morpho > Morpho helenor. The sequence continues at coordinate 11,875,761 of JARGCU010000005.1, read as the reverse complement.
ATAGTCCAAGAAACTACTCAGGCTCCGGAACTTATTACGCTAACCCTATATAAGGAAATGAGAATAGTCGGTGACATAAAGCACTTCAGATTAATCAGCTAATACTTCCGCTCCTCCCATTACTATATACATAATAACATAATAGCAGTTAATTTATTGCAGCAAGCCGCAAATACATTTTTTTGCGAGCTAATCTATGACATGGCTAAGATATATTATGCTTCATGCTCCCGCAAGATGATTCCATTTTCTTTTTCCCTATTATCCTAATGGAATAATGGCGTATATGAAATTATCCAATTACTTTACAGAATAAGTTAAGACCTTTATATAAGGAGTCTGTTTATGATTACAATCATGAAAAGTACTATCCTGCCTGCCACTATCCCACTGCTGGGCATAGGTTTCCTGTCCCGTTTATTGAAGAGAAGGGTTGGAGCTAAGACCTACCACGCTGCTCCAATGCGGATTACACTGGTTGCGTAGGTTACACCTATCTTTCTCTCTTTCAATTCTAATTCTTAAGTAATATGCAGGTTTTAAGCACGATATTTTCCTTCAATCGTGTGATAAATTGTAATTATCAATTAGACAGATACATTTATAACACTACAGTACTACACTACAGTGCGGTTTTCAAATAATTTCATTCCGCGCACCACCATCTTTTGGAACGATCTCCCTATGACAGCGTTTCCGGATCGGTACTACATTAGTACCTTCAAAAACGTATCCGCCTTTTTAAAGGGCAGCAATGCACGATCAAGTCGATGATGTGCTCGGCGTAACGCGCAATAACAAACGGTTTCGATGGCAACGAAATAACAAGCTATCGTGTGTGATGTGACATTTGCTTTTAGATATAGTATTAATTGCGAGTGTGGTAATACAAGTTAAATTATAGTTTAAAGTCTCATTAATACCCACTTCTGGACCTTCTTTAACAGTACATATGTTTTCCTATTAACCATATCTTGAAGATCCTCGAAATCCCGACCTCATAATTTAAATACCTAAACGATCCATTACAGATTTGATTAAGGATTATCAGCAATATTTTATCCGGGTGTCGTCCATGATCAAAATATTACAGATTGGTAATTCTTAAAGTTTACTCAACACCGGATATTACTGGTTTGACCCGGTTATTGCAACAGTAATATCCGGTGTTGGGTAAAGTTTTAGAAATACCAATCTGTAATATTTTGATCTGTGAAAATATAAGAAATATCATGACGTAAAGACCTAACATCCCATTGCTGGGCAAAAGCCTACTCTACCCTTTTGGATAGAACAGGAGAGAGAAATAAAGATTGAGGAACATTGAAATCGCAGAAACTCTCCAGAGTTATACAAGTTCTCTGAAATGTTTATTTGTGACATTTTATTGCATTATCGTCATACTCTTGCCACTCTACTTGGGGTCGGCGTAATATGTTTAAAAATTGTTTTGTCTAGTTATTTTACGACCGGTCTCCTGCCTGACGTCAACTTAATCATTCTCCTGCTATTTGCTTATCCCACTCTCAGTAAAATCGGCACAACATGTTATAAATATGTTACATGCTACGTCCTTTACGATTGGCCGCCTGTCTGACGTCAACTTAGCTTAATCTCCTTTTACTACACCTCGGTAAGAAATTAGATTGGTCTATTATACTCAGCCGGGTGCAATACGGCGGGTCAATTTACCTTAGTCGTCTTTTACATTAGAACAGTTAGAAATGAGGGTGGTCTATTCAACTCAGCTGGACTACGCTCATTTTGTGCCGAGGATTGGTAAAAAGGTGACGAAGGTAAGTTAGGGTTAGGTAGGCGGCTGGTCGTCAAATAACTAGCCAAAACATGTTGTTCCAACTCCACTTAGAGTGGGAAAAGGATTGGAGAATGATTTAATAGTTAAATGTACCAACCAACTTCCGTCTATATGGCTGATATTACAACCAGGTCAAAGTAATAAATATACAGAATGACGGTAATAGAATAAATAATATATTTTACACTGGCTTTTGTATGCGAAGCCAGGCTTGAGAGTAATTTCATTTTAAAGCTCAACTTTTCCCCGTTTATTTAGTTTCTCCTGTTTCGACTACATTAAAAGTAAAATGTAAGTAGCGGCCTGTTAATATCCCACTGCTGAGAATAGGCCTCTTCTCTCCGTTTTTGGAGAGAAGGATTGGAGCTAAGACCTACCACGCTGCTCCAATGCGGATTGGTAGTTTACACATATCCCCAGAATTCTCTAGATATATGCAGGTTTCCTCAGGATGTTTTTCTTCACCGAAAAGTGTGTGATATATTGCAATTATCAATTAGACACATAAGTTTTAACAGAAAAACTCATTGGTGTCTGCCCGGGTTGGAACCCTTGACTTCCTCGACAGAGTCGCACGGTGTTACCGCTGGGCTATCACAGCTTTCGACTACATTATAAAAATATATTAATTTATAGACTTTAATAAGATGTGGACTTATGCTGTGTAGTATCCAGCTGAGTAGAAAAGACCACCCTCATTTCTTACCAAGCTGTCGTAAATGACGACTAAGTTAAGTTGACCCACCGTTTGGTATCCAGTTTAGTAGAATAGACCACCATCTTCCTGATAGAGGTGTAAAATACGACTAAGTTGACGTCAAGCAAACGGCCAGTCGTAAAGCACGTAGGCAAATCATGTAACATGTTTATAACATGTTGTACCTACTTCACTTATAGTGGGATAATAATTCTTCTTTTCTTATACGACCGGCCGCCTCACATAAACTTACCTTAGTCCCCTTTTACGACTCCTCGGTAAGAAATGAGGGTGCTCTATTCTACTCAGACGCATACAAAATGGCGAGTCGACTTACCATAGTCGTCTTTTACAACACCACGGTACGAAATGAGGGTGGATTATGACGGCAAAGAAAAAGCATTCAAATTCAAATAATTCTTTATTCAAATTGGCCTTTACAAGCACTTTCGAATCGTCAAATTACAATGAAGCTACGACTGGTTCGGAAAGGTGCTCTTACCAACATGGAAAAAATATAAAAGAAAATAATAAAGTAAAGTAAACTATTTCTTTGTTTAGCAAAAAGCCTCGCTAGTAAAAGCCAATATATCACGTCATAGTGTCGAGCGGTAAGAAATATGTTTCCTCGGCTGGTAAAACTACGTTTTAAATAACTTAATGGTGCTTTAATGGGTGTTTTGTTTTAGTATTGCGATAAATTTCCATAACAATACGGCGGTGTTGCGGGTTGGGCGTGTAAGTTCCTCGTAAGAGTCGAAATTATATTTATACTAGGGTATAATAAAATGTATTGAAGCTGTGGTAGCCCAGCGGTGTGACCGTGCGACTCTTTCAAGGAGGTCACGGGTACAAACCAAACAATGAGTTTTTGTGATAAAACTTATGTGTCTAATTATCAATTATCACACTCAATTATTAATTGCAATTTATCACACGCTTTTCGGTGAAGGAAAACATCGTGAGGAAACCTGTATATCTCTAGAGAATTCTGGAGATATGTGTAACCTACCAATCCGTATTGGAGCAGCGTGGTAGGTCTTAGCTCCAATCCTTCTCTCCAAGAACGGAGAGAAGAGGCCTATTCTCAGCAGTGTGATAGTAACAGGCCGCTACTTACTTACTTACTATAATATAGTAAAGTAAATCCGCCCGCGTGCAAAGATTAAAACCGTAATATAGTATTTTGATAACCATACAAAAGTGGGTTAACCTTAAAGCTAGATTTATGCTGTCGCGGACTTTTATTTAGAACTTTTAGAGAGGAACAATTTTGTAATACATGATTTTTTAATAACTTTTATCGTTTACTTAGCGCACGCAAGGTAAGCTTTAAAGTTTGCTGTTTTCGTAATATTTTTTATTGCTGCTCCACTCCTATTTATTTTAGCGTGATGTTATATAGCCTATAGCATTCTTAGATAAACGGACTATCAAAGAATTTTTCAAATCGGTCCTGTAGTTTCTGAGATTAGCGCGTACAAACAAACAAACTCTTCAGCTTTATATATTAGTATAGATCTACGCCATATAATAAAACGCCATCAAGCCATTTTTAATTCCAATTTGACTAAGCCTTATAACTTTGGCCTTCAAGCCAGTTTTCATTACCGAGAAACGAAAAAGAAACTTAGCAATGAAAATCACAATATATATTTAAAATGAATTCTTTTGTAATTTTTGAGACGGTGACAGATTTAATTTGAATGTATTTTTTTTTATCACAATAAAAACAAAACTTCCTCATCATCATTTTCCTGACCTTATTCCATTCTAAGTGGGGTCGGCACAACAAGGACTACAATCAATATTGGGATAGCGGGAAATCATTTAAAGATATTTTTCACAATATTTAACTTTTGTATTTATATTAGAACCATTTTATTTCATTAACTAGCAATCGCCAGCGTGGAACCATTAAAACCGTAATATAGTCTTTTGATATCCATAAAAATGGTTAAAGTTGGTTAACTTTAAAAGCTATACATATGCTGTCGCGGACTTTTATTTAGAACTTTTAGAGGGAAATAATTTTGTAGAACATGATTTTTGAATAACTATTACCGTTTACTTAGCACACGCAAGGAAAGCATTTAATTTTGCCGTTTTCGTACTATATTTTATTGCTGCTCCTTTCCTATTCATATTAGCGTGAAGATATATAGCCTATAGCCTTCCTCAATAAATGGACCATCTTATATTAAAATAATTTTCCAAAAATAAGCGCGTTCAAACAATCAATCAAACAATCAAACAAACAAACTCTTCAGGTATATAAAAAAAATAAATAAAAATAAAAATAAAAATCTTTTATTTTCATTAACATTGTTACATTTGTTGAAATAAGGTTGGAGCCTTCTTTTAAGCATGAGTATGCTTGTGCCAGAAAACTCCGCTCTTCCATCACATTGTATATATACTACTTATTTAACAATATAAATTATTTACTATTGGGTATGTGTTGCAACAGTGTGTGTGAGTGCGTGTGTGTGTGTGCATGAGTGTGTGTGTTTGGTGTGTATGCGTGTGTGGATTTGTGAGTATATGAGTTTGAGAGAGTGTTTGAATGAGTTTTTATTTCTTGGTTTTTAGTTGTTATTATTTCTTTATTTATGTTTTAAATTTTAATTACATTACACTACATATTCTAGCAATGATTCAACTTCCTCATAATTTATAGTTTTAAGCCATTCCGTTACTACTATTTTACATGTATATAAGTTTTTTGGGTATAAATCTAATTTTCTGTTAAGAATGTTATATATGCGTACAGATTGTCTAGTAGATTGTTTGCTAGCAAAGGTTGTACGGACCAAGTCAGCTTGAGCGACTAAGTCTTTTCTTCTTTTCATAATCTTTATAGGCTTGAAGGGAAAAGACTTTTGTGTTTTTAAAATAAGCTTTAAAATATATAGCTTTCTAACTGAAAGTATTCCGGAGATAGAGTAGAGTTGGGTCGTCGGATATCTGTATGGCTTAAAAAGCATAACTTTCAGAACCGAACGTTGCGCCCTTTCTAATTCTAGAAATCTAGTTTTTGCGGCACCTCCCCATACCGCGCTATGTAAATTAAACGTAAGATAGTTTTGGATGCAACATTACGCAGAATTTTAAATATCCAAGTCATTTTCCTCACTCTATTAGTTACACATTCTATATGAGAATATCTATAATTCTATATGAGTATATATATTAGTAGATAGTAAATATATCTTTTAATAAATAACGCAACAGGTCTAGCACGTATTTTAGACGCCTCGTAAATCGAGGCGATTTTCAAAGCCCTAGTCGAATCGGATTGTGAATATTTCACGAATCCTTTAGTCGCTTGGTAAAAAAAGAAACATAAAATGAAATGAGTATATAAAGGTCCGAAAGTTACGCCTATTATAGAAAAGACGGTAAGTACAAGAGGTATGCACAAATCAAATCAAATCAATATATCTTTATTCAAATAAGCTCTTTCAAGCACTTTGGAATCGTCAAGGATCAATATGATTAATGAAGCTACAACTGGTTCGGAATGTTGCTCTTACCGAGAAACCAGAAAGAAACTCGTATGAAGCTGTAAAGATTTTCAAATCCAGGCATTTTTACCATTTAATCTATAGAATTAGGCTTTACTTTGCGGAGATCCATAATACAAAAGTAATGATAAAATTATTTTGCTATACGGCGCGATGAAGTTTAATAGAAAACATATATAATTTTAATTGTAGAGTGGACAATCCGTTTTCATACCTGAAATTATTTTCATACCTATAATGCGCGTTTATTGAGAATATATGCAATGCTAAGTGTATGGAGCAGGTAATCACATACCATATACATGCAGGACCAGCCGTCACACGAATCACAAGACGCCGCCAACACCAACATTCCACACAAGCACCACACACTCACTACCACAACCTCTACAATCCAAAAGTAATAATAAAATTATTTTGCTATAATCCGCGATGAAGTAAAATAGAAAATATATATAATGGTAAATGTGGAGTGGACAATCCGTTTTCATACCTGATACATGCAGGATTCGTAAAAACACATGCACAAACCACCACCACCGCCACCACAATACACAAGCACTACATACGTTCACTATCACAAACTCAACAATCGTTTCGCCTCGCAACCGAAGCATCATCAGGAGATAGACTCCACGACAAAATCGCAAAGCGAAGCAATACAACTTTACTACATATTACATAATTTTGTATGCTGATAAACTTATTGCCTGCCCGGAGTTTGAATCTATGACCGGGTAACCGTCACACATCTCCCCAACTAAAGTTTATATCCGTACCAAGGGTTATTAATTATTAATTGATATAAATAAAGTATACCAGGACTTATAGATACAGGAAATACGCCGAGCCGTAATGGAACCGGTTCGTGAATATTTAATATAATATATTACTCCATTACTAATGCTGACATAATGCTGAAGCTGTGGTAGCCCAGCGGTGTGACCGTGCGACTGTTTCGAGGAGGTCACGGGTTCAAACGCGGGCAGACACCAATGAGTTTTTCTGTTAAAACTTATGTGTCTAATTGATAATTGCAATTTATCACACGCTTTTCGGTGAAGGAAAACATCGTGAGGAAACCTGCATATCTCTAGAGAATTCTGGAGATATGTGTAACCTACCAATCCGCATTGGAGCAGCGTGGTAGGTCTTAGCTCCAATCCTTCTCTCCAAGAACGGAGAGAAGAGGCCTATTCTCAGCAGTGGGATAGTAACAGGCCGCTACTTACTACTAATGCTGCGTAAATGTAGGCGGAAATCCTACTAATATTATAAATGCGAAAGTTTGTGAGTATGGATGTATGTTTATTACTCTTTCACGATAAATCCGCTGAATTAATATCTATGAAATTTGGCACAATTATTCCTTATACGCCGGGTTAACATATAATAGAAATCCTGTTAACGATACAGGAATAGGGTAACATTAAAAAAGATAATCTCTGTTATCAACCTATCCATACAGTCCACGCGAACGAAGTTGAGGGTTAAAACTAGTTTACTATATTTGATCGCTCTAGTTTGTAGAACTGTATAAAAAAGATTTTCGAAGTGATTTGGTAAGAGAAATCTCATCATTATGGCGCCTCGTTGGCGCAGTGGGTAGTGACCCTGCCTTCAGCGCCGCGGGTCGCGGGTTCGATTCCCGCCGAGGGCCCACATTTTCTATAAATGAATTTGTTGGCCTTTGAGCCTGGGTGTATATTTGTATTAAAGTATGTATTTAAAAAATATATAAGTATATATTTACCAGTTGTCTGCCTACCATAACACAAGTATTAAGTTACTTACTTTGGGGGCAGACGACCGTTTGTGTAAGTGTCCCATATATTTATTTATTTATTTATTATTATTCTCCTGCTTTTATCCTACTCTAAATGGGGCCGGCACATGTTATAAACATGTTTTCAAATGATTTGGCAACGTAGTTTATGACCGGCATAACGTAAACTTACCTTAGTGTTATTTTACGTCACTTCGGAAAGAAAAAGGATGGTCTGTTCTACTCAGCCGGATACCTCACGGCGGGTCAACTTAACTTAGTCACCTTTTATGACATCTCGGTAACAAAGAGGATGGTTTATTTTACTCAGCCGGATACCACACGGCGGGTCGACTTACCTTAATCACCTTTTACGGTAAGACATGAGGGTGGTCTATTCTACTGCACTGGATACCACATAGTGGGTCAAGTTACCTTAGTCACCTTTTACGACACCTCGGTAGGAAATGAGGGTGGTCTATTCTACCGCACTGGATACCACATAGTGGGTCAAGTTACCTTAATCGCCTTTCAGACACTTTGGTAAGAATTGAGGGTGGTCTATTCTACTCAACCAGATACCACAAAGCGGGTTGAGTTACGCTAGTCGCCTTTTACGACATCTTGGTAAGAAATGAGGGTTTTATATTCTACTCAGCCGGATACCAAGGCAAATTTTCTTTAGTTACAAAATCATCACAAATAAATTATATGGGTAAAAAACGTAAACGCAAGAATGTATGTTTTAAGCATTTTTCCTCCATAAATCACTCCACAGTACTGACCCCAAGTCGAACCGGATCGTAAATATTTCACGTCACTATTACTTCACTTTCTAAAAACAAACATTTTCCTTTCGCTCGCTTTAACATTGTAAGTTAAATAAGGCTTCCATTCCTTATATATCCTCCTGCCCTTATCCCACTCTAAGTGGGGTCGGCACAACATGCTATAAACATGCTGTCACATGATTTGGCGTTTTTACGACCGGCCGCCTGCCTGACGTCAACTTACATCTGTCGTATTTTACGACACCTCGGTAATGTTAGCTTGCGAGAAATAATAAGATAATATTTAAGTTTACAAAGACTGTATTCACTGTTTCTACGTCCACTGCCATACAAAAACTAACTTTTAACACGCCCGGAACGTCACCTGTCAAAAATGTTTCCCGCTCTTTTTGCTGTTCGAAACGCACACTAAAACTACTAATACATTAATTGGCAACACTGTCCAATCCCTAACAGTAAGAAATAGGGTGGTCTATTCTACTAAACCGGATACACCACAATGGGTCAACTTACCTTAGTCGCCTTTTACGACACCTCAGTAAGAAATGAGGTTGGTCTATTCTACTCAGTCGGATACCACACAGTGGGTCAACTTACCTTAGTCGCCTTTTACGACACCTCGGTAAGAAATGAGGTTGGTACTATTCTATTCAGCCGAATACCACACGGCGTAAATATTATTATGCTTCTATAGTAAACTTTCTTCGCTTATTCTATTCTAATTGGAACCCTTGGTTTAATAAAGGTGTTCTTCAGGTTAAATATAACAATGCAAATCAAAACGAAACGATAAAATGAATGTAATTAACAAGAAGTTTCTAATAAACAAAAGCATTTATAGCTAACTCCGCTTTGTTCTGAATCGTTCACCTCAAAGCTTCGCTATCTAATTTCACTTTAATTTAATTTCAAACAAGTATTTGAAATGAAACTTATAAAACATTTATTCTAATCGTAACAAAAACTTATTATTTAAATTGCTTTTGTTAAGTACGCTTTTTATAAAAGACTAGCTGTGCTAGCAGCTTCGAGCATGGAAATCTGGAATGGAAATATGGAAATGGAAAAAAATTGAAAAATGGAAATGGAAGTGTGTCACAATTTTTTTTCCCGAATTGAAATTTTGGACATAAAAGTGGTTATCGTGAGTTTATTATAAGAGATTTTTGAATTGCTTTCACCGTTTACTTAGCACACGCGAGGAAAGCTTTAAGTTTTGCCGTTTTCGAAATATTTTTTATTGCTGCTCTTCTCCTATATATCTTAGCGTGATGTTATATAGCCTATTGCCTTCGTCGATAAATGGACTATATTACAATCAAAAAATTTTTCAAATCGGTCCTGTAGTTCCTGAGATTAGAGCGATAACTTGCTTAATAAATGGACTATCTTACAATCAAAAAATTTTTCAAATCACTCCTATAGTTCCTGAGATTAGCGCGATTAAACAATCAAACAAACAAACTCTTCAGCTTTATATATTACTAGCAATCGCCATAATATATTAAAACCGTAATATAGTATTTTGATAACCATAAAATGATTAATGTTCGTTAACCTTAACAGCTAGACAAATGCTGTCGCGGACTAATATTTCGAACTTTTAGAGAGGAACAATTTTGCAATACATGATTTTTGAATAACTTTCACCGTTTATATACCGCACGCAAAGAAGCCGTTTTAGTTATATTTTTTATTGCTGCTCCTCTTCTATTCATTTAAGTGATGTTATATAGCCTATAGCTTTCCTCGATAGACTATCTTATATTCAAACAATTTTCAAATCGGTCCAGTAGTTCATGAGATTAGCGCGATTAAACAATCAAACAAACAAACTCTTCAGCTTTATATATTAGTCTAGATGGAAGTCGACAAAGTAACGCCCCATTCAATAAATTATGATTCAAAGTTATTAAATCGAACATTGGGTGAGTTTTTTAAATGACCAAAAACATTCGTTTCCAATAGATTTTATGTAAGTGGTTTTTGGTGGGAAACTTTTCGAACTGAGTGATCAATAAATCACCCGTAGTCGAACCGGGTCGTAAATACGTCACCTGACAATTATTTGACTCAGTAAAACAAATCCTTTCCCTTTCCAGTGGTTTTTGGAAAACGTGAATTTATACACCGAGTCATAAAAAGCGACTAAGGTAAGTTGGTGGTATACGGCTGAGTAGAATAGTAAGTAGTAAGTAGCGGCCTGTTACTCTCCCACTGCTGGGAATAGGCCTCTTCTCTCCATTTCTATTTTGGAGAGAAGGATTGGAGCTAAGACCTACCACGCTGCTCCAATGCGGATTGGTAGTTAACACATATCTCCAGAATTCTCTAGATATGCAGGTTTCCTCACAATGTTTTCCTTTACCGAAAAGCGTGTGATAAATTGCTATTATTAATTAGACACATAAGTTTTAACAGAAAAACTCATTGGTGTCTGCCCGGGTTTGAACCCGTGACCTCCTCGAAAGAGTCGGGCTATCAAAGCTCTTAGTAGAATAGACCTTAGAAAAACGACATTTTTTTTTAATGAAATTTAACTAGATTATATAGACAGATCGATAGATTTTTACCTACAGATACCCCCTACGTGCTGAATTTCATGAAAATCATTAGATATACTTGAACACTTGAAGTAAATAAGGCACTAAGTACCTAAAAATTTAAATTTGAACTAAGTATGAAATTTGGTTCCAAAAGCCTTTTAGAACCAAATTGCATACTTAGTTCGAATTTTAATTTTTAGTTACTTAGTGCCTTATTTACTTCATGTGTTCATTATATACAAGAACAACTCATTTAAATATTAAATATATAGGTTACAGAAATCCCTCTTTTCTTTAGGTAACAGGAAAAAACCATTGCTATTAAAATTCCTTAATCGCTTAAGTTGAAACAAACGATGTTGCGGGCATTTAATACTTTATTTGCACTACTGAAGTTAAGACAGATGAAATCCGGGTTAAAACATAACTAACATATAAAATTGATACACCCTTGTTTGACAAAGTACTCAAAAAATATGTATAAAATAAAGAATCCAACCAATTTTGAGATAAGATTTGTAATTTCTAACATCAAAGAAACAATCAAATTTCGTAATGGAATACACAATTTCTTTTTGATATAGGTCCCATATTACGTCTTGTTCATATTATTAGGTTCATATTATGTCTTTATTTTACTTTATAAATGTAACAACGGAATGAAACATTTTATTTTTATAAAACAAATAAGTATCTGCAACTTCGTTCGCGCTTACTTGAGCATTTAAGTGCGCTTCATAATACCATGTGTTTTTTCCAAAAGAAAAATGTTTTTTATCTATACCTACTAATATTATAAAGAGGAAAAAATTGTATTTTTGTTTGTAATGTTTTTACAGAAAATTATTACAAATTTGTAAAATTTTATAATAAACGCCGTGTGGTAACCGACTGAATAGAATAGACCAACCTCATTTCTTAGCAAGGTGTCGTAAGAGGCGACTAAGGTAAGTTGACCCACCGCGTGGTAACCGGCTGAGTAGAATAGACCAACCTCATTTCCTACCAAGGTGTCGTAAAAGGCGACTAAGGTAAGTTGACCCACCGTGTGGTATCCGGTTTAGTAGAATAGACCACCCTCTTTCTTACCGTGGTGTCGTTAAATATGACTAAGGTAAGTTGACGTCAGGCAGGCGGCCGGTCGTAAAATACATAGCCAAATCATGTTACAGCATGTTTATAACATGTTGTGCCGACCCCGAGAGTGGGATATGGGCAGGAAGAGAGAGAAGCATAATAATATTAAATTATAAATAATATTTCGGTTTGCAAAATGTGGATAAAAATGGGTTTAAGGATACATCTAAATGTTTCTATACAGATATGTAGAAGCGAAATCATGTGACAGCATGTTTATAGCATGTTGTGCCGACCCCACTTAGAGTGGGATTAAGGCAGGAGGATATATATATACATATACATATATATTTAGGTTATTAGATAGTCGCATTAGAATGCAATTTACTCTAGTTTCTCAGACAATAATCTTCTAATACCCTCTACAATTAGTTAATTACGTTTGCCCACAACACTGTCTCACAAATTCAACTGTCAACGTATATTACTAATTCTCTAATTAATTCTATAATTACTGGTATCAATACCACTTTGGGAACATGTGGTATGCGTGCCAAGTGAATTATACACATCTATTTACAACTGTGACTTCGTTTGTGTCAAATATATTTTTAAAATACCCTCAATCATGTATTAATCACTCGATTATAATTCTCCTGCTCTTATCTTACTCTAAATTGTGTCGGCACAACATGTTTTAAACATATTTCGTTCAATATTCCTAAGTGTCTGAAGACTAAAGTCTTCGAACAGTGCGTGTTGCCAGTGATGACCTATGGCTCTGAATGTTGGTCGCTGACTATGGGCTCATAAGAAAGCTCAGAATCGCTCAGCGGGCGATGGAGCGAGCTATGCTCGGAGTTTCTCTACGTGATCAAATCAGAAATGAGGAGATCCGTAGAAGAACAGTGTCGCGAGGCTGAAGTGGCGATGGGCGGGGCACATAGTGCGGAGAACCGATGGGCGTTGGGATCTCAAGGTGCTGGAATTGCGACCCCGCACCGGAAAACGCAGTGTCGGCAGACCCCCCAAGAGATGGACTGACGATCTCAAAAAGGTCGTGGGGAGCCGCTGGGTCCAAGCGGCACAAGACCGTGTATGGTGGAAATCCCATGAAGAGACCTATGTCCAGCGGTGGACGTCCACTTTGTCGTCCACGACGACGGTTGATTAAGAAGAAGAAGTTACATATTTTGGCTAGTTATGTCAACGTACACTCTATACAATAACACGATATAACGGAGTACCACAATTCCCGCTCCGAGATGCACTTCTCTTGAATGACAAAGCAAGACTGAATGTCACTGAAACGTTTTATCAATAAAAAGACTTCACCAGAAACAACAACGGCACAGTGTTGCCACCATTTTAATAAAAGGGCGCGATACTTTTGTTTCATGACTGTGTTGCCATAAAATAAAAAGCGGAAATCAATGGTGACAACAGTTATATTACGACCGGCCAGGCGTCTCACGTCAACTTACTTAAGTCGCTTTTACGACACCTCGGTAAGAAGTGAGTGTGGTCTATTCTAATCAGCCGGATACTACACAGTGGGACAACTTACTTTAGTAACCTTTTACAATACTACGTTAAGAACTGTTTTTTACGTTTTGAACCCGTCTAACTTTAGTAACAACGTCATGTTCTCAACATTTAGCTATCACGGCTTTTAGCAACAATGATCCGACATAAATCTACTTGTCGACATCTATTACACTTGACAGTTTGATGCGACCGTAATTGCGACATCTATTATTAATTGTAAAGTGTTACGTGATAACATCTACACCAATATTATAAATGCGATAGTCTATTTGCCTATGTGTATGTTACGCTTTCACAGATAATCCACGAGCCCAATTTTGAAGAAATTTGGCTTGATTAGACCATATGTACAGGGGTAAAATATATTCGTAATTATAAGTATTTTTTTTGTTGTGGTAGCCCAGCGGTAACACCGTGCGACTCTTGCGAGGAGTTCACGGATTCAAACCCGGGCAGACACCAATGAGTATTTCTGTTAAAACTTATGTGTCTAAATGATAATTGCAATTTATCACACGCTTTTCGGTGAAGGAAATCATTATAACGAAACCTGCATATCTCTGGAGAATTCTGGAGATATGTGTAACCTTCCAATCCGCATTGGAGCAGCATGGCAGGTCTTAACTCGAAACCTTCCCTCCAAAAATGGAGAGAAGAGGCCTATTTCCAGCAGCAGAGAGTAGCAGGCCGCTACTTACTTAGTTATTTCGATCAAAAGCAATATTGGATTATTTGTACTGTACAAATATGGCCATAAAGCACACTATTGTCACCAATGAGTTTTTCTATTAAATTTATGTGATAATTGCAATTTATCACACACTTTCCGGTGAAGGAAAACATCGTGAGGGAACCTGCATATCTCTAGAGGATTCTGAAGATATGTGTAACCTACCAATCCGCATTGGATCAGCGTGGTAGCGTCTTAGCTCCAATCCTTCTCTCCAAAAAACGGAGCAAAGAGGCCTATTCCCAGCAGTGGGAGAGTAACAGGCCGCTACTTACTATATTTTGTTCAATACAGGAAAACAATCTTTATGGGTATCGCCGAACGAAGACAGGCTACGGTTATGTCGGACTCGTTAAGACAGGGTAACGTTGTACACATTGTCCCCATCCCCGCCAACAGCCACTCTCATCCCAGAAACACCTCCAGGTAGAGACCTCTCAAAAGAGAAGTCTTCCTCCGCTAACCGATGCATTGAGAGCACCAGATGCACCGACTGCCTCGAGGACCGTCTGTGGCAGACGATGGACTTGGGCAAGTCACACTTGTAAACACACCTGTAAACACTTGGACCTACCAGCAGCAGATTGCATCAGAACAAGAATTCCCGAAACCACTCCACCGCTTCCGTTCTCAGAGCAGAAGGAGACCATCGTTGTCGCTTCCTGCCCACTAATGTTTCATGATACGGTGGACAAGAAGAAACCGCATCCCAAGTAGGGACCCCAGCGCCATGGAGGGCGTTTCCGCCCTCACTGGGTAATTTTTTATAGAGGTTTTTTTCCTCGCAACCCAAATATCCTTGTTTCCATCGCTGGACTTCCGAGCATTAGCCGACGGTGGCCGAAAATCATGTCTCACCAGAGTTATGAGCTTCTCTCTGCAGAAAACTCTCTACCAGAACAAATTTTTTGGATTGTTAATTTAGTAGTCTTCTAGATAGTGTTTAAATGTTAAAGGAAACAATAATGTTAAATAGTGATAATTTAATGTAGTTATCGCTGTGCTCTGGGCGGTCTTAACGCTGTGTCCATAGTCACCGACGTCCGCTGTTCAACAGTAATAAATAAGGCTTTAACATATATCAAGGAAATAAATTTTCAGTAAAGAAGCAATCTTTTGGATGGACATCTAGACAGGCGGACGTATATTGCCCTGGCGGGGTCGCGTCGCAAACATTCGCCTCGACTACAAATATCACTACAAATTTGGCTCCACTAAATTCAAAATGCATTCACCGGAGCAGATCGCATTCGGCTGACAGTTGTCGTGCGAAATTCAAAATTATTGTGTCCCGAATTACACGGGGAACCGTGACGTTTCAGGGTTTAGACACACCTTTGAGTTTTTTTTGTTTAGTAAATTTTAAACGCGATTCATACTTATTAAAATATTATAAAACAAAGTCCCCGTCGTGTGGTATCCGGAATAGTAGAATAGACCACCCTCATTTCTTACTGAGGTGTCGTAAAAGGTGACTAAGGTAACTTGACCCACCATCCGGTTGAATATAATAGTTCACCCTCTTTCTTATCGAGGTGTCGTAATATACAAGTAAGGTAAGTTGACGTCAGGCAGGCGGTCGGTCGTTAAATACGTAGCCAAAACATGTTAGAACATGTTTATAACATTGTGCCGACCCTACTTAGAGTGGGATAAGGTTACGATGATGATGATTATAAAACAAAGTCCCTGAAAGCTGTTCTCATTTGTACAGGCGACATACAATACAATATGAATCTTACAGGTATCATCATACTCCCACTCTGAGTGGGGTTGGCAAAACATGTTATAAACATGTTGTCACTTGATTTGGCTATGTATTTTAAGACCAGCCACCTATCTGACATCAACTTACCTTAGACGCCTTTTACGACGTCTTGGTAAGAAATTTGAGTGGTCTATTCTACTTAGCCAGATGCCACATGGCATATTTATTTAGCATGTAGAAACATAAACAAAAATATAATACTATAATTTTATTTATATTCCAATTTTACACAGGCAATGGACAGTTTACGATACGCAACATTGATGATGTGAAATGTCAATAAGTATTTAGTTACAATATTCATGTCAAATAATAGCGGATGAGTGTGGTAACACCCTTTCAGCCCATATACTGTCACGTTTGGAACCGTCAATGTCACTTCCAGTCGACTTAATTCTCTATTATACGCTTTGCTTTTGCATTACGATGTCATGTTAAACAATCGATATAAACTCATAAGTTGCTATACTATACAATAATATTAAACAATGCTACAGTTCTGAGGTTTTTGGCAGTTGTTATTAGATGGCAACAGGTAATTACAAATTTGTTTTTTATTAGCTACAACAAAAAAAATGCTTACTATTTAAAATTTCATACACAACGGTCAACAACTAGTACATGGTCAATTACTAGTGCCCTTACCTTACATAAATTCTGTACTGCTCTAAAAAGGATTTTGTGCCGCTTGGAGCGGCTCCCAGCGACCGTTTAAGGTCTTCACTTCACCTCATAAGGAGCTTACCGATGCTGCGTTTTCCCATGCTCTACTCTAACACCTTAAGACCCCAACATCCATCGGTACTACGCACTATGTGTCCCTTTCATCTCCACTTCAGCTTCCTGACTATAGCTTTGTCGGTAACTTAGGTTCTACTACGGATCCCCTTATTCCTGATTTGGTCGCGTAGAAATACAAGCATGCCTCGCTAAATCGCCGCGAAGTGACTCTGTACTTTCTTATGATGCTGGCAACAAGTATTGTTTGAAACAGAGAAATGTGGCACTTTCTTCAACAGAAGCTGAATATATTTCATTATCAGAAGCTAGTAAAGAAGGAATTTATTTAAAAAAATTATTGTTTGAAATTTTAGGTATTTCAGAACTTATTATTTTATATAATGATTGCCAAAATGCACAAAAATTTATTCTGAAACCAATTTATAAGGGAAACTGTCGCAAATAATTTTGTTAAAATTGATTATCTGGAAACAGCCAAAATGCAAATATTTTAACCAAGAGCTTAGGATCTGTCAAACATAAATATTTCACTGAAAGACTTGGGATTCTACCTGTTTCTTAGTATCTGTATTTTTTTGTTGACTTTAGATTATCTATTAATTTTGTTAAGCGGAGGTGTTAATAATTGTAACAAAATTAACATATTGATCTGGACCACTATCGTAAAACTGCGTATTATTTAATACCTTGGTCTTTAGGCACTGAGATATCTTTCTCTGGAGGGATATTTCCTTTTGAACTAAATTTGAGCCAAAGACTGCGTCGTGCCCACAAAATTTCGAGCTTTGCATTAGTACTAGCTTTTACCCGCAGCTTCCTTTGCGGGACAGTTGCCGCGTGATAGGTTGATAATAGATGGCGCTTTTCAATGTCATCCTGTTCCTATAGAATATCAGCCCCATCCATGTAACAGCCTCAGTGTATAAGGAATAATTGTGCCAAATATCATCGATATTGGTTCAGCGGATTCGCTGTGAAAGAGTAACAAATATACATCCATACTAACAAAATTTCGCATTTATAATATTAGTAGGATAGGATTTACATATTTTATAGAAGACATTTTCAGTTGATATAATTCTGTGTCAATTTACACTTTAACCGAATGAGATGCCCGGTCTTGAAATGTCCATTGTCAAATTTTCCAACAACTCCTTTTGATGTTGTCTCTTATTTTTTCAATGATTTCATCAAAGATAATTTCCATTACTTTTATAAATGAGCTAAGTATTATTTCGGAAAAGATTTTTCATTATTACAAAGTTTATTCAATTTTATTTATTCAAGAGACTGTTTATTTGTGACATTTTATTGCATCATTGTCATATTATTGCCACTCTTGCAACTTACCTTAGTCGCCTTTTACGATATCTCGGTAAGAAATGAGGGTAGTAGACTACTCAGCCCGATAGCACACGGTGGGACAACTTACCTAAGTCACCTTTTACGTCACCTAAGTTAGAAATGAGGGTGTCGTAAAAGGCGACTAAGGTAAGTTGTCCCACCCTGTAGTATCCAGCTGAGTAGAATCAGCTGGATACTACAGGGTGGGACAACTTACCTTAGTCGCCTTTTACGACACCTCGGTAATAATGAAGGTGAACTATTCTACTCAGTAGAATACCACACGGCGGGTCATCTTACCTTAGTCGCCTTTTACGACACCTCGGTAATAAAGAGGGTGAACTATTCTACTCAGCAGGATACCACACGGCGGGTCATCTACCCTTAGTCGCCTTTTATGTCACCTCGGTAAAAAAGAGGATGGTCTATTCTACTCAGCCGGATAACACATGATATGTGGGGTCGGCACAATATGTTATAAACACAACATGCTGTCATATGATTTGGCGACGCATTTTACGACCGGCCGCCTGCCTCATTTTAACTTACCTGAGTCACCTTTAACGAAACCTATGTTAGAAATGAGGGTGAACTATTCTAGTCGGATACCACACGGCGGGTCAGCATACCTTAGTCGCCTTTTACTACACCTCGGTAAGAAATAATGGTGGTCTTCTCTACTCAGCCGGATACATTACATTAACTATGAAACAAGTAAATTAAAAAAGTCTCTTTCAGTAAATTTAAGTCTATGACTCATCACTTTGATCAATCAAGATAAAAAACAAAATACATTGTTGATTTTTTTTTCACCGCAACTTTTGATTCGGTAGATTCATTACAGTGATTCTGTTTGGTCTCTTCTTGTAAATTTAATTCCGTGGTTCATTACAATACTTTTTGTTCAGTCAAGTACGAAATGCGCTATTGTTGAATTTTTCACTACAACTGTGACTTCAATTCAATTCTATAAAAATGTAGTTTATTTCTTGGTTACTTCGCCCGATGAGATTTTACGTCAAAATTTGTGAAAACATTTAGGAATATTGTGCTGAAAATAGGCATCAAATCTTTAATATTCAAATGAGTTAATCTAAATATATAAATATTTTTTTGAATCTCGGAAACGGCTCCAACGATTTTCGTGAAATTCATAGGTATTGGGGAGAAAAATCGATCTAGCTAGATTTCATTTAAAAAAAAGCATTCATTTAAAAGTTGCCTTTTACGACACCTCGGTAAAAAAAGAGGGTGGTCTATTCTACTCAGCCGGATACCACACGGCGGGTCGATTTACCTTAGTCGCCTTTTACGACACATCGGTAAGAAAGAGGGTGGTCTATTCTACTCAGCCGGATACCACACGGCGGGTCAATTTACCTTAGTCGCCTTTTACGACACATCGGTAAGAAAGAGGGTGGTCTATTCTACTCAGCCGGATACCACACGGCGGGTCGATTTACCTTAGTCGCCTTTTACGACACATCGGTAAGAAAGAGGGTGGTCTATTCTACTCAGCCGGATACCACACGGCGGGTCAACTTACCTTAGTCGTCATTTACGACACCTCGGTAAGAAACGAGGGTAATCTAATCTACTCAGCCGGATACCACACAGGTTGGATTGTAGAAAGTATGACATGCATATGAAAGGAGTAGAGCCATGAGTTGACGAATGATAGGAAAATGGAAGAGATAAACATGTGACGACCCCACTTAAAGTGGGATAAGGTTATTAAAGATAATTTGCATAAACAGCAAGACATCATTACTGACTTTTATTATAGTCACGATGATGAGTTTATCTTAACTAAAAAGCTATACAATGTTTTGAATAGAAATGCCGATGTCATTTTCAGTTGACTTAATTCAACGGTCATCACAATATTCTTTGTTATCGAGGCACAAAGTACTAACCATTCTATTGTTAAGTTTTTAATACAGCGTCTACCTTGGCTGTAGCCCATTATTAATATATTTTCTGATGTTTTTTTATTAATTGTTACTTTGCCCTTACAGGCTTTTAACTATTAAAACATGATCTTTCAGAAACCTTATTATATCGTCGTATTATAATTTAAAAACACGAGAGAATAATTACGAAATCAAACTAAATTGTAAGAATAATGTTAGCGTACACACTATACAATAACACGATATAATAGAAATACCACAATGCCCGTTCCGAGATGCTCTTCTCTTGAAGGACGTTCAAAGACTGAACGCCACTTTTATCAATAGGGACACCACCGAAACCGACACGACACAGTGTTACCCACATTTCAGTCAAAAGGGCGCGAAACTCTTGTGTCATGACAGTGTTGCTATGAAGTACAAAGCGAAGCCATTGGCGACAACAATAATATTTAGAAAAAGCTCTCAAATAATTCTTAACAAACTTAAACTCTTATTCAATAAGACTTTTATAAGTTCTCTTCTATTGTAAACTCTTGAGTTGGTTCGGAACTTAAAAGTATGCTAACGGACGTCGCAAGAAGCTTAGCAGTTCTTCTTTGCAATATTCTCCAGCTAAATAAGAATCTCTAATTGAAGTTAAGTAAAAAAAAGTTGAAGCTAACTGAAGTTAGCTAAATTGAAAACGTTTAAAAGGTTAACCTTCAAATTTCTTGCTGCTTCTTCTGGATAAAAGCAATATTCTAAACCAGATATAATGAATCCCTGTATATTCTGAAGTTTTTCAATAAAAATTATTTTCATTTGATCGTATCTATCTATACTTATTATAGAACAAAGTCTCCAAAAGGTGTCTGTATGTGGTCGATTTTCTCAAAATCTAATGGACGGATTTTTGTACGGTTTCTACGTCCACTCTACATTTAGCATTATATATATTTTCTATTTTACTTTATCGCGGACAATAGCAGAATAATTTTACAAAAGTAATAATAAAATCATTTTGCTATAATCCGCGGTCATCGCGGTCATCGAGGTCATCGCGGATACAGCAAAATAATTTTATTTTTACTTTTTATTATGGATATGGATGGATGGATGGATGGATTCTATAAATTATTCAAAATAATTTTATTACGTGTGGCGGCTTGTCCTGCATGTATGTGGTATGTGATTGCCTGCTTCATACACTTAGCATTGCATGTATACTCAACAAACGCGGATTACAGTAAAGTAATTTTATTGTAACTTCTGTACTATGGAGTTCTACAAAGTAACGCCTGCTCATATAAATCATTTGACCCAAGAATTTGTAACACTTTTCTACCCCGCCATCGAATTTGCACACCTAAGTGTTAGCTATTTGTTTAACTGCGTCAAACGATACCGCTATTATTTAACCGAGATAAGTTACGAACAAGGGCCGCGGGCCACATCCAGGGATTTGTTTTCAGGGTTGCGTGAGAAATGAAGTTTAGGCCCTTGTATCAAGATTGATGCCTTTACACGGAACAAGTTGCGTTAAAAGGTACGATAAAAGGAATACTTCCTTGATGCGTTTACTTTAGAGTAGGATCTCTTGGGGATGCATTGGTAAGCCGAAAGTCTATTTAAATAGTCTTTACCCTTTCTTTTAGACTGTCAACCATACCTAAGGAAAGTTGCACTAAAGTTGTACTAAAGACTACAAGAAACTAGAGGCTGCTCATGTAAAAATTTTAATTATGACTAATGAGCTAGCTATAAACTTGTGAACTGTCAATACGTATTATAAATTGCTCTTTTTAAAATAAATAGTTTAAATTGTCCAAGTGCCTTTGCTTTTATTTCATCAATGATGAATAGGTTAAATTGCTATTTAGCATTGTTATTTTGTGTCATGCGCTTGATGATAAACTAGATATCGTGATTAAATGAGAAATAAATATAGCATACTTGCTGATCTTGCTATATCCTTTTCACAAAAAACTATTGTTTTTTTATTAATCCGAATATCTTGTGACGCTTCGTAGAAAATACATGGTGTAAAAAAAAATCAAAAGTGTCAGTAGAAACTGAATAAAGCTCGAATATCAAACGACCTGTACTCGTACTACGAACGGCTTTGAAGTATTATTAGTACACTCGAATTACTACGCGAGAACTTACTGGAACATTCGAGAATGCGTCGTTATTTTATATCGAAGTTGTTTACGTGTCTTTTGTTTGGTGGTATTACGTGTTTTTTTTACTCTACTGTTGTTGGTTACAAATTCTCTTATTTTTTATTTAATCTTATAATTGATAATCCTCAGTTATGCCTCTACTCTCCTTCCTTCTAATTTAAAAAAAAATATTTAACATAGTTTTCGTAGCCGTTAGAGCTACAGCCGGTAGTGAGCGAGAGGTAAACATACATACAAACACACAAACATACGCACCGCCATCACACATCCACACACTCATATAGACATTTTAGTTTTTATTCACAGTTTAGTCATTCTTTTTAATTTAATTTTTGTTTTTTTTAATTAATTAAAAAAAATGTTTGTATAAATTTTTACCTGTCGCCTTTTACGACACCTCGGTAAGAAAGAGTGTGGTCTATTCTATCCAACAGGATATCACACAGTAGGTTAATTTATCTTAGTCGCCTTTAAGACACTTCGGTAAGAAAAAGGCTGGTCTATTCTACCCAACTGGATATCACACAGTGGGTCAATTTACCTTAGTCGCCTTTACGACATCTCGGTAAGAAAAGAGGGTGGTCTATTCTACCCAACCGGATACCACACGTTAGGTCAACTTACCATCGTCGCCTTTTACGACACCCCGGTAAGAAAAGAGTGTTCTACTCACTTTGATACCACAAGTCACAAACATGTAATTGCAAACAAAAGGTGCAATTCCAAAGGCCTTATGCTAAATAAAGTGGGTTTTAGAAAACATATGCATACGAAAAGTGAACGGCGAGTAATGAAAGCTCTCCCGTCATTCGGGAATCTTTTATACAAACCTCGTTGACCAAAATTCTGTGTATCCAAGTTATAACCGCAGCTTCCCGTGAAATATGACGCCCGGGTAGACTTTTCGCCATCAGTAAACTGGACACACTGCTGTTGTGAACACAGAATATTGCATACATTGGGTAAAGTAAGTAACGACCTGCTACTATCCAATTGCTGGGCATAGGCCTCTTCTCTCCGTTGTTTTTTGGTGAGAAGGATTGGAGCTAAGACCTACCACGCTGCTCCAATGCGGATTGGTAGGTAACACATATCCCCAGAATTCTCTAGAGATATGTAGGTTTCCTCACGATGTTTTCCTTCACCGAAAAGCGTGTGATAAATTGCAATTATCAATTAGACACATAAGTTTTACTAGAAAACTCATTGGTACCTGTCCGGGGTTTGAACCCTAGACCTCCTCAAAAGAGGCGCACGGTGTCACCGCTGGGCTACCACAGCTTATAGAAGTTTGGGTGGGATACATTGGGAATCCCTCCCAAACTTGAGCCAAACATAATTTCTATACATCGGCTTAATCGATAGAATACAATTCTCGACTTAACTTTCTTTTTTTTCGCCACCGTTTGGTATCCGGCTGAATAGAATAGACCATCGGCATCTCTTATCGAATTGTAGTAAAAGGGGACTAAGGAAAGTAGACGGGCCGTTTGGTTTCCGGCTGACTATATATAGACCACCCGCATCTCTTACTTAGGTGTCGTAAATGCGACTAAGGTAAGTACACCCGCCGTGTAATATCCGGCTGAGTAGAATAGACCACTCTTATTTCTTACTAAGGTGTCGTAAAAGGTTACTAACGTTAGTTGACCCGCTCTGTGGTATCCGGTTGAGTAGAATAGACGAACCTCTTTCTTACCGAGGTGTTGTTAAAGGCGACTAAGGTAAGTCGACCGGCCATGTGGTTTCCGGCTTAGTAGAATAGATCACCCTTATTTATTACCGAGGTGTAGTAAAAGGGGACTAAAGTTAGTTGACGCCAGGTAGGCGGCCGGTCGCAAAATAACTATCCAAAACATGTAACAACCTGTTGTGCCATCCCCCTTTAGAGTGGGATAAGGGCAGGAGAATATATAGGATATTTGGCTGTTATCTATCAACCATAACACAAGTAATACTTTGGGGATGGTCGACCGTGTGTGGAATTGTCCCATATATATATTTTTTAATTCCTTCTAATATTATAGATGCGATTGTGAGTATGGATGTATGTTTGTTACTCCTTTACGGCGAATCCGCTGGACCAATATCGATGAATTTTGGCACCATTATTCCTTATAAATCAGGGCAACATATAGGCTATAGAAATCCTGCTAATTCTACAGGAATAGGATGACATTGAAAAGCGCCATCTATTATCAACCTATGTGACAACAAACCACGCAATCGAAGTTGCAGGTAAAAGCTAGTATTACATAATTGAGGGTATTAAAACTATAATTATAAATATATTAAAACTATAAGTAAATAAGTAAGTAACGGCCTGTTACTATCCCACTGCTGGGCATAGGCCTCTTCTCTCCGTTTTTTTTTGGAGAGAAGGATTGGAGCTATGACCTACCACGCTGCTCCTATCCGGATTGGTAGGTTACACATATCCCCAGAATTCTCTAGAGATATGCAGGTTTCCTCACGATGTTTTCCTTCACCGAAAAGCGTGTGATAAATTGCAATTATCAATTAGACACATAAGTTTTACTAGAAAACTCATTGGTGTCATTAAAACTATAGTTAACCCTAACGAAATTGCGAACAGAACTAGCTAATTAAAGGTTGACTATTTTTATGAACTGTGTGTAGTTTTAAATAAACGAATAGTAGATGAGGTGTTAACTTAACGACTGCGTCGGATTCAAAGTTCCAAGCTCAGCTTACAAGTGTTCGAGTCTCTAGTTCAGAATAAGCTATGATTCGGTTACTGTTTTCGCAAACTGTTTGACTTTTGCATACTCTTGCTTCAAGTTCCTATTAACTACACCGGCAGACAAAAAAGTTTAAAGTGCAAATGAGCGGACCGATTCATGGGTACGTTTGGACCCACTGAATCCGCATTTTATTGCGAATTATAGCAAATAAATAAATATAGTAAGTAAGTAACGGCCTGTTACTATCCCACAGCTGGGCATAGGCCTCCTCTCTCCATTTTTGGAGAGAAGGGTTGGAGCTAAGACCTACCACGCTGCTCCAATGCGGATTGGTAGGTTACACATATCCCTAGGATTCTCTAGAGATATGCAGGTTTCCTCACGATGTTTTCCTTCACCGAAAAGCGTGTGATAAATTGTAATTATCAATTAGACACATAAGTTTTAATAGAAAAACTCATTGGTGTCTGCCCGGGTTTGAACCCATGATCGTCTCTAGAGATTCACACGGTCGCACCGCTAGGCCATCACAGCTTTAGCTTAAATAAATATATAGGACACTTAAACACACGATCCTTCGTCCCTAGAGTAAGTAATTTAATATTTGAGTTATAGGTGACTGAAAACTGGTAAATATACACATATATAATTTTAAATGCATTAATACACCCAGACATGAAGAACTAACAAATTAGTTTTTTAAATAGAAAATGTAGGCCCTGAGCGAAAATCGAACCCCCGAACTCATAGCTGAATCTGAAGGAAGGGTCACTGCTACTTGTGCCAACGGGTCGTTGTTATGTCTGAAGTACAAAAAAGCAAAGTCAGCAGCTAAAGTTGTTAAAACGCGGTTAACGTTTTAATTTACCTTTAGTTTACGTTATAATCGTAAAAAGCCCATTTTAATCCAGAATATAGCTTTAAAAATGCTTGAATCTCATTTCATAACTAATCAAGACTTTATGGTCGGAAAAAATTTACGACCCCCCTAATATTTTGAGAGCCTGTTTAAGAGATAACTCAGACGGAAACCTGCAATTGAAAATTAACCATAGAATTGTGACTTTCGTGCATGTTTTTGAATGACGTGTAAGATTTATAGAATTAGGCGTTACTTTTCGGAGGTCCAAAATACAAAACCAATTAATTATTTTGCTATAACCCGCTGTATATATTTTATATAGAGCTATAATTTGCTATATATATCATCGTCTTCCTGCCCTTATCCCACTCTAAGTGGGGTCAGCACAACATATTATAAACATGCTGTCACATGATTTGGCTACGTATTTTACGAACGGCCGCTTGCCTGACATCAACTTACCTTAGTCGTATTTAACGACACCTCGGTAAGAAAGCGGGTGGTCTATTCTATTTTACCAAATACCACAGGGTGGGTCAACTTACCTTAGTCGCCTTTCACGACACCTCGGTAAGAAATGAGGGTGGTTTATTCTACTCAGCCGAATATCACACGGCAGGCCAACTTACCTTAGTCGCCTTTCACGACACCTCGGTAATAAATGAGGGTGGTCTATTCTACTCAGCCGGATACCACACGGCGTAGATCCGTAATACAAAACCAATGAAGATATTATTTTGCTATAATCCGCTATATATATTGTTTACTATATTTAATATATAGCATTATATTATATTTATAATTTGCTATATATACAGTAGGTACACCCGTTACTTTTCGGCTATCGCAGCATTACGTTTGACAGCTAAAATTATCCTTTTCTTTTAATTATTATACATTTTTTTAATGCCCAAAAACAGGGATAAAACGATTTTTTAAAAATAAAACCTAGCTAGATCAATTTTTCTCTCCCTAAACCCCCTACACGCTGAATTTCAGGAAAATCGTTGAAGCCGTTTTCGAGATTCAGATAAATAAATTATATATATACAAGAATAACAGACCTGGAGCTGCGGCGGAAGTATGCATCTCTCATCGAGAGTTATATATTTGTGCCGTTTGCAGTTGAGACCCTAGGGCCATGGAGCCAATGCGCAAAAATTATTTTTTTTATTCGTTTTAACATTAGGTTAATTGCCTCTTCAGGTGACAAGAGGGCTGGCTCCTTTTTGCCACAAAGAACACACACACACACACACATTGTCACATTTGTCACATTCAGCGCGAAAACGCAGCATTCTTGGGACCATTCCTCGTGGGCATGATTTGTATAGTCCTAGCGTGTAAGTAATTTAAGATAGATATAACTTGTACATTTTTTCTGTAAATAAATACAATTAAAGATTAACTAATTTAAATATTATAGTATTATTAAAGATAACTATTTTTTCCTATTCCAATAACAAAAACGTTAATGTACGCGCCTTATACGTATATTTAAGTTTGTAATTCATTTACAAAAGTGTTTCACAATTCTCCATGACGTTCAACCCCGGGCTATTAATATAGCACGCGTGATCTCTCGACCCGACCCCCTGCAGTGACCTAAAAACGGACTATAAATTCCCTCCACCTGAGACGTTTGAGTAACTTTTTTAATCAACGCCCACCGTTTTCATTGAGATCGCTTTCCTTAGATATAAGATTGAATGGCGCATTCAGATTGCATGATTGATTTTTTTTAATAATCGATCTTTTTGATGACCCATTTTTCATATTCAAATTCAAAATATTCTTTATTCAAATAAACTTGTTAACAAGTGCTTTTCAATCGTCAACTCTACTGCTGGTTCGGAAAGCTGTTCCTACCGAGAAGAGCCAGCAAGAAACTCGGCGGTTGCTCTTTTAAAAATATAATTAAATCATATGGTGTGAACGATGGTTATATTCAAAATAGAATGTGTATGGTAATTTACATGTATTTAAGTTGATTAGGATTTGTACTTTCACTATTAAAACTTCCCAAGAACCGGTACAATGGTCTCTTAAAATTCGGTTCTTTATCACATTAAACATTACAGGATAGCCCTATAACATTAAACATAACAGTTTTCAACAATTATCCGTCAAATTACACCGGAATTACACAAATATAAAAAATATACACCTAAAACTTGCTTTCATATCACTCTCTCTATAAAAAAAATGGCATTTAATGTGTTCATTAGTTTTTGAATCTCGTTCAATCATATTTGGGCATCATTAAAATTCCTAACATTAAAACATAAAATTCCAGGCCTAATTCCTGAAAACCTTCAACAATTTGAACTTTGTTAAAATCAAAACATTAAACTCTCAGCATTCAATACTGAATAACGCGTATTTATAAACTCAAACCAACCAATAACAAGAGAAACCACTACAATTTAATTAATTCACCATCAATTCATCAGAGGTAACATTCCTTTACCAAACTCGAAATTTCTTCAATTTATATTGTATTCATTCATCTTAATTGAGAGTCTTAGTTCTAATTTGAGCACGTAAAAATGAGTATAAGGAATGTTTTCTAAATTTTATATGCTCGTCATCTGATGTTGTTAGATCTCTCTGTCTTTCTCCAGAAATAGGCGTCTACTGTTGGACATAGGTCTCTTCTAAGGAATTCCACGCCACACGATCTTGTCCACCTGAATCTAGCGACACCCGTTGGCTTTTTTATGTCATCCCATTATGAAAACCCCTTATGGGTACCGTCGCCCGACGGGGACAGGCGGCGGTTATGTCGGACTCGCACCGACTATAACGACCTGTGTGCTCAACCACGCTGCCGATGACAGGGTATCATTGTACACATTGCCCCATCCCTCGCCGACAGCTCTGATCCCAGAGAATACCCCCTTCGGGTAGGGACCCCTCGAAAGAGAAGCCCCCCTCCGCTAACCGGTGCATCGGGAGCACCAGATGCACCGACCGCCTCGGGGACCTGTAAGCCAGACGTCCGATATACCCCGTTTGGAACGCCTGAAGCTCCCCTGACAGGGCGGTGTGCCACCGGGTAATTTTTTATAGAGGTTTTTTTCCTCGCAACCCGTAAGTCCCCGTTCCCATTGCTGGGCTTCCGGGCTTGACCAATGGTGAGGCTTAATGACTGACGTTAATGACGTTGACACAACTTTGGTCAATCCAACTGCTTCTTACAAGATGCAAGGTAAAGGTGCGAATTCATGTTTAACATTTCTCCATCTCGATTGAATAACGATCGACTGTAGAAAGATATTTTTGAGAAATGCTATCAAATAATATGACTTCGATATGTACATGCGAGATGCTGAAATCCGAGCGAACTCCCCGCCCCCACAAACCCCCTGTCAATACCAACCGAAGTCATTAAGCCGTGAAATATACGCTTCCAGTACCTATCAACTCATAAAAATATGCAATTTTTGTAATGTACGCCTCGAGCATTATATTCGTGTAGCTCGTTTTTATTACGACACTTTAGCTGATTACTGTTAGTGCTAGAAAGGTGTTTGTTTTAATTAAAAATGTAACTACTGAAAATAATTTCTTTTCTCTTTGTGTGTATGTAAAGTTGAATATGCGATTGAATGAATTTAAATGAAAAATGAAACGTTTCAGCTCAGTATTTGACATAGCCAGATTTTTTCTTTGCGGTTACAGAAAAATAAGCTCGAACATTCGTCATATAAATTTTCAACCTCATTGTAGCTGAAACTTTCTTCTTGTCAATTTTATTGTTAAAATACTCTCAATTACGTGCTGTATTTTTTCATATTTTCGAAGGTAAAACAATTTTCTTTAATCCAATTTGTTAGCCCCGTATAAGTTTCAGTTGTATTCAATTTTATTTATATATTCCACTCAAGTGAGGTCGGCACTGCATGTTATAAACATGTCACATGATTTGGCTATGTATTTTACGTCCGGCCGCCTGGCTGACGTAAACTTACCTTAGTCGCCTTTTACGACACTTTGATAAGTCATGAGGGTAGTCTGTACTACTCAGCTGGATACTACACGGCGTATCCC
This sequence comes from Morpho helenor, assembly GCA_029227775.1. Taxonomy (NCBI): domain Eukaryota; kingdom Metazoa; phylum Arthropoda; class Insecta; order Lepidoptera; family Nymphalidae; genus Morpho; species Morpho helenor. The sequence goes on along the minus strand of JARGCU010000005.1, from coordinate 11,845,713 downwards.
TTAGCATCAACTAAATTGTTAAAAAGTTAATAAGTTTCAGTTGTATTAAATTTATTAATATTGGGCGAGTGGACTAAGTAGTCGCGTAAATATAATTTACTTTATTGTGTGCTAATATGTCATCTTTCTTTTATCTAAGGTTTGAGTTTAAAGAATTTATTTTATACGATAGCTTACACTAGTACATAATATACAACAATTAACAAAATACAATGTACAACAAATTACATATTGTTATGGTCTACAATTTTTTTTATGTAAATAGGCCCTTTACTTTTTTTAAACAAAAGTAATACTAAAATTATTTTGCTATAATCCATCCATGCAATTTTGCTATAATATTGATATAATATTATAATAATAAATATAGCAAATTGCGAATTATAGCAATTGAATTCATCGCGGATTATAGCAAAATAATTTTATTATTACTTTTGTATTATGGATCTCCGCAAAGTAACGCCTAATTCTAAAAATTCTTTACTTTAAACATGCCCGAGATCTTTGAAGAAGTTTTACATCTGATTGAGCTCAAAATTAGCATATCTGTGAACTTTTTTAATTAGAATTCTTTAATTTTAATACACTTTCACAATCTTAATAGGAAACGATGGTCCATTTAAGTGATATCTACTTTTAACACTGTGTAGGTCGCACTGTAAACGTGTCCCAAGCGCGACTTACGATATAAGAACGGAGCACGTTCCCAACATTTATGCGGGACGTCTTAAACCAATTTCCCTGTACTGCCAATCATAACGAACTTAGTGCTTGAAAGACTGCGCAAATAACCAGTCTACGGGTAATTGTGTTTCCTTGCATTTTGTTAATTTTAAAGTGCGAAATTGTGTTCCTTAAACTTAATAATGTTGCAGGAAACTGAAAGGAAAATTCCTTTTATAACAATGCCATATCGTATTTTATAACAAATTAAATTTCCTTGAAATATTCACCGTTGCCTTTTTTCATTTACTACTTGATTTTACGAGTATTCGAAATGTAAAAAAAACCATAACGCCGTGTTGTATCCGGCTGAATAGAATAGATCTATTCTCAGCAAACCATCATTTCTTACCGAGGTGTCGTAAAAGGCGACTAAGGTTAGACGACCCGCCGTATGGTATCCGGCTGAGTAGATTAATTTACCCTCATTTCTTACCAAGGTGACGTAGGTTGACGGCCGGTTGTAATATATTCTCGACCAAATCATGTGACAACATGTTTATAGCATGTTGTGCCGACCCCATTTAAATTGGGATAAGGGCAGAAGTGGTCATATTTTTAATACATACAACATTTAATAAAATTAAGTCGTATTTAAATGTCAGTAATTAATTTTTGACTATCTGTGCTTGCGGCTTCACCCGCGTCTTTACCATAAATTTACCATAAGAGATAGACACATGCTATCGCGGAGTTTTTTATAGTACTTTTGTAGATTTACAATTTTTTCATACATTACTTCGTACGTCGAACCCATCGAATAAGAGGTTTAATTTTTATTAAAGTGATTTTTTATCCAAAATCCGCCATTATCTCATAAATCCGGGACAAAGTATTATTACGCCATAAACAAGCGGGATCTCAGACTAAGCTGGTTTTAATGAAATTTCACTTTACATGGCCACACGGTTAATACTATCAATTATCGTAAAATCACGGGGAATTTATATGTTAATAAAAAAAAACACGCTTCCGAACTAAAAAAAGAGAACAATTAAAAATATTATTAATATTGTGAAATAAGCTGCTCGATAACTGTATATAAATTTAGTATTTAATTTTTTTTTGTGTCAGAAAAACCCATTATGGGTCGTCACTGCCCGACGGGGATGAGCGGCGGGTATGTCGGACTCACACTGAATAAAAACCTGACAGTGCTCCACCATGCTCCTGGTGACGGGGACAGGGTTGCCCCCATCCCCGCCAGCAGCAACTCTAAACTCCAGAGTGCGCCACCTCTGAGTCGGGGTCTCTCTAAAAGTGGCCCCTCCCTCCGCTAGACGATGCATCGGGAGCACCAGATGCATCAAGCGCCTCGGGGACCTTTTAGGCGTCCGATAAATTCCGTTCGGAACGTTCAGAGGTCCCCGTTAGGGCGACATATGACGGGTTTCGGCGAGTCGTCTGCGCCCCGCTCGCCTGCGGTGGATCGGATCCAAGGACTCGACTTCCCGGATCCACCCCGCCGCCTCCTTCCGTGAGATAACATCTTTACAGAAAGAGGCCATCGCAGCCTACGATCTCTCCTTATCCACCATGGCACAAACCTGCGTGGGCAAGGAGAGATCGCGTCACACCTGGCTTAGTATTTAAGCGACGTAATTCTAAATTAGTCTTAATTGAGTTAGATACATTGTACTACTTATTTCAATGCCATAAATGAGATAACAAACTATCAAAAAACCTAGTCCTTCTTGCTCTTCCAAGTTATGGGTCTTTTTAACACTCACAAGTTTTGTAGGTGCTACGATAATTCGCAATTAATAACTTTTTTGAATTAGGTCATTTTAATATTAAGTGTGCCATATAAAAAAAAATTCGGCGCATTTTTCACAATATCTAATACTCATATTTTCGTCATTTTTCACTTTTTAACTTTCTAGTTACATAAATTGCGTGAGATTTAAGAAAAGCTTTAAGAAGGCTGATTCAGTGGAAACAGAAAGCTCCCAAAGTTATATAAGAAACATTCTGTATCTCTTTAAAATACGGAGTCAAATTAATTAAGAGTAGATTAGGAGAAATTGATTAAATACAATACCTCGATTAGCTTTGCCAATCAGTTTGGAATAACAATTGAAACTTATTTAATTTAATTTAAAGTTATTTAAGGCTCAAAATTAAAGTAAAGTACCGGCCTGATACAATTCCACCGCCGGCCATTGGCCTCCTCTCTCCATTTAAGGACAGAAGGGTTGGAGCTAAGACCTAACCATGCTGCTCCAACGCGAATTGGTTACATATATTCCCAGAATTCTCCGAAGCTCCGAAGCTCAGAAGCTGTGATAGCCCAGCGGTGGTGGCGGGCCAACCGTGCGACTCTTTCGAAACGGTCACGAGTTCAAACCCCGGCAGGCACCAATGATTTTTCTATTAAAACTTATGTGTCTAATTGATAATTACAATTTATCACACGCTTTTCGGTGAAGGAAAACATCGTGAGGAAACCTGCATATCTCTCAAGAAATCTGGGCATATGTGCTCCAACCATTCTCTCCAGGAACGGAGAGAGGAGGCCTATGCCCAGCAGCGGGATTGTAACAGGCCGTTACTTTACTTTACGTTTATGCAGGTTTACTCACGATGTTCTGCTTCGCCAAAAAGCGTGCAATAAATTGCAATTAACAATTAGACACATAAGTTTTAACACAGAATCACATCAGTGGTCTATTCTACCCAGCCGGATACCTCACGGTTATTTATTTATTACTTATAAATCGAATTATTATTTAATGAAATTAATTATTTGATGAAAAGATCTTAGGTTTGTTTTCTTTTTCTTTATTTATTGGGAAAAACCAATCGCAGTTACATTAAAACACCACACTAAGTACACCTCAAAATGCATTAAATGCACTGCCTTTAGACCCAGCATGCACATCAATATATGTAAAAACAACAATTAACTAAAATAAACTAAATGTACGATGAAAAATACTGATTCGCCGAATTGTGAGTATTGCGGTGTTACAGAAGATATTCATCACTTACTTTTGGCATGTGACAGAAATCGAATTTTGAGAGAATCACTAATTTGTAGTTAAAATTTTAATGTAATGAATGTCTGTTATTTTAATTCAATTTTGGCTTCTCCTTTGTGTAATTCGGCCATTAAAGTTTATGAGTTTATTAGTGCTTCTCTCAAAAATGATTAAAAATAAAATATTTATAAAATATAAAATTTTAGTTAAATGTTAAATAATAATTTAGGTTATGATGGGGCTGACATGTATCTGTTGATACTAAAGTCTATAAAAATAAAGATTTTAAAAATAACTAAATGTAACACTAAGGCTCTAATGTCTGGAGTATAAGAATATTTTTTTTTAAACTTAATAAATGTATCGCTGAACATATCTATTCGCAAATTGCATTATATTCTCTTGATAATCTTAATGCAGACAAATGCCTAAGGTTAGTTCTGGAGCGCGGTGAGTACAACAAGCCAAGAGGTTCGCGAACCTACTCAGAACACTTATATTCAAGGACTGCAATAAAAGTGCAGGATAAAATATTAAAATAAAATAAACAAATATTAAGATAAAATATTAGGATAAGGATTGCAATAAAAGTGCTGGAAATAAAAGGATTACAGTCAAATGGCGCATTAGTTATGTAAACGTTCCTTTCGTCGCACCTTTTACTGCAATTTGTTCCGTAAAGGCGTCAATCTTGATACAGGGCTCTAAAACTTCATTTCTCTCAACCCCGCGAACAAACCCCTGGATGTGGCCGACGACCCGTATTCGTAACTTATCTCGGTTAAATAATGGCGGTATCGTTTGACGCGGTTAAACAAATAGCTTTGTAAGAGAACACTTTGGTGTGCAAATTCGATAGCTGCCTTGGAGTGTTACAAATTTTGGGTCAGAATCGCGGAACAGTTAACATTAATGACTATATGGGCATTGACTAAATAAATGTGAACTATAAACATTATTTATATTGAAAAAAGGAACCATGAAGTTTTTTAATGGCCGTGTTGGAATTCTTCGTTTCATTTCTTCTGCCCTTATCCAACTCTAATCGGGGTCGGCACAACATGTTATAAATATGTCACGTGATATGGATACTGATTTCACGACCGGCTACCTGACTGACATCAAATTACCTTAGTCGTATTTGACTTAGCCGGATACCCCACAGCATAACTGTCCTGTTTAGTAAATTATTAATGTAGTAGGTAATAAAAATGAAATCAAAACATAGTAAAAAAATTGTAACATATATTATGATGAATGTAGCATACATTGTAAGATGCATATTGTTAGTAAAAATAGAATAAATATTGCAAAACATAAGTCTGTAATACCTATAAAGGGTAACAAAATAAAACCTAAAATATAATAAATAGAACCCAAAGTAACAAAGTCTCTGATAATGTTAGAGGAAGTTGAATTAAAAAACGGATATGATGACAGCTATTACACCATATTGTTTTCCGCTTATCACCAGAACGATGTTTTAATCATCATCCTCCTGCCCTTATCCCACTCTATGTGGGGTCGCCACAACATGTTATAAACATGTTGTCACATGACATGAACGCCTGACATGAACTTACCTTAGTCGTGTGTTACGAATCCTCGGTAAGAAAGAATCGTCTATTTTACTTAACCGGATACCACACGGCGGGTCGACTTACCTTATTCGCCTTTTACGATACCTCGGTAAGAAATGAGGGTGGTACTATTCTATTCAGCCCGATATCAAACAAGACGATGCTTTAATATTTAGCTTTGATGTCAAAATGGATGTCTTTGGATGCAGTAAAGTGTATAAGTCATAACTCTGACTGGTTTTTATTTCATTACCTTCATACAATCCAAATAAAAAAATTATAATATGTATTCTGTGATCAATGTAAAAAGCAATATCTACAAACAGTCGACACGGATATAGCTGACGATATTAAATAATAAAGAGCAAGCAAGGATTGCACTCTTGACGCCGTTCGACTACAATTTCCAGCTAGATGCGGCTCATTGCAGCTACTGGCTTGGAAATAGAAAACCAATACAGCAGTGTGGGGCCACGAAACGGGAGGTTTTAGAAAATTCAAAATATTTGTTACAATCTATACTTCTGTACTTTTTTTTCTCAGGAAAATCCATTATGGGTCGTCACCGCCCGACGGGGACGAGCGGTGGGCATGTCACTCTCACCGACTAAAAACATGACAGTGCTCCACCACGCTGCTGTTGGCGGGGACAGGGTACCGTTGTACACATTGCCCCCATCCCCGCCAGCAGCAACTCTGTACCCCAGAGTGCGCCACCTCTGGGTCGGGGCCTCTCTTAAAGTGGCCCCTCCCTCCTAGTTTGTTTGATTGACGGTTTAAAGGCGCTAATCTCATAAAATGCTGGATCGATTTGATAAAGTCTTTGAGAATAAGATAGTCCATTTATCGAGGGAGACTATGTAACATCACGCTATATATAATAGGAGAGGAGCAGCAATAAAAAACATTACGAATCATCATTCTCTTACCCTTATCCCACTCTAAGTAGACACAATATGTCTTCTTCTTCCATTCTCCTCTATCATTGGTCAACTCTGGTGCCGCTCCTTTAATATGCATAACATTTTCACACAATCCATCCATCTTTTTTCGGCCTCCCCCTAAGTCATATATCCATCCAGATTAATATTTAAAACTCTTTTGGTCTCATGATTTTCATCCCTCTTAATAACATTACCATACCAACTTAGTCTCGCACTTCTAATCTTAATAAAAAAAACATTACGAAAACGGCAAAATTTTAAACTTTCCTTGCGCACGCAAACTAAGTACACGCAACGCTAAGTAAACGGTGAAAGTTATACAAAAATCATGTATTACAAAATTGTTGCCCTCTTAGAGTCAAACTAGTACCTCTTAAAGTAAAACTCCGCTTAGCTAAGCGAGATAACCCATCGAATCCATCATCATCATCTTCCTGCCCTTATCCCACTCTAAGTGGGGCACAACATGTTATAAACATGTTGTCACATGATTTGGCTGCGTTTTTCCGACCGGCCGCCTGCCCGACGTCAACTTACCTCAGTCGTATTTTACAACACCTTGGTAAGAAATAGGGTGGTCTATTGTACTAAACCAGATACCACACAACTCAACTTACCTTTATGGATAAAGGTAAGTTATATAAATGAAAATAAAATACTAAATAGAATATCATTACAATGATATTATAATTAAACAAAAAATAGAAATACACGTTTGGCACCATTTAAATACAATTCCGATCTAGACAAGTCCCATTGAAGCTATCGGTTTGAAAATAAAAAACCTATACAGTAGTGTCGGGCCATGGAACTTAAGAGTTATAGACACACTTTTTTAATCTGTTAGTGTATCTTAAATATTTAATTTAAGGGAAGTGCACTAGTAATTGACCGTTTTGAATGACATTTTAAATAATAACCGTTTTATTTGTTGTAGCTAATAAATTTGTAATTATCTGTTGCCATCTATTAACAACTGCCCAAAACCTCAGAACTGTAGCCCATTGTTTAATATTTAAAATTAAATATTATTATAAGCTACAATAAATAAACATGATTTTTAGTAGACCACCCTCATTTCTGACCGAGGTGTCGTATAAGGCGACTAAGGTAAGTTGACCCGCTGTGTGGTATCCGGCTGAATAGAATGGATATCGTCTTTCTTACCGAGCTGTCGCAAAAGGCGACTAATGTAAGTTGACGTCAGACAGGCGGCCGGTCGTAAAAGACGTAGCCACATCATGTGACAAGATGTTTATAACATGTTGTGCCGACCCCACTTAAAGTGGGATGAGGGCAGGAGAAAGATGATATCGCTATAAATAGTTAAACCAATATTGCAATGTGGCGCCACGAAACGGCAAAGTAGACTAGATTCAATTTGTTTTTATATATGAGTATTTTTAATAAATAAATGTAATGAAATGTATAATTTTTATTCCGTATATTTTTATTTATTCATGTAAGATTGATTGATGCAAATGTATCAGATGATATTCAATGAATATTCCAGGCGATTGAACGTTTTGTCTCAATTCAGCAGTAACTCCATGCAACTCGCGGCCATTATCTCAGAAATTTAATTAATTTAACGTTGCGTGACATAAAAAAAAAAATTATATAGACTTTCTTTTCAAATTTTTCTATTTTTAATTTTATATTTACAGCCAGTTTCACAAGTTGTGACGGACAGTTTCGGACAGTTAACCGACGAATAAACTAAATAGCAGATATATGTCTCTAAAAGGAGACTCAAAAATTAAAAAAATAAAATCGCCGCCATTTTTAAAAAAAGGTAATTGCTTTCCAGCAGATAAACAAAATAACAGCCGCATAATGTACCTATTAACTTATTAGGGACTTTAAGTGCTGAATAAGCGTAAAGAAACTAGAGAAATGTTGTCCCCATTGACTTCCGCTTTGTATTTTATAGCAACACAGTCATGAAACAAGAGTATCGCGCCCTTTTTGATTAAAATGGTGACAACACTGTGACGTGTTGTTTCCGGTTGAGTCTTCCTATTGATAAAACGTTTCAGCGACAGTCAGTCTTTGTTCGTCATTCAAGAGAAGTGCATCTCGGAACGGGAATTGTGGTATTCCTATTATATCATGTTATTGTATATAGTGTGCGTTGACAGAAACACAACAAGCATATGTGTAGCTTTTAAAATTAGCCCACATTAACCATTTTAATGGTTAACAAATACTATATTACGGTTTTAATCTTTCCACACGGGCGGAGCCGCTGGCGATTGCTAGTATAATACCAAAGCTAAACGCTATTTTACTGACCCCATACTCTGCGCGGATCAAGCATCAGTATATGTGCCTATATCACAATGCAGGACAATAAAGTATTGTGCCTGGATCAAGAAAGGCATATTTCTATCTCAAGGGCTTTGGTGATATATTCAAATTCAAAATATTCTTTATTCAAATAAACTTTTAAACAAGTGCTTTTGAATCGTCAACTCTACTGCTGGTTCGGAAAGCTGTTCCTACCGAGAAGAGCCAGCAAGAAACTCGGCGGTTGCTCTTTTGAAAATATAATTCTTATTACTAGTTACATTAGTTATAACTGTCTTGTACAGGGTCGAACAGTAGCTACATCCAGGCATTTTTATCATCTAAGTATTCTTCAATAGTATAATAGGCTTTCTGTATTAGCCTTTTATTAATAGTGTTTTTAAACTGCTGTAATGGGAAAGCTAAAATTGATTGCGGAATTTTGTTATAGAATCTTATACCTAAAATTTATTATATATTAAATTTTACATTCGTGACAGTTCAACAATAAAATTCAGTTATTGATATCGTAGGCGACGCAATTATAGTATTACTAGCCGTTTTATACGGGTAGAAATAATAGCAAAATAATATTTATTTTGCTATAATCCGCGATAAAAGGAAATATATGTATTAGTAAATGTAGAGTGTCTATCCGTTCTCATACTTGATATGCAAAATCCGTAAAATCTCACGCAATACCTCACCAATAACACAACAAGACAAAAGTTTTATCGTAACCAATGCATCATTAGGAGACTCCACGATAAAATTGCAAAGCGACATATCAACCTAAACAAGCGTAGTTATATAGTAATTAGTTCAACCCCCACCATTAATTTTACTTTGGAACACGAAATAACGTCAAAACACAAAGCAAAATCTTTGTCGATCGACTTTTATCCGTATTTCTAATCCTCATTCCGCAATACTACCAAATTATAATTTCCACTAACTTCCTGCCCCTATCCCACTCTAAGTGGGTTCGGCACAACATGTTATAAACATGTCAAATGATTTGGTTACGTATTTTACGACCGGCCGCCTGCCTGACGTCAAATTACCTTAGTCGTTTTACGACACCTCGGTAAGAAATGAGGGTGGTCTATTCAACTCAGCCGGATACCACACGACGGGTCGACTTACCTTAGTCGCCTTTTACGACACCTCGGTAAGAAATGATTATGGTACTATTCTATTCAGCCGGATACCACACGACGGGTCGACTTACCTTAGTCGCCTTTTACGACACCTCGGTAAGAAATGATTATGGTACTATTCTATTCAGCCGGATACCACACGACGGGTCGACTTACCTTAGTCGCCTTTTACGACACCTCGGTAAGAAACGACTATGGTACTATTCTATTCAGCCGGATACCACACGGCGTTATAATTTCCATTAACTGTCATATACAAATTGCGCTCACAAAAATTACCTCCATAAGCGACGCTAAAAACGGCAGCTAATGTACAAAGTCTCTACATTTTGTAACTTAAAAATGGTTGGCGCTTAATAAAAATAAATTATGAGAGCAACCGCGTAACTGGTGCAAGTTGAAACACTAAATTTTAACATGAAATATTAAAAACCCGCTTAATTACCGCTCCTTACAAATAGCTTGGCGCAGCGCGATTTATTTGCGGTTTGAAGGATTAAAACTATGATTGAGAAGGCATGTTTTTTGATATGAAACATTTTTAAAGAAAGAAAATAATTTTATTTACAACATACTATACTATTCTAATAAGCTGTGGTAGCCCAGCGAATAAGCTGTGGTAGCCCAGCGGTAACACCGTACGACTCTTTCGAGGTCACCGGTTCGAACCCGGGCAGACACCAATCAGTTTTCTGTTACAACTTATGTGTCTAATTGATAATTGCAATTTATCACACGCTTTTCGGTGAAGAAAAACATCGTAAGGAAACCTGCATGTCTCTAGACAATTCTGAAGATATGTGTAACCCACCAATCCGTATTGGAGCAGCGTGGTAGGTCTTCCAAACCTTCTCTCCAAATTTTCTGCGTATGGATGTGTTTGTTACTCTTTCACGGCGAATCCGCTGAACTAATATCGATGAAATTTTACACAATTATTCCTTATATACCAGGATAATATATAGGCTATAGAAATCTTTTAATTCTACAGGAATATGATAGAAAAGTGCCATCTATTATCAATCTGTCACGCCACAACAGTCTACGCATACGAAGTTGCGGGTAAAAGCTAGTCTAGATATAAATAAATATCATCATCCTCCTGCCCTTATCCCACTCTAAGCGGGGTCGGCAAGACATATTATAAACATGTTGTCACATGAATTGGCTGCGTACTTTACGATCGAGCGGCTATGCTACTTAGCCGGATACCACACTTCGACTTACCTTAGTAGCCTTTTACGACACCTCGATAAGAAATGAGGGAGGTCTATTCTACTTAGCCAGATACCACATGGCATAGAAATAAATAAATATATGGAACAAATAAATATATAAGAAAATTACATTCACGTCATCCGTCCGTCACTGTAAGTTACCTATTTGTGATAGACTTATTTGCTCCAACTACTGTTATGTGTGACAAATAATTAATTAATTAGTTAATTGGCTCTTCAGGTAACAAAAGCGCTGGCTCCTTTTTCGCATAAAGAATCAGCTTAGCGATTCAGCGATTCAACGCTGCCAGCATTCTTGGGACAATACCACGTGGGCATGATTTGTATAGTCCTAGCGTGTAAGTAATTTAAGATATAGCTTGTACATTTGTTACAACTAAATAAAAGGTATAATTGACTGTTGGTATATCTAATTCATCTAACAATACTGTTTTCAGTTTCAATACGGACTGTTGCGGTCTATTTGACATCAATGTGGTCTGATACTGGTTACTGGAACAAGGACAGCATTCGAAATTATCTCGCTCAGTGATTTAGCAAACAATGAGTCTGTAAAATATTTTTAGATAGCTTGTATTAAATTGAAGTACCTTGGTAACCGACCCATATAGAAAATATATAGCACTAGGAAAGATTAATATAGTAATATAGGATACACAAAAATTGTAATTAATGTATAGAAACCGGCTATACTCACGTGTTATTTTATCGGATGAGCCCGACTAGTTTCAAGCCCATACGGGGCTCTTATTCATGAGCTCTTTACGCGGCGTTATCACGGCGGGAACTGCGTGTAGCAGCTCGCAGGGCGCGACTACGAGTATAGCCGGTTTCTATACATTAATTATGAATTCCACTCACGATAGTTTAAATTCAAAACAAAAATTGGTTACAGTGGGTCAACCTTAAAAGCTAGACATATACTGTCGCGGACTTTTATTTAGAACTTTTAGTGGAGAACATTTTTGTAATACATGATTTTTTAATTACTATCACCGTTTAGCCAGCGCACAAAAGGAAAGCTTAAAATTGTGTCGTTTTCGTAATATTTTTTATTGCGGTTTCAATTCGGTCCAGTAGTTCCTAAGATTAGCGCGTTCAAACAATCAAACAAACAAACTCTTCAGCTTTATATATTAGTATAGATATAGAAAAAACGAGAAGTGCAAGATTAAGATAGTATGGACATGTAATGAGGAAAAATGAAAATCGTCTGACCAAACGAGTGTTAAATTAAAATGCGGATGGATATTTGAATAGAGAGAGGCCTAAAAAGATGGTTGGATTGTGTGAAGTATGACATGCATATAAAAAGTTAAAAAGAGGCTGATACAGAAAGCCTACTATACTCTTGAAGATTATTTAGAAGACAAGAATGTGTGGATATAGCTCTCTTTGAACCTGTACAAGACAGTAACGACATAATGTAAATAGTATTAAGAATTATATTTTTAAAAGAGCAACCGCCGAGTTTCTTGCTGGCTCTTCTCTTTAGGAACAGCATTCCGAACCAGCAGTAGAGTTGACGATTCAAAAGCACTTGTTTACAAGTTTATTTGAATAAAGAATATTTTGAATTTGAAAGGAGTAACGCCAGAGTTGACGAATGATAGGACAGAATGGAAGAGAAAAACATGTTGTGCCGGCCCCACCTAGAGTGGGATAAGGACAGGAAGATAGGTAACCAAGCCAGTATTTTTTAAAGGTAAAAAAGTTGCTGTTGATTATTTGATTGTTTGAACGCACTTCTCTCAGGAACCTGAGATTAGAACGTTTAAACAATCAAACAATGAAACAAACAAACAAACTCTTCAGCTTTATATATTAGTATAGATAGATAAACTTATTGGTGTCTGCCCTGGGTTTTGAAGTCGCGACCTCCTCGAAGAATAATAGCTTACTCGTATCACATAGACTTAAGATATAATGGAAACAAACATTTTTTGTCAACTGTCTGCATCTAGGTCAAGCTGAGGCGATCCGATTTACGCCGTTCAATTATAAGCATTTGCTTGCTTTTTAAAACGACGTACTATAAGCCACTTTGTAAATCTCATTTTCATCTCTCAGGTTTTATGTTTCAGCAAATTTACTTTTGTTGCTTTACAAATATCCTAGCGACGTTTTGCATTATCCTACTAATATTATAAATGCGAAAGTTTGTAAGTATGAATGTATGTTTGGTACTCTATCACGGCGAATCCAACTCAACAATCGTTTCGCCCAGCAACCGAAGCATCATCAGGAGATAGACTGCACGACGAAAATCGCAAAATGTGATAGTGAACGTGTGTAGTGCTTGTGTTGGGGTCAGTGCCCAGCTAGCTTTAACCGGGAGTTCTGACGACCCGAAAATAATAAGAGTGGACTGTATATGATGTATTTAATATGTTTTAAGGCACGGTACAAATATATATAAAAGGTATGAAAAGTAAATGTGCGCTCGCGGTGATCGTTGGATGGCGTCTGTCGGTCGACCGCCCGACCGGTCCGGCCCGCGTACGCCCCCCGCACCGTCCGAGCTGGACGACCCGCGGCGCCTACGCGTGGCCTTGGCTTGACCATACTCCCGGCGTTGAAGTGTCTTCAAAACTCTCAGAAGGCAGGGGGCATATTGTGTTGAAGGCCCTCCTGATGACTCCTTTCCTGGTTCGGATGTCTGCTACCCGGGCGACGCCGTCGCTCCCCGGCAGCACTCGAACAACTCGTCCTAGAAGCCACATTAGAGGGGGGCAGCTCTTGTCTTTTATGACAACAAGCGCCCCTTCAGTTAGCGATCCTTGAGAGTGCTTCCACTTGGTCCTTTGCTGTAGCAAAGTAACATATTCGTCAGAAAATCGACGCCAAAAATGTTGTTTCAGCAACTGGATTCGATTGAATCTTGCAAGAGATGAGATTCTGTTGCTGATAATTTCAGGATGTGGCACTAATTTAAGAGATCGCCCTATAAGGAAATGAGCTGGGGTTAATGGACAAAGATCAGAAGGATCATCAGACAAAGGGGTAATTGGACGGGAGTTTAGAATAGCCTCAATTTGTATAAGCAAAGTGTTCATCTCTTCGTAGTCTAAATAAGTTAAACCTAAAACCCGTTTCAAGTGATGTTTAACAGATTTTACCGCGGATTCACACAAACCTGAGAAATGTGGCGTGTACGCCGGAATAAAAGAGAAATTTATACCTGTCTCGTTCATGTCTGCAGGTGAAATTTGGCTAAGAAGTTTAGACAACTCGTTAAACGCGCCTACAAATGTAGTTCCATTATCAGAATGGATTGTTTGCGGTTTACCTCTACGAGCTGCAAATCTGTTTAACGCGGCAACAAACGCTTCCTTCGTAAGGTCCGAAACAAGCTCCAAATGTATAGCCTTTGTCGCGAAACAGACAAACACACAAATGTAAGATTTTATATGCTTACATCCTCTGCCCTTATGATTTGCAATCAACACTGGCCCGGCATAATCAACCCCTGTTTCAAGAAAAGGAAATTCTAATTGTGCACGCTTTTCAGGTAAGTTTCCCATTACAGGCTGAAGGGTTTTACCTTTCAATCTGCAACATTTAACACATGAGTGCACTGTGCGTTTAGCTAAGTTTTTTCCTCCTAAAGGCCAATAATTATGCCTAGCTGTCGCTAATAGTAACTGTGGACCACAATGTAAATATTTTAAATGTAGCATTTTAAAGATTAATATGCATAAAGGATGTTTACTACTCAAAAGAACAGGATGTTTCATATTATAGTCGTAGTTAGTATTATGAAGCCTACCACCTACGCGAATAAGTTCGTTTTCATCAATGAAAGGTGAAAGAGAAGTAAGTCTATTTTTGTTAAGCAAACCTTTCTTAGTAATTAGCAACAATCTCTCTTCTGGAAAGGAATCTTTCTGAGCAGCCTTTAAGAGGACATTTGTGGCCATATTAATTTCATTAATTGTTATGTTACCGATAGTTTTCCTAGACCATCCGCGACAATTATTTATAAATCTAAGTATGAACGCAACGATACGCTGTAATTTGGAAAACACGGAACATCTAATTATGAGATCGGAAATTATATTATCTTCCTGAGCAACAAGAAAACATCTAACCATTTCTGGCAAGTCAGAAACGTGTGTCTCGTGCTTGGATTTGTCTGGCCAGTTAGATTGATCTAATTTCAAAAACGCAGGTCCTGACCACCACAGAGAAGACTTTGCCAATAAGTCCGCGCTCAAACCTCGTGAAGCGAGATCAGCGGGGTTTCCTTTGGAAGGCACATAGCGTATCTCATGTTCAGAGAAACCTTCCTGTATCTCAGAAACGCGATGACGTACGAATGGCTTGAGTTGGCAGGGAGAGGAACTAAGCCAACCTAAAACGATTGTGGAATCGGACCACAATACACATTTACTAAATTTAAGGGTTAACGAATTTAAAATTTTAATTCCTAACCTTGCTCCCAGCAACGCAGCGCATAGTTCCAAACGTGGAATTGTTGTTGCCTTTAAAGGTGCAACTTTACTTTTTGATGCTAAAAGATTAACACTAACTATACCATCATTAACTGAACATCTAACATAGACGCATGCGCCATAAGCTTTTTCAGATGCGTCTGCAAATATATGTAGCTGAACGTCTGCAGGTGAATGACACGCGACACATCTGGGAATGATTAAATTATTTAATGACGGCAATGATTTTGCAAAATCAGACCATGCTCTTTGAATGTGAGTTGGGACAGGTTCATCCCAATCACATTTAATCAACCATAACTGTTGCATTAATATTTTTGCCTCAACAATGCAAGGTGTAACGAGGCCGAGTGGGTCGAATACCTGAGCAATGGTAGATAAAATATGACGTTTACTAACAACGTTATTTAAAGATAAATTAATTGAAAATAAAAGCGTGTCCGTAGAACACTTCCAATTTAAGCCTAAGGTTTTGGAGAGATTTTCTCCGCTGAGATCTACAGATCCAGATACATTTGACTCACCAGAAACTGCCATTAATATAGTTTGATTATTTGAATACCATTTTCGTAAATTTAATTTCGCTTTATTTAAAGTTTTACTTACGCCTTGGCATAAAGTAACAGTTTCTTCTATAGTCTTATGTCCTGACAAAAAATCGTCGACGTAAAAATCATGACAAATGGCACGCCTTATATCTGGATCTTTAGACTCGTGGCCTAATTGAGTAAGACACCTTGTAGCTAAGTAAGGTGCTGATGCCGTACCATACGTGATAGTATTAAGTTGGTAGGTCTTTAATGTATGAGAGGGATCGAACCTCCACAGGATATGTTGAAGATTACGTTGCTGGTCGAAGATTTCGGTTTGACGAAACATCTTCTCCACGTCTGCAGTCACGACATATGGATGCTGTCTGAAACGCAACAGAATCGATAGTAAATCATCTTGTATCGTTGGCCCTACACGTAGAATATCATTGAGCGATTTTCCAGATGATGTGCTTGCAGACGCGTCAAAGACAACGCGCAACTTAGTTGTTGAACTAGATTCTCTCATGACGCCATGATGTGGCAAATAACATACTATTTCGTTACGTGAATGTGAATTACTTTCTGTCATGTGACCTAGATCATGATATTCTTTCATAAAGCCTACGTATAACTGTTTCATTCTTGGATCTCTTTCTAACCTACGCTCTAAAGATAAAAATCTGCGCTTAGCCATATGATATGAATCTCCCAAAACCTTAGGTGATTCTTTTAATGGCAAGGAAACAATGAAACGTCCGTCTGGTTTGCGTTCCGTAGTCTTTATAAAATGCTCTTCACACGCACGTTCTTCTACAGTGAAATTATGCCTAGAAGAAATAGAATCTAATTCCCAAAAACGAGAAAGATCAAAGTCCGCAGTTTGAGTTAACATGCATGTATGTTTGTCTTTTTTATGTAAATTATTATTAATTTGTATATCACCTGAGACAAGCCATCCCAGTTGAGTTTCAAAAAGAATAGGTTTTGCTTTACCTAATTCGATGCGATTTGTGCCAATAACGCTCCAAAAAATATTTGCCCCAACTAAAATATCTATTGTGGCTGGAACATGGAAAGACGGATCGGCTAAGCAAATCCCTGATGGTATTTGTAAATCTTTTATTTTAATGTATTTAGAAGGAAGCTGTGTAGTGATCTGAGGTATTATTATGCAATCAATGTTTGCTTTGTAGTCACTACTGTAAGACTCTAAAGTAAGTGAGCAGGAACGTGAGCTACTAAGAGATTGATTGTTGATACCTGACACCTTAGCATCTACTGAAGAAATGTTAAGTTTTAGCTTACCACAAAGGTCCTGAGTTATAAAGTTTGCAGTACTTCCATTGTCAAGCAGGACTCTGGCAGCATGCGCATGGCCGTAAATATCTAGCACTTTAACCCGGGCTGTGGAGAGTAAAACGTTTGATGTGGTAGGGTTTTTATTTATTGACTTTGCTGACAGAGCAACATTTTCTATTTGAGATGTATGAGATTGCTCTGTATGCAATAATGTATTATGCTTTTTATTACAATATTTGCAATGTGATAGCCTACATTTCTGCACTGAATGGCCTAAGCGAAGACAGTTAGTGCAAACTGTTAATAATTTAGCTTTTTGTATTCGGGTTTCTACAGGCAATGTTCTAAAGGTCTCGCAGTTATGTAACAAATGATCTTTATTACATAATGGACACAATTTATTTTTTAATTTGTCAAATGAGACAATAAAACTTTTAGGTTTATTTATATTATTATCAGACTTCTCCTGTTTGGAGGAAGAAGCACCTAAAGTTTCTAAAAGATCAGCTTTGTTCGTAATAAATTTTATAAAAATATCCAAAGTAGAGGAATCTTTTAAATTATTTCTATGAAATTCCCATTCCCTGTTTGTGACGCTGTCTAATTTCGATGATATAATATAAATAATTAATGTGTCCCAATGTTGGACTGGTTGACCCAAACTTGCTAACGCTCTAATATTTTTGTTTGTTGTATCAACCAAAGAACGTAAACCCACACTAGACTCTTTGTGCAACGAACTTATTTGAAAAAGTGAGTTTAAATGATGATTTTCAAGAAGACGCTTATTATCAAATCGTTCGCATAGAATTTTCCATGCCGACTGATAATTGTCTGAACAAAAGTCCAAACCTGATATTGTTAAAGCTGCATTTCCCTTAAGTGAAGCTCGCAAATAATGAAATTTATTTATTGGATCAATACTGTCATCAGAATGAATTAATGAATTAAAGGTATCCCTATAACCGAGCCAGTGCTGATAGTCACCAGTAAAATATGGCAAGTCTATCTTAGGAAGTTCAACAACCTTACGTTTGTGTGAGTGTGCTGGAGCATTGGGGCCTACCGCAACCATAGACTCATTCGAAGGAAGCGACTGCTTGGCATGGCTCTCGATCAAGACACGACCCGCAGACACGAACGAGTAGTACAGCTGCTCAAACGCCTCTCGCTCTTTACACTCCTCCTCAGGTTTTTCCGTTAATTCCTCTAGCTCGTTCTGTAAAGTGTCAAATTCTTCGTATAAGCTTTCAAATTTATGTAAACGTAATTGAAGCTCGATTTGATTTTGTAGCTCATTAAGTATATCGCTATTTTTTAATGATTGAATGTATGATCCAAAGCAAGTAAGCTTTCCTTTTAATACAGCGCGTTTTTTAATAATCAGTTTTAATTGTCGTTCACTCATTGTTGTTTGTTTATTGTAAAATTATCTCAAAAATAATTAATAAAATAATAACTAATTGCATAGGCTAATGTTTAAGCGTTTACTAAAATGCTCTGATCAATATCGTATACTAAATTGCAACTGCCTGTGAAAATGAAATAGCAACTACAAAAAGACTAAATTGTTGATCTACTTATTGTTTCAAAATAGTATGGAAAATGTTTAATCGCCTGTGAAAAAAATAATATATTATGGATTATGTAAAGCTCCTGACAATTTAATATAAGCAAAAGATTAAATATACGTAATTGATATTTTGAAATATCAGGCGCTTTTCATTGCGATTATTAAAGTAAGAATCGTACCGCTATGCCGCATATGCCGACCTATAACAGAAAACAAAATATAAACAAATGTTATTTATTAAGATTGAAATGAACTATGATTGTAATGTAGATGGAATGAAAGTTACAAACTAGCTATCGGTGATTTAAGCTATCAATATATTATGTAATTATGATTTTAATGGAATCTGAAATATGCGATGAAATGTAACTTTAATAATGATTATGCATTTATTGTGATTACTACGTTATGGAAAGCACAATTGTTATTTGAACTATAGAAACTAAAGAAAGATAGAAGCTATTAATTTAATGATAATTATAATGAAAATTAGAACAAAAATATATTTTTTTTTTTATTACCGCAATAGTGATTACTACGAAAAAAGATGAATGATTACTACACTGATTGAAGCTGTGAATCTGATAATGATTTTAATGGTATGTAGGAAATGAATGGAGAATAGAAGTAATAAAGGAACGATCTCACGGTTTTAGGCACTATCCTTTTGATGTCTTGATATCGTCGTTGAAAGTCTTGAAGACCGATACACGTGAACTTGATGTCTTTGTTCTTGAAGAGTAGTGCACGGCGTTGACCTTCCAATGACTTCTGCACGTACCACGATGTAACGATGTCACCGCTCGTTAAATGGCCGAGATGGACCAAACGAAGGACCATATGTTGGGGTCAGTGCCCAGCTAGCTTTAACCGGGAGTTCTGACGACCCGAAAATAATAAGAGTGGACTGTATATGATGTATTTAATATGTTTTAAGGCACGGTACAAATATATATAAAAGGTATGAAAAGTAAATGTGCGCTCGCGGTGATCGTTGGATGGCGTCTGTCGGTCGACCGCCCGACCGGTCCGGCCCGCGTACGCCCCCCGCACCGTCCGAGCTGGACGACCCGCGGCGCCTACGCGTGGCCTTGGCTTGACCAGCTTGTGTATTGTGGTGGCGGTGGTGGAGGTTTGTGCATGTGTTTTTACGAATCCTGCATGTATCAGGTATGATAACCGATTGTCCACTCTACATTTAGCATTATATATATTTTGGATTTTACTTCATCGCGGATTATAGCAAAATAATTTTATTATTACTTTTGTATTATGGATCTCCGCAAAGTAACGCCTAATTCTATAAATTATTTAACGAGTTTCCTATAAAATCTTACAAGCTCAAACCTTGAGTAATAAATGTATTACCCGGGGTTTGAACCCATGACTCTCTATAAGTCACACAGTCTAACCCTTAAACTACCTCAATTAAAAACAAAAGCAAGTTCACCATCGATTAAAATAATTACACAGAAAGTGAGCGGAAAAAATGTTTACAAATTTTCCTCATGCAGCTTTAAGTATACGGCTAAATAAAAGAATTAAGGCTTTATACAAAATGGCTGCGACGTTTCCCTCTTATTTCTTTATAAGTGGCTAAATATAATTCACATTTACGTCGTTATCACGACCCGTTTCTTTGGGGCTTTATTTTGATATAAAATTTTCATATTTCGTTTTTTAAAAGTTTCTTAATTGAAATAGCGGTCTGTCGCTCTATTCCACTGCTGGGAAAATGTCGTCTCTCTTTTTGGGCATAGGGATCGAATGGGAAATCTACCGCGCTATTCTTATAAAAATACATTTTTGCAACAAAAGTAACGGCCTATTTATATCCCACAGCTCGGCATATATCGGCATAGACCTCCTCTCTCCGTTTCTGGAGAGGGTTGGAGCTAAGACCTACCACGCTGCTCTAATGCGGATTAGTAGGTTACACATATCATCACTCTTATTGGTGTCTACCCAGGGTTGGAACCAGTGACCCTCTCGAAAGAGCGTCACAGTCATTCAGCAGGGCTATCACAGATTTGAAATATCTATGGAATATTTCATAATTATTTCCTCAAAATGTTTCTGTATCTGAAAAGCGCGTGCTAAATTGTACATGTCGTTTTTATACATTAGAAAACTATGCAACTATACGTTCTTTGTACGGCTTTGTTCTTGTCGACAAAATGTCAAAACAACTACGAGTAAGTATTGTGTTTTTATTTCTCTTTTCCGAAGGGAAAACGGGAAACTCATATGCTTAGCTCGGTATATAATGTTAGTGTTTTATATTATATTATCATGTTATCACATGATTATAAACATGTTGTTTATCTTATAAAAATTTCACATGATTTGGCTACGTATTTTTCGACTAACCGCCTGCCTGAGGTCAACTTAACTTAGTCGTATTTTACGACACCTTAGTAAGAAAAAGGTATAAATTATAACTGTTTCTTAAAGTGTTGGAGTCAAAACCTTGCACTGCAAAACCCAGCGTCGGAAGACCCCCTACGAGATGGATTGACGATCTCAAAAAGGTCACGTGAGTTGCTGAATCCAAGCGGCACATGTTCGTGGGATATGGAGATCCATTAAGGAGACCTATGTCCAGCAGTGGACATCCGTGGATTCAAGAAGATAACTCTGCCAAATTTTGTTCTCCGTCCGCGTAATTTTCGTAAAAAGGGGTACAAAGTTTTTGCTTCACATAAAATATAAATAAAAGAAGCAAAGATTGTAGGGATTAAGTATTTTTGTACAAAATATTTTAGCGGAATAAGAAACTTGTTAAGCGGGACATCTTTATCTTTGCTCCGTGGTTCAGGTTGGCTCTGGGGGATTAGGGATGCTGTGTTCAAATTTAAGCAAAAAATATTTCTTTTTATACCTTTAAAATGATA
Organism: Morpho helenor; assembly: GCA_029227775.1. Classification (NCBI taxonomy): domain Eukaryota; kingdom Metazoa; phylum Arthropoda; class Insecta; order Lepidoptera; family Nymphalidae; genus Morpho; species Morpho helenor. The sequence goes on along the minus strand of JARGCU010000005.1, from coordinate 11,824,045 downwards.
GTTGTTGGGCATACTTTGTAGATGTCAATGTCCGTATCTATACTTATATATAAAGCTGAAGAGTTTGTTTGTTTGATTGATTGATTATTTGGACGCACTAATTTCAGGAGCTACTGAACCGATTTGAAATATTATTTCAGTTTAAGATAGTCCTTGTATCGAAGAAGGCTATAGGCTATATAACATCACGGTAAGATGAATAGAAGCGGAGCAGCAATAAAAAATATTACGAAAACGGATAAATTTTAAGCTTTCCTTGCGTGCGCTGAGTAAATGGTGATGATGGGTATTCAAAAATCATGTATTACAAAATTGTTCCTCTCTAAAAGTTTTGAATAAAAGTCCGCTATAGCATACGTCTAGGTTTTAAGGTTAACCTACTTTAACCATTTTTATGGTTATCATAACACAAAATTACGGTTTTAATCTTTCCAAGCGGGCGCAGCCGCTGGCTATTGCTAGTTTAATATATTATATCAATGAAATCGCGCTAATTTAAGTGACTTGCCAATACCAATTTTGATGAAATTTGGAAGATAGAAATATAAAATTCACGACAAAATGGCAAATGTATAAAATGAATGAATGAATGAATGAATGAATAACACTTTATTGCACACCAGGTAAATAATACACATAAACAAGAGAAATAACAATATTTAAGAGTACAAGGGCGGTCTTATCACTAAAAGTGATCTCTTACAGACAACATAAAATGGTATGAAATATTTATATGTAAACACAAATATACCTTTGATACCAAACGCTCAACAGTGATAGAATAAAACTACTCAAATCTTTGAAACAAACAATAAATCAGATTCCTCCAGACAAAAGAGCTCGCGTCCTTTGAAACAGCGGAACCGACGAAAGATTCCTGAAAATCAATTTGGTCGGAAATGGAAAATTTAAAGCGAACGAGTTTTGTAAAGTCGAAACTTTTGTGTTATTTTTTGTAAGTGATGTTTCTGTAACTTGGATCAGATTTGATTTCACATAAAATTTCGGATCGAACTCGTGTGGTATTCGGCTAAGTAGAATAGACTACCATCATTTCTTACAGAGGTGTCGTAAAAGGCGACTAAGGTAAGTTGACCAGTCATGTGATGTCCGGCTGAGTAGAAAAGACAACCTTCTTAGTTAACGTCAGGCAGGCGGCCGGTCGTAAAACACCTAGCTAAATCATGTGTAAGGGTAGGAGAAACATAATAATTTCAGACATGTTTCAGATTAGTAAATATCACTCATGTTATAATCTTAATTCGTCTTTCTTCTGCCCTTATCCCACTCTTAAGTGAGATCTGCAGAACATGTTTTAATGTTTAATGTAATGTTATTTTATGTTTATAACATATTGTGCCGACCCCACTTAGAGTGGGATAAGGGCAGAAAGATGATGATGTGATGTTATTTTATGATATGATGCAAATGAAGATCATTTAAATAAAGAATGTATTGTTTTTGTTTTTTTTACAGCAAAAATGTACAGGTTATATTTATCTTAAATTACTTAAAATCTAGGACTATACAAATCACGCCCACGTGGATTGATCCCAAGAATGCTAGTAGCGTTTCCGCGCTGAATCGCTTAGCTGATCCTTTGTGTAAAAAGTAGCCAGCCCTGTTGTCACCTGAAGAGGCTATTAACCGAGGTCTTAAAACGGATAAAAAATTATTGGATTTGAAAACCCTTTCTGCACGAGACTGCGGTTTAATAATGTTAATTGCAATTGGTAACACAGCAACTTTTTGAATTAGGTCGCTTCAATACTAAGCAAGCCATACATATATTGTCGGTGGATAAAGAGTGGTTATATATGAGTGGTGAACTATGACGGTCACACTGTATATATCTACCAACACCAAACACTATCAAACTCAGTTAATTAAAACTGCGTTCATAATAACGCCATTACATTTATGAGTCGCCATTTTTTTCTGAGAATTTACTGCACAGCAATTAATTGTAATTTGCAAATGGGCTTTTTATTTTATAAAAGCATGATACTGTGTCTTTAGGCTTTTCAAAAAGTAGGACAAACAATTTATAGAATTAGGCGTTACTTTACGGAGATCTATATTACAAAAGTAGTAATTATTTTGCTATATTCCTTACCTCCTTATCCTTAAGCTTGTTACACGTGTTCGCAGGCAAACTAAAATAAATGGTGGGGTTAAACCGATTAGTGTATAACTAAGCTAGTTTTGGTATTACTTCGCTTTGCGATTTTGTCGTGGAGTCTTATCTCCTGCTGATGATTCAGTTGTGGGACGATTGTTGAGTTTGTGATAGTGAACGTGTGTAATGTTTGTGTATTGTGGGGGCGGTGGTGGTTTGTGAATGTGTTTTTACGAATCCTGCATGTATCAGGTTATGAAAACGGATTGTCCACTCTAAATTTAGCATTATATATATTTTCTATTTTACTTCATAATAATTTTATTATTACTTTTTGAAATATTAGGACCCTGACGTTAATGCTATATGATAATTACTGTATATTTTTAGGAAGAAAAGGGTCAACTACTTACATTTACGGGATCGGGACTCGATTCTGGACACTCTGGACACTTTATATATAGTTTTGGTCACTAAACACAGGTTTGTGGTAAACTGCTGTTTCTGCGCGTACTTTTCAAGCGGTGTGAAGGGTAGGATGGGGTAGAGGGGATAATGGCCGATGGTAGCCATTAACCAATCAAATGTGATCCTTGACTGCGTGAGATCGGATACTTTGACTTATACACTGTCCATTATATCCATCTTTTGACAGATTGACGATTTACATATTTAGTGATGTCCTAAAGATTCTCGTATGCGATACCATTCCGATTATAGTACCTACTATCATTAATCGAATTACGTACCTAAGTAATTCGATTAATGATAACCTACGTAAACTAATAACAGATATAGAAATCAACATTTTGATTTAATATTGCCTTAGTTTTTTGAAAATAAATGTTAATCCGTGTGTATTTATTATAATCATAAAAAATATATTATACATCAACTGGCAACATCAACAGACCTTCCGCTCGGCCGCCATTTTGACGTGATCTGTCACTCTCAACGAAACGCCCGTGATAGTCACACGCATTTACGTTCGCTGAGTGTTCTCTCGCATCTGTTACACCTTGAGTTAAGTAGCTTTATTCCTCGGAAAAACTTTTGTGAAACTTATATTAATTGATCGTGAAAATGCCGAAAGGACGTGTGTTGAAAGCACAATCGAGACAGTTAGTGTTAAAACTTCATGAGTATTTTGAGCAAGAAAATCAAAATGGCGGACCTCTTATACCTATCACGCAAGTCCGAAACCGTGTTGCAGCCGCGTTGGGGATCAGTCTATCAACTGTGACTAAAATCACTACTGATGCCTACGGCAGGAGCGGCTTGGAGCAAAACAAACCATCTACACCAAAAAGAAAGCGCCGGGCTCATAAGGTGACAGCTGTTGATGACTTTGACGCTGACGCTATTCGTCGTCATGTATATGATTACTACTTGAGAAAAGAAATTCCAACTTTGAGAAAACTTATTGTTTCTTTGAAAAGAAGTGGTCTATTTCATGGTGAAAAATCTTCTTTGGTCAAAGTTTTGAACACAATTGGCTTTTCATATAAAAAGTTAAATAAAAGAAAATTATTAATGGAACGCACAGATATAGCTATAGCACGTTGTGATTTTTTAAGAGAGGCAAAGAAAATACAAGATTGGGCAAATATTGTTTTCACGGATGAAACATGGCTCAACGCTAACCACACACTATCTCGTTTCTGGACTGATGATACTGCTGATTCCACTTCCTCAGTACCAATGGGAAAAGGTGAGCGCCTAATCATTTGCCATGCAGGTACAGCAAAAGGATTTGTACAAGACGCACTGTTGGCATTTAAATCGAAGAAAACAAATGACTACCACGAAGAGATGAATGCAAATGTGTATGAAGAGTGGTTCAAAAAAATGCTCATTTCATTGGAAGAACCATCAATAATTTTTATTGATAATGCGCCCTACCACTCCCGTCAAATTGACAAAATGCCAACACAGGCTAATAAAAAGCATGAAATAATTAATTGGCTTCGGGACAATGGAGAAAATGTGGACGACTCAATGTTAAAAGTTGAATTAATAAAAATATTAAAAACCAAAAAGAGAGCAAAACGCTATGTAATCAATGAAATGGCAGCAGAATATGGCCATACTGTTCTTCGGATTCCTCCATACCACTGCCAGTACAACGCAATAGAACTTATATGGGCACAAGTAAAAGGGCATGCTGCGAGATGCAATACAAGCCCCCCATTCACAGCGAATAAAATGTTGCAATTGCTAAAAAATGCTTGCACCCACGTAACGGCCGAGAACTGGGCAAGTGTGGTGGAAAGAACTAAAAGAGTAATATTCTCTGATTGGGAACGTGATATTGCGTTTGATAATATATTATCTACACAAGAGCTAATAATAACTGCTACTGTAGACTCCTCATCGGAGGAGTCTAGTGTTGATTATCATTCCGACGACTCGTGCTAATAAAATAAATTAAAATATCCTGATTGTTTTATTTGTATTCATGTATTAACTAAGAAGAAAGTAAAACTTTATATAATGTTATTAAATGTCTTTTAATACTCGTAACATCGATTTCTACCGATTATTTTTAATCTGTGGCATAATCGTAGTAACCATTATGTGTGACATCACTAAGTGGGCGGTACCCATCCATAAAGTACAAATATTATTTGTATGATATTTGTACGTAAGCAATACAAAACTTAATGAGCGTGAGCTGTCAAAAGACTGATAATATGATGGACGCAGTATAACAATATGTAAAGAATATAAATTCTTGATCTCTATGATCCATAGAGATAGTTTAAATAAAGAAAAGAATAGCTGTCAAAAGGAAAATTGTAAAAAAATGAAAACCAAAAACATATTTTTATTGTTATAAAAATAATGTAAATAAGGATATTTCCTCGGCGCGAGAAGCTATCAAGGCAATTTAGAACATGAGTGATATTTTGTAACTCAATAAAATGATATTCATATGAAATGAAATCTGATCCAAGTTACAGAAACGCCACTTACAAAAGCAAAACAAAGTCTCGACTTTTATAAAAAATTTCAATTTTCAAAAATCTTTCGTCGGCTGTATCAAATGACGCGAGCTCTTTTTTTCAAATTTTGTCTTCTCTTATTATTTAGTATACTCTCTCACTATCTCCACTTCCACTAATTGCCACTTCAGGAGACAAGAGGGCTGGCTTTTCGCACAAAGAATCAGCTTAGCGATTCAGCGCGGAAACGCTGCCAGCATTCTTGGTACCATTCCACGTGGGCATGATTTGTATAATCCTAGCGTGTAAGTAATTTAAGATAGATATAACTTGTACATTTTTGCTGTTTAAAAAAATTATAGTCTCTTGTTTTAAGATTTAACCAGTTGTATTTTATCACTGTAAGTTAAACGCGTTTTGTGTCAAAGCCATTATTGTATGTGTGTTGTGTTATATATATTTTTTTCTCTATAAACTGAAGTTCAAGGTTGCTAACAAAGTAAGAATATTACGACTTAGGGCAAAGTTTAGCATCACAATAACTGTAATATTTCATGTTTAAACAGTAATGTTTTTTTCCAACAAGTCTAAAACAACCATAAAGATTACATAGCCAACTTTTATGTTACTAAGTTTGAATAAAGAAATATTTAAAAACACCGCGCGATACTTATAAAAGAGTTGTCCCATTATTTATATCTAAATCCCATTTATGAGAGATAGATAGAGATAGAGTCAGTCGCTGACTATGGGCCTCATAAGAAAGCTCAGAAAGAAGCTCAGAAGCTTTCTTATTGGTGGCGGGTAGTGTATGAGTTTTTACAAATTCTGCATGTGGAGCGGCGCGGGGGTCCTGGAAGGATGCGGGATGAGATATAATGATGGAAAAGTGGACTGTATTAAAGGGGATGGATCATTGCGGTAAGGGGAAAATGGCGGCGGAGAAGAACTATATTTAGGAGCGGAATGAAAGGAGGCACGCTTACCTTATGTGATAACTGTCCCGGATGCAGGATAATCGGCAGGCAGGCACTCCACAACACTTTCATGTATCAGGTATGAGAACGAATAGTACACAACATTTAGCAATACATATATTTTCATTTATCGCGGATGATAGCAAAACAATATTTGCATTACTTTTGTGTTATGGACCTGGGCAAAGTAACGCTTAATTCTATAAATTATGTAAAGATTGAAAATTTCATTAAAATCGAATGTTTTTATGGATTTTGTCAATATACATACATACTTTCTCTTTTATATATTTAGATAGTATTAATGGATTCAAGTGAAGTTAAAAATATAATCCAGTAAAAAAACATGATGAAACTTTACCTACTGTCTCGATGAATCCGAAATAGAACTTGCAAAATGGAATTAACTTTGCACTTTTCACTAAAACTGGAGCTTGGTTCAATATAAGTATATTTGGATGCATCACCTAGTCGTACTTCTATACTAATATATAAAGCTGAAGTGTTTGTTTGATTATTTGAACGCGCTAATCTCAGAAACTCCCAGAACGATTTGAAAAATTCTTTGAGTGTAAGATAGTCCATTTATCGAGGAAGGCTATAGGCTATAACATCACGCTAAGATTTATAAGAGAGGAGAGCAGCAATAATAAATAATACGAAAACGGCAATATTTAAAGCTTTCATTGCGTGTGCTGAGTAAACGGTGATAGTTATTCAAAAATCATGTATCATGTACATAATTGTTCCCCTCTAAAAGTTAGAAAAGCATGTGATAAATTGCAATTATCAATTAGACACATAAGGTTTTAACAGAAAAACTCATTGGTGTCTGTCCGGGTACAAACCAGTGACCTCCCCGAAAGAGTCACACGGTGTTACCGCTAGGCTATCACAGCTATCATTACTTGTGGGTAATTTAACGGTTACTTAAAGTCGCGGGTACACAAAAAACTTAATATAATTGTTTGAAACCAAGAACGGGCTTCAAGCTTATTATTCTTTAGCAAACTCACGTGAACAAACAATGCATAATCCCCTTCAGTTGCGGAACACAGAGAAAGATTACCTAGCTTCATATTTCGCAAACTTTGTCTAAACTTGATAGAAATATTCTTGCAAGCAACTTGCACAATTAATTAAAACTTAAACTATATGCATAAGTTTGCAAACGTTGTTTTAATGAGGGAAATATGTAACAACTAGCCAACGAAACAAATGTTTAAGAAAAATAAGAAAAAAATGATGCTTCGGTTGCGGGGCGGAACGATTGTTGAGTTTGTGATAGTGCACGTGTGTAGTGCTTAGTAGTAGTTAGTGTGTAGTACAAACCTTGCATGTATCGAATATGAAAACGGATAGTCGACTCTACATTTAGCTATTATAATATATTGTTACAATATTTTTATATACAATCTCCTTCAAATAGTTGAGTCGATAATATAAAAAACATTGTCACCATCATTGAGTTGTTGAGAAGGAGTAAATGGGTTGACTTTTGAGGAAATTACGTTTTATTATTGCATAAGTATAAAGGAAAATATCGTTGTTTTTTAAAATATTTTCTATTTACTTTATCGCGTACAATAGCAAATAATTTTGTAATTACTTTTGTAAAGAGTCAAAGCCTTAATATTAGAAATGAAAATACTAACAGGCGATGTTTACGAAAAACTTTCGGCATTAATTAATCTTTATAAAGTGTAACGAGCTAAGAATAATCTGTATCATCTATTCGAGCCGCGAAACGAAGATAAAGATAATAAACTTTGCTTAATTCCTTTTACTGACATAATTTGTGAGACAGGGTTAACGTTGCAAAGTTTTAACTTTTCTTCCCGATGAATTTTATAAGGCGAATATCATAGGAACAACCTTTCTAAGTTGAGAACTAAGCTGAGATCCAAAGAAACCTGCTTATATCAGAAGCTTCCACCTCCGTAACGACATACCAAGAAATATAAACCTTGAAGGTAACACCTGACCGTGTAGAATAAATACAAAAGGTGAACCAAAGTTTATTTTTACCATCTAGAAGCATTACTATTACAGTCATTACTAGCTTTACAATATCTAGACATTTCCAAAAAAACGGTATCTAATGAATTGTCAAAAATTTCTGCGATAATTGATTTCGAGAACTCCCTCCTTTGTCTCAAATCAGCAAGATATTCCTTCTATTGTCTCTCTAAATTTGATTTATTGCTCATTTCAAACCAGTGTCCATTGTTTCACTGAAGGCATTGTAAAGTGTTAATTTTCTCACAACTTTGTATCTTATAAATTCAAAACAACATTTAGACTCTACGCTTTCGACGTTTTTTGGGTCCTTATTTACTTGTGATGTCTTCAGCTTCTTTCTCATCCAATGCTAATCGAGTCGAGAGTCTAATATACTCGTATAAAATAGTCGTGGTAAAACTCAACTAATATCATGTATCGCACCAGTACACATCTACAATATCAATATTAAAGCATTTCATAAGTGTCCATACAGGTCACTTAAAGCGCTTTGTGCCCCGCACTCTCATACTACTCCTTGGTCTACGCGGCTGTCGTGACGTTCGGTCAATTCGACCAAAATTTGACTTTTCTGATTTAAATATTTTATGTTTAGAGCATCAAATTAAGTTGTGAAAAAACATTACTACATGACAAATAAACATTTATTTTTCAAATACATATTTTGCTGAAATTTTGAAATATTAATAATTATTTATTTTAAAAATGAATGTAGGGCAGAGACTGTTACGTAGCGTAATTTAAAATAGAAATCGGAATATGAGTTTTATAGACAATCATACTTTAGATTTCAAAGAAATAATGGCAGTTGTAATTGAAGATTTACAAAAATACTACGATTAAATCCATGACAGCATATCTCTATCTCGTATTAATTCACAATAACTACTTTAAAGTATTTCAATGCAATGCAGATTTCCACGCGGGCTAAGACGCAAGAACAGCTATTATTATATATAGCAAAATAATTTTATTATTACTTTTGAATTACAGATCTCCGCAAAGTAACGCCTAATTCTATATATAACTCTTGATTCTTCTATAGACCCCAAGGAATACTAGCTTCTAACCAAGAGTTTCATAATAAATTGCCCTTTGTATTTATTAATGTAACAAATTGGAAAACAAACTGCCCCGCTATGAAATATTTGTTCCAATATATTGTATAGAACAAACAGCTACTATTCCTTCGGGAAATTTCTATATCGACCAAATCAATCCACGCGTAGGCGATTCAGCAAGGATACACTGAAACTAGAATGAAAAAAATATATATAGGTAGTTACAATAAAGATATTCAATAATTTGTAATTGATAAAAGCAGGTGTTACTTTGGGAAATTCCATAGTACCCCTCATTTCCTACCGAGGTGTCGTAAAAGGCAAATAAGGTAAGTTGCCCACTATACCGGATACCATATGTATCCGGTTGTGTAGAATAGACCACTCTTTTTCTTACTGAGGTGTTGTAAAAGGCGAATAAGGTAAGTTGACGTCGTAAATACATATCCAAGTCATGTGACAGCATGTTTATAACGTGTTGTGCCAAACCCACTTAGAGTGGGATAAGGGCAGGAGAATGATGAATAATTTGTAATCTATATAGTGCTTAGTGTAGGAAGCAACCGTTCACATACCTTATATATGCAGGACCAGTCACCACACGTACAATATCACAGAACGCCGCCACCAACAACTACTCACACAAGCACTACATATATTCACTACGACATTATCTAATATCGTTTCGCCCCAGCAGCCAAAAAAACCCAAATATAAAAATAAAAAAAATATCTCCAAGTTTGTGACTAGCCCGGAATTTAAACCCGCGACTATTTAGTGCTTAAATATTTTATTGGTTTTCTATATATAGAAATAAGGAATTTGAATTAGGGGTCGCTTATAAGGGACCCTTAATTCAACATTGATATGAATCCAACTAATATTATAAATGCGAAAGTTTGCGAGTATGGATGTATGTTTGTTACTCTTTCACGGCCACTGCGCTGAACCAATATCAATGAAGTTTGGCACAATTATTCCTTATACATCGGCATAACATATAGGCTGTAGAAATCATGGTAATTCTACAGGTACAGGATGACATTAAAAAGCGTCATCTATTGTCTATCTATCACACGACAGTTCACGCGAACGAAGTCGCGGGTAAAAGCTAGTATATGCACACAGGTTTATACTATAATAAAGTTTTATAAACATGTATATATATTTAAATAACTAAAAATAAATTATATCCCTTTCATGTATAATACTGCTCAGTAAGTTAATATCATGTGGTTGCAACCTAATTTATATATAATTGTTTCATTGGCAGCATTGAAGTCGGCTAAACGCCAACAAACTTTACCGTGACACCCAACTTCAATGTTGGCTCACTGTACGGAGGTTGGCACTACTGCGGCGCTCTATTTGTGGCGACAACAGGAGCCGTAAAGTTCGCAATTTTGTTTGTGTTTCATCCTGAAAACTGTGGAATGTTACAATTTCTAAACGAAGATCAAGATTTGTAAGAAGTTGCCTTTACGTTTAAACATTCTGATTTTGACTCCAGAAACAAATTAGTGTAACGCGTTGATTTGTGTAAAATATATTAATTTAATCAATTGATTACAATTTTTTGTAAATCATAATTATAAAATTCAACTAAAACCATGTAATCTGTATGAATGTGATTGAAATATTAATTTTTATGATAATGATAAGTTTCTTAGCGAGGTGTCGTAAAAGGCGACTAAGGTAAGATGACGTCAGGCAGGCGGCCAATCATAAAATACGTAGCCATATCATGTGACAAGATGTTAACATGTTGTGCCGACCCCTCTTAGAGTTGGATAAGTGCAGGAAGATAATGGCTCCGATTTCGACTTTCGGAAAAAGTAGTGTAACGCGTTGATTTGTGTAAAATTTATTAATTTTATCAGTTTATTACAAAACATATTGTCCTTTAATTTTAGTTGGGTAAAACATAATAATTGAATTCAATTAAAACCATGTAATCTGTGTGAATGTGATTAACATATTAATTTTTATGGTAACGATAAGTTTCTTACAGAGGTGTCGTAAAAGGTGCCTAAGGTAAGTTGACCCACCGCGTAGTATCCGGCTGAGTAGAATAGAGCCCCCTCATTTCTTACCGAGGTGTCATAAAAGGCACTAAAGTATGTTGACCGCAGTGTAGTGTCCAGCTGAGTAGAATAGAGCACTCTCATTTCTTACCGAAATATAAAAGGCAACTAACGTAATTTGATGTCAGGCAGGTGGCCGGTCGTAAAATACGTAGCCCAATCATGTGACAACATGTTTAAACATGTTGTGTCGAACCCACTTAGACTGGCAGGAGGATGATTGATATAAAAAGAGGGCATTACATCGACAGGATATTTAAAGATTTCAAACTTATTTAGTCCACTAAAGTCTGACAAATATGATTTACTCGCAAAATATTTTTATTTTCCCTACATTTATTATGTTACAGGGTTGGCAATTTGAAGTATAATCAAAAATACAAAAATGTATACATTTATCCGTATATATTTATTGTATTATTGCAGCATCAATATCAGTCAAAATATTTTGGTATAAAAATTAAATTTAATTAATTTAATTTTTACACCATTAAATTAATTCAGTTCACGAATTTACTAATTACGAATTTGACGAATTTTATTTTAATACGTATAAAGTGCTTTTTAGCTGTGATAGATTTATACAATCAGATTCAAAAATCACTATATTTTTTAAAATAATTTATATCAATACATTATATTTGACACTTCATATTGAATTGGTTAGTAGAAGCTTAGTATATTTAATTAGTTTGTAGAGCCCAAGACGGAACGCCAGCTGAAAGCAAATGTTATTGGTCATCCATTTGACTGATTGACAATCAGCTGTCAAACCGTCAGACGCATACATTCAAATCTATGAACGGCAGCTGTAATATCTTATATTGTACCCTTTTTCATACTACATATTATAATTTGCTCAATTATTTATTTATTTCTTTTATACATATATTTAGAAAAGAGAAAGAAAAAAGCACATGTATAAAGGCGGACTTATCCCTTTAAAGGGATCTCTTCCTGTCAACCTTTGAGTAATAGAAGGAAAAGGACAAGAATTGTAAGAGTACGGAAAAAGAAAAAGTTTAAATAAATTTAACTATTTAATCTATTAATTAATTTTGTAAAATAAATAGATGAAAAGATGCTACTAATATATAATTACTTAAGATAAGTCTAGTCTGTAATTTAAATACCGAAATGGAAAGAGATTTGTGGATTAAATACATATAATATCAAAATTTCCGTCGTTTATATCCACACGAAAATATAAATGCGAAGGTCTGTCTATTACGTTTTGGCCAAACTACTGATGAAGTTTGGCATACTTAAGCTTTTATACCGGGGTAACATATAATATAAAAACTACTGTTTTTGTTTCATAAAAAATCACATTGTTATATTGAGAGTTCTTATGTTGGCCACTAGTAAGATTTATTTATTCAATGCGTGGTTGGCAGCCCTGGGGTAGACATTGCCAACTTTAACTGTCCTTAATCGGCGATGGGCTTTTAGCTTATGTCTATTTTTGGCCGAATGGTACAGATTGCTCTGATTCGAGCTGTTCCGATTTAATCACCACTCAAGAGCTTTTAGTGTGGACAGCTTAAAGTGGCTTGAGTTCTATCGACGACAGATCTATCTTGATATTTATGTGTGACTTAATAATAAAAATAAAGAAAGAAATAAAACTTATTTGTCACAAAAATTTTTACAAAGCAACAGATCTTACAATATCACAACAATTTAAGATTAATAAGAATTGAAGAATTATATTTTGAAAATACTTTCCGTATGGTATCCGGTCGAGTAGGATGGACCACCCTCATTTCTTACCAATGTGCCACAAAAGGTGAATAAGGTAAGTTGACCCGCTGTTAGGTATCCGGCTGAGTAGAATAGACCACCCTCTTTCTAACGGAGGTGTCGTAAATTATGACTAAGGTAAGTTGACCCACCTTGTGGTATCCGGCTGAGTAGAATAGACCTCCCCCATTTCTTACCGAGGTGTCATAAAAGGTGACTAAGGTACCAGTGTGGTATAATATGAGTAGAATAGACCACTCTCTTTCTTACCAAGATGTCGTAAAATACAACTAAGATAAGTTGATATCAGACAGCTAGCCAAATCATGTGACATGTTTATAACATGTTGTGCCGACGCCACTTAGAGTTGCATAATAGTAGGAGGATGATGACTAAATGTAGAATGTACTATCCGTTCTCATATTTGATATATGCAGAATTCGTAAATATCACACCGTCATACCCACCATTAATAACACAATACGCAAGCACTGCACACATAGACTACCACAATCTCAACAATCGTTTCGCCTTTAACCGAAGCATCGTCAAAATAGACTACACAACAAAATCGCAAACATTTTTATCTGTTTCTAGAGTTCATTTGGAGACTATCCCTCTTTAAGATTTATGTAATGTTCGTAAACGTAATAAACTAAACATAAGCCGCCCTAATAAAACATATCAATTCCAACTTACCCTGGAAAGTATGTTGGATTCCATTCCAATGATAAAACACGGGCGGCTGCGACATAAAGACCCTGTAATAATGTATTCAGTCGAAATTTATGCCCCAATATCCGCTAGCATAGTGCCTGCCAAGAAATACTAGGAGATCTTAATGTTTTTTACTCGCGTTAGAGATTGGAGTTATTTGACGTGTACTCTTATCAGACAGAATGTTATTACAATCTTTAATGATCCGGATAAAAGGTCATAAGACCTGTCGTATTGGATCAGAATGTTGGACAATAAAAAAAGACGGATAAAAGAAGAGTAGTCGTAAATGCAAATGAGATGAGAATGTTAAGGTGGTAAGTGGTTTGACAACAATATATAGAGTATAAGAATATATAGTAGTATTCCGCTTATATATGAGAATATATAAGCGGAAGTCTAAATGTTACGCCCATAAAAAAAGACGAGAAATCCAATATTGGGATGGTATAAACATGTAATAAGGATGAATGAAAATCGTGTGACCAAACGAGTATTAAATTTGAATAGATTTTCTATTAAAACTTGTAAGTCTAATTAATAATTGCAATCACATGCTTTTCGGTGAAGGAAAACATCGTAAGGGAACCTGCATAACTAGAGGATGCTGGGGATAAATGTAAATTACCAATCCGCATTGGAGCAGCGTGGTAGGTCTTAGCTCTAACCTTTGTCTACAAAAACGGAGAAAGGAGGCCTATGCCCAGTGGGATAGTGATAGGCTATTACTTTTTCCTCATACGGTTCAAAATGGTTTACCTAAGTTATTGACCCAAAATGGCGACACAACAATTCTAAAATATTTTCCGTACAATATGAAATACTTCAGTTTCACAACAATCCTCTTACAGAATACCTCAAGAAATTCAACGGAGCAAGTAGTTCTGGAACAAATCTTGTTGCTTATAAATTTTCAATCATGCCGTACATTGCTTGCGGGTTTAAGCCTCCGAAGTAAACTACGTACGTAGAATGAAAATGTGTGCAAGATATAATGAAAATATTAGTTTATAATACCCATCCAAATAAAAATAAACAAACGAAGCTGTAGCCCAGCGGTGAGACCGTGGGACTCTTTCAAGGTGCCACGAGTTCAAACCCCGGGTAAAACACCAATGAGTTTTTCCGAAAAAACTAATTTGTGTAATTGATATTTGCAATTTATCACACGCTTCTCGGTGAAGGGAAACGTTGTGAGAAAAATAGGAATGGTTTAGGGGCGAAACGATTGTTTGGATTGGGATAGAGAATGTTAGCGGTTAGCTAAGCGGGACTTCTCTTTTGAGAGGTCCATACCCGAAGGAAGATTCTCTGGGATCAGAGCGTCTGTCGCCGGGGATGGGGGCAATGTGTACAACGATACCCTGTCCTTGGCATCAGCAGCGTGGTGGAGCACACAGGTCATTTTAGTCATTTCTGTATATTTACAGGGTATATTGTATAGCAACAGGGGGCTATGACAAATTTTTTTGGATTATTCATGAGAAATAAGCCGAGGACTTACAGGTGCAAACCCCGGGCAGACGCCAATGAGTCTTTCTGTTAAAACTTATGTGTCTAATTGATGATTGTAATTTATCACACGCTAGTCGGTGAAGGGCAACGTCGTGAGGAAACCTGCTGAGATATCACCTCTAGACAGTTCTGGGGATATGGGATGGCATAGGGGTTACCTACCAATTCGTATTAGAGCAGCGTGATAGGTTTTACCGCAATTAACAATAAGTCTCATAAATTTTAACAGAAAAACTCATTGTTATCTGCCAGGGGAACTCATGACACCTCGAAAGAGTCCCACGGTCTCACCGCTGTGCTATCAGCTTATTAAAATAATAATAATAAATAAAAAAAGTGAATCAGTGTCAGTGTCTTATTGTGTTGTAAAATTCAACACTTATTTTTAGTTTAGTTTTGTTAGTACCATCCATGAAAATAGTGAAAAAATAATACCAAACTCCATTGTTTTGATCCAAGATAACGCCTACGTCACAGATTTCCCATGGATCATCCATTTTATTACAGCCTCCGATATACCCTGCACGTATATGAGTTGACATGATTTATAGACAACTGTCAATATTATCTACCCCCTGATTGATTGAATGGTCGGATATGATTAATATGTCGGTCGGTTCATCGTGTTGATATTTTAACCGACCAGTGTATCATGTACGGTATACACTGTGCCAATCTTAGTCTCAGTGTAGTTATATGTAATTTTTGTGTATAACGATACATCCAATTATGTGCAGTGTTGTATCTGGCTGAGTGGAATAAATCACCCTCTTTCTTACCGAGGTGTCGTAAAAGGCGATTAAGGTTAAATAGTCCACCGTGTGGTATCCGGCGGAGTAAAATAGACGACCACAATTTCTTACCGACGTGTAAAAAAGGCGACTAACGTAAGTTGACCCGCCGTGTGGTATCCGGCGGAGTAGAATTAACCACCATAATTGCTTACCGAGGTGTCGTAAAATACGACTAAGGTAAGTTGATGTCAGGCAGGCGGCAGGTCGTAAAAACGCAGCCAAACCATGTGACAGCATGTTTATAACATGTTGTGCCGACCCCACTTAGAGTGGGATAAGGGCAGGAGGATGATGATGATGACAATATAATCTAGTGCCTAGCTGGTCGCAATTTAAATTTAAACATAGTCCTCAACTGTATAATAAGCTTTATAAGTGTCTTTTTAATACTATTGATTCTATCTATTCCTGCCGGGGGTTAGAACCTGTGACTCCCAGGCAAGGGTCACTTATCTCACCAATCGACTATTACGGATTTTGCCCGTATTTATCCAATATTGTTGTACGAGGTGATCAATCAACAGTATAAGCAGTGCGGTCTGAGAGTCATGAATCATTCCACGCTTGGGAGGTGTCATTGGGTCTGAAATAACAGATGGCCTTCCAAATTACTGACGGATTAATTTACAATCGATTCGCATATATATTACGTTATCAATTGCAAATTGGTCCTTCAAGCCGGATTTTGTAGTGGAATATATCATAGCGTTGGAGACAGTAATACACTTCCGTTACTCAGCATAAATCATCATTCTCCTGCCCTTATTCCACTCTAAGTGGGGTCGGCGCAACATGTTACAAATATGTTGTCACATGGTTTGGCTACGTATTTTACGACCGGCCGCTTGCATGATGTCGACTTACCTTAATCGTATTTTACGACACCTTGGTAAGAAAGAGGGTGCTCTATTCTACTCAGTCGGATACGACGGCGTTACTCAACATAAATGTCTACTATAAATGTTATAAATTATGCATCAAAAAACGGTCCTTCAAGCCGGATGGTATAATTTTAATAGTTGCTGTACGACTTCGTTCACGTTGTTTTAAAATAGCCATCAATTACTCCATACTCATAATAGAAGTGAAAGTATATGTATTTGTCACATATTTAAAAAAAAACATCCTATTATAAGCTGTGTTTTCAAATAATGGACTTTCACTCGTGGATATAGGGTATCCTCAAAACTTTTCCATGTCTGCAATGACACTTATTAATATTTTAATGCAGTTCATCATTTAAGTAATTAATCAATTCACAATTTAATTTATTAATCAATTCATTCCTTAATTAATTAATCAATTCATTCTTTAATTAATAATTCAATTCATTTTTTAATTAATTCTTCCTTTAATTAATTAATCAATTTTAGATTTTACTGAATAAATTAATTCTAAATTTATTTTATTTTATTTATTAAAGAAAGCTTACAGCTATTTACAAAAAATTAAAGTCTAAATTATAGTTAGCTACAAGCTTATTACAAGCTTCCACAGATTGGTAAACAAATTAAAATTTAGATACCAGCAAATATTAATAAAATTTAGATACCAGTAATTATGAATGAATTAATAAATTAATTCATAATTTATTAATAAATTAATTCATAATTTATTAATAAATTAATTCATAATTTAATAAAATAATCAATTCATAATTTATTTTTTAATGCACTGAATTCATCATTACACAAAACTACAACCAGCTGTTAAAAGCAATTTCATCCAAGCAGATTTAAATACTGAGATAAAAATCATCTACACTCTATACCTTTTCATATATCACACTAATTCGTTGCTCCATTCAAACAGAAAGAATGGACAAACAAACAGGCAGTTTCTCGTTTAAATTGTCAGTATCAAATATGATTCTACCATATTTGTTCAGTGGCATACAAGTTGTTTGAAATGATTCGGCCATTTTGAATTTCGGACTCGCTTCTGAATGACGTCGATTGACATATGACTATCCTTCTATCACAAAGTAATCCCATTACACTTGAAGGCATATTGAATTATGTGATATGGGTATTTCGAATACAATTCAATTTGTATTTTAACAATGATATCTTGTTGCAATCTATACTTATATATATAGAAGAGAGCCGAAGAGTTTGTTTGTTTGATTGACTGATTGTTTGAACGTGCTAATCTTCGGAATTACTGGACCGATTTGAAACATTCTTGCAGTGTAAGAGAGTCCATGTATCGAGGAAGGCTATGGGCTATATAACATCACGCTAAGATGAATAGGAGAGGAGCAGCAATGAAAAATATTACACAATATTGCAAAATTTAAAGCTTTCCTTGCGTGCGCTAATTTAACGGCGAAAGTTATTAGAAAATCTTGTACTAAAAATTGTTCCCCTCAAAAGATCCAAATTAAAGTTCGCGACAGCATATGTCTAGCTTTAAGGTTTAACCCAATTTTTATGGTTATCAAAATTCTATATTACGGTTTTAATCTTTTGAAGCAAACAAACTCTTCAGCTTTATATATTCGTATAGATTATAACCTAAATAAGCTAATTAATAAAATAAACTAACTACTTAAAATAAACTCGTTCAGATATACTGGCATTTCATTTAGACCTCAGTTTGTGCTATGTAATATTTCTGTTTCAATTAAGAATATTTATAACCTTTCCAGACTGCATATGCTAGTGTTTAACTTATTTACCGACTCTGTTACTTGATTGGGTTATATAATCCACATGTCACATGGTTATGACAAAAGAAAATGTATCATAACACGTTACACTAAGATTCAAATTTGTTCGTATGGCCGTTTTGACTCGCGAGTTACCTTAATTTATCCTCTTCATATATTCCACTGCAGTAAAAATGTTTTTTACTGGTAGATGTTACTTAATTTGCACAAATATTTACGGAAATGTACTGCATCAGACACGTGAATTATTGTGGAGTTGAATTTAAACTGCCTTATAAATAGTTCGTTGAAGTAATTCACTGCAATGATACAAAAGTGTAAGGTTTACGGTTTTTAAACGAATTACGGTTTAACATATTTTTTGTTGGCATAACTGACGTAAAAGTTTGGCGGTTTGTAGGAGACGACAGTTTCTAAAAATGCAATCAGTAAGAGAGGAGCTTGTGATGTGACTTGGAGTAGGAAAAATCGATTAATCGATAAAAAAGTAGTAATATAATTATTTTGCTATAATCCGCGATGAAGTAAAATAAAAAATATAGATAATGCTAAATGTAGAGTGGACAATCGGTTATCATACCTGATACATGCAGGATTCGTAAAAAACACATGCACAAACCTCCACCACCGCCACCACAATACCTAAATACCAATATTTATAGAAAATGTTGGCCCTCGGCAGGAATCAAACCCGCGACCCGCGACCCGCAGAGCTGAAGGCAGGTAATTACTTCATTGGTGAACCGCATGCTTGTTTACCATCCTATTCTATAAAAAAAGCACTTAAAGCTTATGCGAACGAAATTGCGAGTTAAACTAGTATATATTATATCGCACTCAGCAAAATATGAGTGTCAACCGAATTACAAGTTAATTGACAGAAGTAAGCCACTCGAAACAAATTATAACGGAATATTTCGGCTCGCCCAAACAATTCTGTTTTGGTAAGAGCATTTCGCAAATTATCTACTCTATTATTCACAACTCGAACTTGATTCACTAAAACCTATACTTAAAATATCACTGATCTTATTTAATTTTTATCTTTTCTCGTAAGTAGATTATATATATAAAGTAGTTTTCTTGGAGCGGCAAAATAAAAAAGTGTGTTGCTCTGAAAAATCAAAGTTTTATTTTTATTCGTCTTAATCACTATATTTACACTATACACTATAAACTAAAACTAATATTAGTACCTGAAAAATCAAAGAAACGACAATAAAGTTTATATTTTGCCCTTAAATATTTACATTATATCAATCCTGTTAATATTTGCTTTAAACATTTTTCTTTTGACGGCGTCAATTGGTTTCCTTTTCCAAATTTAAAATTGAGATGTGTACATATCAAAATTAAAAAAAATTTATATTCTTTACATATATTTGTTCATTGTATTATTTATCATACATAAAGCAAATGCGTACATAATTAATATTTATATGAAATGGCAAAATAATTGTTGTCAAATTGCGCATGCCGTTGTCATCTATAATTAATATAGCACTTAGCTTAAAACAATTTCACAATTTGTATTTATAGATCTACATGGTGTGTATATTATTGATGGCCTTTAAAAATAAATAAATAAATATCAGCAGATAAAACCCGATGCAAAATCTTTACAATACTGATACAAATATCTCAGAGTATCTTTAAATATTTTTAATTTAAATTTTCCTAATTTAGACATGCTTTTATTTCTATAACACAAAAAAAAATTCTCCTGTCTTTGTCCCACTTTCAGTGGGGTCGGCACAACATGTTTAACCATGCTGTTAAATGATTTGGCTAGGTATTAAGATCAGCCATCTACCTGACGTCAACTTAGTCGCCGTTTAAGACACCTCAGTAAGAAAGGAGGTTGGTGTATTCTACTCTGCCGGATACCACACGGTGGCTCTTCTCGGTAGGAACAGCTTTCCGAACTAGCAGTAGAGTTAACGTTTCAAAGGCACTTGTTTACAAGTTTACTTGAATAAATAATATTTTGAATTGCAATTATTTCTCACTTTTCAGTTTCTTGTGTTATAACACTTTTTAGTAATTTGTTAGTATTTTTCAACTATATTTATTACTTTTGCTTTATAGATATTATTTCCCACATATTCTCGATAATAATGAACAGCGGAAATAAAAGAAAAATAACGAATTCAAAATAACTTGAAATCTGAAAATCTGTTGTACTACTATAGCTGAAGAGGGTAAATTATGGTTGCTTGTTCCGTACCTCTCAGTTTCTGTTGAACAAAACACTTTAAGATATATTCTTGAAGCAATAAGATTTATTTTTCCTCAAACCCATGAATAATTCCCTTTTTATTAAAATCCATTTCGGTTCGTAGCAAAGGTGGGCAGCGAATTTTAAAACAGCAACGAAGCTATACAGTAGAAAATAATTAAAATTTATTATACAGTTTTACAAGCATGTTCATTCGAATTCTG
The DNA here is from genome assembly GCA_029227775.1 of Morpho helenor. Classification (NCBI taxonomy): domain Eukaryota; kingdom Metazoa; phylum Arthropoda; class Insecta; order Lepidoptera; family Nymphalidae; genus Morpho; species Morpho helenor. The sequence continues at coordinate 11,802,955 of JARGCU010000005.1, read as the reverse complement.
TTCCATCTATTGACTACACTGACCTATCGTAATAAAATCTAATGAAATAATATTGAAATGAAACTGAAAAGAAATTAACATGAAACTGACATTAAACTGTTCATTTCAGTTCCATTTCTGATATGAATCTGAAATTAAAATGAATTACTAATGAACTAGTAAAATGAATAAGTAATGAAACTTAAATTAAAATGAAATGTAATGATACTGAAATGAACATTGATATTAAAATGAACTCAAAATTGAAATGAAAATACAGTTCATTTCAGTTCCATTTCTTCAAGTTCAGTTCCATATCAAGATAAAATTGAAATAAAATTGAATTGAAATTGAAATTAGTTATTATTTATTATACAATTCACCACAGTATTTCCCCAAGAATACAGAGAGCTTCAGTGCATAACATTTTTTTAAAAATGTTATGCACTGAAGCTCTCTGTATTCTGTGTGTAAGTATGTACAAAATAATAATTAATTAATACACAATACTTACTATATAAATATAAGTATTGTTTAAAAATATAAAAACATTAACTTTCACCCAAAATAGTGCTATATGGACCTCTTTTTTTAGTTAGTGTATCGTTTCGATTTTTAGTCCATTGCGAAATATATATTTTTCATACAGTTACAGTGCCTCATTAGCAACGTCTGTCATGGGATTTGGAATCAATATTTCAATATTTATTGGTGTTAAAATGGCGACTCCGCACTGAAAACTCAGCGTCGATAAACCCACCTACAATTTGAAATGATGACCTCAAAAAGGTCGCGGGGAGCCAATCCAAGAGGCACAAGATCATGTGGTGTGGAGATCCCATGAAGAGACCTATGTCCAACGGTGGACGTCCATCGGTTGACAAAGAAGAAGAAGAAGAAGCAAAGTTGAAGGGGAATAATATACCCTTTACCCCAGGATTTTATTATTGGCCGAATAAAATAGACCACTCTCTTTCTTACCGAGATGACGTAAAAGGAGAGTAAGGTAAGTTGACCCGCCGTATGGTATCCGGCTGAGTAGAATAGATCATCCTCTTTCTTACAGAAATGTCGTAAGATAAGTCTAAGGTAAGTTGCCGTCAGGCCGATCGTAAAATATCTTGCCAAATCATGTGACAGCATGATGTGACCCCACGTAGAGTGGGATAAGGGCAAGGGCGGAGATCCATAATAAAAAAGTAATAATAAAATTATTTTGCTATAACCGCAAAGCAAAATTTGCGATTTTGTCGTGGAATCTATCTCCTGATGTTGCTTCGTTTGCTGGACGAAACGATTGTTGAGTTTGTGATAGTGAACGTGTGTAGTGCTTGTGTATTGTGGTGGCGGTGGAGGTTTGTGCGTGTGTTTTTACGAATCCTGATGTGTCAGGTTTAAAAACGGATTGTCCACTCTACATTTAGCATTATATATATTTTCTTTTTTACTTCATCGCGGATTATAGCAAAATAATTTTATTATTACTTTTGTTTTATAATCTATTACATACTGAAAGCAGTGTACTTTGTTATATAACATGTTTAGAGCTACTGCAAACAGGCCCGTATACGCCGGAAGTTTGCATAGAGGCTACCAACAACGTTATACGAGAGTATAGTTAGTAAATGAGGGAACAGGATGTAATAAGAAGCTACCCTAAAACTGACTTGGTTAAGATTCAAACCCTCGACAATCATCCTTGATAGAAGTTACAATAGAAATATTTTGCTTTTATTATGAGAATCTATGTAATTCTAAGTGTATGAAGCTTATATAGTTTGTAAGTTATACCATCTTTCCTCTTTTACTAAATTGTATTTCACTTCTATTAAACTATATATATAACGAAATGAGGATCATTTGTATTTATTCATTAAGCGGTTAATTCAATTTTTTTTATTGAAATTCATATAATAGTATTCTTAATAAAGACTGTGTTAAACAGGCAGGGTGGCGGTGGACGTATCCAATAGCGGAAGCCGCCACCCTTGACCTGGATGAGTTTGGCCGAGTGGGGCGTTTCTCACCAGTGAGCCACTTAAATAACCCCCGTGTCTCACTTAAAACTGGATAAAAAAGTGTATGAAGCAGGCATCATTCACATACCTTATACATACAGGACAAATCCACCACACGTATCATAAAACGCCGCCACGTATGTAAAAGTATATAAATAAATATTTTTTTAATGCATCCAGTTTTCCTATGTGAATCAATCCCTAAAAGTTTCCTTCTAATTTTATAGTTGCATCTCCGTTTTGAATTAATTATAAATGAGCGATAAGTATCAGCTTTATGTAACATACTCTTTACGACTTTATTTATCGGATAAACAAAGGCTAGAAAGCCTATATCTTGTCCCATAATATCTCATCACATCACTAACGAGCCAGAATCTATGGCGTCTAACAGCTTAAATAGTCAACTTTCAAATTAAGATTAAAGAAAATTTCACTAATTTTATCAACCACGAGCTTTAACCCACAACTTCGTTCGCGTCGACTGTAGTCTTGGAATAAACCAGTAGCTCCTGTCATCCTTCAACCCTGCAAATATCTCCATTGATAATAGATAAAGATGGCTCTTTTCAATCCTATAGAATTAACAGGATTTTTGTAGCCATATAGGCTACAAAACGGTTATCCCGATGTATAAGGAATAATTGTGCCAAATTTCATCGATATGGGTTCAGCGGATTCGCCGTGAAAGAGTAACAAACATACATTCACACTCAAACTTTTGCATTTATAATATTAGTAGAATAGGATTAGTCGGGTTGAACTCAACTGTAAACTCCACTTGCAATATCAACATTAAATTTTACTTTGCCGTTTGTGACAGCACTATTGTATTGTCAACAATTTTACAAACAAGTCTTAACAAGTTAGTTGGGCACAAGAGCGATGTCAAAGTTTATCTCAATTAGATGACTACAAGTGCTTCAAAAATGAATTGCAAATTTAAAACCTGACGCGCGTTAACGACAAGCTAAATAAAATCTGCGAGAAACTCACAAAGCATTGAATTTTTGAACCTACGGTTTTTTTGAACTCGGAATTTCTGTACGCGCCGTGCATTTCGAGCTTTTTAGCTTTTAGAAACGTTGAAAGCGTAAATCCTAACAAAACTGGGGGGTAACAAATCAAAAACTTGTTTTGGTTCCACAGTACAGCGTGCAGATAGCAGTGAGTTATGATTTAGTGTGTAGAAGCCTTATTCAAGCTTATAAATGGCTAAGAGTTTTAGATTATGTAGATGAAAACCTCCATAGAAAGCTGCATCTAAATAATTATAAGCTTGTTCCATCAAAACAATTATATACTAACGAACACATAAAAAAGTACGGCCTATTTCTATCCCACTTCAGGGCATAGGCCTCTTCTATCCGTTTTCAGGAGAGAAAAATTGGAGCTAAGACCAAGCTCCAATGCGGATTGGTAGGTTTCACAAATCTCTAGAACTCACTACAAATATGCAGATTTTCTCACGATATTTTCCTCCACCGAGAAGCAAGTGATAAACTACAGTTCATTTCAAACTCATTTGTGCCTGCCCGGCATTTGAATGCGTGACCCCTTGAATGAATCCCGCTAGGCTATCAAAGCTTTTGGAAATATCTATACTAATATATAAAGCTGAAGCGTTTGTTTGTTTAAACGCGCTAATCTCAAGAACTATTGGACCGATTTGAAAAATTGTTTGAGTGTAAGATAGTCCATTTATGGAGGAATTAGGGAGGCTATAGGTTATATAACATCACGATAAGATGAATAGGAGAGGAGCAGCAATGAAAATTGTTACGCAAATGGCAAAATTTAAAGCTTTTCTTGCGTGTTATTCAAAAACATCTTATAATTAACTCAGGATAACTAATATTATGTTCAAAATTTCAATTCTGAAAAAAAAATACTGACATACTGATTTCCATGCAGGCAAAGCTGGCACAGCTAGAGCATTGATCATCATCCTCATGCCCTTATCCCACTCTAAGTGGGGTCGGCACAACATGTTACAAACATGCTCATATGATTTGGCTACGTATTTTACGACCGGCCGCTTGCCTGACGTCAACTAACCTTAGTCGTATTTTACGACTCAGTGCATTATAATTGTTAAATAGACAATACTACTAGATTTACTAAATAAAACGGAGCATACAACAAACCAACTGTTTGGATATTCCCACGGGAAGCGAAGCATGCAACTACATAGCAAAATAAATAAATAAATATATGGGACACTTACACACACGGTCGTCCGTCCCCAAATAAGTAACTTAATACTTGTGTTATGGGTGGTAGACAACTGGAGAATATATACATATATAATTTTAAATACATACTTAAATACACCCAGGCTCGAAGAACCAACAAATTTTTGTCAGGAAATGTTTGCCATCGGTGGGAATCGAACCCTCAACCCGCTGAGCTCAAGGCAGGGTCACTACCCACTTTGCCAACGGGCTAAACCAAATATATAACATCTATATAACATCACGCTAAGATGAATAGGTGAAGAGCAGCAATAAAAAATATTGCACAAACGGCAAAATGCATTAAATAGACAATACTACTAGATTAACTAAGTAAAACGAAGCACACAACAACTGTTTGATATTACAACGGGAATTGAAGCATACAACTACCTAGCAAAATAAACAGTGGCGAGTAAATTAGCTAGATTCTATATTAAGTAAGTCCACAACGAGGTTTTCTCTAATTCAGATGTAATATCCTCAAAAACGCTCAGCGGCAACCACGGAGCATAATTAAAACGTTATTAAAACCCCCGCAGCGAAATAAGTGCAACTACAATAGAAACGCCGTTATGAAACGTGAGAATTTCACGTTGATACAAATCCTACCTAGAAGGGACTAACTGTATTTCAAAACTAAAATTACTTTTGTGTTATGGATCTCCGCAAAGTAACGTCTAATTCTATAAATTATTTAACTCTATTTCATTTAGCTCGAAATTTATTCCACATTAAATAAAAATAAAGATAAATTTATTACTGTAACTATACAGAAATCTTAATGATTTAGAATTATGTGGATTACCACAACCATACTTTATTTCGTATTTATGAGGATTTGAATGCAAACAATGCATTAAGTAAAACTGTAAAACTGGTCTGTGGTCGCAAATTTCTATAAGTGTAAATCCTCCTGCCCTTATCCCATCTCCCGGGTTCGGCACAACTTTTTATAAACATGTTGTTACATGATTGGGATATATATTTTACAACCGGTCGCCTGTCTGACGTCAACTTACCTTAGTCGCCTTTTTCAACACCTTGGTAAGAAAGAGGGTGGTCTATTCTACTCAGCTGGATACCACACGGCAAGTCAACTGACCTTAGTCTCCTTTTACAACTCCTCGGTAAGTAATGAGGATGGTCTATTCTACTCAGCCGGATATCACACGGCGAGTCAACTGACCTTAGTCACCTCTTACGATACCTCAGTAAGGAATGAGGGTAGTCTATTCTAATCTGCCGGAAACCACACAGCAGGTTGTATGTTGGCAACACAGTATCTCTCTCTTTTCTCTCTAGCTTACGGGACAACCCTATCAAAATCGTTTAAGCTAAGATGTATATCATCCTAAACCTCCCTCAAAATTGGACTATTTTTTAATGAAAACCGTACGAAAATCCATTCGGTAGATTTTGAGAAAATCGATTACACACAGACAGTTTTTTTGGGGCATTGTTTTATCAATATGTGTTCCGCGCAAACGTGTGGACGGATGAAACAACCTCCGGGACCTGGGCCCGACGCCCCGGCGTTTCAACCTACCTTACGCGGCCGTTAGCTGTATGCGGTCCGGCCTCGTGAGTCACTGCGTGTATATGTGTACGTGTGTGTGTGCTTGTATGTACTTGGCCGATTCCCGAAACCGTTGGCTCGCCTCTGCACTCTTCCACGGACACGTAATGTCTGTTTCTCCCTGAGTATACACTTCACTATATCGGCTGAATAACACCCGGTGTGCACACAACCTTCGTAAGGTCACACGTTATTGAGTCGTCCCTATATTGGGGAATAGTACCCAACGCGCATCAAAACCGTGGACGGTCGCGTTTTATTAAACGCTTCACTGGTTAAACGCGTCACTAAATCGGAGAATAACACCCGAAACGCAAAATTACGCGGCTGCTCCCTATCGTGTTTGAAGGGTAACTGTCGGCCGGCCGGTCTGGTAGGAATCGAATGCTGAACGACCTGGCCTCGCCGCCCGCGCCGCTCGCCCCCTCCGGCCGGCGAGTCATTCTATTCCAAACAATATGTAAAGAAGACTTGTTATTAGACCGCTAAAATTAGTATATACATGGCGGCAACTTTATTATATTTTTAAATAAATAAATAAATAAATATATCAATTTACAAGCTTTCCCTCAAAGCTGTTCAGTTTGAATCATTGTTTCACCTCTGCCAACATTATAGTACGACTAGTAATATCCCGCGGTTTCACCCGCGTACATAGCTATCTCATGGCAGTTGAATGTCTACCAAGTCGGAGTATTGAATTCTTTTTGTTAAATATATCGAAACTAGTCGGGCTAACCCGATAGAATAAGACGTGAGTATAGCCCGTTTCTATACATTAACTATGAATATTACTAACGATAGTTTTAACTTAAAAATATATCATCAATAGTTTCTGCAGCGCATGCGACGACAGATTTTTATGACTAATATTTTACACCTTATTACATTTTTATTACGGATCCCTATCTTTTTAATATAATATAGTCTGTGTTGCTCAGTAAAGATGCAGCTTTCCAATGGTGAAATAATATTTGAAATCGGTCCAGTAGTTTTGTGTGAAACATTACAAACATACATACAAAATTTTCCTCTTTATAATATTTGTATAAGTAAGTAAGTAGCGGCCTGTTACTATCCCACTGCTGAGAATAGCCTCTTCTCTCCATTTTTGGAGAGAAGGATTGGAGCTAAGACCTATCACGCTGCTCCAATGTGGATTGGTAGGTTACACATATCTCCAGAATTCTCTAGAGATATGCAGGTTTCCTCACGATGTTTTCCTTCAACGAAAAGCGTGTGATAAATTGCATTTATCAATTAGACACGTAAGTTTTAACAGAAAACTCATTGTTGTCTGCCTGGGTTTGAACCCGTGACCTCTTCGAAAGTGTCGCACGGTGTTACTGCTGGGCTACCACAGCTAATATTTGTATAGAAGAATAATAACTGAAAAAAACTTAACCTTAACTTAAAGTAACCTGAAATGCTCAATGCCATATCCAGTAATACTATATCAATGTCCTCGAAACTCTGTTTATACTTGCGGCGTTTTATCGGGGTTTGTTCATGCCTTATTTTTTCAGTTTGCGGCCGTTGTTGTTTTTAAACTCGGAGAGTTTTTACTGGAACTTAGTATATAGCGACACGCGGAATTTAATACCACCTATAACTTTTACAGTAGTGTGCTGTATGGCCATATTTGAACAGGAAATAATCCAATATTGCTTTTGATCGAAGTGCTTTTTGAAATGAAATGCTTACTAGGCTTATTCGTGTAATAAATTTTATTTGATTTATTTGTATAAAATAATACATCTATATTATTATAAAAAGCTGAAGAGTTTGTTTGTTTCATTGTTTCAAGGTGCTAATCTCAGGAACTATTAGACCGATTTGAAAAATTCTTTCAGTGTAAGATAGTCCATTTATTGAGGAAGGCTATAGGCTAATAGTCCACGCAAACGAAGTTGCAGCTAAAAGCTAGTATTTTATATACAAATATATATTTTCTGAATCTCGGAAACGGCTGCAACGATTTTCAAATTCAGCATGTATGGTTTCGGTGCGGAGAATTCGATCTAGCTAGGTTTTATTTTAAAATAATTTTGTTTTATCCCTTTTTTCTCTGTCAAATGCAATGTCATGGCATGGATAAGTATACAAATCGGCTATAATAATAATAATAATAATAAAAAAAAAAAAAAAAAAAAAAAAAAAAAAAGGTTAGGTTAGGTTAGGTTAGGTTAGGTTAGGTTAAAGCCGAAAAAGAAAAATTAACTAAATATTTAGACCTTTCTTATGAGATAACCGCCATGTGGAATGTTGACTCAACAATAATTGTTCCTATTGTTGTGTCGGTTAACGGTCTGATTGCGAAGAGCCTCGACCAACATCTTCAGAGGCTTTCGCTAAACAGTTGGATCAAGTGTCGGATGCAGAAGGCAGTGTTGCTCGAAACGGCGCGCATTGTGAGGAAGTTCCTCACTCTGGATCCCTGACCACCGGCAACTCGGGATATTTCCCCGTTCCCGGCGGACGACAATTTTTTATATTTTTAAATGTTTTTTTAAATTTTTTTTTTTTTTTTTTTAATTAGAAATATTTAAAAATGTAAAAAGTTAGGTTTAAGAGAAATAAATGATTATAATAATAAGCCTTTTATTCCAAAAAAATAATAATAATAATAATGTCAAGTTCTAATTAATTGGTATAACAATGTTTCCTTATAAACTAATTTCTATTTTATTATATAACTTCGTCATTGTTTTTAATCCCTTATTTTTGTTTGTAATTTGGACGCCCATAATTGGGCTAAGGCCTCCTCCATGTCCTTCCATTTTTCCCTATTTTGGGCTGTTCTCGACCACGTTACTCCGGCTATGTTTATTATGTCGTCATCCCAACGTGTTGTTGGTCGTCCTCGTGATCTTTTCCCGTCTCTTGGGTACCAATTTACAATCTTCTCTGTCCAACGTCCGTCCGTGGTTATTGCGATATGGCCTGCCCACTTCCATTTTAGTCGACATACAGTTGCTAAAATATCGATAACTTTCGTTTCTTTCCTTATGTCGTCGGCTCTTATTCTGTCTTTAAGTTTAAGGCCAAGCATAGATCTTTCTGTAGCTCTTTGGAACGCTCTTAATTTTAGCACTGCCGTTTTTGTTAATGGCCAAGTCTGGCAGCCATATGTTACTGCGGGCAAAATTGTACTGTCCATGAGTTTTTTCTTAAATTTTAATGGCATATTACTTTTAAAAATCTCTTTGCAAGACCAATTCGAATTTACAAATCGGCTATACTCACGTCTTATTCTATCGGGTTAGCGTGACTAGTTTCCAGCCTATTAGTGACCCCACTAACTAAAACCTATTTTTCATTTAATGTAAGTTCGAGTGGTAGCTCATTAGGATGACTTCTCCATATTTTTATTTTAATACAGTAGTACGGCGAAAGTATACATCTCTCATCGAGAGTTGTATATTTGTGCCGTTTGGAGTTGAGACCCTAGGGCCAAGGAGTCAAAGTGCAAATTTTTTTTAATCCGTTTTAACACCTCGGTTAATTGCCTCTTCAGGTGGCAAGAGGGCTGGCTCCTTTTTCGCACAAAGAATCACCTTAGCGATTCAGCGCGGTAACGTTACCAGCATTCTTGGTAACATTCCACGTGGGCATGATTTGTATAGACCTAGCGTATAAGTAATTTAAGATAAATATAACTTGTACATTTTTGCTGTAAATAAAAAAAATACAGAAGCCATTTGTAATATATTTTTTCAATTTTATTTGTAATATGTTTTTCAATTCTAAGTTCTTCTAGAACCTTTAAACTCGAGTTACAACAACGAATATATTATTGAAAGTCATTCTTTTAATCCTTTCGTTAACTCAACTTATAATTAGAGTTTTGAATTATTTAATCAAACTTCCGAACTAGAATCGGATCCGAATACAAAATGCAAATCAGCTGATGTGTACGCAACTGCCGGGTAGGGTTTAATAAATATTAATCATTCAAATTACCCTTTGATAGCAGGTATCTCGCGAATAAATTACCATTTGAGTGCGGAGTCGCGAATTTGTTGATCAAATTCTTGGGTTCACTGCGTGCTTCATAACTTCGAAAATTACGAACTCGGTCCAGTTGTTTTTATGTGAAAACATTACAAACATACATACAATTTTCCTCTATAATATTAGTATAGATAGATAATACGTATTCAAATTCAAAATATTCTTTATTCAAATAAACTTGTAAACAAGTGCTTTTGATTCGTCAACTCTACTGCTGGTTCGGAAAGTTGTTCCTGCCGAGAAGAGCAATATTGGATTTTTCCTGTTCAAATATGGCCATAAAGCACACTACTGTAAAAGGAATAGGTGGTATTAAATTCCGCGTGTCGCTATATACTAAGTTCCAGTAAAAACTCTCCGAGTTTAAAAACAACAACGGCCGCAAACTGAAAAAATAAGGCATGAACAAACCCCGATAAAACGCCGCAAGTATAAACAGAGTTTCGAGGACATTGATATAGTATTACTGGATATGGCATTGAGCATTTCAAGTTACTAAGTTTTTTTCAGTTATTATTCTTCTATATTCAAATTCAAATTCAAATTCAAAAATATTCTTTATTCAAATAAACTTGTAAACAAGTGCTTTTGAATCGTCAACTCTACTGCTGGTTCGGAAAGCTGTTCCTACCGAGAAGAGCCAGCAAGAAACTCGGCGGTTGCTCTTTTTAAAAATATAATTCTTAGTACTATTTACATTAGGTCATTACTGTCTTGTACAGGTTCAAAGAGAGCTATATCCACACATTCTTATCTTCTAAATAATCTTCAAGAGTGTAGTAGGCTTTCTGTATCAGCCTCTTTTTAACAGTGTTTTTAAACTGCCGTAATGGCAAAGCTGAAATTGATTGCGGAATTTTATTATACATACATATACATGTGGGATTGTTAAAATTCTTCTTTAATAGTATTATTCCTTTATCCAAAGATTTTTGACAAACACTTAGACTAGAGGTTAAAACTTTTACAGAGCACTGAAAACACGCTAGCGTCGTTACGTCGTTCGGCTTATGACTATAGCCTACAGAGTACTGACTAGTAAGTACAAACTAAAACCATCCATACGTCACCTAATTCTTTCACTCTGTCATTCATACATCCTTCTCACTTGTTCTCCGCTGCGTTCAAACTTAAAATCCCACATACATACTACTACATATACAATTTACAGGTCTGTAACAAAACCATTGTAGAATGCATCCGAACTATCTGAATGCGCCTGAGATACATCTAGTTTATAGTTTCAATTAATTCCCATTGTTTGCGGTCCGGCGGTTCGGGCATCTAAATTTCATGTTTCTACTTAGTTGAGTGCATATTAAACTTAGTGTAAAGTTACTGTGATAAATTAAAGACTAGCTGTGCTGTGCTGGGCGGTTCTGCCCGCATTAACATCAGTGCCACAATTATTGTTCCGAAATCAAATTTTGAACGTAAAAGTAGTTATTGAGAGTTAGCCATAAAAAATAGAGACATGCTATCTCGGACTTTTTTTTGGTATGTTAGTAGATCTAGAGTTGTACCAGGCTCAGGTACGATCTTGCATGGAGTACTGCTGTCATTTGTGGGACGGAGCTGCCAAATATCAGTTGAATGCTTTGGACTCGGTGGATCGACGTGCCAGAAGAGTCATTGGCGACGAAAGCTTAACTAATCCGAAACTACATAGTTTGCAACATCGGCGCAAGGTAGCCTGTCTATCGGTTTTCTACAGAATATATTACGGAAAGTATACCCAGGTTCTTCATGACCTTGTTCCACCATCGCCTTTTTATCATATCATAAGTTGACGTCAAGCAGACCAAAAACGCAGCCAAATCATGTGACACCATATTTATAACATGTTATGCCGACCCCAATTAGAGTGGGATAAGGGCAGAATAATGATTCCCATATAAAAAGTTATAAGTTGTCACAATTGTGTCACAAAAGATGAACCTCGATAAGTTAAAATCCAAGGGAATCACAAAATATTTAAGTTATAGAGTTTTTGGGGTCCGAGGGGAAAGGGAGTAAATTATTTTTTGTAGTTACAGAGGCTATTAAATTGTCATGGACTAATTTATATAGGTTTTAAGGAAACAGTTATTCTTACATTTGCTTCACAGCATATTTTAAGCAATTTAATTGATATACATTAAACTATAAAGAATTATAAAACGATAGGTGATGTATACGATAGACAAAGCAGGAACCGACATAAGCTTGCGGCTCCTGCTTTGCGCCTTGCGAAAGTGCGTAAGTCGTTTGTGGGTTTTAGTATAAGATTCTATAATAAAATTCCGCAATCAATTTCAGCTTTGCCATTACAGCAGTTTAAAAACACTTTTAAAAAGAGGCTGATACAGAAAGCCTACTATACTCTTGAAGATTATTTAGAAGATAAGAATGTGTGGATATAGCTCTCTTTAAACCTGTACAAGACAGTAACGTCTTAATGTAAATAGTATTTAGAGTTATATTTTTAAAAGAGCAACCGCCGAGTTTCTTGCTGGCTCTTCTTGGTAGGAACAGCTTTCCGAACCAGCAGTAGAGTTAACGATTCAAAAGCACTTGATTACAAGTTTATTTGAATAAAGATTATTTTGAATTTGTATTTGGACTGTAGTAGAAAATTGGTAAGGATTTGTTTGCATGTTACTGTAATACAGAATACCAGAATTTCTGAATTCTGTCGAACGCACTACTAGCTTTCTATAGAACAGGCTCTTTTGTGTTTGTGCGATGTATGGGAATAAAGGATTGTATCCGAAATACATCAGAACATCTCCTGAATCACTCATGTGGTGTTTTTTTCATTTAAACCAATTGTTATCAACTATTCGAAATGAAAATTCTACAAGCTTATTGTATTATGCTATTATTTAATTAAAAATTAATTATCGTGTTATTATCCTTGTCCTATTTTTTTATTATTTACAGCAAAAATGTACTAGTTACCTATCTTAACTTACTTACACGCTAGGACTATACAAATCATGCCCACGTGGAATGGTCCCAAGAATACTGGCAGCGTTTCCGCGCTGAATCGCTAAGCTGATTCTTTATGCGAAAAAGGAGCCAGCTCTCTTGTCACCTGAAGAGGCAATTAACTGAGGTGCTAAAACGGTTAATTATTATTCGGTAGAATATAAATAAAAACAAAAATAATAATATTAAAAAAAATTACACCAAGGCACAAAATTACAAAAATTACTTTGATGGAATCGTCATTCTCCTAGCCTTATGCTACTCTAAGTGGTGTCGGCACAACATGTTATAAACATGTTTTTACATGATTTGGATAGTTATTTTAAAATTGGCCGCCAGCCTAATAAACTTACCTATTCGCCTTTTGCGATACCTCTGTAAGAAATGAGGGTGGTCTATTCTACTCAGCCCTTCACACCACACGGCCTTTATTGATGGAAATAGCTAGAATAAGATTTGAGATAAAAAATGTTTAGATTTCATATAAATTAATATGATTTCTAAAATTTTTTTGTTCCAAATCAGCAATGAAGTTTTTAAATAAACCTATGATACTTCATCATGACAAAAAAAAAATTAGGCCATTAAAATTAATTTTTTTTTAGTCGTCACTTTTGACTCTTTAGTCTTAGAAGGTTACCGACTCTTGTCATATATGTATATAGCACCGAAGCATAAGCTTTAATTATGTCAAATTTAATTAATATTGGTCCAGCCAATATTAATTAAATTTAAATTATAATATTATAAATATAACATACTATTTTATTTATAATATCAGAATGGATGTAATTTTTATTAAACTAGAATAAATAGATTAACTTGTAAATTTTTGCTGTAAGTAAAAAATCCTTACCTAAAAAAAAATAGAATAATATATAGTAAATAATTAATGTATAGAAACCGGCTATACTCACGTGTTATTTTATCGGATGAGCGCGACTAGTTTCAAGCCCATACGGGGCTCCTATTCATGAGCTTTTTACGCGGCGTTATCGCGGCGGGAACTGATATAGTACCGGCTATACAGAGTATAGCCGGTTTCTATACATTAATTATGCATACCACGCACGATAGTTTAAATTCAAAAACATAGTAAATAAACAATAGTGGGCTCACCTTTCTATCTTTCATTGGAGTATAAGAAACTCATTGTTCCTGGAACAAAAAAATCGGTTGATATTAATCAGGTAGAATATACCATAAATATAGACCGATAGATTTTACCATTCATTATACATTGTGTGTTGATTGTTTTGTTGTTGTCTTTATAAAAAAACAAGTCATTTTTCATAAGTTAAACAAGTCACAAGTTAAGGTTTATGGTTAAAGTACTCTCAAAAGTAAATTTCATATCTGACGAGTAGTCTTTATTGAGTATTAAATTGATTCATTCATTATTTAGCAATGACCTAATATAACTAGTTTTGTCGCCACTGACTTCCGCTTTGTATTTTATAGCAACAAAGTTATGAAACAAGAGTATCGCCCTTTTTGATTAAAACAGTGGCAGGCAGCACTGTTCCGTTGTTGTTTCCGGTGGAGTCTCCTTATTGATAAAACGTTTCAGTGGAAGTCAGTCTTTGTTCGTCATTCAGCAGAAGTGCATCTCGTGGAATTGAATGTGGAATTATGGTATTCCTATTATATCGTGTTATTGTATATAGTGTGCGTTAACACTAGTTTAGCCGTGTATTATCCGGCTAAGTATAATAGTACCACCCTCATTTCTTACCGAGGTGTCGTAAAAGGCGACTAAGGTCAGTTGACCCACCGTGTGGTATCCGGTAGTAGAAGAGACCACCCTCTTTCTTACCGAGGTATCGTAAAATACGACAAAGGTAAGTTGACGTCAGGCCGGCGGCCGGTCGTAAAAACGCAGCCAAATCATGTGACAGCATGTTTATAACATGTTGTGCTGACGCCACTTAGAGTGGGATAAGGGCAGGAAGATGATGATTATTTAGCAATGACATAATGTAACTTGTTATAAGCATATTTTTTATAGGAGTTTCACCGAGTTTCTTGCTGGTTCTTCGCGGTAGGAACAACTTTCCGCACCAGCAGTAGAGTTAACGATTCAAAAGTACTTATTTACAAGTTTACTTGAATAAAGAATGTTTTGAATTCGAATTACTAATGTCTTACGGACCTTTCAGTTCAGCTCAGGTATATTTTCTTCACCACTGGAAAAAGCATGTAAGTAAGTAAATAGCGGCCTGTTACTATCGCACTACTGAGAAAAGGCCTCTTCTCTCCGTTTTTGAGAGAAGGTTTGGAGCTAAGACCTACCACGCTGCTCCAATGCGGATTGGTAGATTACACATATCTCCAGAATTCTCTAGAGATATGCAGGTTTCCTTACGATGTTTTCCTTCAGCGAAAAGCGTGTAATAAATTGCAATTATCAATTAGACACATGAGTTTTAACAGAAAAACTCATTGGTGTCTGACCGGGTTTGAACCCGTGACCTCCTCGAAAGAATCGCACGCTGTTACCGCTGGGCTACCACAGCTTATTGTAAGTAAATGCTTGACAAATATTTTCTTACTAGTGGTACCTGCAACTTTATTCGCGCCAATTTAAGTTTTTACATAATTTATAGAATTAGGCGTTACTTTGCCGCCATCCATAATTATTATTTACGGGGTCTATGCCCAACAGTGAGATAGTAACAGGCCCCTTACTTTATGAACGATTTTTTTACTTGCTTAGACGAAATCCTCTAATAGGAATGGCGAATAACAAAATATGAAAGTACCAGTATCATACGTTCTTTCAACTTAAAATTGATAAAAGGATAAAAGTATTTTTTTTATATGCTGACCAATTGAAATAAAATATACCCTTTGTGTTAATTGAGGCTTTTTACTGCATATTAGTGAAAACAGCGTCCAAATCGGATCAGTGATTTCTAAGATTAGTGGGAACAAACGCACAGAGATTTGACATTTCAACGATTTTATTATATGTATAGAATAGAAGAAGATAGAAGATTTATTATATCAAACCTTACACTCTACAAACCTTACTAGACTCAAGCTTATTTGGTTATCATCCAATGCTCTTACAAAAGAAATAACGATTCTGCAATAATTATTTGCAAGTTATAGTCGTAACGAGCCGTTACTTCGGTCGATTTATTCAAAAGGTAAATTGCAATTCCCTCGTTTCATTAACGGTTGTATCTACCGTTTACAGACGCGGATACAAAGTAATCAATAAACAAGTATCCCAGTTTCTAATTATCAGGCAAAGGGAAACAATTTAATGATAACAACCATCAGTTTCCAATTACCTTACCATCTACATTATCATCCTCCTTTTTTTATGTCAGGAAAACCCATTATGGGTCATCACCGACCGACGGGGATAACCGGCGGGTACGTCGATCTCGCACCGTCTAAAAACCTGACAGTGCTCCACCACGCTGCTGGTGGCGGGGACAGGGTACCGTTAGACACATTGCCCCCATTCCCACCAGCAGCGGCTCTTTATCCCTGAGAGCACCACCTCTGGGTCGGGGCCTCTCTAACAGTGGCCCCTCCCTCCGCTAATCGATGCATCGGGAGCACCAGATGCATCGACCGCCTCGGGGATCGAACTCCAGCGAGCGTCAGCACAACATTTAAACATCTTGTTAGATTTGGCTACGTATTTTACGACCAGACTGCCTGACGTCAACTTACCTTAGTCCTATTTTCATACTTCGATAAGAAAGGGGATGCTCTATTATACTCAGTCGTATACCACACGGCGGGTTGACTTAACTTAGTAGCCTTTTACGACGCTTCTTTAAGAAATGTGATTGGTCTACTCAGCCGGATACCACACGGTTTAAAAAAAACCATAAACAATCATATAGAATTACTGATTATAGACCATTGTTTTCTATAATTAACCTATTACTACATATAGGACTGCCAAAACAAACACACCAGTATTTATAAAGCGGAAACGGAAATTGGGTAACTTTCGGGGGAAATTGGTTGTACATTTTTGGTACTGTAACAAACCTAATTCGGAGTGAGCTATTAACCCCGATGACGGGACGCTTTCTCACAAAACAAACTAACACTGGCCCTCAACTTTGTCAGTCTGAATAGGTAAAAGTTTCCAAAACCTACACATCGATGAAAAATAAAGAAAAAATAACTTATACAATTAGGCGTTACTTTGCGGAGATCCATAATACAAAAGTAATAATAAATTTTTTTAGTAAGTTAGTTTTCCTATCCGGGAAAAACGGGAATAGGATTGGCAAATTCTGTAATTAGAGATAAGAGAATTAAAAAGTTATATAAACGTTTACATCACTTTTTTATAATATTATTAAGGCATTTAGTTTATTAAAATATAATCACAAGGTATGATGTTTTCACCCAGTAATAAGAGCTTTTTTAATTAAAATAAAACTACCCCCATTCCTTTAGTACCAACGGTTCAGTTAACGCTCGAATCCTGCGAGCCGTACGCATTTTAATTAAAGCTACCAAGTTTTCTCATAATCTAAACAATTTTGTAGAATAAGGATTGCGTAATGATTCAGTTTAAACGGGAATGGCAAAATGACTATTTGGACAAGAAACTAAGAAATTGTAGTGGTATGTTACTATAATACAATCTACCACGCTCCAATCGGGATTGGTAGGTCACACATATCTCTAGAATTTTCTACAGATATGCAGGTTGAAGCTCTGATAGCCCAGCGGTGAGAGGTTTTTGGTGAAGGAAAACATCGTTAAGAATGGCCGAGAGTGCGATGTATTCTTTCTGCTCTGCGGTGCGAAGCGGCGTAGCGGTTCCGGGAACTCTTGTTCTGGATCCAATCTGCTGCTGGTGAGTCCAGGTGTTAGCGACTTGCCCAAGGCCTGATATGCCACCCTCACTGGGAACCTTTGGGCATTCCGAACGGGGTATATCGGACGCCTGACTTACAGGTCTCCAAGGCGGTCGGTGTATCTGGTGCTCCCGATGCATCGGGTAGTGGAGGGAGACTCCTCTTTAGAGAGGATGGAAGATGTGTTTGTACTCTTTACACGGAAGATGTGTTTCTGGGATCAGAGCGTCTGTCGGCAGGGATAGGGGCAATGTGTACAACGATACCCTGTCCTTGCCACCAGCAGCGTGGTGGAGCACATAGGTCGTTTTAGTCAGTGCGAGTCCGACATAACCGCCGCCTGTCCCCGTCGGGCGGCGCTAACCATAAGGGGTTTTGGAGTAAACTACATAGAAAGATGGTTATTTTATTGCGGTATCACGGTGTTTTTTGAGGGGAACTAACTGCTAAGTCAAACAAGCGACAATAAAAGAAGAGGCGACTACAAAAGTAGCGATAGCGGAATAGTTAGAGCAAAGGACTTGTGATCGAGAGATCGTGGGTTCGAATGCCAGTCATTATACCACTAACGTGATACCACTCCTAGCACAAGCATTCAGCATAGCTGGAGGGGTTAACAAGTTTACTAGTAATATGTAACCCAAATTGCCAGTAACCTTTTTATAAAATAACAAAATTCTAACATGAAAATTCAATGTAATCTAAACTATTACTTAAACCAATCTACCTAAAAGACCAATGGTTCGCACACTCGAACGGGCCTGAGCGAAAATCCGAGAAAGCATAAAAAGGTTAACCACGATATTGTGGAGGACCAATCCACTCCACGGACCCTTGTTTATAACACATGACTGACCTTAATTGAAACACAAGTGAAATGTAAGGAAATAAAAGGTCCGTCTTAATATGGTAACATATTCTGTTTTTAACATCACACTGTGGGTCAACTTACCTTCGCCTTTTATGACATCTCGATAAGAAATGAGGTAGTTCATTCTACTCAAGCGGGTACTAGGACTAAGGTAAGAAGGCAGGTCAAGCAGGCAGCTCGTCGTAAAACAACTTGCCAAATGTTTAAAGCATGTTGTGCTGACCTTATTTAGAGTGAGATAAGGGCAGGAGAATGTTGAGTTAGTTCTTAGTCACCTTTTCTACACCTATGTAAGAAATGACATTTCTTCTACTCTACTCAGCCGGATATCACACGACGGATCAACTTCCGTCTTAATATGGTAACACATTCTGTTTTTAACATCACACGGTGGGTCAACTTACCTTAGTCGCCTTTTACGACACCTGAGTAAGAAATGAGGTGTAGTAAAAGGTCACTAAGGTAAGTTGACTCACCCTGTGGTATGCGGTTGAGTAGAATAGACCACCCGCTTTCTTGCTGAGGTGTCGTAAAATACGATTATGGTAAGTTGACATGAGGTGGGCGGCCGGTCGTAATACACATATCCAAAACATGTGACAACATGTTTGTAACATGTTGAGCCAACTCCACTTAAAGTGAGATATTTAACACATTTATTTATTGATTATTGAACATGCTTTAAACATGTTACAAGATTTGGCTAGTTGTTTTACGACGAGCCGCCTGCTTGACCTGCCTTACCTTAGCCCTAGTATCCGCTTTAGAAGACCACCCCCATTTCTAACCGAGGTGTCGTAACTCGCGACTAAGGTAAGTTGACCCGCCGTGTGATATCCGGCTGAGTAGAATAGACCTCCTTCATTTCTTACCTAGGTGTAGTAAAAGGTGACTAAGGTAAGTTGACCCGCCGTGTGGTATCCAGTTAAGTAGAATAGACCACTCTCTTTCTTATTGAGGTGTCGTAAAATACGATTATGTTATTTTGACGTCAGGCAGATGGCCGGTCATATTATACTTAGCTAAATCATGTGACAACATGTTTATAACATGTTGTGCCGACCTCACTTAGAGTGGGATAAGGGCAGGAGGATGATGTTTTTGGCAGAAAAGTTAAACAGAGGCAGGTCGTAAAACAACTAGCCTAGCATGTTTAAAACATGTTATGCCGACCTCATTTAGTTGGGATAAACGCAGGAGAATGATGTAATTATTTCATTCAAAAATCATATACGTTCGAATAGGTTCGAGTAAAATTCTAAAGGCACATTAAAAAAGACACCATAACGAAATGCTTTTAGTAATATTTTGGGACGTGTCCAAACGCGTCTGAACTGACAATGGCTGTGGCGAAACACAATGAGGCAAGCGAAATACGAGCATGAAAAATGTGAATATCTCTGTGGGATGTAATCTCTACATATTGAAATTTTAAATGCAGTATATGGGCCTACGTTGAAAGTACTCTACAGAGAATGGTAGAGGCGTGTTTCATTATAAACCGCATCAATAATTAAAACCATTTTATGTTAACAAATCTATACTAATATATAAAGCTGTAGAGTTTGTTTGTTTTAGTTGTTAACCTTAATCTAAAGAACTACTAAACCGATTTTTTTTTAAATTCTTTCAGTGTAAGATAGTCCATTTATCAAGGAACGCTATAGGCTATATAACATCACGCTAAGATGAATAGGAGAGGAGCAGCAATAAAAAATAGTACGAAAACGGCAAAATTTAAAACTTGCGAGCGCTAAGTAAACGGTGTTTGTTAGCGCTAAGTAAACGGTGTTCATCATGTATTACAAAACTGTTCGCCTCTAAAAGTAAACAAGTAACTAAATAAAAGTCCGCGACAGCATAGTCTAGTTTTTAAGGTTAACCACTTTAACCATCTTTATAAAAGTATATAAAAGTAGATTATAAAAGTACTATATTACGGTTTTAATTTTTCCACGCAGGCGTAGCCGCTGATAGTTAACATAGAGTTAGCTGTACCATATTCCAGGTTTAGGTACTTAACTAAATGTTATAAACATAACTATTGGATTTAGGAGTAGCAAAAATTTAATTACCATAATATATCAGCAAAGACACACTAAAGTAATGTACTAAAGAATTACAGATCTATCAAAATAATACAAAATAAGTCTACGGCAGCATGTTTCTATATCTTATAGTTAACCCACAATAACTACTGTTATGTTCCAAATATCGATTAAAAAAAAAATTGATTCGCCCTGATTCCCACGCGGTCGAAGCCGCCAGCACAGATAGTGTAACAATATGTATAAAACATGTTGTGCTGATCCTGCTTAGAGTAAGGATAAGGGCAGGAGAATGAAAATAATATTAATCCTAAAACCTCCTGCCCGTATCCCACTCTAAGTGGGGTCGGCACAAGATGTTAAAAGCATGCTGTCACGAGATTTGGCTGCGTTGTTACGACCGGCCGTCTGCCTGATGTCAACTAACCTCTGTCGTATTTTACGACACCTCGGTAAGAAAGAGGGTGGTATATACTACTAAACCGGATACCACACGGTGGGTCAACTTACCTTAGTCGCCTTTTACGACACCTCGGTAAGAAATGAGGTTGGTCAATTCTACTCAGCCGGATATCACACGGCGGGTCGACTTACCTTAGTCGCCTTTTACGACACCTCGATAAGAAATGAGGGTGGCACTATTCTATTCAGCCGGATACCACACGGCGTAATGAAAACAATATTCATCATGATGAATATTAAGTTAACGCGAATGAAGTCCTGGTACAACCAGTTTGGTTATAATAAAAAAAATACAAACTCATTAGATTAACCGGTTCCCACTTAACACAAAACAGTTGACGGCCTTTTCAATCTTAGGTGGCTTTGTTTGGAATAATTTAGCAATTTAGGCATAAATTCCAGAGCGCCAACAAAACCGAGGGGAACAATGGGCTGCCCATTAAATTGCAACAATGAATCTCATATCAGTCATCTTATCAAGTCGACACCGCAATTTATCTTCAGTCGAGTGGCGCACAAATTAATCCGAAACAATCCGGCTTGTAAATTCCCCATAGTGCACTTTTGGGTAAACCTCAATGGTTGAACCTCTGCTTATATATCAAAGCGAAAGCCTTTCTTGTTACACGTGTTTTACGTTTAAACAAACTAAAAATCTTTAATATTATAGTTAAATGAGTTAATCTTGTATGTATATATTTTCGAAATCTCAGAAACGGCTCCAACGATTTTCCTGAAATTCAGCATATACGGGGAGGAAGGGGTGGGGACGGGGAGGGGAGGAAGGAGGAGGAGGGGAGGGGGAAATCTATCTAGTTAGGTTAAATTTTTAAAAAAATCTTGTTATCCCTGTTTTCGGGAAAATGATAAAATTGACGAGGAATTCAAAAGACTATTTTCGCTATCAAATGTAAAGTCATGGTAGGTCATTTAGTCAGCGGTCTGGTGAACATACCTAGGTTCGAACCCCACCTGCCAGCAATTTTTCAATTTTTTTTAATTTTTCTTTATATCTTTAAAAAAAATTACCGAGCAAAGTCTTCAAGTTACCTCAGTCAGCATTAGCGATACCTCGGTAAAAGAGGGTGGTCTATTTTGCTCAGCCGGATACCACACGGAAGTTCAGCTTACCTTAGTCGCCTTATACGACACTTAGGTAAGAAATGAGGGTGGTTATTCTACTCAGCCGGACTACTACTCAATAATAGTATAGTTTATACTCCTAAATGCTAAGCTATTAATTGGACTGGAACAATTTTTAGCATTAACAAATCTCGTTTCTCTCAAAGGACTCAGAAAAAGCGTTTTATCCAATTTCAAGTTAACACCAACAGAGATTATAAATAAAAAGAACTTCAATAGGAATTTGTAGAACAAAAACCTTGCAGATTATCGCGGATTAATAAAATCTTTTCTTTTATTTCAGCCTTCTAAAAGCATTATTGAGAAGAAATATCTACACAATTTTTTACGGATATTTCTAAAAGATTTCTCTTGGAATTATTCTATCTATTTACTTCGCTGTTATGATTACACTTGGGAAATAACGTGATAGGGGTTTATATATTGGCATCTGACATCCTAAAAGGTATACGAGTGAATATATACATTACTGAGAGCTTTGGTTTTGTTACCTATAATCATTTGATAAATCAGATTACGTTTTGCAAGGTCTTATCTTTGGGTTTATCTTTAATATTAATTTTTTTCAGAATCTCGGAAACGGCTTCAGCGATTTTCCTGAAATTCAGCATGTAGGGGGTTTTGGGGTAGAAAAATCGATATAGATAAGTTTTATTTTAAAAAATATCGTTTTATCCCTGTTTTCGAGCTCTGAAATTTTTTTTAAATTTACGATGAATACATTCACAATTTTTCGCTGTCAAACGTAAAGTCATGTTGGTTCATTTGGGAAACGGGCGGTCTAGAGAGGTGAAAATACCTAGGATCGAGCCACACCTGCCCTATTATTATTTTTTATTTTTTTTACATCATTTTAAAAATTACCGGGCAAGGCCCGGTCAACCTGGAACCTGGTAACCTGGAACCTGGTATCTATATAACATAAAAGATTAACTCATTTAAATATTAAAGATTTTTGGTTTGTTGAAACGTAAAACACGTGTAACTAGAAAGGCTTTCGCTTTGATATATAAGCAGAGGTTCAACCATTGAGGTCTACCCAAAAGTGCACTATGGGGAATTTACAACCCTACCTGGATATAAATTGCTTAAATTCCCTCTATTATGTTTTATGTTCTTCGGCCGGCTGAGTAGAATAGACCAACCTCATTTCTTACTGAGGTGTGGTAAAAGGCGACTAAGGTAAGGTAAGATACCTAGAGGTATCCGGTTGAGTAGTAGTAGACCAAGAAATGAGCTAGGTCTATTCTACTCAGCCGGATACCACAGGGCATGATTGTCATTGCTATTTACATTAATTTTAACTAAGTCGAATCTTGCAAGTAATACTCAGCATTACATAGTACTTATTAATTTATAGAATTAGGCGTTACTTTGCGGAGGTCCATAATACAAAACTAATGAGAATATTAATGCTATAATCCGCGACAAAAGAAAATATATGTAATGCTAAATGTAGAGTGTATTATTCGTTCTCATACCTGATACATGCAGAATTTGTAAAAACTCATGCACTACCCGCTACTAAACTATTTTATCTTGTAGGATTGCGATTTTGTCGTGGAGTCTATATCTCTATATCTCCTGACGATGCTTCGGTTATGGGGCGAAACAATTGTTGAGATTGTGGTGGTGAATGTGTGCAGTGCTTGTGTATTGTTGTGTAATCGGTGTCAGTTAGTGCATGAGTTTTTTTATTAAACAGACCTATTAGACTCAAGAACTTAGTAAAATAATATTCGGTTGCTGCATTTCTACCTACTATTACCGAGCTCCGTTTAATATTCCCTGAACTTTCATTCCTCAAACAGTATCTTCCTGCAATAGAATCGAGGAATTAACAATAGCTAAAGTAAGCAGAGCTGGGGAACTATGACCGCAAGTAAGTATGGATAGAAGAAAAAGCGTGCAAACATATTTTTGTCTCTATAATTAAATTGCTTATATTTATTTACAAAATTATATTTAGTCACTACTACTACTACTGTAAACGGATATTACAAGAGGTCGCTGCTATCGTGCGTGTTACCAGTGTAGCTGAAAGATAGCGAGCTCGCCCCGGCTCCCTGTCACCGAGCGTCCTACAAAAACAACCGAGTGCCCGGCGTGGTTGGCAATAACAAATGGAGGTTGCAATGGCAACGGAATAACAAGCCATCTTGTGAGATGTGACGTTTGCTTTGGGATATGGTATTAATTATGATTGCGATGATACAAATTGAATTATAGTTCAGGGTTTAATTAATACGCACTTCTGAAACTTCTTTAACATTACTTATATTAAGATTTCAATAATTTTTTTATTTGAAATAATTAAAGTCTTAGTATCGAAATCTGAAATTTTAACAACGGAGTCCAAACCCCCTCCAAGTAAACACAATAATTTAGATTGAAGTGACATAAAAAATGAAAAACCAATAACTATAATAATATTTATTAAAACAAATAACTTCAAAAAATAAGAGAAAAGTAAGTCAAATTTACAATTCGTGTATGTGTGATTAGTGTCAGCACACGTGAATGTAATAAATAATTTATTTTGCTATAATCCACAATTCAGTAAATAGAAAATATATATAATGCTAAAATTCAGAGAGGACTATCCATTTTCATAACTGATATATACAAGATTCGTAAAACACATGCACAAACCTCCACCACCGCCACCACAATACATGGCACTACACACGTTCACAATAACAAAGTTAAGAATAGTTTTGTACCGCAACCAAAGCATCATCAGGAAATAGACTCCACAACAAAATCGCAAAGCAAAGCAACAGTATATTTTAGTACACATAATTTGAGTCTGTGTGTGTGTGAGTTTGAGATGTTAATTTAAATCTGATTTCATTTCTTGAAAATTATATTCTAAGACCCTTGTATCACTAGGTTTATTTCTATCTTATATTCTCTATTCTTCTTAGACATATATGATTAAAAATATTTAAAGAAATTGAATAATTGATACTAACACATTTTTATTTCAATAAACCATTTACCTGTTTTTTTGCGCACGCTACTTCGTACTAATAGGCGTGCCGTAGTCGCGTGTAAAAGCGAAATAGGTATTTTTACCTCGCAGCGAACGATTGCA
This sequence comes from Morpho helenor, assembly GCA_029227775.1. Classification (NCBI taxonomy): domain Eukaryota; kingdom Metazoa; phylum Arthropoda; class Insecta; order Lepidoptera; family Nymphalidae; genus Morpho; species Morpho helenor. The sequence continues at coordinate 11,777,699 of JARGCU010000005.1, read as the reverse complement.
CGTAATTGACTCCGAACAATGTGTGGATACGATAAAAGACCATAATTGTACATTTCATTGTATTAGTTTTGCGGCAGTTTGAATTTTTGCTGCCAGCACAGCACGCGATGCTGAATGTAAAGTTTTATTTAGAAGACTAGCAAGATCTAAATCTAGCTAGCTAGCTAGATTTGATTTAGATTTCCATGTGCGGGGAGGTGCTGGCATGCAGCTTCCCTCACATGGAAATCAGTGTCACAATTTTATTTCCGAAATTTTATAAAAGTATTTTTTTTATAAAAATTTTAAATTTTATAAAAGTAGTTATCGTAAGTTAATTATAAGAGATATATGAACCACTTTCACCGTTTATTTAGTGCTCGCAAGGAAATCTTTAAAATTTTCCGTTTTCTTAATAAATTTTTATTGCTGCTCCTCTCCTATTTATCTTAGCGTGATGTTATACAGTCTAGCCTTTTTAGATAAATGGACTATCTTATATAATTTATAAAATTAGGCATTACTTTGCGGAGGTTCATAATACAAAACTAAAGAAAATATTATTTTGGTATAATCCGCGAAATTGTTATATAGCAAAATAATATTTTCATTAGTTTTAGACTATCTTATACTCAAAGTATCTTTCTAATCGGTCCAGTAGTTCCTGAGATTAGCGCATTCAAACAAACAAATAAAATGCGAAAGTTTGTGACTATGGATGTATGTTTGTTGCTGTTTTGCGGCGAATCCACTGAACCATAATCGATGAAATTTGGCATATAGACTATAAAAATCCTGTTAATTCTACAGGAATAGAATAACATATAATCAACATATATCAATATATCAACTTATCACACGACAACAATCCACGCGAACGAAGTTACGGGTATAAGCTAGTCATTCATAATGAAATGATACAAAAATTCTATATAAAATATGCCTATATTACTAAATTTAATTTCGATATTCGGAACAAAAACCAGATATGAATTTAATTAATGTGAATAATGCCGAAAATTCAATTTGCACGTTAACATTGTATATGAAATTGCAGAGTTAAACAAATTTTTCATCTATTAAAATATATCTATCGAGAACAAATTATTAATCTTTAAAAATAATTGTATTAAAACAAATTTATAGAATTATTCGTTACTTTGCAGAGATCCACAATACAAAAGTAAAAATAAAACTAATTTTTAACTATAAAAAACGAAAACAGGGATGAAAAGACATTTTTATAAAATAAAACTTATCTAGATCGATTTTTCTCCCCAAAACCCCCTACATGCTGAATTTCCGGAAAATCGTTGGAGCCGTTTCCGAGATTCCGAAAATGTATATATACATACAAGATTAACTCATTTTATTATTAAAGATAAATAAAAAGAAATAGAAAAAAGATGATTAATAATCGATTTTTTCGGTTTAAGTAAATCGATATCTTGCAAACCAATATATTTTGAAGCGAGAACAAGTTGTTTATTCATCGATTCCACTCCAAATCACATCTCTAATATCGATACGTATTCTGAGAAATATATAGTCACCTACACAGACCTTCAGAATACCGAGTATAATTCAATATTGGACCTTCCGAATTTCTTTCCGACCCATCGAATTAAGCTAATAATCCATCTCGACGCCCACAGAACATTACCATATATTTACTGAACCAGAAATGCATAATGTTGAATGTATTACGTAAAAGGGAAACCTTTATGTTTCGAAAACCTGTATATATTGACTACTAGCTATGCCGACATAGATTTCAAATTAAAAATTAAAAATATTTTTTATTCAAGTGGACTGTTTACAGTGCTTTTGAATCGTCAAATGTTTTAAAGAAGCTACCACTGATTCGGAAGTTTGCTCCTACCGAAGAACCAGCAAGAAACTAAGCAGCTAATCTTTTAAAAAATAATTATAATTTGTTGACGCTTACAAGATAATCGTTGCATCTGGATGCGTAGCTGACTGCAGTTAAGATATGCTATCACTCAAACAACCCTCAATAGTATAGTAAGCTTTATGTAGCAACGTCGTTTTAAGATAATTTCTAAATTGGTGTAAAGGCAAGTCTAGATGATGTTGAGGAATTTTCTTATAAAAACTTGTACCGAGACCGACAAATGATTTTTGGTCTCTTTAAAGGCGTAACCTAGGCGTCCTAACCGAGGTGGGATTATTAATAAAATGTTTTGTTATTTTAAACCTTCCTCAAAAAATGGACTATCTTTTAGTAAAAACTTTATAAAAATCCGTTCAGTAGACTTTGAGAAAATCGACCATATACATACACACAACTTTTGGGGACTTAGTTTTATAATATGTATAGAACATCATTCTCCTGCCGTTATCCCACTCTAAGTGGTGTCGGCCCAATATGTTTTAAAAATGTTGTCACATGTTTTGCCTATTTAACTCAGTTGGATACCACACGGAGGGTTAACTTACCTTAGTCGCCTTTTACGACACCTCGGTAAGAAATGAGGGTAGTCTATTCTACTCAGCCAAACACCACACGGCAGTTCAAGTTACCTTAGTCGCCTTTTACGACATCTCGCTAAGAACTGAGGGTGGTCTGTTCTACTCAGCCGAATAGCACAAGGGGGTCAACTTACCTTAGTTACCATTTACGACACCTCAGTAAGAAATGAGGGTGGTCTATTTTTCCCAATCGGATGCCACACGGCGGGACGTTACCTAAACCGCCTTTTAAGACACCTCGGTAAGAAATGAGGGTAGTCCATTATACTAAACCGGTTACCAAACAGCGAAAATAACCCTTTTATAAATAACGTTCAATAAAAAAAGTTAATTAAAAAATTTAACATGTGGTTTACATTAACAGTATTAAATACATAACACGTTGGCAAAATAATCGCAGCAAATGTGCGAATTGACTCAAATACAGGAAAATATATATTACAATTTACGTTGCAAATTACTTCCACTAACAGAATCAAGTTTACATAGCAAAATGAATATTAACATAGAACATGTGTGCGAAATTGTATAGGTTTGATATTGATGAAAATACATTTTGTTATAGTGTGTTGAATAATGTTTATTTTGTATACAATTAAGCCGAAATTGGAAACTATTATGTTTCTATATTGAGTTTAAAATAGCTGTATGTGGAGTGTAGTGTGTATAAAACTATGTATGAATATAGAACAGGCTCAAACACGCACTAACTAGTAACCACATGGCAATTCACGTCCACTCTCACCAAGGGCGCTCGTGTTACTAGCGTGGTGCATCATGAGACCGTGTATGTTACTTTGTACATCAGTATTAGTGTGAGTTAGTGTATGTTCATGCATGTATTACATATAATATGTGTCTTGTTCATAAATATCCAAGGTAAGTTACCTCTACGTTATCTCTACGATCAAATCAGGAATAAGGAGATTCGTATAAGAACTAAAGTCACTGGCATAGCTCAGCGTGTTGCGAAGCAGAAGTGACGATGGGCGGGGCACATAGTGCGGAGAACTAATGGGCGTTGGGGTCTTAAGGTGTTGGAAAGGCGACCTCGCACCGGAAAATACAGCATTGGTTATGTCGGACTCGCACCGACTAAAACGACCTGTGTACTCCACCACGCTGCCGATGGCAAGGACAGGGTATCGTTGTACACATTGCCCCCTTCCCCGCCAGCAGCAGCTGTGATCCCAAACATCTCCTCCGGGTAGTGACTTATCAAAAGAGAATTTCCCCACCGCTATACGGTGCATCGGGAACACCAGATGCACCGACCGCCTCAGGAACCTGTAAGCCAGGCGTCCGATATACCCCGTTCAGAACACCCAAAGGTCCCCAGTTAGGGTGGTAGACGATGGGCTTGGCAAGTCCAACAAGATGGCATATGGACCCCCTACGAGATGGACTGATGACCACAAAAAAGTCGCGAAGAGCCGTTGGATCCAAGCGGCACAAGATCGTGTGATGTGGAGATCTCATGAAGAGACCTATGTCCAGCAGTGGATGTCCATCGTTTGAAGATGATGATGAGGTATGCTTGCAGCTACATGTGATCGGAAATGAGTATGTCACAAAGTACTTCTGCTGCAAGGGAATGCTAGCATAAAAGCCTATGTTGCTGTATGACCAGCGAAACTTCCATCACAATCGGAGCCATTCCGGAGAATGTACAATTATTTTAAGCCTTTCTCAAGAAATATGATTAACTTTCATAAACCGTTATAATCTGCCTGACGCAGCTTCAGCTTCAGATACCTTTAGTTTTACCAGGATAGCATAGAAATATTACCAGGATTACCACATGGCTGGGATAAAGGTAAAGGTCAGGCAGCTACATTTATAAACCTTCCCCAAGAATTTCAATATCTTTAAGTAAAAACCGTACAAAAATCAGTTTATAGACAGCTTTCTTTGGCGTTCGTGGAGGTATAAGGCAGTTTTTACCGCGTGATCATCTGATGAAGTTCCAACCCTTCTATTCCAAACAAAAGTGAGAGGTATGCCCAACAATGGGATAAACTACCCATATTTTGCATAGTTAGCTGTGATTTTTATATTAGCAAGATATTTTTCTTCTTTATGTATTGCTAAATATCTTTCTCGCTTTATCTAAGCTTCCATTAAGTAAAATTAGCGTTTTGATAAAGTCACAGTAATTTGTTAAAAGCTTTACTCATCTCTAGATAATCTAGATTAAAATAAAAGCTAGTTGAGTTGTAAATTATGTCTTAGGCTTGTCGCGAATTACGTGCCTCGCAAACGTGAATATGACATACCGACAGAAAGAAATAAGAACTTAAAAATATATATTAATCTATTTCTTTATATGGTATAGTTGGTTTTATATATTTATTTATTTATTTATTTATTTATTTATTCTTCTTGCATATATTTTAACAAAAAAACAAATATGTATATGTAATAATTAACAAGAACTTGCAAGGGCGACCTTATCGCCTACAGCGATCTCTTACAGGCAACCCATAACTTACGGATCTTAGAACAAAAAAAAAAAAAATAGGTTGGTGCAACACAAATAATACTAGGAGTTATTTAATTCATATTTATACATAAAGTATAATAGATTACACAAATTTGAATACTAATACTACATATATATTATACAGTATACATACCTTAATACATATTCCTATAATATAATACATACAAATATTACCTATAATATATTACATACTAATATTAGCATATAGATAAATAATAGTTTTTCAAACGACTCTTAAAAACGTGAACCGACTTGGAATGACGGATCTCCGCAGGGACAGAGTTCCAAAGTATTACGCACTTTACTGTGTAAGAATTTCCATACCAATGGGTGCGACTGCGCGGTATTTTAAGCTTATTATCGCTACTGGATCGCAGATTGAAGTCACTATCAGAGCCAAGAAAATTAAAACGCTCCTTTAGGTACTTTGGGGCCTGGGGATTATAAAGAATACCATAAAGGAGTGATAAGGCGTGTAGGTTCCTTCGATAGCTGACTGGCAACCAATTCAGCTGAGCGCGGTACTGGGAGACATGATCATACTTTCTTAGGCCGAATATAAATCGTATGCATAAATTTTGCAACCGTTCCAGTTTGTTAAGGAGTTCTTGACTCAAATCTAGATAGCACGAATCTGCGTAGTCTAAAATAGGTAAGAGGAGCGAATTGGCTAGTAGGATTTTAGTTTTAATCGGTAGCAGATTTTTCCAGCGCCGCAGGTTACCCAAGGTAGCGAACATTCTACGCCTTATCTCCGACACTTGCGTTACCCAGGTGAACGTGTTATCTATGTGGAGCCCTAGATTCTTGACAAATTTACTGATTGGAAGTACAGTGCCATCCAAATAAATAACAGGGACACTTTCATCATTTAATTTTGACATGATTTTAGGACTGCATATAATAATTACTTGCGTTTTTTGCGCATTAATTCGAAGTCCGAACGATTCACACCATTCAGAAATTTTAGCAAGATCAGAATTTAATGCTTGAGTTGCAGTTTCGATATCCTCCACCGAGGCTGATACATATATTTGTAAATCATCCGCGTAGAAATGAAAGGAGGAAGAAATCACTGTAGACAAAGTGTTAATAAAAATTGAAAAAAGGAGTGGGGATAGAACACCACCTTGAGGGACTCCGACGGAAAGATCTGATTCAGTAGAATAAATATTGTCGACTCTGACGCACTGCCTTCTATCGTACAAGTAGGAGCGAAACCAGTTCACAGCATTTGAAGAGACATTTAAGGATCTTAAAGAGGCAAGAAGCAAATCAAAATCAACGGTATTGAACGCATTGCTGAAGTCAAGAAGAACCAATACGGTCGCTAGCTTATTGTCCAGGCCTTGGCGTATGTCGTCAGATACTTTTACAAGTGCTGAGACAGTGCTATGACCCGGTCGAAAGCCCGATTGAAAGGTTGATAGCAAGTTATTTTTAGAAAGGAAAAAAGATAATTGATTATTAACAATGCGTTCGAGTACCTTTGACAGGAAAGGGAGGATAGAAATAGGTCGGAAATGCGAAGGTAAAGAAGGATTTTGAGTTTTGGGAATAGGGATAATAAATGCTTTTCGCCATGCTGCTGGAAAGTTACACGAAGAGAGAGAGTAGTTAAATAGATGAGACAATAATGGCAAAATATTCTCAAGAACTAGTATAATCATTCGACGACTTATACCGTCACAACCAATGGCGTCAGATTTTATTGATAAAATATGTCTCTTTATTTCCGTATGTGTAATTTTAGAAAAATCAAATGGTGGAAAAATAGGGACTGGTTGTGAGCGTAACTGTAAGAGTGTGTTTTGCTTTCGTTGGCGATCTAGAATGGATGTAGAAGTGAAGAAACAGTTGAGTGTGTCAAGGTCAGGGATACTTTGGAATAAAGCACGTTGACGCCCCATGCCTAATGAACCCAGGAACGCCCAAACTTTTGAAGGATTTTTCTGTGATACAGATTGATAGATAAACTGACGTTGTGCATCCCTACATGTTACATTACAACGGTTGCGGAGTCGTTTATATTTTAGAAGATTTTCATCTGTAGGGCAAAATTTATATTTGGATTTTGCCGCATTACGCCTAGACATTAGCTTTTTAATATCCGCAGTTAGCCATGGCGCTGGTAGATGTTTTAGCTTAACGGGCCGTAATGGTGCATATTTATCAAAAAGATCAGTCAGTATGGAGTTAAAGATGCTGAGTTTATCATCTACTGTAATTGCAGAGTAAATAGGAGACCAGTCAATGGTATTTAAATCTTCCATGAATGAAGAGTTATTAAAATTGCTAAATTTACGGCGCATTACAATTGTAGGCTTAGGTTTCGAGGGGCGAATCTTATAGGAAGTATACACTAGGTCGTGGTAAGAGAAGGCTTCAGCGGGAAATTGACCATGCACCGCAACATGACTCAAGGAGGAGACAAGTATCAGATCCAGTAGAGAAGGTGTACAGTGGGGAAAGTAGTGTGTTGCAGCCGTAGTTAGCATGTTAAGGTTAGCACTAGTTATAATATTCTTAAGACGCTTTGCCCGCTGATCATCTTTAATAATGCAGGTATTAAAATCTCCCATTATGATAGTATGGTCCACTGATGAAGTATATTCTTCCAGTAAAGTTTCAAAAGTATCAAAATAATCAATGTGAAGCGATGGGCTATAGTAAACACCTAACAGTAGCTTTTGATGTCCGAATAGAACCTCAAGAAACAAATGTTCTGCAGATTCTGAATAAACTGAGGATGATTTATTTAATATAGTAAAAGGAATATGACTTCGAAGATAAATGGCCACTCCTCCACCCCCCTTTCCGACCCGGTCGTTGCGAATTAATTTGAAACCGGGTATATTTAGTTATTTATTTGTGACAAATACATTACTTAAATAGGGTACAATGTGTAAATGGTTTCGGGTTTGTCACTGTTTGAAGCAGATGTTTTAGATAGCGTAAAAGCGGGACAAGTGTTTTCGTTTTAAACATCGATTCAATTCAGCTATTAAATGGTGTATTATTTGATTATATTTAACTAGCTTTAACCCGCAACGTGATAGGTTTATAATAGATGGCGCTTTTTAATGTCATCCTATTCCTGTGGAATTAACAAGATTTCTATAGCCTATATGTTACCCCAGTGTATAAGGAATAATTGTGCCAAATTTCATGGATATTGGTTTAGCGGATTCGCCGTGAAAGAGTAACCAACATACATCCACACTCACAACCTTTCGCATTTATAATAGTAAGATATAGACACACCATAAATGTGTCACTTCTCGCTCGCCTGTTTTGTATGCTTTAACGCGGTGCTGTGTGGTTAAGAACGCTATATGTATTTCTATGTTGTCATCGGCGTAATAAGGATTTGACACTTATTTATAAAGTTATTTTGCCATATTCATTACTACTATATACCCCTTAAATATTATTCCTTAGCCTACCAATATAAACAAAATTATTTATTTATCCCTCTATCATATCTAAACGGCGTAACGGACCTACTTAACAAAAAATAAAAACAATGCTGAATATGCCTGTAAATGATAATTATAATGGAACTAGAAATAATAATTATAAATAAATAAGGATTTATTGTTAATCTATCTATAATATATAGTTGGTGTATCAAACAAATAAATAAATACTTGAAGGAATAAGACTAGATTGTGGTAGATAGGTTTGTGTGAAGCCAGTAGAATAATTTATCTTCATAATATTTGCTCTCATTTCTTCAACGCCGTGTGTATTACAATTTCACGGACTGGAATGTAAAACGTTCATCATCTCTGAATTCCGCCTCATTTTTCGCACCAATGGCTGTGTCCCTTTGATTCCCTTCATTTTCCTCGACTATGTACAGGGCATTACGTTAAAGCGATCAAAAAGGAAATGCTTAATGGAAAACGTCATCTTTAAATGATACCACTCGGAATATCTTAGAAATGCTCTTAGCCCATAAAGAATATTTATTATACTTCCTGTTTCAATTATTTATTTTGAGTTATTGTGTTGGTAAGAAATTTATTTATTGAATTTCAATATTCGCACGCAGAGCACGAAATATTAACCGTTTATAACTTTTCCGTTTCCCTTTCTTTCTCTCTTACTTTCTCTTTTATTTTCTTTTACAAATTGGAAGACATCAATCAGTCAAGGATTTGCATCTCCAATGCGGATTGGTAGATAACACATATCCCCAGAACTCTCTAGAGATATGCTGGTTTCTTCACGATGTTTTCCTTCACCGAAAAAAGGAACATAGGCCTCCTCTCTCCGTTTTTGGAAAGAAGGGTTGGAGCTAAGACCTACTATGCTGCTGTAATGCGGATTGGTAGGTTATTCACAGAACTCTCTAGAGATATGCTTGTTTCTTAGCGATGTTTTCCCTCGCAAAAATGAGTGTTATAGATTGTTTATATCAATTAGGCAGATAAGTTTTAACAAATCAAATCAAAACATCTTTATTTATATAAGCTCTTTCAAGCACTTTTGAATCGTCAAGGATCAATATAATGAATGAAGCTACGACTGGTTCAGAATGTTGCTCTTACCGAGAAATACCAGAAAGAAACTCGGCGATATATCTTTTAAACATTTTCAATCCACACATTTTTATCTTCTAAATAATCTTCAAGAGTATAGTAGGCTTTCTGTATCAGCCTCTTTTTAACAGTGTTTTTAAACTGCTGTAATGGCAAAGCTGAAATTGATTGCGGAATTTTATTATAGAATCTTATACCAAAACCCACAAACGAATTACGTACTTTTGCAAGGCGCAAAGCAGGAGCCGAAAGCTTATGTCGGTTCCTGCTTTGTCTTAAATATTACTATATATTGTGATGCTACAGTAAGTATGTCTATTTCTGTGAACTTTTCTCGAAGAGAACAGAGACTCTCATTGCTGACACGGTTTACCATAACCGTCTCATAAGAGTCTGGTCTATCACCGCTTACTTTATTATTCAACTTACTTAGATTTTCAAATAATTTTCAGTTTCGATTTCAGATAGCGATCGAGTGATTCTCTTATAGGCCATTATCAATATATCAGACCTTCGATATCCTCTTAAGGATGGCCATTTAACATTCTAAAAGGGTACAGCCATTCGTGGTTTGCAGGTTTATATCTGCCCATTGTAACATTTATTATGCTTTTAATTTTGTCTCTTTCGGATAAGGGTTTGACTTTTATTAAATTTTTTCTTATAATATCTATACTAAAATATAAAGCTGAGCTTGTTTGTTTAAACGCGCTTATCTCAGGAAGTACTGGACGGAATTGAAAAATTCTTTGAGTGAAAGATATAGTCCATTTGTCGAGGAAGGTTATAACATCATGCTTAGATGAATAGGAGAGGAGCAGCAACAATTAATATGGCAAAACGTTTGACGGTTCTGCTAGTGAATAATATATATACCGCCATGAGTATTCGGCTGAGTAGAATAGACCACACTTATTTCTTACCGAGGTGTCGTAAAAGGCGACTAAGGTAAGTTGATCTGCAATATGGTATCCGGCTGAATAAAATAAACCACCCTTATTTCTTACCGAGGTGTCATAAAAGGTGACTAAGGTAAGTTGATCCGCAATATGGTATTCGGCTGAGTAGAATAGACCACCCTTATTTCTTACCGAGGTATAGCAAGAGGCGACTAAAGTAAGTAGTTCCGCCATGTGGTATCCGGCTGAGTAGAATAGACCACCCTCATTTCTTACTGGGCTGTCATATTTCTTATTGAGGTGTCGTAAGGGGCGACTAAGGTAAGTTGATCTGCAACACTGGTAACCGGCTGAGTAGAATAGACCACCCTTATTTCTTACAAACTCAACAATCGTTTTGCCCCTCAACTGAAGCATCATCAGGAGATAGACTCCACGACAAAATCGCGAAGCTTTACGATTTTGTCGTAATAGTGAATGTGTATATTGTGGTGGCGGTGGTGGATGTTTGTGCAGGTGTTTTTCCGAATCCTGCAAGTATCAGGTATGTAAACGGATTTTCCACTCCACATTAAGCATTATATACATTTTCTATTTTACTTCATCGCGGATTACAGCAAAATAATTTGATTATTACTTTTGTATTATGGATCTCCGCAAAGTAACTACTTCTAAAAATTATTTAGAGAAGCAATAAAAACTCTTAGTAGAAAACGCTGATTTTGTAATACCTTATTAACGAGACACCCGTTGCCAATTTTTAGTGCGGTTTCAAAATAAAATTAAAAAGATAAAACTTTATAAAGGCTACGTTTAAGAGAAAATTCGCTCAAATTTCACAATAAAAGTTGTTAACTTGTACAGTTTCTGTCTAGCGACTAGCTCGCAGCAGCTGTACCAAATGATAATTGTACTGCGACTTCTTGTTTCGAATACACCCACAATATAGTTAACAATGAAAGTTCTTTGTACTTAGTAACTTTATAATATTTTTATTAAACTTTCCTTTTTTACTCCTATAAAACAATTACTATCTCTATAAAACAATTCAATAATAATTTAAGATTATTTAAACTATCTGTGTAAGCTGTGATGTAAGTGTGTAAGCTAAGTGTGTAAGCTGTGATGGCCTAGCGGTGCGACCGTGTGAATCTCTAGAGACGATCATGGGTTCAAACCCGGGCAGACACCAATGAGTTTTTCTATTAAAACTTATGTGTCTAATTGATAATTGCAATTTATCACACGCTTTTCGGTGAAGGAAAACATCGTGAGGAAACCTGCATATCTCTAGAGAATCCTAGGGATATGTGTAACCTACCAATCCGCATTTGAGCAGCGTGGTAGGTCTTAGCTCCAATCCTTCTTTCCAAAAATGGAGAGAGGAGGCCTATGCCCAGCAGTGGGATAGTAACAGGCCGTTACTTATCGTGAGTGGTATTTATAATTAATGTATTGAAACCGGTTATACTCACGTCTTATTTTATCGGATGAGCCCGACTATTTAGTTATAACGCCGCGTAAAAAGCTCATGAATAAGAGCCCCGTATGGGCTTGAAACTAGTCGGGCTCATCTGATAAAATAAGACGTTAGTATAGCCGGTTTTTATACATTAATTTTAGGTAAATCACTAGTATTAATTATAATAAAATTATTACCTTTAATATTTAAATGAGTTAATCTTGTAAGTTTATATATTTTTTACTGAATCTCGGTTCGTCCGATTTTACTGAAATTCAGCATGTAGAGGGTTTTGGGGAAGAAAAATCGATCTAGCTAGGTTTTATTTTAATAAAACCTCGTTTTATTTCTAGGGCACTAAAAATTACTTAAATAGGCATATAAATCAAATGATATTTGATCTGTCAAATGAAAAGCTGTGTGTGAAGCTAATGGTAGCGCACGAACCAAAAAAGTACAAAATCTGGGATCGATTCCCACATTTCATGTAACCCGATGCTTTTTTCTTTTTTTATGCATTATTTATTTCTTAAAAAATTACCGAGCAAGGCTTGGTCACCCAAGTTCTTATACGATTAATTACTACTATTACATTAACGACGCGAAACCACCAATCTATACTAATATTATAATATTTAAATGAATTAATCTTGTATGTAGAATCTCGGAAACGGCTTCAACGATTTTCCTGAAATTCAGCACGTAGGGGGTTTTGGGGAAGTAAAATCGATCTAGATAAGTTTTATTTAAAAAAATGTCGTTTTATCCCTGATTTCGAGCTATAAAATTTTTTAGAAATTTACGTTGAATACAATCACAATTTTTCGCTGTCAAACGTAAAGTCATGGTAGTTTATTTGAGGAACGGGCGGTCTAGAGGTGAAAACACCTAGGATCGAGCCCCACCTGCCCTATTACTTTTTCATTTTTTTTTATATCATTTTAAAAATTACCAAGCAAGGCTCGGTCACCCAGGTTCTTATACGAGTAATTACTAGTATTACATTAACGACGTGAAAACAGCAATCTATACTAATATTATAATATTTCTTTATAAGAGGAAAAAATTGTATGTATGTTTGAAATATTTTCAAAAATTCTTTCACCATTGGAAAGCTACATCTTTACTGAGCAACATAGGCTATATTACATTCAAAAATAGGAATCCGTTAAAAATGTAACGATGTAAAAAATAAAAAATATGCGGGTGAAACCGCGGGATAATACAAGTCTACTGTTAAAACAATAGGTTTGGTAACACTGCCATGAAAATATAAAACCTTTGCCAAGCCTGGAATAATAATAGGCCACTACTTTATATTATACATGTATTTCATTATTTCATCTCAGAATTGAAGAAATAATTCAAGTCAACTCCGTAGAAATACAAGCCGAGTTCCATGAAACCGTGAAATACAACTTCAAGGAATAATAGACGTGACACTTGAGCTGAAATGTCACTAAGTGTGAAAAGTGCTTTGTTATTGTTCAGTTAAAGTCATACTCAGAATATTATGTTACGTTAGACGTTAGCTCCAACATTATTTGATTGATTTAAGCTGTTTCCATTTACTTAAATTACGTTAGCTTTAATATTTAAATAAATATAAATATCCCATATATTACACTTACACACAACGTCGTCCGTCCCCAAGTAAGTAACTTAATACTTGTGTTATGATAGACAGAAAAATGGTGAATATGAACTTATGTATTTTTAAAATACATACTTAAATACAAATATACCTACGCCCAGGCTCAAAGGCCAACAAATTCATTTATAGAAAATGTTGGCCATCGGCGGGAATCGAGCCCGCGACCCGCGGAGCTGAAGGCAGGATTACTACCCACTGCGCCAACGGGACAGTCAAATCAGTTAATTTTGTTTATAATACTGAATTTGTGTGTATAACGGAAACAGCTTCAACGATTTTTATAAAACGTAGCATGTGGAGGGTTTCAAGAGCGTTAAATCGATTTAGCTAGGATTCATTTAAAAAAAAACAGTTTTATCCCTGTTTTCAGGCACTGAAAAACTGGTATAATATTGTTAGAAAACAAAGGTCAAATACGCTATCACTTGCATAGATATAATCAGTGGAGAACGGGAGGTTTAAAGAAGTTTAAACCCGGATCGAGTTCAGATATCACCAACACTTTCTTTCATTTTTATTTTTAAATTGTATTTATTAATATCATCATTCTCTTACCACTCTTAGTGGAGTCGGCACAATATGTCTTCTTCTTCCATTTTCCTCTATCATTCGTCAACTCCGGTGCCACTTCTTTAATATGCATATTATTTTTCACACAATCCATCCATCTTTTTTTCGCCTCCTTGTCATACATCCATCCATTCATATTTTTAATACATTATTATAAAAAAAATAGAGGAGACCTTGGTCACCAAGTTACTATTATTTAAACGCAATCGCAGTATAAATCAGTTTTTAAAATTAAGAATGTAACAGAAAGATTTTGATGTTCCATTTTTAAATACGAAAGGTACTTCCCCGTTCTTTTTTTCACCTATCTAATGTGACAAAGCGACGTCATTCAGCAATCAACATTTTACGTGAAGAGCATAATTTCTTTTCTCTAACTACACTGTTCACAGTGTATTAAAAAGTCAGTACCTAGGTAAGTAAGTAAAAGTAAGTAGCGGCCTGTTACTATCCCACTGCTGAGAATAGGCCTCTTCTCTCCGTTCTTGGAGAGAAGGATTGGAGCTAAGACATACCACGTTGCTCCAATGCGGATTGGTAGGTTACACATATCTCCAGAATTCTCTAGAGATATGCAGGTTTCCTCACGATGTTTTCCTTCACCGAAAAGCGTGTGATAAATTGCAATTATCAATTAGACACATAAGTTTTAACAGAAAAACTCATTGGTGTCTGCCCGGGTTTGAACCCATGATCGTCTCTAGAGATTCACACGGTCGCACCGCTAGGCCATCACAGCTCTAGTACCTAGGTAACCAAGCCTTACTTGCTAATTTTTTTAAAGTTTTAAAAATGCATTTTTTTTAAATGTAATTAAAATATAAAAAGAAAAAAAGCACCGGGTGGCATGTGGGACTCGAACCGAGAACTTTTTTCGATCCGCCCGTGACCATTAGGCTATCATAGCTTGCATTTGATAGCTCAGATATCATTTGCTTTATATGGCCATTTTGTATATTATAGATATAGATTGAAGATCGATCCTAGGTATTTACATTTCTCGAGACTGCCCGTACCCCGAATAAGCTACGCTGACTTGACAGTTTATGGCAAAAATAGTGTTTTATATTCAATATAAATGTTAGTATTTTTTAATATCCAAAAACAATATAAAACGATAGTTTTTTACATAAAACCTAGATAGATCGATTTTGCTACCCCAAAACCCCCTACATGCTGAATTTCATGAAAATCGTTGGTGCCGTTTCCGCGATTCAGAAAATATATACAAGATTAACTCATTCTAATATAAAAGATATGATTTCTAAAACATAGCTACAATTTAGCAATATGAATGCAATGCGTATCAAATTGTCTATCCAAATACTAATATTATAAATGCAAAGACTGTCTGTTAATTTGTCTTTCTGTAAAGATTCGGTTGGCTACGTATTTTACGACCGGCCGCCTGCCTAACGTCAACTTACCTCAGCCGTATTTTACGACACCTCGGTAAGCAATGAGGATGGTACTATTCTACTCAGCCGGATACCACACGGCGGGTAAATTAGTTATAGAATCATATTCCAACAATAATTAATTTTTTTTCGAATTGATTGTATGCTGTTAGCCCTAACGGCTTTTACAGCGTCACCGAGCGGGACGGGCGAGCGCAGAAGCATCGTTGAGATTGCAAAATGCGGAGAGTAGAGCGCAGGAGTTCTACTAGCGTCGGGAACGTCGTCCTAAGGGTGCCTCCTGTGAGGCCGGACCACGGCTTAGGACGACGTGTAGTGGAGTGCTGATGGTATGACTTTGATTAGTCATTACGACGACGGAAAGGTGGCCAGAAGCCACGACCAACCGACATCAGAAAACAATAATTAATGATTTACTTACTATTATTGTAAAACGTATAGACGTAACCGCAAGCTTATCTCAGTTTCTACTTAGTCTATTATATGTTAAACAAAGCCCGTTAATAAGGCAACCTTTAAACGCACAAAACCTCAAAAGAGGGGATATTAATAAATAAATAAGGTGTGGTAATTCAACCTGAAACACTGTAATAGAGGTGCGGTTGCTACTGAATGTGGGATGAAATGCGAACATTAAAGTTTATGCGCGGAGCTTACCTAGTTTTGGGTTTTGTATGCCCTTTGGTTACGGGATTACGGTGTTTTGGTGCTTTAATTAGCTGAATATGGAGTTTCAATGGAACTCGTAAATCTGAATGTACAAATAAATGATAAAAATGATGATTATATCATCATCTTCATCATCTTCCTGCCCTTATCCCACTCTAAGTGGGGTCGGCACAACATGTTATAAACATGTTGTAACATGATTTGGCTACGTATTTTACGACCGGCCGCCTGCCTGACGTCAACTTATCTTAGTCGTATTTTACGACACCTCGATAAGAGAGAGGGTGGTCTATTCTACTTAACCGGATACCACACGGTGAGTCAACTTACCATAGTCGCCTTTTACGACACCTCGGTAAGACATGAGGGTGGTCTATTCTACTCAGCCGGATACCACACGGCGGGTCGACTTACCTTAGTCGCCTTTTACGACACCTCGGTAAGAAAAGAGGGTGGTACTATGGTTAGGATTAGTATTAGTTTGGCTGCTACTGAAACTCAGTGTTGGGCTTCCCAGCTCAACAATCGCTGAGTAGCTACCATTTTATAGCACTGCACTGCTATTATCTGTATGTTTCAACTGTTTGTTTGTTGTATACTACACTGTGTGTACACTGTTAGAATAGTAGTGCAAGTATATTAATAAAGATATTCTTATTCTTATTCTTAGTAAGTAGCGGCCTGTTACTATCCCACTGCTGGGCATAGGCCTCCTCTCTCCATTTTTGGAGAGAAGGGTTGGAGCTAAGACCTACCACGCTGCTCCAATGCGGATTGGTAGGTTACACATATCCCCAGAATTGTCTAGAGATATGCAGGTTTCCTCACGATGTTTTCCTTCACCGAAAAGCGTGTGATAAATTGCAATTATCAATTAGACACATAAGTTTTTAATAGAAAAACTCATTGGTGTCTGCCCGGGTTTGAACCCATGATCGTCTCTAGAGATTCACACGGTCGCACCGCTAGGCCATCACAGCTTATTCTTATTCTTAATACAGTATTATTATAATATGGTTAAAGTGGGTTAACCTTAAGAGCTAGACATATGCTGTCGCGGACTTTCATTTAGAAGTTTTAGAGGGGAACGATTTTGTAATGCGTGTTTTAACTGAAATACGTGATAAATTTTGAATAACTTTCACCGTTTACTTAGCGCACGCGAGGAAATCTTTATTTTCAGCCTATATATAGCCTTTCTCGATAAATGGACTATATCACAATTTATAGAATTAGGCGTTACTTTGCGGAGGTCCATAATACAAAAGTTATGAGAATATTATTTTGCTATAATCCGCGATAAAAGAAAATATATGTAATGCTAAATGTAGAGTGTACTATTCGTTCTCATATCTGATACATGCAGAATTTGTAAGAACTCATGCACTACCCAACACCGATGACACAACAATACTCAAGCACTGCACTATCACCACCACAATCTCAACAATTGTTTCACCCCGTAACCGAAGCATCGTCAGGAGATAGACTCCACGACGCTTTGCGATCTTGTCGCTTCTACACACTAAATCATAACTCACTGCTATCTGCACTCTGTGCTGTAGAACCAAAACAAGTTTTTGATTTGTTACCCCCCAGTTTTGTTAGGATTTATGCTTTCAACGTTTCTAAAAGCTAAAAAGCTCGAAATGCACGGCGCGTGCAGAAATTCCGAGTTCAAAAAACCGTAGGTTCAAAAATTCAATGCTTTGTGAATCATTTCTCGTGATGACCTATGGCTTTGCTACTCTAGTATAATACCTCTATCTACGCCCAAAATAACCATTGTTTATGTGTTGTTGTCACGTAGAGACTTGTCATAATAAAGGGGATTTACCGGACGGATTTACTTCTGGATTTTTATGTTCATTTTTAGAGGATTACGGCGGCTCCCAGGTGTTTTTACTAATTGAGCGGGATTGAGATAAGGTGGTTAGGCTTTATTAACGACTGTTTATAGCTAAATTTCCCAGTTTGGCATGGGGAGTAGAGGTCAGTATCTTTTAGTAGTAATATTCTATTTGTACGGAAAATATTTCAACTTTTTTGGTACCTCAGTTACCATTAGGCTATCACAGATTTACGTTTGACAGCCAAAAATATCAATTTTATTCTTGTTTTAGCAGTTTTTTTAGTGATCAAAAACAGTGATAATTTATTTTTTAAATGAAACCTAACTACATCGTTTTTTTCCCCAAAAAGCCCTACATGCTGAATTTCACGTAAATCGTTGTAACCGTATCTGAGATTCAGAAAAAATATATAAATTAACAAGATTAACTCATTTAAATATTAAAGAAAAGATTAAAGATTAGGATAAGGAAGTAAGAACTTGGATTTCTTACAAAAAAACTATTGAATATTTGTCTAGATTTATGACGGCCGCAAGTTTCGCATACACATAGCAAGTCTCCCATATTGTTTTAAACTATGCCCTAGATTCTGCCGAGGCTAAATTACAACATTCTAACGTATAATATCGCGTTTTAGGCGGTACGCTAAAATTATTCGTCTTTTCTCGACAATTAAACACTGGCTGAATATTATTCTTACCCAAATTTAATGGACTACCCGTGATATTCTGTTGAAAACTTTAGTTCATAATATTGTTTTGCGATTCCTTGTAGAAAATGAGTGTAGCTTTCAATCTTTTCAATTATAATGGATTATATATTTAATATTTAAATAAGTTAATCTTGTATGTATATATATATTTTGTTCGGAATCTCGGAAATGGCTCCAACGATTTTCCTGAAATTCAGCATGTAGGCGGTTTTGGGGGAGTAAAATCGATCTGGCTAGGTTTTATGTAAAAATAAATCGCTGTTTTTGGGCATTTAAAAATACTAAAATTTATATTGAATTGAATTATTGCCATTAAATTTCAAGGCAGCGTAGCTTATTCGGGGAACGGATGGTCGTCAGAAATGAAAATACCTAGGATCAAGCCCCACCTACCGCATTATTTTTTCTTTTGAAGTTTCTTTTTTTATTTTGAAAAAAATTACCGAGCAAGGCTGTGTCACCCTGATATTAATGGATTATACGTAACTCATATTACACATTTGAACTTTATTTGAATGATTTATAGAAGCAGGCGTTACTTTGTCCATAGTACAAAAGTTATAGTGGTTTTGCTATAATCAGCATTTGTTAGGAAAATCTACTAATTACTTTTTTACGACAACTTACCTTATTCGCCTTTTACAGCACCTCGATAAGAAATGTGGGTGGTCTATTCAACTCAACCGTCACTGTTTGTTCAATGGTGTCAATGTTTTATTTTCAAAATTAACTATTAAGTTATTAAATAAAAAAAGCTATTAATTGGCCCTATTGACATCTTTTTACATCTTAGGCTCGAAATGACATGAAAAAGTACAAGAACAATATGTACAACAAAATATAGAAGTACAACACGAACATGGATAGACAGACAAACATATATACTGAAAAACAGGGAGACTTCTGTATTTATAACATCGATACGGAATATTACGTAACACATCAAACTATCTTTCAAAAAATATTGACGCCATAAATGTGACAAAACAAAACACCGCTCAAACCGAAAATATGGAAAATTGTCTCGTGCCATATGCTTTTAACTTTGCCAACATATAAATCCACTGAGGGTAGATCGATTGCACGCACCATAAAATGTAAAGTAAATGTCACAATACACACGCACGAAACATATTGACGTGCTCAGGTTACCACTCAAAGTTTTTATATACAAAATAACATGGGAATAAATTGTTTAGGAAGGGAGGCTTGATGCTGTAATGGGATCTTCATGTTTTATTTTTATGGGTACAGATGTGGACTGAAATGGTGACTGAAAAAGTGGGTCAACTTACCTTAGTCGCCTTTTACGACACCTCGGTAAGAAAAAGGGTAGTCTATTCTACACAGCCGGAGACCACACGGTGGGTCAACTTACCTTAATCGCCTTTTACGACACCTTGGTAAAAATTAGGGTCGTGCATTCTATTCGGCCAGATACCACACGGCAGGTCAACTTATCTTAATCGCCTTTTACGACGCCTCTGTAAGAGATGAGGGTAGTCTATTCTACTCAGCCGGATACTACAAGTCGGGTCAACTTACCTTAGTCGCTTTTTACAACACCTCGGTAAGAAATGAGGGTTGTTATTCTACTAAGCCGGTTACCACATGGCGGGTCAACTTACCTAAGTCACCTTTTACACACCTCGGTAAGAAAGAGGGTGGTCTATTCTACTCAGCCGGATACCACAAGGCGGGTCAACTTACCTTAATCGCCTTTTACGACACTTCGGTAAAAATTAGAGTGGTGTATTCTATTCAGCCAGATACCACACGGCAAGTCAACTTACCTTAGTCGCTTTTTACAACATCTCGGTAAGAAATAAGGGGAAGTTTATTCTACTCAGCCGGATACCACACGGTGGGTCAACTTACCTTAGTCGCCTTTTACGACACCTCGGTAAAAATTAGAGTGGTGTATTCTATTCAGTCAGATACCACACGGCAAGTCAACTTACCTTAGTCGCTTTTTACAACACCTCGGTAAGAAATAAGGGGAAGTTTATTCTACTCAGCCGGATACCACACGGCGGGTCAACTTACCAGAGTCACCTTTTAAGACACCTCGGTAAGAAGGGAGAGTGATATATTCTACTTCGCCGGATACTAGACGGCGGGTCACCTTACTTTAGTCGCCTTTTACGACCCCTCGGCAAAAATTAGAGTGGTATATTCTATTCAGCGGGATACTATACGGCGTTAGTACAATAACGTATATAAATGAATAAAATATTTCTAGGCGCAGCGCAGTTTAGGTATTATTAGTTTATTTTTTCCCTCGTTTTAGCTTTGTCTTAATGTTCAATTAAATTTGAACGTGTTATTGATAATATTGGCCTTTAGGTTAATATTAAATGCCCTAAAATGAGCATTAAAGCGATTAAATGATAATAAACCTAAAACGCCGACCCAACGATAAACCCGACGGTTAGTATAAAACAGTTTAACCCTTACCCAGGATGGAGGTAATTTAAAATATTTTTAGGCCGTAGGCATCAGTAACATGTCGCTACATTGAATTGAATTTATGCAGTACGTAAGCTGTGGTAGCCCAGCGGTAACACCGTGTGACTCTTTTGAGAAGGTCACGGGTTCAATCCCGGGCAGACACCAATGAGTTTTTCTGTTAAAACTTATGTCTAATTGATAATTGCAATTTATCACACGCTTTTCGGTTAAGGAAAACATCGTGAGGAAACCTGCATATCTCTAGAGTTCTGGAGTTATGTGTAACATACCAATCCGCATTGGAGCAGCGTGGTAGGTCTTAGCTCCAATCCCTTCTCTCCAGAAACGGAGAGAAGAGGCCTATTCTCAGCAGTGGGGTAGTAACAGGCCGCTACTTACTTTTTACTTATCTTTAAGCCTTAACTTTGTTCTCGAGGACTGTTGTCGCGTGATAGGTTGATAATAATAATAAATAAAATAAATACTAGATGGCGCTTTTCAATGACATAACGTTCCTGTATAATTAACAGGATTTCTATAGCCTATATATTATCTCGATGTGTAAGGAATAATTCTGCCAAATTTCATCGATATTGGTTCAGCGGATTTACATTGACAAAGTAACAAACATACATCCATACTCACAAACCTTCACATTTATAATATTAGTAGAATTAGATTATTAATTAATGTCGATGATTGCAGCTTCAAATAAAACTCAGGTTGCTGCAGGTTGCAGGGTCAAATTTTTTGCGGTTTACATAAGCGAATAAACAGCGCACGTAAGAGATTTATTTGACGGATTAGATTTTGTAACGACGATTTGACTGACATCAAATTGTCGACTGTTTTGACGTCACGATTGATGGATAATATGAAGTGGACGTTTTTATCCGGATTCCGGAAGCAATCAAGATTAATAGAATTAGGTTTTAATTTCGAAGTACTATAATACAAAAATAATGATAAAATTGCTATAATACGCGCTTACTGAAAAACTCTTTGGTGTCAGCCCGAGATTTTAGTCAATTAAATGAATCCACTGATCATTTGTACGTAATAGATAACTTAAAATATATATTTTCGAAGATAATTTTATCAATCTAATTCAATTGATATCTGGGTCAAGGTTATTTTACGTTTCGTATGTTGTAATAGGGTATGGTCTTTGATCTTATTATATTATTCCTGTGGCTAAAATACTTCGCGGATTTTATGTAGGGTTCTGTGGTGTGTACGTTACTAAATTTAAAGTTAATATCATATGGTACCACCCTGTATATAACCCCAAGCTAAATGCAATCTTAGCGAAAATAACGAGTGAATGAATCCGAGATGTGGGTAATTTGCACCAACTGTGCGAGCAAATTGGCCTAACACACCATTATTTCGCAAATAAGCACTTTTTCTACACCATTTTATATATATTTCCTTTGTAATTTTCTGTTTTCCGAACAAATGACGCAATCAGACAATTCTTGTTCGCTTTGAACATTGGAGAAAGTGTAATCAACGGATCTCCTACTAATACTGTAAAGGTGAATGTTTGTTTGATTGTAACGATTTAACGCTCAAATAGAACGAACATTGCATGATCGAATTTAAGATACAATAACCCATAAAGCTACAGTGTCTGACTTACTGACAGTGTGTAATTCAAGACACAGACACGGTCGTCCGTCCCCAAAGTAAGTAATTTTAATACTTGTGTTATGGGTGAGAGACAACTAGTGAATATATTCATATATAATTTTTAAATTCATACTTAAATACAAATATACACTCAGGCTCGAAGAACCATTTTTTTATAGAAAATGTTGGACCTCGGCGGGTATCGAACCACGACGCATCACACAAGCAAGCGGAGTTATATAGTAATTAATTCAACCCCCACCGTTTATTTTGCCTTCAAACACGTGTCTAACATAACCTCATGTTCAAAGTATGACGGGAAAGGCATACCATTCAAACAATCGATGGGGTCTGGGGTTAGGATGCCACGTCGTTTTGTGACGAAACATAGTGAGATAAAGGACACATCTCTTTAAAAAATCCTGCGACATATGTTACCCAACAATCAGCAATTGAGTATTCTGGTGGGTCTTAGCTTCAATCCTTCTCTCCAAAACGAGTGACGATAATTACGAGTACAAGTAATGTTTATAACATGTTGTGACGACCCCACGTAGAGTAGGATAAGGGCAGGAGAATGATGATTTACTTAATAGCGGATTATACCAAAATAATTTAATCGTTACTTTTGGATTATGGATCTCCGCAAAATATATAAGATAAATAAATATATGGGCACACTTACACACACGGTCACCCGTCCCCAAAGTAAGTAATTTTAATAATTGTGTTATGGGTGACAGACAACTGGTGAATATAATAATGTGAATATAATTATTAAATACATACTTAAATACAATATCGATGCTTTGTTCCGATCTCTATCTGTACCATATATTTGACTTCAATTTCACGAACAAATCGAGTCGCAATGTAAACAATTCGAGAAAGTCAATACAAGCCTAATGAAATGTACAATTACTGCTTTTTATTAAATCCGCACATTGTACTGAGTCAATTATTCGCAATTGAGAAGCAGAAGAAATGAATCCTTGAATACTGGTAATGAAAAAGTCTAAATAATTAACCTTCACAAACTGAATAAAAACCTATAACTTTAATTGACATCACCCTCCTGCCATCATCCCACTCTAAATGGGGTCGACACGACATGTTACAAACATGTTGTCACTTGATTTGGCTATGTATTTTACGCCCGGCCGCCTGCCTGACGTCAAATTACTTAGTCGTATTTTACGACACCTCGGTAAGAAAGACGGTTGTCTATTTTACTAAACCACCTACCACACGGTAGGTCAACTTACTTAAGTCTCCTTTTACGACACCTCGTTAAGAAATGAGGTTGGTCTATTCTACTCAGCCAGATACCACACGGCGGGTCGAATTACCTTAGCCACCTTTTACGACACCTCGTTAAGAAATGAGGTTGGTCTATTCTACTCAGTCGGATACCACACGGCGGATCGACTTACCTTAGTCGCCTTTTACGACACCTCGTTAAGAAATGAGATTGGTCTATTCTACTCAGCCAGATACCACACGGCGGGTCCACTTACCTTAGCCGCCTTTTACGACACATCGGTAAGAAATGAGGTTGGTCTATCCTACTCAGCCGGATACCACACGGCGGGTCGCCTTACCTTGGTCGCCCTTTACTATACCACGGTAATAAATGACGGTGAATACTGGTTATGAAAAAGTCTAAATAATTGACCTTCACGAACTAAATAAAAACCTATAACTTTATTTGACATTTTCCTTAATTCGTATATTCAGTCAGACAGCGTTTTTATGAACACGCCCGTAAAAATATATCTTCATACGATATCTGGAACCTTATTGAAGGTGATCTTAATATGAAATAAAAGTATTCAAGACCTATTAGCTGAAGGGCTTAGACTGTCGTTTAGAAAAAGGGTTTTATTTTTTTCTCTGAATCTTTTCTCAGTTTTCGTTATAAACCAAGTGACGTAAATTCGGCAGTCAGTGTTATCTAATTATATATAGCCGTGTGGTATCCGGCTGAGTAGAATAGTACCACCCTCTTTTCTTACCGAGGTGTCGTAAAAGGCGACTAAGGTAAGTCGACCCGCCATGTGCTATCCGGCTGAGTAGAATAGTCCAACCTCATTTCTTACCGAGGTGTCGTAAAAGGTGACTAAGGTAAGATAATCCACCGTGTGGTATCCGGTTTAGTAGAATAGACCACCCTCTTTCTTACCGAGGTGTCGTGATATACGACAGAGGTAAGTTGACGTCAGGCAGGCGGCCGGTCGTAAAAACGCAGCCAAATCATGTTACAGCATGTTTATAACATGTTGTGCCGACCCCACTTAGAGTGGGATAAGGGCAGGAAGATGATGAATGTTATCTAATTATATGTGAAATTGAAATGGGTATGTATTTTCACCTACTTAATCCGAGTTCAAGGTCACTTTGACCTATATACATATATACACTTAAAATTTCGAGAAAACTTACAAAAAACGTATATACATACGTTATATACGTAAATCGGCAGTTTAAGTGACATAATATTTTTTGTTGCACTTAACAAAGCATGATTTTCATGTCCTGTATACTATACAAAGCTATAGATAGCTATAGCTAGCACATGGAGTTTTAAATAAAAGAAATTAAAGTAATTTTGCAGAAATACATGATGGCTGGAAGATGGCTAAGCAAAGCCAAGCTAGAGAGGGAACCATCAAGAAAATGGAAAATATTGAATGTATCAAATCGTAAATGTGTTTAAATGTCGACAGCAAAACTGAATTATATATACGAAGGCCCTCCATTAACTGAACAGATATAGTCAAGGTCCCCTATTAACTTAACAGACTTCAAAAAGGTCGCAAAAAACTGTTTGAGTTAGGCGTGTATCCATGAAAAGCATTGACATTTCAAAATCTTATGACCTATTCCACGGTTTAAAATTATGTATAGTAGAAAGCTGGTATTATGACTAGTCTGTAATGACAGAAAATGTTCTAACTATGAATATTATAATTTATTTCTTACTAGCGGCCTGCCCCTGCTTCGCACGGGTATAAAATATATATCCCATGTCAGTCAGTGTAAAAAAAATGATTAAAATCGATCCAGTAGTTTTCATTTATTCATTACTGCCCGTGGCCCGCAAGCGTTAAATTTGGAGAAATACAATTTCCTTTCCCTATACCAAGAAGATTTCCTGCTATATCTAATATCTAAATTCATATAGGTACTACATATTTTCATTTTTCCCCTATGTATTTTATTTTTAAAATTAATTACAGAATGTCCTTATATACTACATTCACAGTTTTCTTGTCATTAAACAAACTCCTGAAACAACGACATATAGCTGTTAAATGCGAAGTGCTATAGGTCGAAGCGCGGCCTCCTCGCGGGATTTTAAATCTGTAATATCTCCGAAAATGTTCACTTAAATAACACGCTGTAAACGGCAATATTGATCTATATTAAATCAACAATTTATTTAAGGTACCTAATTGGATAAGGATTAATGCTGTATTGTATAAAAATTGCTTTGAACATAAGGCATCATTTTTCGTAAAAAGTAAATGAAAAAAACTGCTTTTGTGGGTTATCCATAAGAGATAGACATATACCATCGCGGACTTTTATGTAGACCTTTTCATGGTTTACAAATACTTAGTACATCATTTTGATAAATCTCGTAGGGTTTAGCCTGCGTTTGCAATGTAAGCGGAAAAAAATGTAATTATTTACAGAAACCTCAAAAATTACAGTATTTCTCTACTTCGTATTAAATGTTATTATACGTACAAACCTTCCTTTTGAATCACTCTATCTATTTAAAAAAAACCGCATCAAAATCGGTTGCGTAGTTTTAAAGTTTTATGCGTACATACGATATATGTGACTTTGTTTTATAATATGTAGTGATTATATTATTTAAAGCAACACAACGCCGTGTGGTATCCGGTGGAATAGAATAGTACCACCCTCATTTCTTGCCGAGGTGTCGTAAAAGGCGACAAAGGTAAGTCGACCCGCCGTGTGGTGTTCGGCTGAGTAGAATAGACCACCCTCATTTCTTACCGAGGTGTCGTAAAAGGCGACTAAGGTAAGTGGACTCACCGTGTGGTATCCAGTTAAGTAGAAAAGACCACACTCTTTCTTACCGAGGTGTCGTAAAATACGACTATGGTAAGTTGATGTCAGGCAGACGGCCGGTCGTAAAAAACGTAGCCAAATCATGTGACAACAGGTTTATAACATGTTGAGCCGACCCCAGTTAGAGTGGGATAAGGGCAGGAAGATGAAGATGATTGTACTATTTAAAGCAATAAAATATTATATTATTCTATAAATGGAAGGTAGAGTCAATTCCGCCCTTCTAAATGTGAGTTAAGTTTAGTGTGAATTCACTTAACAGAAAACATATTTCTCTAGTGTCCATTAATTCTACGCTCGTACTCTCCACACCCGATTTATCTCAGTTAATTTCTCACTAAACGACATTTATAATGTTAGCCCAGCTTTTATACTTCAGTACATAAGCTATAGTTTTATATCACCAGTGTAACAGATACCTGCTTTTAAGAACTGAAATCTAGGTTAATAGATTGCTGAAAGAATGTGATAGCGTTAGAAAAAAAGTCGTTTAATTATGGTTTTATGTTTTTCTTTTTTGGGAGACAATTGATGAACATAGATCTCAAAAGATTTTGTTATAAGTTATGCCTTTGCAAGAAATTCAAATTCAAAATACTCTTTATTTCAAATACTTTTTTCAATACTATTGAATTGTCAAATGTTTTTAAAGAAGCTACCACTGATTCGGAAGTTTGCCCCTACCGAGGAAAACCAGCAAGAATCTCGACGGATAATCTTTTCAAAACAATTACAATTTGATTGATTTCAAGTTAATAGTTCTTAATAAGTGCGTAGCTGATTACAGTTAAGGTATGCTCTATCATTAAAATAATCTTCAATAAGCTTTATGTTTTGCATTGTTTTAAGATAATTTCTAAACTTGTATAAAGGCCTGCGGCCATAAACGTGGTTTATCGGATGGCTACTTTATAAGATCCCGAGGCGGTCGATGCATCTGGTGCTTACGATGCATCGTCTAGCGGAGGATGGGGCCACTTATAGAGAGGCCCCGACCCAGAGGTGGCGCACTCTGGGGTTCAGAATTGCAGCAAGCGGAAATGGGGGCAATGTGTAAAACCGTACCCTGTCCCCGCCACCAGCAGCGTGGTGGAGCACACAGGTTGTTTTAAAGGGTTTTTTCCTGTCTAAAAAAAGTATAGATTCATCCAACGGGCTCTGAGAACATTTTGAAGTCCTCTTCTCAAATAGTGAAGTCCTCTTGTCAAATAGTGTATGTAGGTGTCTGCCAACATTGCTTTTTTTGATGTGATGTCACTACCCCAACACTTTTAAAACATTTGAGAAAGAATGAAAATAAGCTTGTGACATACAGTATGTACGTAGGTATGTAGAATAAATACTATTTGAATCAACGACTTCATACGCGTTAATTTTCGTGTTATAGTGACCTTAATGTGTGCGCGAATATAAACGTGAAAGTTTTAATATATTCAAATTCAAATTAGAAATATTCTTTATTCAAATGAACTCGAAAATATGTGCTTTTGAATTGTTGACTCTATTGCTGGTTCGGTAAGCTGTTTCCATAGAGAGAAGCTAGCATTAAACTTGCATTTATCAAAGTATAATTCTTATAGCTAATTACATTTACTCATTACTATGTATTATAATAGAACATATATGTAATGCACACAGCCAACGTTACCAAAACAGCATTATATGCGAAAATGTTAGCATATAAACGTTTATTCCACAAATACACTTGCAATATGTATATTGTACTCGGAACGTCCATTCTGGTGCGAAATAGCTTCAAAACAATTCTTACGAGTAGTACTTAGAAATTAATGTACAAGAGCGCTAAAAGTTTTATTTTGAAGCTAAAATATCGAGAATATAGTTTCAATTTTGAGAAATATTTGAACTTACGGTTTATAATTAATATATATCTATTAAGCCATTGCACATTATGCTGTTTTTTATCACATTTATATTAATTAATGCAATAAAGAGATTACAAACAAACTTACAGTAGAATTATTTACGCCATTTTTATTCCCTGTTTTATCATCCTCACCCTCCTACCCTCATCCCACATAAGCTGGGTCGGCATCACATGTTATAAGCATGTTAACTTCAACCAAGAAGTAAGGCGGGTCAACTTACCTTAGTCGCCTTTTACGACATCTTACACATGGTAAGGTGTCCGTAGGTGTCGGTTCTTAGTAAGAAACGGTTGTCTTTTCTAGTCAGCCGGATACCACGCGGCGGATCAACTTACCCTAGTTACATTTGGCGACTCCACGGTAAAAAAGAGGGTGGTCTTTTCTACTTAGCCGGATACCACACAGCGGGTCCACTTACCTTAGTTACCTTTTACGACACCTTAGTAAGAAAGAGGATGGTATTTCTACTCGAGAAGAAAAAGGCGATACCAAACAATAATTTCGATGTATTTTCACTTATTAGGATTATCTTCAAAAATAATCGTAGTTTAGTGCGACTAGTACGGGATATCTACAAAAACGAAATAAATGCCAAAGTTAAGAGCTTAACCGTAAATTGTCTTACTAAAGCAACGAGAACAGTGTACACACTCGGCCACACCTGAGCTCGATGTTAATTGGTTTTGGAGGTCGCCCTAATTAGGACAAAACGTTGTGTGCCGACACGACAAGGCCCCTTTTTCTACACGACAGCGATGCGACTGTTGCACTAATAAAATACGGATAAAGACGACTTATGCTGCTTGTATAGCTTAGTAGGCTAATAAAATAACGGCCTATCCCTATTCCATTGCTGGTCATAGACATCTCTCCGTTTCTGAAGAAAAGGGTTGGCGACAATCGCTTAGGCCCCTTTTTACTACACGACAGCGATACGACTGTGGAACTAATAAAATACGGATAAGGACGACTTATGGTGCTTGTATAGCTTGGTAGGTTAGTAAAGTAACGGCTTATCAATAATCTACTGCTGGGCATAGATCTCTCTCCGTTTCTGGAGAGAAGGGATGGCGACAATCATTTAGGCCCCTTTTTACTAGACGACAAGCGTTTAGGCCCCTTTTTACTACACGATAGCGAAACAACTATGTAACTAATAAAATGCGGATAAGCATGACTTATGCTGCTTGTATAGCTGGGCCGCCTAGTAACGGCCTGATAGTATCCCACTGTTGGGCATAGGTCTTACTCCGTTTCTACAAAGAAGGGTTGGAGCTAAGACCTACCATGCTGCTCCAACGCGGATTGGCAGGTTACACATATCCCCAGAATTCTCTAGAGATACACAGGTTTTTTCACGGTGTTTACATTCGCCGAAAAGCGTGTAATAAATTTCAATTATTTAATTTTGTCTTATACATATGAATATTTTTCCGTACGAATAGATTATAACTAAATATAAATTGTGACGCCACTGTTACGCGTTATGATCGAATGTGATTTAAACCTATTTCTATACAACAAAATATTAATAATCCACATCACATAAATTAAAAATACTACAAGTTATTTGAATATATTTTCACAACGTAACAAAAACATTATATTTTGTTATTTTTGCCTTAAAATTTTTAAACGATACATCGCAACGCAAAAAAAACGTTACTCGAAAAATGAGTTTCAATCAAAAATAACAACACTATTAATTCGTAAAGCATTCCCACGCGAACCTAAAAAATGTAGGCTAACAAAAGCATAATAATCAGTAATGCCTAAACGGAGAATAGAATAGAGAATAAAACAGATTTTAAGCTTATTTTGGTAATAAATTAGAATAAAATTAAGTGTTAATTTCCAAAATTTATAATTATAACAATATATGGGACAATCACACACATTATTGTCCGTCCCCAAAGTACGCCGTGTGGTATCCGGCTGAATAGAATAGTACCACCCTCTTTTCTTACCGAGGTGTCGTAAAAGGCGATTAAGGTAAGTTGACTCACCGTGTGGTATCCGGTTGAGTAGAATAGACCACCCTCTTTCTTACCGAGGTGTCGTGAAATACGACTAAGGTAAGTTGGCGTCAGGCAGACGGCCGGTCGTAAAAACGCAGCCGAATCATGTGACAGCATGTTTATAACATGTTGTGCCGACCCCACTTAGAGTGTGATAAGGGCAGGAGGATGATGAACAATATATGGGACAATTACACACATTGTTGTCCGTCCCCAAATTACGCCGTGTGGTATCCGGCTGAATAGAATAGTACCACCCTCTTTTCTTACCGAGGTGTCGTAAGAGCGACCAAGGTAAGTTGACTCACCGTGTGGTATCCGTTAAGTAGAATAGACCACCCTCTTTATTATCAAGGTGTCGTAAAAAACGACTAAGATAAGTTGACGTCAGGCAGGCAGCCGGTCGTAAAATACGTAGCCAAGACATGTGACAACATGTTATAACATGTTGTGCCAACCCCACTTAGAGTGGGATAAGGGCAGGAAGATGATGTCCGTCCCCAAAGTAACTTTGCTAACTAATGTTTGTGTGACACAGTGGTTTTGATTTTACAGAAGTTACAATAAAATTATTTTGCTGTACGCGTTTGTTAAGAGAATACATGCAATGCTAAAGTATGAAGCAGGCAATCACATACCACATACATGCAGGATAAGCCACCACACGTATCACAAGACGCCGCCAACACCAACACTCCATACATGCATTACACACACTCACTACCACAATGTTGTGTCTACCCCACTTAGAGTGTATTTATAAGCTATTGGCCCGCGAAAATGGAACAAATTGTTTTTAGAACATTTTGATATTTTGAACCCACGACCCCTGAAGCAAGAAGCAAGCTGAGGTAGCCCAGCGGTAACACCGTGCGATTCTTTCGAGGAGGTCACGGGTTCAAATGAGTTTTTCTGTTAAAACTTATGTGTCTAATTGATAATTGCAATTTATCACACGCTTTTCGGTGAAGGAAAACATCGTGAGGAAACCTGCATATCTCTAGAGAATTCTTGAGATATGTGTAAACTACCAATCCGCATTGGAGCAGTGTGGTAGGTCTTAGCTCCAAACCCTCTCACCAAAAACCGAGAGAAGAGGCCTATTCTCAGCAGTGGGATAGTAACAGGCCACTACTTTACCCCTGAAGCAGAGTCACTGTCCACTGGCCAGTCAATACAGAAATAACCAGTTTGTACAATGTTTGAATAACAAAGACCTAAAGGCCAGAATAACAGTTCCGTAACGTAACGTAAATTCCACTTTAGATGTCAATAAATTAAGAGAAAAACTTAATTGCAACTGTCTTAGAAATTTGGGTATAAATTTATGACCTTAATATAAATTCAAGTCCTTATCTGAAATTGGATCTGTTATACTCAAATCTATATTGTATATTAAATCATTCATAGATAATATATCTATATTGTATATAAATATATTATCTATGCATATGTATATTTATGGACTAACGCCGTGTGGTATCCGGCGGAATAGAATAGTACCACCCTCATTTCTTACCGAGGTGTCGTAAAAGGCGACTAAGGTAACTCGACCCGCCGTGTGGTGTCCGGCTGAGTAGAATAGACCAACCTCATTTCTTACCGAGGTGTCGTAAAAGGCGACTAAGGTAAGTTGACCCACCGTGTGGTATCCGGTTTAGTAGAATAGACCACCCTCTTTCTTACGAGGTGTCTGTAAAATACGACAGAGGTAAGTTGACGTCAGGTAGGCGGCCGGTCGTAAAAACGCAGCCAAATCATTATCAGCATGTTTATAACATGTTGTGCTGACCCCACTTAGAGTGGGATTAGGGCAGAAAAATGATGATGTATATTTATGGACTAATATATTTTTGTTATAGTAATGGTTTTATTTGTACTGTATTTGTTTTTTTTCTACTTTTTGTTTGTATTAAAAATGTGTTAAAAATAAAGAGAATAAATAAATAAATAAATATTTATATATAAGGGCTTACACGACAGTAGTAATACATAGTTTTACATGAACATCAGTGGTAGCTTCTTGTAAAACATTTGACGATTCAAAAGTACTGAAAACAGTCTACTTAAATAAAGAATATTTTGAATTTAAATTTGTGTCTACAGAAAGGTTTACATTAAGTGTAAGAGATATGTTTATACGTAAAGCATATTACAGTATCTTGCCGAGCCTTAATAGGTATTTTATTTTAAAATCTATAAAAATGCAATTGAATATTTAAAAAAATATTGTACAAGGAATCGATCCTGGTATTCAGAATTTGAGACCGCCCGTTACCCTGATTTATAAAGACTTAGAAATTGACAGCATTATTATACTTTGCTTTTTCATAAAATTATAGCAGTTTTTCTAGTGCTTGAAAACAAGGATAAAAAGACATTTCTTTAAATAAAACCCAGATATATCGATTAGCCCCCCCCCCCCCAAATCCCCTAATCTTCCCCTTTTCCGATATTAAGAGAAAATACATAGGTATATATATTTACAAGATTAACTCCATTAAATATTAAAAATAATTAAAGATTATTTGGATGATAAAAATGCCAGGATTTTAAAATCATTTCAGCTTAATACAAGACTGCGCTATAAAAAGTAAGTAAAGTAAGTAACGGCCTGTTACTATCCCACTGCTGGGCATAGGCCTCCTCTCTCCATTTTTGGAGAGAAGGGTTGGAGCTAAGACCTACCACGCTGCTCCAATGCGGATTGGTAGGTTACACATATCCCCGGAATTCTCTAGAGATATGCAGGTTTCCTCACGATGTTTTCCTTCACCGAAAAGCGTGTGATAAATTGCAATTATCAATTAGACACATAAGTTTTATTAGAAAAACTCATTGGTGTCTGCCCGGGTTTGAACCCATGATCGTCTCTAGAGATTCACACGGTCGCACCGCTAGGCCATCACAGCTATGCGCTATAATAATGTAAAATTGAAAATGTTTAAGAGATTGACCGCCGAGTTTCTTTCTGGTTCTTCTCGGTAAGAGCAAGATTCCGAATCAGTTGTAGCTTCATTAATCATATTGATCATTGACGATTCAAAAGCGCTTGAAAGAGTTTATTTATATAAAGATTATTTTGATTTTATTTGATGCCTAGTATAATAACTTATTGCATTGAAAACATTTCTTACACGAAAATAAGTCAGTTTACTTCCCAGAAAATCAGAGATGTACACAAGAAACAACTTTGTGATGTCATAAAAGATTCATTACAATGTAAGGGAATGGTAAATTCTGATGAATTCCCAATGAGTTCCTATTTTTCTTTTGTTGAACAATTCCCACATTTATTCCGTTTCATTTTAGCGTAAAATTACAAAAAACCTTTATTATTGTGTGTACAATCTATATTTTAAGAAAGAAGTTAATAATTATGTACAAAAGTAATAATAATTTTGCTATAATTTGCGATAAAGCAAAATAATATAATTATTATTTTTTTATAATGATTCTCCGCAAAGTAACGCCTAATTCTACAAATTGATTACAAGTCATCCGATGAAATAACACGTGAGTATAGCCGGTTTCTATACATCAATTATGAATATCATCGTGAGTGATATTCATTAAAATTAGTTTAAATTCAAAAACATAATAGTAGTTATTGTGAGTTAACCTTACAAGATAGAGACATGCTATCGCTGACTTTTGTAGTATTCTTGTAGATCTACAATTCTCTAGTACATTATTTCAGTGGATCTCTACTGGATTACGCGGCGCACGTTACTAAAGCTGTCAGCAGGCAAATTTTTTTTTAACCCCGCGACCTCTTAACACAATTTATATAAAACCGTAATGTATTATTAACTGGAACCTTCCCGGAAAATTGCCGTACCTTATAGTAAAATATATACAAATTCGTTTAGTAGATCAATCACATACAGACAAACAGCTTTTTGACACTTTGTTTTATAATAAGTTTAGATGAACGCACGACCCGCGAAGCTGAAGGCAAGGTAACCAACTGCGTCAACGGGCCAGTCAAATATCGTTTATTTCCAACTCGTATATTAAAAATGTATTTTCCTTCATAAAATTCACGACAATATCATATTACCGTTGACATGACATTGTCCCGCTATCTATCCGCCATGACAGTAGCTAATTACAAAAAACGCGGCCTATTTTACATTTTTATCGCGAAACAAGCACCGCGGTGAATTTTGAGGAAAAAAATGAAACACCGACATTGTATGTCGTCAACAAAACGCAATAACGAACACGCGTATTTTAATTGGCGTATCACAAAAACTCAAAGTAACGCGCTCTCAAATTACCTGTGTTAAATTAACGTAAAATACGCGAAATAATTTTACGGATAATTCTCGGTAAACGTAAAAAGTTCTTGACCTAACACTGTTCAGTGGCCAGGCGTCAGAAACTATCTAAACTGTTTTTAAATTTTAAACTATCGTGATTAGTAATCATGGTTAATGTATAAACAATTTATAGAATAGAATACACTTTATTGCATAACAGTACATGAAATTAAAAAAAAAAATATTAGTACAATAGGCGGCCTTATCGCTAAAAGCGATCTCTTCCAGGCAATCTTAGGATAGAGGATTTAATGAAATATCAGCGGTGGGGTTTTAGAATTAGGCGGTACTTTGCGGATATCCATAATACAAAAGTAATAATAAAATTATTTTGCTATAATTTGAGATGAGTGATGATGAGTGATGATTCATCGCGGATAATAGCAAAATAATTTTATTATTACTTTTGTGTGAAAGTAAAGAGCTCATGAATAAGTGCCCCGGATGGGTTCGAAACTAGTCGGGCTAACCCGATAGAATAAGACGTGAATATAGCCGGTTCTATACATTAACTATCTCAATAGTATAATTGGCATTTTACAAAATACAATATTTCTTATCATTATGCCGTGTGGTATTCGGCTGAGTAGAATAGACCACCCTCATATATTACCGAGGTGTCTTAAAAAGTGACTAAAGTAACCTAAACTATGTAATTGGCATATACAGATTTTGTTATCATTGTACATGCTCTGTACTTGCACTTGTTCAATCAATGTAAAATAACTTCTAAAAAATTCGAATAATTATTATATAATAATAATTAATAATATTTAATTTTGCTATTCAATTATGCTTAAAAATTTTCGATCACTGAATAAAACTCATCAAATTAAACCAGTTCATTTTATTATTAACCATGAAACGAGGAAGCTTTAAAACCAAAATAACTTACAAAATAGGCAACGAACGCCAAAACGAAACTGAGCTCTTTATCCGTTAAGGCATTCTAATTGAACATACAAAAACTCTTTCAAAGTTGCATTTTATTTGTTGAAAGCCACAAAGAAATACTCTAAACTCACAAACGGTGGAGTATTTTCAAGCTACAACATTGAGCAATTTAAATTAATTGATATTACCAACATTATAAGCTGTGATGGCCTAGCGGTGCGACCGTGTGAATCTCTAGAGACGATCATGGGTTCAAACCCGGGCAGCCACCAATGAGTTTTTCTATTAAAACTTATGTGTCTAATTGATAATTGCAATTTATCACACGCTTTTCGGTGAAGGAAAACATCGTGAGGAAACCTGCATATCTCTAGAGAATTCCGGGGATATGTGTAACCTACCAATCCGCATTGGAGCAGCGTGGTAGGTCTTAGCTCCAACCCTTCTCTCCAAAAATGGAGAGAGGAGGCCTATGCCCAGCACTGGGATAGTAACAGGCCGTTACTTACTTACTTTTACCAACATTATTAGAAAACTTTAGTTTTAAATCGTTGTATCGGGATATTTGGAAATTCAAATTCAAAATATTCTTTATTTAAGTGAACTGTTTACAGTACTTTTGAATCGTCAAATATTTCAAAAAAGCTACCACTGATTCGGCAGTTTGCTCCTACCGAGAAGAACCAGCAAGAAACTCGACGGCTAATCTTTTAAAAAAATTATTACAATTTGATGGTTACAAGATAATAGTTACAGCTGGATGCGTAGCTGACTGCAGTTAAGATATGCTATCACTCAAATAATCCTCAATAGTATAGTAAGCTTTATGTAGCAACATCGTTTTGAGATTTCTAAACTTGTGTAAAGGCAAGTCTAGATGATGTTGAGGAATTTTGTTATAAAACGTGTACCGAGACCGACAAATGATTTTCGGACCTTTTGGAGGCGTAATCTAGGCGTCATTAGTTTATGTCTGTTTCTTGTATGTCTGTCATACCTATCACTATTTTTACTATACAAGTGAATATTTTTACGTACAAATATAATACTTAAGATCACAAAGAAATACTTAAGACCACAAAGAGAAATATTTAAGAATGCATAAGATTTATTTACCATAAACCAATTTGGGATAAAATTAATATTAGTATCACGGTGGTTTGAGAAAATAATTGAAAAAAGATTATGCCAGCGTAAATACAAATGTGCGGATTTTAATTGGCGTATCAAAAGCCTTTTACAAGGGTGTTTAATTAACGGAATCCGCGAAAAGAACTTCAAGCCAGATAAAGAATCTGCAAGCGTAGTAGATTATGAAAAAAATATTTAATCTTTAAAATGCATACTGCTTACTAGACCTGACTGATTTGCAAGATTCGACTTCGTATGGCAAATTCCTAGAAAATCTTTCAAATTTAAAATTAATGTAAATAAAAATGACAATTATGCCCTGAGTTATCCGGCTGAGTAGAATAGCTCACCCTCTTTCTTACTGAGTTGTCGTAAAATACGACTAAGTTAAGTTGAAGTTAGGCAAGCGGCCGGTCATCTATATATATAAAAGAAAGTTGGTCTAAGTTACACTATTTATAACTCAAGAACGGATGAACCAATTCGGCTGAAAATTGGTGTAGAGGTTGCTTAGAACCAGGAGACGGACATAGGATACTTTTTATCCCGTTCGACCGCATTTATTTTATTCCGTCAAGTCACTATAAAACGTAGTATAACATCAACGACTATGACATTGAATAACAAAACGCAAATGTCAGTGGAATACAAAACATAGATGACAGCTAAACGTAATAGCCCAAGAGCCCGTGGACTCCAGGCCTTCGTCATTTTATAAAAGCTGAAAGTTTGTCAGTGCATGCTCCCAAAACAGGTAAGAACGATGGTAGATTATGAAATCTGGATCATAGTGGCTTTGGGAGATACGCGGTACTCAAGGTGGCAAAATATCGATCCATATTCGTCAAATTATAGAGGCTGATTTTTTGGTATTACCTTCAGAATAATACTAAAAATCACGCCAGTCAATGCCAGACACTTAGCATAGTGAAAACCTCCTGCCAGACACCCTTAAAGTTCATGACATTTGAATTCTATTTACGTCATAGTATAAAAGCTGATTTTAATATATATTACTTGGATAATAAGACGATGTTTTCTCATTAGCCAGACATTTTTGATAGCTCCAACCCCTGCCCGACAAGCATAAAAGGTAGCGGTTTATTAACATTAGCTAACATAATTTTATTTGCTATCTTTAAGTATTGTAATAACACTACACTTTTACGATTTGCTGACCACCTATTCCTCAAACCAAACCGATGCCTTTGTGTTCGCCGTCAATCGTCAAATAGTATTTGGCGACCTAAAGTACCGCGTATCTCCCAAAGCCACTATGATCCAGATTTCATAATCTACCATCGTTCTTACCTGTGTTGGGAGCATGCACTGACAAACTTTCAGTTTTTATAAAATGACGAAGGTCTAGGGTTCACGGGCTCTCGCTCTATAGTTTTGTCTTTGGTGAAGTATGGTAAAAAATTTGACAATTATCAAAATAATAGCTAAACGTCACTACATAGTATAAAACAAAGGCGCTTTCTCTGTCTGTCCCTATGTCCATATATCCATTTGTATGCTTACCTAAATCTTTAAAACTACGTAACAGATTTTGATGCCGTTTTTTAATAGATAGAGTGATTGAAGAGAAATGTTTATATGTATAATATAACATATTAAAACTTTTATTTTAAACATTCAATATGGAGTAATAAAATACTGTAATTTTTGAGGTTTCCAAGTAAGTAACGGCCTGTTACTATCCCACTTGATGCTTGAGGTTTCCAATATGATGTCGTAAATAATTACATTTTTTTCCGCTTACATTGCAAACGCAGGCTGAACCCTACAATATTTGTCAAAATAATGTTCTAAGTATTTGTACACCTTGAAATGTCTACAGAAAACTCCGCGATGGTATACATATATCTATCTCTTATGGATAACCGACAATAGCACTATATCACTTCGAATTTAGCTGCGGTTGGACGGGTTTCTTTTTCACATGGCCAACTATATGTCGCTTTATCAAGAGTAACCTCTAAAGAAAACATGTTTGTATTGTGTAATGACGAGAAAACTGTGAATGTTGTATATAAAGACATGTAAAAATGTAGTATATGAATTTAGATATTCCAAAGATAGCAGGGAATCTTCATGGTATAGGGAAAGGGGAATTGTTTTAATCCAAATTTAACGCGTGTGGGCCACTGGCAGTAATGACTAAAATAAAACTACTGGATAGATTTTAATAATTTTTTTCACTGAGTTACATAGGCTATATATTTAATACCCGTGCGAAGCCGGAGCGGGCCACTAGTAAAATATATATAGGCAGATCTAGAGACAACCTATTAAAACATGTGGTGCCGAAAACGTGGTCATCAGATAAAATCGATTTACTTCTAAATATTTAAACTCAGCGCCTATACCATCGAACTCAAAACCGTGGTTCTGGAATGTGAATTCCGTACTATAGAATATGCAAATCATCATTATTATCCTCTCGCCCTTGTCCCACTCTAAGTGGGATCGGCACAACGTGTTATAAACATGTTGTCACATGATTTGGCTACGTATTTTAACACCGGCCGCCTGCCTGATATCGACTTACCTTAGTCGTAGTACGACACCTCGGTAAGAAATGAGGGTGATTTATTCCACTCAGCTGGATACCACACGGCGATGAACAATGCCGTTAATAATGAAGGTATAAGGGAGAGTATAAACATGATAAAAGTGACAGTAAATACTATCCATTGTCCCTTACCGTAATACAATCTCGCCACCGTGACACTAAATAATTACAAGACGTGACAGGATTTTCATTTTTATCGCCAAACAAATAAACAACGGTGCGAATCCTGTGAAAAATTGGAAACGAGATTGCGTTGCAACAAGAGCACGCAATAAAAAACGCCCATGAATTTTTAACAGACTATCAAAAATATCAGAGGAGGAGCCAAAATCGTTCCATTGCCTGTCAGATAAATTAAAATGTGAAGCACATCGTAAGCTAAAATCACCAAATATATCAACGCCACGGTCTTATACTACCTTAATTTAGTTGTGCCTGTGACCTTTTTCAGGTATATCACCTTCTTTCTCTTCTTCTTCTTTATAAACCGATGGATTTCCACTGCTGGACATAGGTCTCTTCATGGGATCCTCACACCACACGAGCTTGTGCCGCTTGGACAAAGCGTCTCCCCGCGATCTTTTTGAGGTCGTCAGTCTACCAACACTGCGTTTTCCGGTGCCGGGTCGCCATTCCAACACCTTGTATGTTATATTCACTTATACCGAGCCAAATCTTAATTTTTCACTAAAGGTTTCACCATTCTAACTACTTAAGAACGCGACGTCTATCGGTTCCTCAAATTATGTTCACGAATCATGAAATTTGAATGACACATCGCCATCCAACTTCGTGACCTATTGGGCTATGTTAATTTGGTTCTCCTACCAATCATACAAAGACTCGAGCATAGATATTTGCTGAGTAATTCTAAGCTTGCTTATGGTCATACGAAACTACAGTATTTTAGATTCACAGGTCGTTACTAGCATCCACTTCTCGAAGACGTTGCTTTCAAGTACTGAAATATTTTTGACGTTTGTACCTATCTGCACTCTGGCCAATGATTCTTTGCCTGTAGAATATATAACCTTTTCAACATACAGTTAGTATAGTCTAGCTCCATTTATTTACGTAATGAACCTGGAAGCGTGTATAGAGATGTTCTATATTTCTCGACTCAAAATATACATCCAGCTTTTGAGTTATTCAACGCAATAAGGTAGGTGATGGTACTTATCAAGAATATAAGCACTTCAGGGTCAGTTAATAGTCAAAAATGCTATATCAGCTGGTCGCTTTATTAAAGCAGACTCGTTTAAATACAATCGCTAGTGGAGGTGACGCCTTAACAGCTCATGCTGATACAAACCTACCTACACTGTTTGTCTATGGCAAATTTGACGCACATCTGGTAGGCAACGTCTATGGTACAAGGATGAGCTCGAGGACATGTAAAATCTTGCAAACTAGCTGTTGAGGGATGGGAAAATTTTGCACATCTCAGGTCAAACTAGCGTTCTCGTGTCAAATAAGATATTAAGCATTCTGAAAATTCGAGACTCCTCGACCTTCATCCAAGGCTCAAGTTGCGTAAAACTCGGCAAAGAGTTGCCTATAATTATTATAGTACTGGTCAACTCTACTGCCCAAACTGACCGCACGTTCAAATACAAATTTGAACGTGCGGTTATATATACACAGTAGTACCGACGAAACGACATTAAATGGATCCATTGATCAAGCAAACGTAAAGATATCTTTAGCAATTTAAATCTTAAATTAAAAAAAATGTTTTTTCAAACAAAATAAATATTATTTAATTTAGATCTGGCTTTTTCAGTAATAGTTGACTGACTTGTTAGCGCGCATGTTCAAAAAACAGGAGAAAACGACGAAACTGTAGTGAATATCACTACAGTTTCGTCTTCTTCGTACTTTTTGTCCACAAACTTTAGTCTCGCGGTCTAGGTCATGCATTACATACGAAATTCAATGGAATGAGGAACGGCCACTCACCCTGCTATATTATATCTTTTATTCAAAACTTGAAATAACTCCTATAGCTAAATTACTTCGCTGAATTAAATAATTTATCTAACCTAAATTTAACTAACGTGGAATTAAAATTGATGTATTTTTTTCCTTACCACCTTTTATATCGACAAATACAGGAAATTTCTTTTCAAATTTTTTTGATTCGATTTGAGTTCAACATCACTACGTGCCATGGAAATGGTCTCGTTTGTGCCGCGTGAACACTTACCGTTTGAAAGAGACCTCAATGCGTGAACCGTGAATAAAGTCGTTTATTCAACACATTTCAGCACGCGATGAATCGGAATATAGCGGCAAACTGTAGAGAGCCTTGTGATGTGATATTTTATGTTATTTTAATGAAACGATTAGAATAAGGCAATTTATTTATTGAACTATAAAATACCAACTTTTAACCGCAACTACGTTCGCGTAGACTTTAATCGCGTCTCGTCTTGGAATAAATACTAGCTCCTGTCACTCTCCAACAGACTTGCAAGTATGTCCATCACAAAAATTTGATCGATCCGGGAAAACTGAGAGAGATTTATCTTTTTTTTTGAGAGCATACTTTAATTCTTTTAGTAAATGACAAACATGTATTATAGGTCAGTCATCCAATAAACTAAAACGGATAAATGTAAAAAAGTTTCTTAAAATAACTCGTAACGTAACGTAAGCTAACAACGTTATATAGAACCATCTTTAATTAAGGATTTTATGACTTTTTCACATCGTAAATAAAAAACGCTGATAGGTTGATAATAGATGGCGTTTCTCAATGTCATCCTATTCCTGTTGAAATAATAGGATTTCTAAAGCCCCCCCCCCCCTTTGTTTACCCCTTTTACAAGGAATAATTATTCCAAATTGGGTCGATATTGGTTCAGCAGATTTGCCGTTAAAACGTATCTGATAAAGGGACCGGCAGACTTTCGCATTAATAACATTAGTATTGATGCATTGCTCATAAGAAGACTCAGAGTCGCTCAGCGAGCGATGGAGCGAGCTATGCTCGGAGTGTTTCTACGTGATCAAATAAAAAATGAGGAGATCTGGATACAAGCAGCACAAAATCTTATCCAGTTGTCACTGTCGTCCAGAAACGGTAGGATGTCACTGAAAATCAGTGCCAAGGTTTAGCCTTAGCAAAAGCTGAGTGACATACCGTTTTGCATGTCACACTTCCATGCATGAATAATAGGGGCGGGACACGTATCTTTTTAGTTATTTTTGTATGTTTTTTAAATATTCTACCCCCCCCCCCCCTTTAATTTAACTTTCTTATTTCTTTTAAATTTATTTATTTATTTTTAATTTTATTTTAATTGTTTATTACTTTTTTTTTCTCTTTGTTATGATATTTAATTGTTTGTGTGCATGAAAGTGTTATATGTAAATAAATGCTGTTTGATTTGATTTGATTTGATTTGAAAATC
Source organism: Morpho helenor (assembly GCA_029227775.1). Taxonomy (NCBI): domain Eukaryota; kingdom Metazoa; phylum Arthropoda; class Insecta; order Lepidoptera; family Nymphalidae; genus Morpho; species Morpho helenor. The sequence goes on along the minus strand of JARGCU010000005.1, from coordinate 11,734,502 downwards.
GTGTGTTGTGGAGATCCCATGAAGAGACCTATGTCCAGCAGTGAACATCCTTCGGTTGAAGAAGATTACTAATACTATAAATGCGATAGTATCTCTGTATTTCTGTTACTATTCTACTACTGGACATAGACGTCCCTTTGCCTTATATGTAGAGAAAGATTGGAGATCAGACCTACCACGCTTTTCCAATGTAGATTGTTAGGGGACACATATTTCAAAAATTCTCCAGAGATTTCCCCACGATGTTTCCCGTCAAAAGCGTATGATGAAAAGCGTCTAATAAATTGCAAATATAGTTAGGCATTTAAGTTTTAACAGAAGAACAGTGACATTGACCAGGTCTAAACCCGTGGTCACCTCGAAATATGGCCTCACCCTCTGTGAAGTCTATCTAAAGTTATGGTTGCTATTTAATATAAATCTGATGATACCAGCAGTTAATCCTTGGACGATTACGAGACAATTTATGGGGGTAAGGAAATAAGCCCCGAACGTCACTTCGACGGAAGCGGATGTCAAGATATGAGATTTATAGTCTATGCTATTCTACTTACCACTAAATGACAGATATAACGGATAAATAATGTAGCTTTTATAATTACGAGAAAATCTTGATTCCTTATTTTGGAGTTCAAGGTATCTGAAAAATCTAAGATGACATTGAAAAGGTCGGACACGCTTGTTGTTTTTTGTTGATCTCAAATTTTTTGCATTTTTTTTAAATTTTTTAATTATCTTGTAGGTGGTTGGAATATGACGTTCCGGTTGAGTTGAACAGATCACCCTCTTTATTACCGAGGTGTCGTAAAAGGCGACTAAGGTAAGTAGACCCGCCGCGTGGTATCCGGTTGAGTAAAATGGACCACCCTGATTTCTTACTGAGGTATCGTATAAGGTGACTAAGGTAAGTTGACTCGCTGTGTGGTATCCGGTTGAGTAGAATAGGCCACCGTCATTTCTTACCGAGGTGTCGTATAAGGTGACTAAGATAAGTTGACTCGCTGTGTGGTATCCGGTTGAGTAGAATAGACCACCCTCTTTCTTACCGATGTGTCGTCACTGACATCATCGTCTTTGACATAAGGCAGGCGGCTGGTCGTAAAATACAAAGCTAAATCATGTAACAAAATTTTTATAAAATTTTGTTACGACCTGTTTTTGAGTGGGATAAGGGCAAGAGGATAATGAATTAGGCGTTATGTTGTAAAATAGACCACCCTCATTTCTTAGCGAGGTGTCGTAAAAGGCGACTAAAGTAGATAGACTCGTTAGATAGAGTTATGTTGTTGAGATAATAAAAAATAAATAATAATATTATTTAAATATAAGCCGCAATAAATTATTAATAGTATATAAGGTAAGTGCAATTCTAACTGATCATGTACTAGTCGACCGTTTTTTATAAAATTTATATTTAGCTAAAAATTATTTTTATAATTTTTGTACATATTGACTGCCCCGTTGGAGCAGTGGGTAGTGACCCTGCCTTCAGCTCTGCGGGTCGCGGGTTCGATTCCCGCCGAGGGCCAACATTTTTTATAAATGAATCTGTTGGTCTTTGAGCCTGGGTGTATATTTGTATTTAAGTATGTATTTAAAAAATATATAAGTATATATTCACCAGTTGTCTGTCTACCATAACACAAGTATTAAGTTACTTACTTTGGGGACGGACGACCGTGTGTGTAAGTGTCCCATATAAGTGTCCCATATATTGCACTCAAACATGACTCCAACCCAAATGCTCTCGAGGGACAATCACCTCTCGTATTGAAATCTTAAAATACTTCCGCTACAGTCAAGATTGCACGGAAATAAACCGTCTGTGTTTAATCTGAGAGGGCTTGAAGATAAAACGAGTTATTAAGTAACGGAAATCAACTCTACACTGCGTTGTGGATAGAGTTATTTTACTAGGGGAGAAATAGGCAGGTCCATAGATAATCCTATCCTATCCTACTTCCTACTAATATTATAAATGCGAAAGTTTGTGAGTATGGATATTTGTCACTTTCACAGCGAATCCGCTGAACCAATATCGATGAAATTTGGCACTATTATTTTTTATACACCGGAGTAACATATAGGCTTTAGAAATCCTGTTATGTTAATTCTACAGGAATAGGATGACATCGAAAAGCGCCATCTATTATCAATCTATCACGCGACAACAGTTCATGCGAACGAAGTTGCGGGTAAAAGCAAGTACACTATATAAGATGCCGGCATCGGCAGCGTGAAAATCAGCGTGTCACAAAATTTTCCCCGAATTAAAATTTAGAACATACTAGTAGTAATTGTGAGTTAATCATAAGAGATAGAGACATGCTCTTACGGACTTTTTTGTAGTATTTTTATAGATCTACAATTCTCTAGTACATTACTTTAGTGTATCTCTGCTGGTTCACACAGCGCGCGCGACTAAAGCTCGAAGAAGGCGAGTTTTTCTATAACTGCTCCATCTTTTTAACACAAGATGCATACAACCGGTACGCACTATTAATAATTTCCACTACGGTTTAGCAAAAACCATACAAAAATCAGTTAAGTAGATTTTGAGCGAATCGATCACATACAAACAGACAGCTTTTAGTGATAGATATCAACAAGTCGAATGTATTACTAAATACAAGGTAAAGGTACACCGAAGTCTCTGTAATACAAGCCTTTGATGTCAACATTGTTTCCCAAGAAACGGAACATTGCGTCGTGGATGGATTAGTCTCTTTGATGCAATATTTAGAGGTGATAATATCTCTCTGTGCTTGGTATATGGGACAATTTAACAAGACGACGGACGCTGTATGACGTTTTAAACGCAGTCCGTCTTACTACGAGTATAAATGGTAGATTTTAAGCTTTCGCGATACATACATTCATACTAATCACTACATAGTATAAAACAAAGTCACATTCTTTGTTTGTCCATTATCCCTATGTATGCTTAAATCTTTAAAACTACGTAACAGATTTTGATGCAGTTTTTTAAAAGATAGAGTGATTCAAGATAAAGGTTTATATGTATAATAACATTCAATACCGAGTAGAGCAAAACTGTAATTTTTGAGGTTTCTAATGACAAGGAAGCTGTGAATGTTGTATATAAAGACATTCTGTAATTGTAAGTAAGTATGTAAGTACATTAATTGTAAACATAAAATTCATAGGGAAAAATGTAAAAATAAATAAGTAAGTATGTAGTATATGAATTTAGATATTCCAAAGATCTTTGTAGTATAGGGGAGAGCGCAATTGTTTTTCGCCAAATTTAACGCGTGCGTTTAATAATTACATTTTTTTCCGCTTACATAAGCGGAAAAAAATGTAATTATTTACGATATCACATTAGAAACCTCATAAATTAAAGTATTTCTCTACTCCATATTGAATGCTATTATACATATAAACCTTCTTCAATCACCCTATCTCGTCCAGAAGGAACCGATTTATGCGGACAGCCACTGGTTGACCGTTGTTCATACGGAACGTTGACCTCCATAGAGACCTCGACCTCCCTACCATTACTCACCTCTTTAAACGTTTTTCGAAGTCTTACTTCGAGAAATTCGAGGTACACCCGAACCCTCTGTTAGGTCTGACCACCGAAAATATAAGCGTCCAAAAAGCATCCTTTATGACCCTGACGATCAAATAACGATCGCAAAATCAAAAACACGTTATACACACACGCAGCATCTTCGCCGGCGAAGACGAGGTCCCAGATTTCTGACATCGGTTGGTCGTGGCTTCTTGCCACCCTTCCGTCGTCGTATTGACTAATCAAAGTCATACCATCAGCCCTCCACTACACGTCGCCCTAAGCCGTGGTCCGGCCTCACAGGAGGCACCCTTAGGATGACGTTCCCCGACGCTGGTAGAGCTTCTGCGCTCTACTTTCCGCATTTCGCAACTTCGACGATGCTTCTGCGCACGCCCGTCCCGCTCGGTGACGCTGTTAAAGCCGTTAAGGCTAACAACATATAGTCAATACGAAAAAAAATCACCCTATTTATTAAAAAAACCGATATAGATTTAAATGTAACAATAATGCTATAAGCAGCAATAATATCACATTTAAGCTTCATGCATGTTTGTTAAAACAAAGCTTTGCTAAGAAATGTGAACCTTTGACGCGGTAAAGGCGATGCTTGAATTTCATGCAGCTCTTTGATGTCGTAATAGTTCTAAGACATGCTTGCGAACGGGGTTCAATGACCTACTATGCGTTTCAGACGAATACCACGTATATTGAAATGAAGATTTCAATTTATATCCGTGTGTATTGAAAGTAGAATAAAGTTTTTATTACTTTCCGTATTCTGATAGTAATTTTATGATGAATTTGTCATGCCTTTAAATTTGGAGACATAAGCCCTTTAATTTTGTGGAATAATAAGCAAATACCTGTATCGTTATTCGTTATACCACACAGCGGATCAACTTGCCTTAGTCGCCTTTTACGGAACCACGGTAAGAAATGAGGGTGGTTCATTCTACTCAGCGATATACTACAGGGTGGGTCAACTTACCTTAGTCGCCTTTTACGAAACCATGGTAATAAAGGAGGGTGGTCTAATCTTCTCAACCAGAAACCACACGGCAAAAATTAAGTACGACAATCATGAAGCAAAATAAAACAAAAACTTTTAAGACTTCGTTCCGAGTCGTATTTCACCCTTTAGTATTCTCCTTGTACAAGATAAATAAACAAACAAAATGGCGGCAGGGATGGAATCGCAAATGAAATTAGCTTACCCCGTCAACCTGTCAATAAAATGTCCCGTGACTCACAAAAACTCGTAAATGCAAATCCCTCGCGCGTTGCCAGATTTGACAAAGCCCAGCTTAACATACCGAAAATTTAGGAGAATAAATGTTATTCATCAAAAAAAACAAACAAAGAAAATTGAATACACTACCAATACATGATTTTGGTCATCGTTTCTAACCGTAGAAGTAATTAGTTATATTCCGCCGTGTGGTATCTCGCTGAATAGAATAGTACCACCCTCATTTCTTACCGAGGTGTCGTAAAAGGCGACTAAGGTAAGTTGACCCGCCGTGTGGTATCCGGCCGAGTAGACTTAACTAACGTAACTTTCACCGTTTACTTAGCGCTCGCAAAGAAAGCTTTAAATTTTGCTGCTTTCGTACTATCTTTTATTGCTGCTCCTCTCTTATTGATCTTAGCGTGACGTTATAGGAGATATAGATTTATCGAGGAAGGCTATAGGCTATATAACATCACGCTAAGATGAATAGGAGAGGAGCAGCAATAAAAATAATCAGAAAAATTCAAGCTTTATATGCGTGTGCTAAACGGTGAAAGTTATTCAAAAATCTCTTATAATTAACTCACGATAACTGCTTTTACGTTCAAAATTTCAATTCTGGAAAAAAATTGTGACACACTGTCCATGCGACTTTGCCTGTCTGTTCATATAATAATAATAATATCATCTTCCTGCCCTTATCCCACTCTAAGTGGGGTCGGCACAACATGTTATAAACATGTTGTCACATGATTTGGCTGCGTTTTTACGACCGGCCGCCTGCCTGACGTCAACTTACCTCTGTCGTATTTACGACACCTTGGTAAGAAAGAGGGTGGTCTATTCTACTAACCGGATACCACACGGTGGGTCAACTTACCTTAGTCGCCTTTTACGACACCTCGGTAGGAAATGAGGTTGGTCTATTCTACTCAGCCGGATACCACACGGCGGGTCGACTTACCTTAGTCGCCTTTTACGACACCTCGGTAAGAAATGAGGGTGGTACTATTCTATTCAGCCGGATACCACACGGCGGATATAATAATAATAATAATTAAATTTCAATAATCCATTACTATATAATAATAATAATAATTAGTAGTAATGGATTATTGAAATTATTGGGATCTCTTAATTCACTTCTTTCCAAACTAAAACTAATTATATCTTGTTTATTTTACATCTGCATTATCATTTTTTTTATAAGTACATATATAGGTCGTTATTTCGCTATTTGGTGGTTTGGTTAAAAAATATCATATTCCTCTAAACCTTTAGTTATCTGAATACAAACATAAATAAAGTTAAAATATTTACAGACACGAACTTAATTAAAACTAGGTATTCTCAAAAATAAGTTACTATGGGTTTGACAACATCATGTAAAAAGAAAATTGATTTGGAGCAAACATTCTTTTAAAGAATTCTTTTAAAACAGTTTTTACTTTCAAAAATAAATACGTAGTACTTACTCATTCCAGAAACTGCTTGGTTCTAACAATTTTTCTTAGTAAACGTCCATTCTGTAACAAAATAATATTTTCTCATCAAACATCTGTATACAATAAATATTTACTTAAAGTTTTCACTATTGACTAGTGAAAAAAAAATAGAAGACTGGCGAGAGACACAGAAAGAAACTCTTAACCAATGGCAAAGGCAATTGGAGATTTAAGAAGACAGCTGGATGAAACTACTGGTATTCAATATTAAAGTATGGGTACTACGTAACTTTGGCGAAACAAGCTACCATTTGACACAAGTGATGACAGGTCATGGGTGTTTTCAGGAATATCTTCTTCTTCTTTTTCTTTCTCAACCGGTGGACGTCCACTGCTGAACATAGGTCTCCTTAAGGGATCGCCACAATCCACGATTTTGTGCCGCTTGGATCCAGCGGCTCCCCGCGACCTTTTTGAGGTCGTCAGTCCACCTCGTTGGGGGCCTACCAACGCTGCGCTTTCCAGTGCGAGGTCGCCATTCCAGCACCTTAGGACCCAAACAGGAATATTTATGCAGAATTTAAAAAGTCAGACCGATAGATGTATCTATTGTGAAGCAAAAGATTAACTTAGACACACTTTGAATGCTCAAGATGGGATCAGAAACGTCAAATGATAGTAGATAAAACAGAGGCAACATTTTCACCAGAAACTTTAATACGTTGTATGCTAGCTGGAGCTTTATGCTAACGTTTGTGTCGGACATATTGGAGAAAAAGAAAGAGAGAAACGGGTAAAAAAGGCCAAGAAATAGACACCGGCTACGGTGAAGCAAAGTTGATTATAAATGGCGCTTTTAAGTGTTGTTATTCCTGTAGAATTAACAGGATTACTGTAGCTTATATGTTATTCCGGTGTATAAAGAATTGTGAATTGTGAATTGTGCTTAAATTTCATTGATATTTGTTCAACGGATTCGCGCGTGAAAGAGTAACAAACATACAGCCATACTCACGAACTTTCGCATTTCTAATAGTAGGATAGACGATATAATAATATCACGTAAGTTTCCCATCAAGTTCCCGAGTTTTGACACGAATGCGGAATATAAAATAGCAACAGAAAACGCCCTGCGATATGACCCATGTGACTAATGGAAATATTTATCATGGAAATTGAATATGGTGCCTGTAGGCATTTCTTGATGTAATAGTCGTCAAATTAGGTTAAATCTACATAATACCGAGTTAACATTTGAAATAATCTATATTGTAGACAGCAACATTTTTAATCAGTGTTTTAATTTATTGTTGCTAGCAACACTTCATAATCCACTCTCATCTAGAGTATAAAAGTGGTCAGGTCAAGAACAGAGGTCTCTTTTACGATCGGTACTTGCGTGCGAAAGCTCTGTTATTCAATGCGTTAACGTCAGCCATCTTGTTTGTTTGGTTACAAATGTATTAATTTAGTTCTCTTTTTATAAATCCTACTTTGGATCCTAACAATATTATAATCAGCAGCAAAGCTGTGATAGCCCAGCGGTGCGATCATGTGAATATCTAGAGACGATCATGGGTTCAAACCCGGGCAGACATCAATGAGTTTTTCTGTTAAAACTTATGTGTCTAATTGACTTCATTAATTGATGATTTTGAATTGATTAATTGCAATTAATCGCAGTTTATACTTTTGCAGTGTCTTCGTTGCCATGGTCTATTCTACTCAACCGGATACCACACGGTAGGTCAACTTACCTTAGTCGCCTTTTACGACACCTCGGTAAGAAAGAATGGTCTATTCTACTCAACCGGATACACCGGGTCTACTTACCCTAGTCGCCTTTTAAGACACCCCGGTAAGAAAGAGTGGTCTATTCTAATCAACCGGATACCACAAGGTGAGTCAGCTTACCTTAGTCGCCTTTTAAGACATCTCGGTGAGAAAGAATGGTGTATTCTACTCAACCGGTTACCACATGGTGGGTCAACTTACCTTAGTCGCCTTTTACGACACCTCGGTAAGAAAGAGTGGTCTATTATACTCAACCGGATACCACACGATGGGTCAACTTACCTTAGTCGCCTTTTACGACACCTCGGTAAGAAAGAGTGCTCTATACTACTCAACCGGATACCACACGATGGGTTAACTTACCTTAGTCGCCTTTTACGACACCTCGGTAAGAAAGAGTGGTCTATTCTTCTCAACCGGATACACCGTGTCTACTTACCCTAGTCGCCTTTTACGACACCTCGGTAAGAAAGAGTAGTATATTCTACTCAACCGGATACCACACGCTGGGTCTACTTACCTTAGTCGCCTTTTACGACACCTCCGTAAGAAAGAGTGGTATATTCTACTCAACCGCATACCACACGGTGGGTTAACTTATCCTAGTCACCTTTTACGACACCTCGGTAAGAATTGAGGGTGGTTTATTCTACTCAGCCGGATACCATACAGCAGGTCAACGTACCTTAGTCGCCTTTTACGACACCTCGGTAAGAAAGAGTAGTCTATTATACTCAACCGGATACCACACGATTGGTCAACTTACCTTAGTCGCCTTTTACGACACCTCGGTAAGAAAGAGTGGTATATTTTACTCAACCGCATACCACACGATGGGTTAACTTATCCTAGTCGCCTTTTACGACACCTCGGTAAGAAATGAGGGTGATACTATTCTATTCAGCCGGATACCACACGGCGTTTATACACACATAAAGTAAGACTTTCAAAGCACTTGATAGGTAAATGATAGGCCCGAAATAGTGTCCAAAAGAAACTTTACAGAGGTTTTTTCCGATACAATTGACATTTAAACCTTTTCGGCCCGGAGCACGGAACGTCCATTATTTATGTATAGACCCGTCAATTACTAGATTCGTTGCGTCTATTTCAGTATTGGATTGCAGAATTTTGGAGAAAGAATAAAAATATACCCCTGTATTTTCTTTATAGTATCTAAAGGTTAACTATGAAAACAATTTTTATGCGATATATAACTATCTGACAAGCTATCGGACAAGCTGAGAAAAATATGGAAGAACAGGAACATCACCAAAGCCACAAAAATAAAGTAACTAAGGTCTCTAGTGTTTCCCATATTTCTCTACGCTTGTGAGACGTGGACGCTACGAGAAAGTGAGAGGAAGCGGATAGACGCTCTCGAGATGTGGTGCTGGAGAAGGATGCTCGGAGTCTCATGGACTGAATTCAGAACTAATGAGTCCATCCTTAGAGAACTCGGCATCAAGCAGCGTCTATCTTCCATCGTCCAGGGTCGTATTCTCACTTTTTTCGGGCATGTTTCTCGTCAGGGAGATGCCTCTGTAGAGCGTCTTGTAGTGCAGGGGAAAATCGAAGGCACAAGACCACGCGGCAGATCACTGATGCGATGGACGGACCAAGTGAAGGCTGCCTTTGACTGCCCTCTTAACAAATGTACCAGGAAGGCAGCCGTCCGAAAAGAATGGCGTCGAATTGTCAAGCGTGCCACCAACCCTGAACTGACGACAACGACCGCTCTGCCAAGAGTGTAGCGACCAAGAAGAAGACAAGAAGAGGTATCTGGTTGACCGATTATTTTCGTAATTGTTTTCAAAATAAAAAAAATAAAATTGGGTTAGTTGGGGCTCGATCCTAGGTATTTTCATTTCTCGCGACCACCCGTTCTCTGAATAAGCTACGCTGACTTGACATTTCATTTAATTTTAGTATTTTTTTAATGACCAAAATGAAGAATAAAACGATTTTTTTTTGTAAATAAGACGTAGCTAGAACGAATTTTCGCCCCCAAAACCGCCTGCATGCTGAATTTCAGGAATATCGTTGAAGCCGTTTCCGAGATTCCGAAAATATACTTATATATACATACAAGATTAATTCATTTAAAAATTAAAGATACTTATTATAAAACTAACTCCCCAAAATCTGTCTTTGTAAGGTTTTTACTTAAAGGTAGTGAAATTCTTTCGAAAAGTTTAGTTAATGGTACATTATCGTTTTAAGAAAATAGCGAAAATTGTGTTTAAAAGATCATGTAGTTGTGCAAATACTCGCTGTTAGGACCTTTAGTTGCGTGCGCCGCGAAAACCAGCAGAGATACACTAAAGTAATGTATTAGAGAATTGTAGATCTACAAAAATACTACAAAAAAGTCCGGGATAGCATGTGGCTACCTCTTATGGTTAACTAACAATAACTACATTTATGTTCAAAATTTCAATTCAATATATTGATTTCCACGTGGGCAAAGCCACATTATAACTAGTATCAATCACAATTAGTAACAAAATCTATAAATGGCTCAATATCCGTAGATTTTGCAGGATGCTGAAGCAGCTGCAAAAGTTTACGCATCTAATATATAAAAGTACTGTCTTGTATACGTAATGCCTGGGCCAAACATCTAAATCAACCGGACCCCTTACAAGCTTTTACGAGAAACGGATCATAAAGTGAAAGTCATACAATAAAACAAAATAGATATGTTATCTCAAGCTTTGTAATTGTTGCGGTGATAATCTATACTAATATATAAAACTGAAGAGTTTGTTTGTTTGTTTCTTTGTTTGTTTGTTTGTTTGTTTGATTGATTGATTGAAGCGCTAAACTCAGAAACTACTGGACCGATTTAGAAAATTCTTTCAGTGTAAGATAGACCATTTATCGAGGAAGGCTATAAGCTATATAACACGCTAAGATGAATAGGAGAGTAGCAGCAATAAAAAATATAACGAAACCGGCAAATTTAAAGCTTTCCTTGCATGCGCTCAGTAAACAGTAATAGTTATTCAAAAATCATGCCGTACAAAATTGTTTCCTTTTAAAAGTTCTAAATAAAATTCCGCGACAGCATATATCTAGCTTTTAAGGTTAACCCACTGTAACCATTTTTTGGTTATTCTATAGTACGTTTTAAATCGAGCCGCTAGTGATTGGTAGTTAATAACAAATACAATGTTCCCACTGCTGGGTAAATGTTTTTGAGTATTGAAGCAGCATGAAGGGAGACCACGTTTGAAGTTATACCAGTTATGCCAGAAATTCCTATGAAAGAAAATATATTATATTTACTTGTATAAAAGTAATAATAAAATTATTTTGCTATAATCCGCGATGAAGTAAAATAGAAAAAATATATAATGCTAAATGTAGAGTGGACAATCCGTTTTCATACCTGATACATGTCGGAGTTGTAAAAACACTAACCTCCACCACCGCCATCATAATACACAAGCACTACACACGTTCACTATCACAAACTTAACAGTCGTTTCGCCCTGCAACCGAAGCATCATCAGGAGATAGACCCCACGATAAAATCGCAAAGCAAATTTATAAATTATTATATTTACTTGTGTTATTAATACGAAATTATGTGCAAGTGAGTTAATTTTTAATAATTTTTGTAATTATTCAAGACTGGCATCAATCAAAACAAACCTCTATTAAGAATAAAATATAAAAAAACATCCGGATTCATTTTTATGGTAATCTCCCTTTAGAGGATAGTATTCTGTATAAAGGGAGGCTGATTAAAAACGTAACTCATTTAATCTTCAGAGGCTTCGTCAGGCTTAATTTTATCCTGGATAAAGCAGAAAAAATCACAAAAATGCTTTAATCATCTTATTTGCTTCAATTAGTTAGCGCTTTTGTATTTATTTTGTAAGTAAGTAAGTAAGTAACGGCCTGTTACTATCCCACTGCTGGGCATAGGCCTCTTCTCTCCGTTTTTTTTTGGAGAGAAGGGATTGGAGCTTAGACCTACCACGCTGCTCCAATGCGGATTGGTAGGTTACACATATCCCCAGAATTGTCTAGAGATATGCAGGTTTCCTCACGATGTTTTCCTTCACCGAAAAGCGTGTGATAAATTGCAATTATCAATTAGACACATAAGTTTTATTAGAAAAACTCATTGGTGTCTGCCCGGGTTTGAACCCATGATCGTCTCTAGAGATTCACGCGGTCGCACCGCTAGGCCATCACAGCTTCATATGCAATAAATTAAAAGTAAACTTTTGTTCTTTTTATGCCCAAAAATAGGGATAAATCGATTTTTTTTTTTAAAAACCTAGACAGATCCATTTTTCCCCCCTAAAACTCCCTACATGCTGAATTTCAAGAAAATCGTTTGAGCCGTTTCCGAGATTCTGAAAATATATAGATACATACAAGATTAACTCATTTTAATATTAAAGATATATGTAATGCTAAATGTAGAGTGCAGTATCCGTTTTGATACCGGATACCACAAGACGACTTTTTTATTTATATTCTAGTCAATTAGACACATAAGTTTTTACTAGAAAACTCATTGGTGTCTGCCCGGGGTTTGAACCCTAGACCTCCTCGAAAGAGTCGCACGGTGTTACCACTGGGCTACCACAGCTATTATGTAGTACTACAAAATTCTATTTTGCTATAAAATACAAAGAGGAAGTCAATGGCGACAACACACGGTTATCTGAAATCAAATCTTTATGCTTACAGCATCAATAACTTCAGCTTAAGCCAATTTGAAAGCATCGTACTCCGATATTCAAATTCAAATTCAAATTCAAAATATTCTTTATTCAAATAAACTTGTAAACAAGTGCTTTTGAATCGTCAACTCTACTGCTGGTTCGGAAAGCTGTTCCTACCGAGAAGAGCCAGCAAGAAACTCGGCGGTTGCTCTTTTAAAAATATAATTCTTAATACTATTTACATTATATCGTTACTGTCTTGTACAGGTTCAAAGAGAGCTATATCCACACATTCTTATCTTCCAAATAATCTTTAAGAGTATAGTAGGCTTATAAAATACAAAGCGGAAGTCAATGGCGACAACACACGGTTGTCTGAATTCAAATCTTTATGCTTACAGCATCAATAACTTCAGCTTAAGCCAATTTGAAAGCTTCCCACTCCGATAACTATGTAGATTCATGACTATGCCTCAACTCTGACGAATACACAACAGTATACATTAATATTCAAGCCGCGCTGTCCGTCCGTGCCAAAATCACATAACTCGAAAGTTATGTTGATGTTAGAAAATATATAACATATTTTTATAACTTGATAGAGAGAGTTCCCGTGGACCCCAGACTTTCATCATTTTATAAAAGCTGAAACTTTGTCAGTGCATGCTCCCAACACAGGTAAGAACGATGGTAGATTATGGAATTTGGATCAGGGTGTCTGACAGGGGGTTTCCACTATGCTAAGTGTCTGGCATTGACGGACGTGATTTTTAATATTATTCTAAAGCTAATATCAAAAGATCAAGCTTTATACTATGACGAAATTAATTCGGAATTTTGCAAACTTAAGTACCTCGTATCTCCCAAAGCCACTATGATCCAAATTCCATAATCTACCATCGTTCTTACCTGTGTTGGGAGCATGCACTGACAAAGTTTCAGCTTTTATAAAATGACGAAGGTCTGGTGCTCACGGGATCTTGGGCCATGAGGTAAATTTTGAAATATAGAAATCGGCACCTGAAAAAGCTCTATTATTATTTCTATATTAAATAATAACAATATGCCGTGTGATATCCTGCTGAGTTGAATTTATTACCCACATTTGCATTACACACACATTTCTTACCGAGGTGACGTAAAAGGCGACTATGGTAAGTCGACCTACCGTGTGGTATCCGGCTGAGTAGAATAGATCACCCTCATTTCTTACCAAGTTGTCTTAAAGGGCGACCAAGATAAGTTGACCCCGGCTAAGTAGAATAGATTTCCCTATTTCTTACTGAGGTGATGTAAAATACGACTAAGGTAAGTTGACGTCAGTCAGGCGGCCGCTCTTAAAATACCTAGCCAAATCCTGAAGAACATGAAAATAATAATATTATAACATAATGAATAAAAAAATAACATTAACTTTTTTTTAATAAAATATGAATGGCACACTAATTAACAAACAGATAAACGTTACGAGTTCCAGTTAACTACACGTATGAGGTAAAATAAATGGTGGGGGTTGTAGGGATTCCATCACATACACACCTACATACACACTTACAATCACAACTTACACAATACAATCACACTACATCGCACGCAAGCACACCCGCGGTATAGCATATACTCACACACCTACCCGGGACTGCCGCGATATGCTCACCCTTCCCGCTGCACTTGAAACCGGTCGCGGGGCGCGGGGCGCGGGGCGCGCGGTTTGCGCCCGCGGCCCGGCCGGCCGACATAGCAGTGACCTACCATCAGTCGATGCGAAGGGAACGTTTCTTTGTAGTTGCAATCATTTTCTCTAGTCTAGTCATATATTTCCTTTTACTTGCTTGTATACTGTGTACCTCTTTCTTCTGAACTTTGTGTGTGGCATATTATACGTGTGGACATTGTGTTTGTTTATAATTTCTCCTCATATACTTTCACCAACCATACGGCATCACGCCCCCACAACTGGTGACCACCATAACTGGTGACTCCTACAGAAGACGCCAAGAGGTATTTATGACCAATTCAAGTGATTCCGAGCCGACAGTAAAATCAAGCGATAATATCACCGTACGCCCGTGCACGCGGCGCATTCGTGACGCGCTCGATGCAAGTAGGGTGACCATGAGGATCCCACCTTTTTGCCCGGAAGATCCGGAATTATGGTTCGCCCTAATAGAAGGTCAGCTCATTCTATCAAATATAACATGTGATAGAACAAAATTTTATTATATTATGAGCAATTTGGAAATTGAATATTCTCAAGTAGTAAAGGATGTCATAATAACCCCACCTGAAAATCACAAATATGATACTCTAAAAGAGGAATTAATTAAACGGTTATCAGCCTCAAAAGAGAAAAAAATTCAGCAGCTACTACTTCACGAAGAATTGGGAGACCGAAAGCCTTCCCAATTTTTACGACACCTCCAGAGCTTGGCAGGAACCTCAGTACCGGAGCAGTTATTGTTAAATATTTGGAGCAGTCGTCTACCAACGAGTATCCAGGCTATCGTAGCATCTCAGCCTGCTAGTAGAACGTCAGACGTCTTGGCGGACCTAGCAGACAGACTCAGCGATTTAGTACGACCGTCGCTCCAAGTTCCTTCAACTTCAACTTCAGCTTCTTCGGGTTCCTCAGGTCTCATAATTGACAAAATGGCCTGTGAAATCGCAGAACTCAAGGCAGTGGTGAAGAACCTGACAACGCAGCTGAGTAAACAGACCAGGCATCACGATCGTTCCAGCGGCCGTAATCGCCGACAATCCATTTCAAGATCGGATTCCAGCCAGGAAACCCCGCGATTACGGCAAGTCGGAAAACGTCCAGAACGGTCGGTAATGTCGACGGACGACCACTCAAGACCGGGTCGCCTGTTCGTTACCGATCGCAACACGAATACCGAATTCCTAGTGGACACTGGTAGTGATGTGTGCGTATTTCCGCGTGTGAAAGTGCCAAACCATCGTAATAAAACGAATTATCAGTTAACCGCGGCAAATGGTACAACCATAAATACGTACGGCTATATACCACTAAATATAGACTTTAAGTTACGTCGTAATTTTATGTGGAATTTTATTGTTGCCGATGTTAGTAAACCTATTATAGGTGTAGACTTTTTAAGTCATTTTAATCTTATTGTCGACATTAAAAATAAAAAATTGATTGATAATTTGACTTCCATGTCGACTGATGCTATTGTTAGCTCTAATAATAATGTTAACTCTGTTAAGATTGTTCTTGGCGATACACGATATCATGATATTCTATCTAAGTATCCAAGCATTACTAGACCGGCAGGCACAACTAACATCACCGCACATAACACAGTTCACTACATTCGTACTACACCTGGACCCCCTGTATCATGTTCTCCCCGCAGGTTAGCTCCCGACAGACTCAAAATAGCGAAACGAGAATTCGACTTGATGTTGAGCAACGGTACGGCACGTCCATCGGAAAGTCCTTGGTCTTCTCCCCTACATTTAGCGCCTAAAAAGGACAACGGCTGGCGTCCTTGTGGGGACTACAGACTTCTCAACGCACGCACCGTACCAGATAAGTACCCCATCAAGCACATCCATGACTTCGCTCATAGCATAGCCGGATGTACAGTCTTTTCAACCATTGATCTGGTTAAAGCATATAACCAGATACCTGTCTATGACGAAGACATCAAGAAAACGGCGATCACCACACCGTTTGGTTTGTACGAATTCCCGTTTATGACTTTTGGGCTAAGGAACGCAGGCCAAACTTTTCAGAGATTCGTTGACGAAATGACCAGAGGACTAGATTTCTGCTACTGCTATCTAGATGATTTTTTGATTTTTTCAAAAAATAGCACCGAGCACGAATATCATCTAGGTCTACTTTTCGAACGAATGCAAAAGTGTGGCGTGCTTATCAACATTTCAAAATGTGTCTTCGGAGCACCTGAAGTAGAATTTTTAGGGTACCATATCTCTGCCGCAGGTACGAAACCACTAGCCGCCAAAGTAGATGCCATCAAAGAGTTCCCCAGGCCACAGACCGTCAAGGCGCTCAGGCGATTTCTGGGGATGCTTAATTTTTATAGGCGCTTTATACCGCACGCCGCAAAAATTCAAGCACCCCTAAACGCCCTGTTGACAGGTTCTGCGAAACCTTCCAAAGTCATCACCCTTACGGGAGATGCTCTTAAAGCTTTTGAGCTGTCAAAAGACAGTCTTTGTGATGCTGCCCTATTAGCACACCCCGACTGTGAGTCGAAACTAGCTCTGGTAACAGACGCTTCCGATTCAGCAATGGGTGCTGTGCTGCAGCAATACAAAGATAATGCCTGGCAGCCATTAGCCTTTTTCTCGCGAAAGCTCAGCCCATCGCAGCAAAAGTATTCGCCCTACGACCGCGAGCTACTTGCTGTGTATGAAGGGATAAAATACTTTCGCCATATGCTCGAAGCTCGACACTTCGTTGTCTATACTGACCACAAGCCTTTATGTTATGCATTCCATTTAAGGAAAAATAACTGTTCGCCGCGTCAGTATAGGCACCTGGATTTTATTTCCCAATTCACGAGTGACATACAGCATATATCCGGCAAGGATAACATTGTTGCCGACACGTTGTCACGCGTAGAGGGAATCCAAAATCCAGTCGACTTCGAAGCACTGGCCAACTCACAATCTACAGATGGCGAACTTTCAAAGCTCCTCCTTGACAATGATTCTTCTCTTCGCATTGTTAAGATAAAGGAGCCAAGCAGCAATGTCGGACTTTTTTGTGACATAAGTTTGGGCACTCCCAGACCTTATGTCACCGAGTCACTTCGCAAGCAAGTCTTCGACAGCCTCCACAACCTTAGTCACCCCGGTGCAAAGGCTACTGCTAACCTGGTGGCACAGCGATTCATCTGGCCAGGAGTCAGGAAGGACTGTCGCAATTGGTCACGTTCGTGCATGGCGTGCCAGCGCTCTAAGGTAAATCGACATGTGTCAGCACCTTTAGGCACATTCGATTTACCACGAGCCAGGTTTGCCTACGTGCACATTGACCTGATAGGACCACTTCCTCACTCCGATGGCTATCGTTACTGCCTAACAGCGGTGGATCGCTTTACCAGGTGGCCAGAGGCTATACCCATAAGGGACATCACAGCCGAAACTGTGGGTAAAGCTCTTTTGTCGAGTTGGATAGCCAGATTTGGTTGTCCCACCGATATAGTCACGGATCGTGGACGCCAATTCGAGTCTGAGCTATTCAACTACTTGTCCAAAGTGGCTGGTTTCAAACACCGCAGGACCACAGCATATCATCCTGCGTGCAACGGCCTAGTGGAACGATTCCATCGTCAGCTTAAAACAGCCATTACCTGTCACGCTGACAGTAAGTGGACGGAATCGTTACCTCTAGTGCTACTGGGCATACGAAGCGCATTCAAAGCGGATCTGCAGTGTTCGTCCGCTGAACTCGTCTACGGAGAGCCTTTACGACTCCCTGGCGAGTTCTTTGAAAGCAGAGTCCACGGCACGACTGACGTTTCGGATTTCTCTGCTAGAATCCGAAACTTTTGCGACAAGTTGCGAGCTCGACCCACATCACGACATTGTAAAAACAAAATCTTTGTTTACAAGGATCTTGCTACTTCTAGCCACGTATTCCTTAGGGAAGACACGCTAAGAGGTTCTTTCAATCCTGCCTATTCCGGTCCGCATAAGGTACTGGAGAGAAGTGATAAGGTGTACAAAATTTTACTTAAGGATAAACAGGTGACAGTATCTATTGACCGCCTTAAGCCGGCCTACCTACTGGACACCAATTCGTCCGATGACACAACCCCTTCACCTAGCCCCAAAGTCACAGACGGTAATTCGCCTCCACCACGAACAACGAGATCTGGGAGACGAGTACGTTTTCCAGATTTCTATCGTCCATAGACATGGCCTCTGGGGGGGAGTGATGTAGGGATTCCATCACATACACACCTACATACACACATACATACACTTACAATCACAACTTACACAATACAATCACACTACATCGCACGCAAGCACACCCGCGGTATAGCATATACTCACACACCTACCCGGGACTGCCGCGATATGCTCACCCTTCCCGCTGCACTTGAAACCGGTCGCGGGGCGCGGGGCGCGGGGCGCGCGGTTTGCGCCCGCGGCCCGGCCGGCCGACATAGCAGTGACCTACCATCAGTCGATGCGAAGGGAACGTTTCTTTGTAGTTGCAATCATTTTCTCTAGTCTAGTCATATATTTCCTTTTACTTGCTTGTATACTGTGTACCTCTTTCTTCTGAACTTTGTGTGTGGCATATTATACGTGTGGACATTGTGTTTGTTTATAATTTCTCCTCATATACTTTCACCAACCATACGGCATCACGCCCCCACAACTGGTGACCACCATAGGGGTTTAACTTATTACTATATAACTCTGCTTGCTTGGATGATGTGTCGCTATACGATTTTGTCGTGGAGGCTATCTCCTGACGATGCTTAGGTTACAGGGCGATACGATTGTTGATATTGTAACAGTGAATGTGTGCAGTGCTTGTGTATTGTTGTATTGTTTGTGGTGGCAAGTGTATTTTTAAGAATTCTGCATGTTTTAGATATGAGAACGAATAGTACACTCTGCATTTAGCATTACGTATATCTTTATCGGAGATTATAGTAAAAAAATGTTTTCATTATTTTTAAAAAGTCTGTTCGGTTACCTTAAAAAACTTTACCATAATTATTCTCCTGCCCTTATCCTACTTGTCACCTGATTTGGTTCGGTATTTCACCGGCGGCCTGCCTGACGTCAACTTACCTTAGTGACTAAGGAATTTTACGACACCTTGGTAAGAAAGAGGGTGGTCTATTCTAATCAACCGGATACCAAACGAAGGAACAACTTACCTTAGTCGCCTTTTACGTCATCTCGGTAAGAAATGAGGTTGGTCTATTCTACTCAACCGGATACCACACGGCGGGTCGACTTACCTTAGTCGCCTTTTACGACACTTCGGTAAGAAATGAGGTTAGTACTATTCTATTCAGCCGGATACCACAAGTACACTCTACTTTAATTAACATTACATACATTTACTTTAATTGCAGATTATACCGAATTATAATTTGTTTAACTGCAACAACTATATACATATGATTTAACTTAATTAACTTTCAGGTGCTTAAACAATGTATTCTGAACAAGATATCCTTGAATAGAAGTATATTATAGTAGTTATAAAAGTACTCAAAAAATCTCATTTCGCTGAACGAGAGTGTAGTAGTTACTAAAATATATAATACCTCGAAATTCGCTCGCGAACTGAAAGCCTTTTTTATGCAAATTACCAAAGTAGGTCAGTGAAACAAAATATTCACATGTAAGCGGAAAATAATTACGTGCGTTCCCAAAAGGTACCGATTTAAATCTAAATCTAAATCTATATATATAAAAGAAAGTTGGTCTTAGTTACACTCTTTATAACTCAAGAACGGATGAACCAATTCGGCTGAAAATTGGTGTAGAGGTTGCTTAGAACCAGGAGACGGACATAGGATACCTTTTATCCCGTTTGACAGCATTTATTTTATCCCGTCAAGTCACTATAAAACGTGGTATAACAAAAACGACACATACAAACAACAAAACATAAATGACAGCTATACGTAATTTTGTCTTTGGTTAAGTATGGTAAAAAATTTGACAATTATCAAAATAATAGCTAAACTTCGCTATATAGTATAGTAAGTAATAAGAAAGCTGTGAATGTTGTATATAAAGACATTCTGTAATTAATTGTAAAAATAAAATACATAGGGAAAATATAAAAGTAAAAGAATAAAATATAGTATATGAATTGAAATATTGCGAAGATAGCAGGGAATCTTAATGATATAGGGAAAGAGAAATTGTTTTATTCCAAATTTAAGGCGTGCGGGCCACGGGCAGTAATTAATAAACCAAAACTACTGGATAGATTTGAATCATTTTTTTCACTGAGTGACATAGGCTATTTATTTTATACCCGTGCGAAGCCGGAGCAAGCCACTAGTCTTTAATATTTAAATGACTTTCTTGTGTATATCTAATATATAATCTTGTGTATATCTAACTAATATATGAAGCTGAAGAGTTTGTTTGTTTAAACGCGCTAATCTCAAAAACTACAGAAAAATTCTTTGAATGTGAAATGCGAAAAAGTCTATAGACACCTCAGTAAGAAAGAGAGTGGTTTATTTTACTTCGCCGGATACCCCAGGGCAAGTCAACCTAGCTTAATCGCCTTTACAACACCTAGGTTAGGAAGGAATGAGGGTGGTATATTCTACTCAGCCGGATACAACACGGCGTACTTGTTTTATAGGCGTATATAATATGTATAGATTAATTATTAATGATATAATACGAAAAAATACGACTTTCTGTAGCAGTATGTTTCAATAATTATTTCAAATGATTTATAGAAGCAGGTACGCAGACTGTGGTAGCCCAGTGGTAGCACCGTGCGACTCTTTCGAGGAGGTCACGGGTTCCAACCCAGGCAGACACCAATGAGTTTTTCTGTTAAAACTTATGTGTCTAATAGATAATTGCAATTTATCACACGCTATTCGGTGAAAAAAAACATCGTGGGGAAACCTGCGTATCTCTAGAGAATTCTGGAGATATGTGTAACCTACCAATCCGCACTGGAGCAACGTGGTATGTCTTAGCTTCAAACCTTCTCTCCAAGAACGGAGAGAAGAGGCCTATTCTCAGCAGTGGGATAGTAACAGGCCGCTACTTATAGAAGGCGTTACTTGCAGAACTCTATAGTACAGAAGTTACAATAAAATTACTTTGCTGTAATCCGCGTTTGTGAAGAGAATACATGCAATGCTAAGTGTATGAAGCAGGCAATCACATACCACATATATGCAGGACAAGCTGCCACACGTATCACAAGACGAAGAAAAGCGTAAAATCGCAGTATGCATTTCTTAGAGCCTATCCTCCTGATGATGCTTCGGTCACGAGGCGATCGTGGAAGTTGTGGTAGTGAGTGTGTGTGGTACTTTGTATGGAGTGTTGGTGTTGGCGGCGTCTTGTGATACGTGTGGCGGCTTGTCCTGCATGTTTGTGGTATGTGATTGCCTGCTTCATACATTTAGCATTGCATGTATTCTCTTCACAAAACGCGGATTACAGCAAAGTAATTTTATTGTAACTTCTGAATTATTTTAAACTAAATAGATAATTTTGTAGGATTTATTGTTCAAAAAAAGTTAAGTTACGGCCTGTTACTATCCCACTGCTGGGCATAGGCCTCCTCTCTCCATTTTTGGAGAGAAGGCTTGGAGCTAAGACCTACCACGCTGCTCCAATGCGGATTGGTAGGTTACACATATCCCTAGGATTCTCTAGAGATATGCAGGTTTCCTCACGATGTTTTCCTTCACCGAAAAGCGTGTGATAAATTGCAATTACCAATTAGACACATAAGTTTTTTTTTTAATAGAAAAACTCATTGGTGTCTGCCCGGGTTTGAACCCATGATCGACTCTAGAGATTCACACGGTCGCACCGCTAGGCCAGCACAGCTTCTGGATTTATTGTAGCGGCACGAAAACGCCGACGAATTCTCGTGAAATACCTAGTTTTTTAAATGTTTTTACTAAATTTTCCTAAGACTAAGAGAAAGTTTATCTAAGAGCAACAAATACTTGCCTTATCTTTTTACTTCAGGATATCTTGATTTAAATTACATTTTTTAAACGGTATAGCGCAAAGTATTTACTTTTTTATAACTTTGTTAATTAAATAGTGACTATTTTCAACGTTTCCTGCTTCGTTGAATAAAAGATAGATTTTAATTACCTTTTCTATCTTTAACTTTTCTCTGTCTCGACTTTGTCTACAGACTTTTTATCTTATGAAAGTCTTGGAGAATTTAATTATAGAATTTAAGTACAATTCATTAAAATATTTATGAGTTTGGAATTGACCAATATCTTGAGAAGGCTCGTGGGCCGCAGTTTTGATTCCCGTCCAACAATACACAAGCACTACATACGTTCACTATCACAAACTCAACAATCATTTCTCCCCGCAACCGCATCATCAGGAGATAGACTACACGACAAAATCGCAAAGCTTGCTTTTGCGATTTTGTGGTGGCTGTGGTGGGGTTTGTGCATGTATTTTTAAGAATCCTGCGTGTATCAGGTATAAAAACGGATTATCCACTCTACATTTAGTATTATATATCGACATCTTGGCAAGGAATGATGGTGGTCTACTCTACTCAGCCGGATATCACAAGGGTAAGAGAATGATGAAGAAATATATCCTTAAGTTGGCAGTACACTATTTTCTTTGCGACACTAAATAAAATCCATCGCCCGAAGCAATATCGCAATAATACACGAACGCCATTGTATTGATTGCTAGATTATCTTCGATAGGACGGGGTAATAAAGGTGACCCTTTTATTTCGATATTGCTTTTGATATTTTGAGTGTATTGATTAAAGACATTGAAAATGCAATTTATATACGTAGATGTAGTTTTGCGATGCTCTATCTTTAATATAAAAATATCGATATGGCAAAAATAGTGTAATAATTTAAAATTTTAGTATTTTTAATGCCCAAAAACAGTGATGAAACGTATTTTTTTTTTTTTTAGCATTATTTATATTTTCTATTTTACTTCATCGCGGCAGCAAAATAATTTTATTATTCCTTTTAAAATATTTATAATTAAAAATTTAACAAAAATTTATAGAAAAACGCAAGATTTTAGGATTTTAGGATCACTCAAGAATCATGAGTGACTCAAGGCAGAATCTGTTGAACTAGCGAAAGGGGGTTGCTAGGTTACAAAGCCAAACTTCAGTAAGATATCTTAATAATACCGCAATAAACACAACAATACCGTCGCAGATGTATTGTACGGATAATATTGCCTGCGGAGATGGACGTCGCGAGTTTCATATCTCAACAAATAAAGTTGTATGCTATTAGTGATACACGCGGACTAGGCGCTTGAATAACAACAAATAATTTTAATTTATAGAATAAGGCTTTACTTTGTGGAGATCCATAATACAAAAGTAATAATTCAATTATTTTGCTATAATCCGCAATAAAAGAATATATGTGTAATGCTTAATCAAGTGTACTATCAGTTACTACTACTACTAATACATGCAAAATTTATTTAAAAAAACCATGCACTACCCGCCACCACGGCCATCTCAATACACAAGCACAACACACGTTCACTATCACAATCACAACAGTCGTTTCACTCCATGACTGAAGCATCGTCAGATGTACATGTAGTGCATGAGTTCTAACAAATTGATGTATCAGGTATGAGAACGGATATTACACTTTACATCACATATATTTTCTTTTGTCGCGGATTATAGCAAAGTAACGCCTAATTCTATAAATTATTAATCGTAAGTTATTAAAAAAATAAGATTTTTGGTTTAAGATTACTCAAGGCAGAATCTATTCAACTAGCGAAAGGGGGTTACTAGGTTTCAAAGCCAAACTTCAGCAACATATCTAAATAATACCGCAATAAACACAACAATACCGTCGCAGATGTATTGTACGGATAATATTGCCTGCGGAGATGGACGTCGCGAGTTTCATATCTCAACAAATAAAGTTGTATGCTATTAGTGATACATGCGGACTAGATGCCTGGATAACAAACCAATTTAATATCTTAAATTCCTTAATCTGTAGGGGTGAGTGAGAGTGGTGTGACCTTAAATGACTGGATAGACAAAACAAATCAAAATGCGATCCTGACATATTTATAACAAAATAATATGTAATATTGAAATTGCCATTGATTGAAAATGTTGCTCTTACCGAGGAGAACCAGCAATAAACATGGTGATCTTTTTAAAGATTTTTATGTGGAAGTCAGCCATTGATAGCCCATAAATAATTTAGTTTTAAGCAGATGTTATTTTTACTTTTTCGTGTATTGTATTTTCTGTGTAATTGATTCAATAAATCTTCCGTTTTGATTCGGCAGCCGACGTATTTCATTAGTGTCTATATCAACTAAATCATCGTTATTATACAAATAAACTTAAATATTATACATACACACATTCATTTATTAACAAATTAATTTACATTTTCTAAACATACTGAAAAAAGAAATTAAAAAATGTTATAATTATTTAATTTATGTACATAAAAATATAAAGAATTATAAAACGATAGGTGATGTATACAATAGACAAAGCAGGAACCGACATAAGCTTGCGGCTCCTGTTTTGCGCCTTGCAAAAGTGCGTAGCTCGTTTGTGGGTTTTGGTATAAGATTCTATAATAAAATTCCGCAATCAATTTCAGCATTGCCATTACAGCAGTTTAAAAACACTGTTAAAAAGAGGCTGACACAGAAAGCCTACTATACTCTTGAAGATTATTTAGAAGATAAGTGTCCCATATATTTATATTTATTTATTAAAAAAAAATAAACTTAATGTAAATAATATTAAGAATTATATTTTTAAAAGAGCAACCGCCGAGTTTCTTGCTGGCTCTTTTCGGTAGGAACAGCTTTCCGAACCAGCAGTAGAGTTGACGATTCAAAAGCACTTGTTTACAAGTTTATTTGATTAAAGAATATTTTGAATTTGAAAAATTGTTTGTACCTGTGTGGCTAAGTCATGCTCGGTAATTTTTAAAATGATGTAAAAAAAAAAAAAAATTGCAAAGAAAAATTAAAAAATAATAGGGCAGGTGGGGCTCGATCCTAGATATTTTCACCTCTCTAGACCGCCCGAATGAATCACTATGATTTGTTACATTGATTTAAGTATTTAAGTTGATTCTCCTCCGCGACAGTATGTCACGGGATAAAGGCGTTCTTATGAGAAAAAAAGTTTCGCACGGAAAACCTTTTTACGGGACGGCCTCATTTGTTTTTCTTTTGCCAAGTTACGTATAAAATAAGTGCGGGCGTACTCGTTTGAAATTTTCCGCCCGCTTTGAACTATTTTACAACAGTGACGTGTCCGGAATTTTGATCCCATTCGAATTCACTCCGTTGTTTTATTGTTGAAATCCCTTTTATGCATTTCATTGAGAATTGTTGAAATATTTTATATAATCAGTTTGTGTTTCTAACCATATGAAATAACAATATTTTATCTTCAAGTATACCTAGTTATTTCAAGCCGTGTGGTATCTCGCTAAGTAGAATAGACCACCCTCACTTAAGAAAGAACGAAAGAAAACTTTATTTACAAGAAAGAAAAACTTTATTTACTACTTACTAACATTTCTTACCGCGGCATCGTAAAAATACGACTTAGGTAAGTAGACATCATGCAGGCGGCCGGTCGTTAAATACGCAGCCAAATCATGTGACAGCATGTTTATGACATGTTGTGCCGATCCCACTTAGAGTGGGATAAGGGGAGGAGGATGATGATTATTGTATATTCTATATTACGGTATTCATATTCGAAAACAACAGTTTTGAGTTCGATGGTATAGGCGCTTTATATTTAGAAGTAAACCGATTTTATCTGATGATTCTCCTGCCCTTATCCCACTCTAAGTGGAGTCGGCAAAACATGTTATAATATGTTGTACCAAGATTTGCCTACGTATTTTATGAACTGCCGCCTGCCTAACGACAACTTACCTTATTCGTATTTATCTTAGTCGCCTTTTACAATACCTCGGTAAGAAATGATGTTGGTCTATTCTATTTGATGATGAATTATTTATGTATATACACGTCATCCTCCTGCCCTTATCCCACTCTAAGTGGGGTCGGCACAACATGGTATAAACATGCTGTCGCATGATTTGGCTGCGTTTTTACGACCGGGCGCCTGCCTGACGTCAACTTACCTTAGTCGCCTTTTACGACACCTCGGTAAGAAAGAGGGTGGTCTATTCTACTAAATCGGATACCACACGGTGGGTCAACTTACCTTAGTCGCCTTTTACGACACCTCGGTAAAATGAGAGTGGTTTATTCTACTCAGCCGAATACCACACGGCGGGTCGACTTACCTTAGTCACCTTTTACGACACCTCGGTAAGAAATGAGGGTGGTACTATTCTATTCAGCCGGATACCACACGGCGTATATACATAAATAATTATTATGTCACAATTATCTTACGGCTAATTTCGTTTAATATAAGTTTTAATTAAGTTTTCCATATTTAACTTGGATTTGACGCGGATACCCGCATTTACATATCTTATGAAGCGACGTGGGCGAAGGCTTTCTAAGTTCGTATCACACAAGGTTGACGGACAGAAGTTCTGTAGATATGATTATTTAAAGCTCATATAGTTCAGCTATATTTCACTTAGAGGACCTTTGATTTAATCCAGTAAATCTATTAAGTTGCGACAATGTTACTAAGCGCAGCGGAAAATGGATATAAGACTAAAAAAGTAATAATAAAATTTACTTGCTATAATCTAACAATTATGTCATTTCATGTAATTAGTACTGCATAATTAATTAAAGACTATGGATATTTTTTGGGTTATATTATATGTTATGCTGTTGGCGATCCTTATAAATAAATAAATAATCCGCCATGAAGTAAAATAGAAAATATATATAATGCTAAGTGTAGAATGGACAATCCGTTGTCATACATGCAGGATTCGTAAAAGCACATGCACAAACCTCAATACACAAGTATTACATACGTTCACTATCACAAAAACTCAACAATCGTTTCGCCCCGCAACCGAAGCATCATCAGGAGATAGACTCCACGACAATCGCAAATATAAGGTTATAAGATTGTTACATCTTCTGAATACAATCTGCTTTAAATTAGGCCAATATTATAGACAACATTTTATGCCGTGTAGTATCCAGCTAAGTAGAATACACCAGCCTTATCTCTTGCCGAAGTGTCGTAAAAGGCGTTTAAGGTAAGTCTACCCGCCGTGTAGTATCAAGCTGAGTAGAATAGAGCCCCCTTATTTCTTGCCGTAGTGTCGTAAAAGGCGACTAAGGTAAGTTAAACCGCCGTGTAGTATCCAGCTGAGTTGAATATACCACCCTGATTTCTTACCGAGGTGGCGCAAGGCGACTAAGATAAGTTAACCCGCCGCGTAGTATCCAGATGAGTAGAATAGACCACCCTTATTTCTTGCGGAAGTGTCGTAAAAGGCGACTAAGGTAAGTTAAACCGCCGTGTAGTAACCGGCTGAGTAGAATATACCAACCTGATTTCTCACCGAGGTGTCGCAAAGCGACTAAGATAAGTTGACCCGCCTTGTGCTATCTGGCTGAGTAGAATAAGGTCAGGAGTGGATTACACTGTGTCTATTATTATTTTAATTTATAGACGTTTAACAAAGATACAAGATCTAAGATATAAGATTTGATTAAAAAATGTTTTAAGTAGTAGTGTTGTGTGTGTTGTGTGTGTGTGTGTGTGTGTGTGTGTGTGTGTGTGTTTGTGTGTATGTGCTACTGCCATTATGTTTACTTGCGGTTATTTATAATTATTTCTCTTTATTTAACTTACGTTTAGTCATGTGGAATAGGTCTTATTCTGAGTAACTTTTACTATAAGTATATTTATTTATTTATTATGACAAGCCAATAGCATTTTAAACATACTTATTAATACACTTTTTCATACGGCAAGTTCTAGGTAAAACACTTTTTAAGGCGAGTACAGCGTTATCGTAGGTACAAAAATTATTTATATTACTAAAAGGAGACAAATTAAATTATACTTACAGGAAAATTTTGATGAAAACTATTACTGAAACTTAACAACTTAAAACAGGCGAGCAAGTTTATGTTTAAGTTTAAGTTTGAGCGGTATAATACATGACTGATGTTATAATGTCGTCGTTTTGACTAATCAAAGTCATCCATCAGCATCACCATCACCATCAGCCCTCCACTACACGTCGCCCTAAGCCGTGGTCCAGCCTCACAGGAGGCACCCTTAGGACGACGTTCCCCGACGCTAGTAGAGCTTCTGCGCTCTACTCTCCGCATTTCGCAACTTCGGTGATGCTTCTGCGCTCGCTCGTCCCGCCCGGTGACGCTGTAAAAGCCGTTAGGACTAACAGCATATAGTCAATTCGAAAATAAAATAATAATAATCATCATCATCTTCCTGCCCTTATCCCACTCTAAGTGGGGTCGGCACAACATATCATAAACATGCTGTCACATCATTTGGCTGCGTTTTTACGACCGGCCGCCTGCCTGACGCCAACTTACCTCTGTCATATTTTATGACACCTCGGTAAGAAAGAGGGTGGTCTATTCTACTTAACCGGATACCACACGGTGAGTCAACTTACCTTAGTCGCCTTTTAAGACACCTCGGTAAGAAATGAGGGTGGTCTATTCTACTCAGCCGGATACCACACGGCGGGTCGACTTACCTTAGTCGTCTTTTACGACACCTCGGTAAGAAAAGAGGGTGGTACTATTTTATTCAGCCGGATACCACACGGCACAAAATAAAATAATAGTAATAGGGAGCAAAAAAAATTGGTTGAAATCGCTTCTCCTTTACACCATGATCGCACCGTAAGGGTTTGTTAAGGCATTAGCTAAATCCATCCAGGTTTAAGTAAGGGCATTATATCAGTACACTCTCAATAGTAAATTTATTCGTAACCCGAGCTCAGGATTACAGTATTCAGGAAAGGTGGGGATTAGTTTTGCATATAATTAATTGTTTTAGTTTGTGAGAATTGATTAACTTAACCGAGTTTGTAAGTTATGGCGTCATCAACGTCTTGACTGGCCCGTTGGCGCAGGTAGTGACCCTGCCTTCAGCTCCGCGGGTCGCGGGTTCGATTCCGAGGGCCAACATTTTCTATAAATGATTTGGTTGGTTTTTGAGCCTGGGTGTATGTTTGTATTTATGTATGTATTTAATAATGTAAAATAAAGTACAAGTATATATTCATCATTTGTCTGTCTACCATAATACAAGTATTAAGTTACTTATACATTCTCATACTTAACAATAAGAATATTAAGGATATCTGGTACATTGAGTTAGCCGTGTGGTATCCGGCTGAGTAGAATAGACCACCCTCATTTCTTACCGAGTTGTCGTAAAAGGCGACTAAGATAAGTTGACCTACTGTGTGGTATCCAGCTGAGTAGAATAGACCACCCTTATTTCTTACCGAGGTATCGTAAAAGGCGAATTAGGTAAGCTAACCCTCCGTGTGGTATCCGGCTGAATAGAACCGACCACCGTCATTTATCGAACAGGCCAGACAGATATATAAGTTTAAAAAAAAATTAAGTACATATGTGCACCTAGATCTGTATAAGCAACAAATCGTTTGTAGAAAATGTTGGCACTCAGCGGAAATCGAACTTGCGACCCACGGAGCTGAGAGCAGGGTCACTATCAACTGCGCAACATTGGACGAAAAAACTGCATTATTATTTAATTTTTAATGACTGATAATCGCTGATGCAAAATCTTAGTACAT
The DNA here is from genome assembly GCA_029227775.1 of Morpho helenor. Taxonomy (NCBI): domain Eukaryota; kingdom Metazoa; phylum Arthropoda; class Insecta; order Lepidoptera; family Nymphalidae; genus Morpho; species Morpho helenor. The sequence goes on along the minus strand of JARGCU010000005.1, from coordinate 11,704,320 downwards.
ATCAAATATTTAATCTTGAATATTACATTAAACATTCAATCGTGTTATTCAAATTTGTACTATACCAACATACATTAAAGTTTTTAATCGCTTGTATATGATCTCCAACCATGGTACGCTTCCCTTGAAACCTCTCCTGACCCTTCCAGACACTTTGAAAAGGGAAACTGTATGTTATATCATCTTTAGACCGCTTTGTATCGACTACCCTCCTGTTAATAACACTCGTCGAACAAAACGTTAAACGAAATTCTTAGTACGGCGAATTCATCATCATCTTCCTGCCCTTATCCCACTCTAAGTGGGGTCGGCACAACATGTTATAAACATGTTGTCACATGATTTGTCTACGTATTTTACGATCGGCCGCCTCCCTGACATCAACTTACTTTAGTCGTATTTTACGATACCTCGGTAAGTAAGAGGGTGGTCTATTTTACTCAGCCGGATACAACACGGTGGTTCAAGTTACCGTAGTCGCTTTTTATGATACCTCGGTAAGAAATAAGGGTGGATCTATTCTACTCAGGCAGATACAACACGGCAAGTCGACTTACCTTAGTCGCCTTTTATGACACCTTGGTAAGAAATGGGGTGATTAATTCTACTCAGCTGGATACCACACGGCAGGTCGACTTATCTTAGTCGCCTTTTATGAAACCTCGGTAAGAAATGAGGGTCTATTGTACTTAGCCGCTATGTTATATCTAGCGGTCATAATGACTGCATAATTGCAAAAAAAACAATTAAATTTAAAGAATTAAAAACACAAAGCTATTAGGTAGTTATCAAATCCGCATCTCAGCTACAAATATTTGCTAAAAGCGTACCTCAACGACACAAATTCCGGACTCAAAATGAAATATTTCCCGTTTGATCTTGCAACGGTGCCAAAAACTGCCATTTTTATTTTATCTCCCAAAGATATTGGCTATTATCTTCAAAGACAATAACTTCTTGATTATTTTGTTGTTTTAATTAACTTTTGCTATGAATACAGTTAAATATACAGTTAAATGCACTAGTAATTGATTATGTATTAGTAAATAATAAACGTTTTGTTTGTTGTAGCTAATAAAAAAATAAATTTGTAATAACCTGTTGCCATCTATTAACAACTGCCCAAAAGCTCAGAACTGTAGCCCATTGATTAATGTTTGAAATTAAATATTATTAATTTATATTTTTTATTAGCTGCAACAAATAAAACGCTTATTAATTCAAAATTTCATACAAAACGACTACTAGTACAAGTGGCTCCAATGATTTTCGTGAAACTCAGCATGTAGCCAGGTTTTATTAAAGAAAAATCGTTTTATTGTTTTCAGGCATTCAAAAATTACTTCAATTGATATTGAATATAAATCACTATTTTTGCCATAAACTGTCAAGTTAACGTACCTTATTATTAGATCTCGAGAAATGAAAATACCTACGTTAGAACCCCAACTTCAAAAAAAAGAGATTATTGGGTAAGTCTCTTTTTTTTTGTAAGTTTCTTTTTTTTATTCCGTAAAAAATTTCCGAGCAAGGCTCGCTCACCCATATTATTGGTATGGGTTTAATATTTATGGATTTAACTGACCTATTAACTTAATCTGCTTAACATTAAAGACCACTTAGGAATTCAACGCTTAGTGACTTAAGAAATTAGGTGTGAAAATCTGTAAGGTTTCCAAGTCGAAGCCGTACTTGTGAGACACAGTTTTGTTATCATCGACTTGCCTATTGCGGTTTGTAAATTTACCTACCAACGCATCCATACTAAGCATTTATTTATTTATACGGATCGCCAACAGCATATTATTTAACCTAAAAATATCCAAATAGTCTTAAATTAATTATTTAGTATCAATTAGAAGAAATCACATCATCCTTAGTAACAATTTTACAATTAAACCCTAAAAAAAGAAACAATAAAACATAGAGAATAATGAAAATATAAAAAATACAACATTAAAGATCAAACTCTGCACTTAAAATTTTAGTACATTAATATTCAAGCTTAAATGCGAAAGTCTGTGTTTTTATTATTTCCTACCTTTATCTGATATTACTTATCATTTTAAGTTATTTTAAGTCAATCATATGTAAATCGATAGTAAATTTTTTTTATTTTTTAATATCTAATTTTTCTCATATACTCATGTTAATTTGCGTTATAACAGTATTCTGTAAGACGTAATGCTATGGGTGTAATCGAAATAAAAGAAGTTCTATACATACAACTTATAAAGAATAGAAATATAAATTTAGGTCCATTCAAATAGGAAACAAAAAGGAAGCGAGCGAAATTCAGTAGCCTAATATTTATACGCAAATATTTTATCCAATCCTCAAGAAACAAACATGTTTTTATATTTTCTAAGCGAACATATGTTGGATGAAGGCCAAAAAATTATATTCTGTATTCCTTAAGGCGCGAACGGCGAATCAAATGTATTAGACACATACAAATGTGGAAAACGACATTGCAGAAAATCTCGATCTTTTGTATTTTCATTCAAAAAACAGACATCGTAAGTTAGCGTACTGAAATCTGTTTGAAATATTAAAGAAGATTTTTGACTACAATATAAATAAAACAAAGTCGCCGTGTGGTATCCGGCTGAGTAGAATAGACCAGCCACATTCCTTGCCAAGGTGTTTTCAAAGGCGACTAAGGTAAGTTGACCCACCGTGTGGTAACCGGCTGAGTAGAATAGAACACACTCTTTCTTACCGAGGTGGCATTAAATACGACTAAGGTAAGTTGACGTCAGGCAGGCGGGCGGTCGTAAAATACGTAGGCAAATCATGTGACAACATGTTTATAATATGTTGTGCCGACCCCACTTAGAGTGGGATAAGGGCAGGACGATGATGACTACACTCTACATTAGGCATTACATACATTTTCTTTTATCTCGGATTATAGCAAAATAATATTTTCATTAGTTTTGTATTATGGACCTCCGCAAAGTAACGCCTAATTTTACAAATTATTACAAATACTTATTGGTGTTTTCCTGGGGTTTGAACCCATGACCACCTTGACGGAGGCACTGAGTCTCACCGTTTGACCATCAAAGCTGTTATTATTATATTCTTCTTCTTGCCTTTATCCCACTCTAAGTGGGGTCGGCACAACATGTTATAAACTGGTTGTCACATGATTTGGCTACGTATTTTACGACCGGCCGTCTGCCTGACATCAACTTACCTTAGACGTATCTAACGACACCTCGGTAAGAATGTTGTTCTAATGTTGTTCTTATTAGTTTTATACAAATTCCTTTTTTTTCCTCATTAATTGTAATTTTTTGTCATCGTAATTTTTTTTTTTTTTACTCCTGTACATATATAAGTTGAACTAATTTAAGGTGGGCACTGGTTCCCAAAATAGTTTTAACTAGCTTGGGAGCCAGGGACGCAATAATTGCATGAACATGTGCATTGTTGTAAAAATAAATAAATAATAAAAAAAAAAATCAAATAATTTTCAAGATCATTTCTTACCGAGGTATATAGGGGGGTGGATGTATTCAGGCGGCAAGAGATCATATAACATGGAAGTACTTCGAAGTGACGTGTATCTAACAATGGACGTTTATTGTTTGACGATAGAGACAGAGACAGACAGTAAGAAAGAAAGAGAGAGATAGAGAATGCGACATTATAAAAGGTCGAAGACTATTCTTAGAGTAAAAAAGTAGCTTAGTCCAGACTATCCCACTGGGCAGAGTAACTTTTTCACTTTTTTAAACGGGCGTTAAATAAAATTTACACGAAAATAACGAACATAAGTTGTTTAAAAGCACGATTTTATCATACATGTTACAGTAGATAAGGGAATAGCATTTCCATTTTGGATCATAATAGACAAACTTCGATAATATTTTCCATTTCCGTGCAAATTAAGTCGTTGGAACGATATAATTTTGTGAGAATGATCCGAGTTCTATTATACCTTTTAAGTATACTTTCCTCGTACGAAATTGCTTATAAGTGGGTACTATAATTATTGTTTGTTGTTGTCAATACGCAGTTTTATCGATAGAATGAGTGGAATATTATTTTTGTTATTGGAGGGTAATAACGGCCTAATACGACCCCGTGTGGTATGTGGCTGAATAAAATAGTACCACCCTCATTTCTTATTGAGGTGTCGTAAAAGGTGACTAAGGTAAGTAAGCTAAAGCTAATTAAAGCAACAAAATAATCAAGAAGTTATTATCTTTGAAGATAATAGCCAATATCTTTGATAGATAAAATAAAAATGGCAGTTTTTGGCACCGTTGCAAGATCAAACGGGAAATTTTTCATTTTGAGTCTGGAATTTGTGTTGTTGAGGTCCGCTTTTAGCAAATGTTTGTTGCTGAGATGCGGATTTGATAACTACCTTTGTTAGCTTTGTGTTTTTAATTCTTTAAATTTAATTGATTTTTTTTTTTCAATTATGTAGTCATTATATCGCTGGATATCACACAGCGGCCAAGTAGAATATATCACCCTGATTTCTTACCGAGCTGTCGTAAAAGGCGACTAAGGTAAGTCAACCCACCGTGTCGTATCCGGCTGAGTAGAATAGACCAACCTCATTTCTTGCCGAGGTGTCGTAAAAGGCGACTAAGGTGAGTTGACCTACCGTGTGGTATCCGGTCTAGTAGAATAGACCATCCTCCTCTTACCGAGGTGTCGTAAAATACGACTTAGGTAAGTTGACCTACCGTGTGATATCCAGTTTAGTAGAATAGACAAACTTCTTTCTTACTGAGCTAAGCTAAGCTAAGCTAACGACTAAGATAAGTTGACGTGAGGCAGGCGGCCGTTCGTAAAAACGCAACCAAATTATGTGAAAGCATATTTATAACATGTTGTGCTGACCCCACTTAGAATGGGATAAGGACAGGAAGGTGAAAAATGCTATGGACATCCTAAATTAATTTTTCGCAATTAAATTACCTACCATTATTATTAAAAGGTATTCTTTAATATATCACTTTGGAATTAATATATGTAATACGATGACCCGACGGATGGGGGGAAAGAATACGTACAGGTGACAGGTACAAGAGTTTAATCGTCACTTTTACATAGAGTATCGCGGACGGGGTCCTTCACGGCATTCCTTAATTGGATGTACCGGAAGATGCACCGTTTACAGTTGCGCTAGGCGTAGTGTTCCAGTAGGATGCACTGTGTAAGCTTAGGAACTGATAGGCGATGTTTGATTTTATAAATTAATGTATGGGGACTTCTTATATTACTACGAAAGCACTTCGATAGCGCGGAGCAAACGATCAGTGGCGCCATCTAGTTTTGAGTGCGGAATCACGTGTTCTTAGTACGTTGTGTTACATATACTAATATACGGCTAATATACGACTAAGATAAGTTGACGTCAGGCAGGCGGCCGGTCGTAAAATAACTAACCAAAACATGTACAACATGTTTTCCACTTACATTGGGACAATGGCAGGAGCATGATGATTGTCTTTAAATTGTTACAATCTCAAAAACTGTAATTTTTGTATAAAAACTGCTAGCGTATACCATATACCAATAAATAGCCTCAGCGTAAAACCGGAAATATAGGTCGAAGAAGATCCGGCATATAAAGTATTTTAATGTATGAAAATAAAAACGCGAGGGTAAAACTTCATGCTCGAACAGGCCGCAGTCCCACCCTCTCGAACGAGGGCATCTGCATAAGTACCGTAAAAACTGAACATACGCCACGTAGGCCTGTATTCTGGTGTGGTCCAAGTAAAACCTATACAGTTGTAATAATACATAGACAATATTCATAAGCTTTTGTTAAATAGTGTTTACCAAAACTGTTTTGAGCAAATAAATAATTTCTATTTCTATTGTATTGTGTCAAAACTTTACAAACAATTTTTTCGACTCTCGATAATTGCATCACCATTTTTAAAATCTTTTCAGAGTTATTTTGTAGCCACCTGGATGGTCTTTTGGTATGTTAGATAAATGGAGGGCTCTATTGTTTAGACTAAGCTTTGTTTGTTTGGACTAAAATGCATCTACCTAAAAAAAAAAAAATAGTATGCGAGAAACAAACAAAGTGACTCTTTACAAAATTTGCATATAGGCCGATTTAAATAAGATTATAAAGTGCCCATTCTATCCACACTCTATATTACTCTAAATTACACACTTTAAGTAAGTAAGTAGCGGCCTATTACTATCCCACTGCTGAGAATAGGCCTCTTCTCTCCGTTGTTGGAGAGAAGGATTGGAGCTAAAACCTGCCAGCTCCAATGCGGATTGGTAGGTTACACATATCTCCAGAATTCTCTACAGATATGCAGGTTTCCTCTCGATGTTTTCCTTCACCGAAAAGCGTGTGATAAATTGAAATTATCAATTAGACATAAGTTTTATCAGAAAAACTCATTGTCTGCCCGGGTTTGAACTCGCGACCTTTTCGAAAGAGTCGAACGGTGTTACCGCTGGGCCTTCACAGCTATACACACTTTAGTAACATAATAAAGTAAAATAATATTTAACTACCTCGGTGACCGCGACTTGATCTGTAATTTTTTTAAGGTATAAAAAAGTGCAATAAAAAAAAGAAAAAGGCAGATTGGTGACATTCTCTTGAAATAAAACCTTACGACGAAAGTGTTATTTAAAGAAAGTTTTTATATATTTTAGTTTCTGTTTAATGAATAAATTTAACTCAGCTACTACAAAGTATAAATAATATAAGTAATAATAAAATAAATATACTGTTATATTTTCTTCTTTTTTATTTATTTTTTACAGCTAAAATGTAAAAGTTATATCTATCTTAAATATACACGCTAGGACTATACAAATCATGCCCACGTGGAATGGTCCCAAGAATGCTGGCAGCGTTTCAGCGTTGAATCGCTAAGCTGATTCTTTGTGCGAAAAAGGAGCCCTCTTGTCACCTGAAGAGGCAGTTAACCTTATATTTCTATTATGTATATTATCTATATACAATAAGCTGTGGTAGCCCAGCGGTAACACCGTGCGCCTCGTGCGTGAGGTATAGGGTAAAACTTATGTGTCTAATTGATAATTGCAATTTATCACACGCTTTTCGGTGAAGGAAAACATCGTGAGGAAACCTGCATATCTCTAGAGAATTCTGGGGATATGTGTAACCTACCAATCCGCATTGGAGCAGCGTGGTAGGTCTCAGCTCCAATCCTTCTCTCCAAGAAAAACGGAGAGAAGAGGCCTATGCCCAGCAGTGGGATAGTAACAGGCCGTTACTTACTTTTTTTTACTATATACAATATATTTCTTGTAAGGAAACGTTACATCCCTCTGATTCTTCCTGGATCGATCTGATTTATGTGATGAAGATATTTGCGGGGTCGGAGAGTGACTGAAGCTACTGTTTATTCCAATACTACAGTCCACGCAAAGTTGCGGGTAAAAGCTACTTACTTTAATAATTATTATATAAAATGTTTTGTAATATAGTGAATTGACTATAGAGGTGATAGCCCAGAGGTGAGTCCGTGCTCTCTCTAGAGGGTCACGGGGTCTAAGCACGGGCAGGACCAGTTAGTTTTCCTTCAAACTTGGGTCTACCTCTGCCTCAACAAATTATTCGCTTAATCATTCCTTAATAATTGTTTTATCTATTAATGATGATCGCATCAAAATATGCTCATTAGTATTTGAGTTTATCGTAGACAAACATACAGACAATTGCGACTGAAGACATTATATTTATAATACTAACATGTGTGGTATCCGACTAAGTAGAATAGTACCACCCTCATTTCTTACCGAGGTGTCGTAAAAGGCGACTAAGGTAAGTTGACACACCGTGTGGTATCCGGTTTAGTAGAATAGACCACCCTCCTTTTTACCGAGGTGTCGTAATATACGACTAAGGCAAGTTGACGTCAGGCAGGCGGCCGGTCGTAAAAACGCAGCCAAATCATGTTACAGCATGTTTATAACATTTTGTGCCGACCCCACTTAGAGTGGAATAAGGGCAGGAGGATATAAATATAAAATGTTATGTAATATCATTGACATTTAAAAAACAAAATACTTATTACGACATGTTGTGAAAGGTTCTATATAGTAAGTATTTTTAGTATTTCTCCAACTTCATTTACTTTTCATCTAATAATTTGTAATTTTATTATTAAAAAGCTTTTTGGAAAAGCTGTAGGAGGTGCTTGGGCTTAAAAATACACTAGTAATGGTTTTGATTAAAGAAAGGTAACATTTATTTTGCTAATAAGTTTCTAAGGATGAAATCCTTGGAGATTCATTCTAAGAGTTAACTCAAAATTCAAACAACATAAAAACGTAGTTATTTTAGGAGAAAAAAAAAGGTTAAAAGTAGATTCAAATTAATGAAATTACGTGAAAAGTTACGTTATTTCATTGATTTCAATTTATTTATTTATTTATTTTTATTTATTTATTTATTGACCAACATCCATTACCTTAACAGCTAGCCAATGCGATAATGGAGTACTAACTAAAAAAAAAAAAAAAACTTATATTATTTTTAAATCTATACATCAAATTTTCCTGTAACAAATAGTCCAACTTGCTATCTTTGTGAATTCACCCAGAGAGCAACAAAAGATATCTATCTCATTGGCAACAATATTAAGAGTGCGAAGGGCGCGCGTAAGGGGCGCCTTCTCCAGCAGGTTGGTCTGCCCACAAGGTACCGCTAGCAGTGGAGGTCGGCGTCTCCTTTCTACATACCTGTCCGGGGCACAAAAACCAACCTGGGCCAGTATAGCCGCGCTGCATACCTTACCTCTTATCACCTTAAATATAAATGTAATAAGGGTAAGTTCCCTTCTAACCTTCAGCTCGTTGTATCCAACCATCCCTAAGACAAACAAGGTAGGATACATCAATGGATAATATGGATAAACCCCATACAACCTCAAATACAAGTATCTGATGAACTTATTCTGCACCCGTTCCAACATGAGACTATACTTAGTTTCATGTGGAGCCCAAATGACTGCATTGCTTTCTAGTTGGCTCCGTACAAGCGCATTGTACAATGTTACAATAGCTCTTATATTAGTAAAGCCGCGAACAGTACGAAGCAAAAAGCCCAGATTCCTATAAGCTTTTTTACAGGTTTCAGTTATGTAACTACGAAACGTTAGCTCACTGTTCATAGTAACACCCAAATCCCGAACTTCTGTGACTCTCAACATTGGAATCCCGCCTATGTTGTATTTATAAAGAACAGGTGTCTTTGAGCGAGAGAAAGAAATTATTGAACACTTTGATGTATTAAACTGCAAGTGGTTGTCATTGCCCCATTTTACAACTCTGTCTATGTCGCTCTGTAGTCTCAAACAGTCAACCTCGTCACGTACTTCAAGGTAAAGTTTAAGGTCATCAGCAAACAATAAACATTTTGAATTCCTTATCACGTTTGGCAGATCATCTATCATTAACGTAAACTGCAAAGGACCCAAATTGCTACCCTGACTAACCCCAGACCTTGAGAAGTACGGTTCTGACTTGTACCCTCTGTATTCCACATATTGTTGCCTGTCCCTCAAGTAACTAGCAAAAAAACTTAGCAAATGTGGAGTAAACCCAAATGATGCTAACTTTACCAGCAAGACGTCATTATCTACTAAATCGAAGGCTTTTTTAAAGTCAAAGTATGCTGCATCAATCTGAGTTCCACTGTCAACTGCTGGTACGATACTGGACATGTAGGTAAGGAGATTACTAGACATACTTCTAGCTGGACGGAAACCATGTTGTTGTTCCGAAAGATGTTAGTAATATTTAATCAATGTCCAATAATAACTTCATGTCATCATCCTCCTGCATTGATTCAACTCTAAGTGAGGTCGGCACAACATGTTATAAACATGTTATCAAATGATTTGGCTACGTATTTTACATCCAGCCGTCTGCCTGACCTTAACTAACCTTAGTCGTATTTTACGACACCTTTATAATAAATGAGGGTGGTCTGTTCTACTCAGCCGGATACCACAAGGTGGACCAACTTACCTTAGTTGTATTTTACGACACCTCGGTAAAGAATGAGGGTGGTCTATTCTACTCAGCCGGATACCACACGATCGGTCAAGTCACCTTAGTCGCTTTTTACGACCTCTTAGTAAGAAATGAGGGTGGTCTATTCTACTCAGCCGGATACCACACGGTGGGTCAACTCACCTTAGTCTCCTTTTACGACACCTCGGTAATAATGTGGGTGGTCTATTCTATTCAGTTCGATCCCACACGGCATGCAACTTTATACTTTACGTATTATTTTGCTGTAGTCCGCGTTTGTATGAATCCTGCATCTTGCATTTATAAGATATGAGAACGTTTAAGAAGGGGTTACTTTGCGTAATTCCATAGTACAAAAGTTATGGTTGAAGTAAAATCGCAAAGCATAATTTTGACGTGAAGCCTCCTGGACATCTCTCGACGATGCTTCGGTTACGGAGCGAAACGATCGTTGAGATTGTCATAGTGAATGTGTGCAGTGCTTGAGTAGTATACTGTCTGTGTCTTGTGATACTTGCGGTAACTAATGTAGCATGTATAAGGCATGATACTACCAAAATAATTCATTATATAAATATAAATTCATTCATCATCTTCCTGACCTTATCCCACTCTAAGTGGGGTCGGGACAACATGTTATAAACATGCTGTCACATGATTTGGCTGCGTTTTTACGACCGGCCGCCTGCCTGACGTCAACTTACCTCTGTCGTATTTTACGACACCTCGGTAAGAAAGAGGGTGGTCTATTCTACTAAACCGGATACCACACGGTGGGTCAACTTACCTTAGTCGCCTTTTACGACACCTCGGTAAGAAATGAGGTTGGTCTATTCTACTCAGCCGGATACCACACGGCGGGTCGACTTACCTTAGTCGCCTTTTACGACACCTCGGTAAGAAATGAGGGTTGTACTATTCTATTCAGCCGGATGCCACACGGCGTATAAATATAAATTCATTCATTCCATAAAATATAAATTCATGACATATATAATAATTATTATCACTATTGTTAGTCTTATTATTACTGTTATTTATTATTATAACTTGTTTTTTTTACATTTATTTCTGACTTATTGTAATAACATATTCGTATAAATTTTTTGACATTTGATTCTCTAATATTTAGACAATATTTTAACGACCAAAATGTATATCAATCAAACTGTATTTTTGAGCATGTTGTATCCACTTCTAATAGGGTAGCATTAGACTTTTAAAATGTATATCAATAATTAAGTTGGTATATAATATAAGCTGTGATGGCCTAGCGGTGCGACCGTGTGAATCTCTAGAGACGATCATGGGTTCAAACCCGGGCAGACACCAGTGAGTTTTTCTATTAAAACTTATGTGTCTAATTGATAATTGCGATTTATCACACGCTTTTCGGTGAAGGAAAACATCGTGAGGAAACCTGCATATCTCTAGAGAATTCTGGAGATATGTGTAACCTACCAATCCGCATTGGAGCAGCGTGGTAGGTCTTAGCTCCAATCCTTCTCTCCAATAACGGAGAGAAGAGGCCTATGCCCAGCTGTGGGATAGTAACAAGCCGCTACTTACTTTTACTTTATAATATATACTCTGTTGGCGGACCTAATAAATAAATTCTATCACAACCTTTGTACTATGAAATTCGGCAAAGTAACACCTACTTCTAAGAATTATTTAATGCATAAAAGTAAAAACCAAGAGGTAAACTTTAAACTAAATATGCCCTCTGTTGCAAAACAAACAGCCTATGCCTATATGTATCGGAAAAGCAAAACATGTGGTCTGAAATGTGCAACGTAGGCCTACGTTTTGGTGTGGTTCAAGAGATAAAAGATTAACTTGTTAATTTATAGAATTAGGCGTTACTTTGCGGAGATCCATAATACAAAAGTAATAATAAAATTATTTTGCTATAATCCGCGATGAAGTAAAATAAAAAATATATATAATGCTAAATGTAGAGTGGACAATCGGTTATCATACCTTTGCGATTTTGGTCGTGGAGTCTATCTCCTGATGATGCTTCGGTTGCGGGGCGAAACGATTGTTGAGTTTGTGATAGTGAACGTATATAGTGCTTGTGTATCGTGGTGGCGGTGGTGGAGGTTTGTGCATGTGTTTTTTACAACTCCTGCATGTATCAGGTATGGTAACCGATTGTCCACTCTACATTTAGCATTATATATATTTTCTATTTTACTTCATCGCGGATTATAGCAAAATAATTTTATTATTACTTTTGGATTAACTTGTTAAAAGTATTTTATTTAACTTGCCGTGTATATACGTGAAGGTGGCATCTTGCAAGTTTAATTTGACCCACTTTCCGATGTCCGATTTTTATTATTATTTTAATTTAGTTTCCCTGAATTTCGAAACTCCAATGAACTTCCGATTTACATGAAACTCAGTATGTGAGGAGTTTCGGAGGTGATAAATGGAATTAGCTAGGTTTAATTTTTGAGAAATGTCCCTTATTTTACTTATTATTATTATTAATAATAATAATAACTAATAGTAACTTATAGTTAATTACGAAATTGTAATAGTTCAGATGGGACTGGGCGGATTCTAAAAGTCAACACACCTGAAAACAAGCACCATATGTTTGTTTTATAATTTTTCAAAAATTACCGATCACGGCTCGTTCCCCAGGTACTACATGTATACCAAAGTTCACTCTACATAATGTAGAGTGAACTTTGCGTTTTACTACCTGATACATGTAGGACTCGTAAAAACGCTTGCACTACAAACCTCTACCACCGCACACAAAAGACTTATCATTCATTCAAAACAATAATTTTATCTGCATTAGCGAATAAAGAGCAATTACCATACAATAACACTATGAAATAGGCTGTTAAGAAAAGGCAACTAAGCACCCATTCTAATATTTATATGCTTTATGCACAAAAGCCTTTGAAATCTTATGAATTGAACCATTTGTACTTCCCTCGCGAGCCTACATGAAAAACTTTACACACTCCGGCGGAAACCGCAGATGTTTGTTCCAAGTTTTTTGATAAACGATACTTTTTTTAAAATATGTTAAGTGAGAGTTGAGTATACAAAAGACTGCTGAGATGTTTTCAACGGGCTTTTAGTTGTTTCTTTAAGATGAATAATGCAGATGTATCTCATTTTTAAGGCAGTTCAAGGTTGCTTATGTAAGATTAATTTTGCTTGGTATTAATTAAATAAAAAAGTGAAGTATGTGTATCATAGACATACAAGAGGTCACAAAAAGCTTGTGATACCTGTGCCGTGACTCAGCAGAGTTAGCAACTCATTCGATGGTCTCGGTATTCGCTTCTACAATAAAATTCCGCAATCAATACTAGATCAGTCTATAGAAAGGTTTAAGTTAAGTCTAAGAGATGTACTTATACGTAAAGCATATTACAAAGTTGAAGATTATTTGATAAAAAAGCCTGTATTTGAAAATCCTTTCAGATACATAAAAGACTGCGGTTTAATAATGTCAAATTATTACGGTTTATTATCAAATGGTTACGGGGCGAAACAATTGTTGAGATTGTGGTGGTGAATGTGTGCAGTGCTTGTGTATTGTTGTGCCATCGGTGTCGGGTAGTGCATGAGTTCTTACAAATTCTGCATGTATCAGGTATGAGAACGAATAGTACACTCTACATTTAGCATTACATATATTTTCTTTTATCGCGGATTATAGCAAAATAATATTCTCATTACTTTTTTAATGTCAAATTGAAAATGTTTAAAAGATTGACCGCCGAGTTTCTTTCTGGTTCTTCTCGGTAAGAGCAACATTCCGAACCAGTTGTAGCTTCATTCATATTGATCCTTGACGATTCAAAAGTACTTGAAACAGCTTATTTCAATAAAGATTGTTTTGATTAGATTTGGTTAATATCCCACTGCTGGGCGTAGGCTGTTATTATTAAATAATTTCATTTTTATTTTTATTCATTGTACTTAATATTTAGTTCTTTTTTTATATTTTAGACTCGTTGATTGGAAGAGATTCCAATTCTGAAATAAGCTCGTCATTGGACATTATTTTTTATCATTTTTTAAATAAAAAAAATCTACTTTTTTTAATAATCTCAATTCTGTCATAAAAATATTTGACATTTTTAATATTATTATATAAACATACGGGTCACATCGCGTTATAATCGATTACCTTTGTATAAGGTTCAACGTTTCGGCAGAGTTGCATCCACCGTGGTCACGAACTGACTGGAGCGCCGCGGCGTCTTCGTTCCCGAATACTACAGTCATTATTTTGTTCATCTACCCGCAATCAATCAGTATGAATCGCGAAAGTTTAAAATCTACTATTTTTAATATGATACTATTTTTAGTATTTTTATTATTATATTGTATTATACATTTTTTAATATTAATAATATAAATAATTAACGATTTAAAAAAACCATTTTTATATTAATTAATTCAATAAAGAGATTACAAACAAACCAACCAACTTAGCAATGCGCCATAACTGTGTGTAAAAGTTTTCGTCCACTTAGCGGAAGACTAATTTAAAATTCGTGTCAGCTGCCGTAAGCAAAATGGGCTGAGATAATAAGAAGCACCTGTACTTTTATTCAACACATATTTTCCCTGGATCCCTTTCGTCTACCTTATATTTAAAATATAAGGTATATTTTAATTTCTTGAGTGATGGTGGCCGAATATTGGTTACACAATTTAATTTATTTTAATTAAAGTCTATGAATTTTACAAATTCTGCATGCATCTGGTATGAGAACGAATAGTACACTCTACAATTAGCATTACATATCTTTAATATTTAAATGAGTTAATCTTATATGTATATCACTACATATTATAAAACAAAGACGCATTCTTTGTTTGTCCATATATCCCTATGTATGCATAAAAATTTAAAACTACGCAACAGATTTTGATGCGGTTTTTTTAATAGATAGAGTGATTCTAGAGGAAGGTTTGTATATAATTACATTTTTTCTTTTTTTTTTTTTTTAGTAGGAAAATACTGTAATTTTTGAGGTTTCTGTATATAATTACATTTTTTCCGCTTACATTGCAAACGCAGGCTAAACCCTACGAGATTTATCAAAATGATGTACTAAGTATTTGTAAATTTAACGCTTGCGGGCCACGGGCAGTAATGAATAAATCAAAACTACTGGATCGATTTTAATCGTTTTTTTACACTGACTGACATGGGATATATATTTTATATCCGTGCGAAGCAGGGACAGGCCGCTAGTATCTATATATATTCCGAATCTCGGAAACGGCTTCAACGATTTTCCTGAAATTTAGCATGTTTTGGAGGGTTTTGGGGGAGAAAAATCGGTATAACTAGGTTTTATTCCTGTTTTTGGGCAAAAAAAAGGAAAAGTTTACTTTTAATTTATTGAATATATACAACACAATTTTCGCCATTAAATGTCAAGTCAGCGTAGCTTATTCGGGAAACTGGTGGTCGCGCGAAATGAAAATACCTAGGATCAAGCCCCACCTACCCTATTATTTTATGATAGGATAGTGAAAAAATTTTTGTTTTACAAAAAAGAGCTATACGTGGCATTTATAATTTAAGACCGCGTGATTCCCTGCGAGAGAAGTTTAAGGAAACAGGTATTCTTACATTTGCTTCACAGTATATTTTAAGCAATCTAATTTATGTACATAAAAATATAAAGAATTATAAAACGATAGGTGATGTATACAATAGACAAAGCAGGAACCGACATGAGCTTGCGGTTCCTGCTTTGCGCCTTGCAAAAGTACGTAATTCGTTTGTGGGTTTTGGTATAAGATTCTATAATAAAATTCCGCAATCAATTTCAGCTTTGCCATTACATCAGTTTAAAAACACTGTTAAAAAGAGGCTGATACAGAAAGCCTACTATACTCTTGAAGATTATTTGGAAGATAAGAATGTGTGGATATAGCTCTCTTTGAACCTGTACAAGACAGTAACGACTTAATGTAAATAGTATTAAGAATTATATTTTTAAAAGAGCAACCGCCGAGTTTCTTGCTGGCTCTTCTCGGTAGGAACAGCTTTCCGAACCAGCAGTAGAGTTGACGATTCAAAAGCACTTGTTTACAAGTTTATTTGAATAAAGAATATTTTGAATTTGAATTTGAATATGTTTATTTTTTTAAGTACCTTTTTTTAATTTGGTAAAAAATAACCGAGCAAGTCTCGGTCAACCGGGTACTTACTTTTATCGCGGATTATAGCAAAACAATATTTTCATTAGTTTCGAATCTAAGTCATATACTTCCTTTGACTGGCCCGTTGGAGCAGTGGGTAGTAACCCTGCCTTCTGCTCTGCGGGTCGCGGGTTCGTTTCCGGCCGAGGGCCAACATTTTCTATATATGAATTTGTTGGTCTTTGCGCCTGGGTGTGTATTTGTATTTAAGTATGTATTTAAAAAATATATAAGTATATATTCACCAGTTGTCTGTCACCCATAACACAAGTATTAAGTTACTTACTTTGGGGACGGACGACCGTGTGTGTAAGTGTCCCATATATTTATTTATTTATACTTTTATTTGCTTTAAGCTGTGATGGCCTAGCGGTGCGACCGTGTGAATCTCTAGAGTCGATCATGGATTCAAACCCGGGCAGACACCAATGAGTTTTTCTATTAAAACTTATGTGTCTAATTGATTAATTTCAATTTATCACACGCTTTTCGGTGAAGGAAAACATCGTGAAACCTGCATATCTCTAGAGAATTCTGGAAATATGTGTAACCTACCAATCCGCATTGGAGCAGCATGGTAGGTCTTAGCTCCAAACCTTCTCTTCATAAACGGAGAGAAGAGGCCTATTCTCAGCAGTGGGATAGTAACAGGCCGATACTTACTTACTTACTTATTTACCTACAATTCTTAGCACGTATATTTGAGGGTCGTATCCAATCGATAGCCTGTTTGAACTTAACGTGGCTCATTCAGAGGTGTTGGACCGTGAAAGAGGCAATCTACGAGTTCTGAAGTGCCGCCGACTTTGTATAACACTCGGGTATAATATGATTTAGTGGAAATATATTTTGCATTTCCGAATATTTCATCATCTTTCTGCCCTTATCCCACCCTAGGTGGGGTTGGCACAGCATGTTGTCGCATGATTTGGCTACGTATTTAACGAACGGCCGCCTGACATCAACTTACTTTAGTCGTATTATAATTACCCTCATTTCTTATCGAGATTTCGTAAAAAGCGACTAACGTAAGTTAACCCGTCGTGTGGTATCCGGTTGATTAGAATAGATCACCCTCTTTCTTACCCAGGTATCGTAAAATACGACTAAGGTAAGTTGATGTCAGGCAGGCGGCCGGTCGTAAAATACATAGCCAAATCATGTGATATGTTTATAACATGTTGTGCCGACCCCACTTAGAGTGGGATAAAGGCAGTAGGAACGAAATAAAGAATAACAGAATCAACACGCAAATTCAATGTTCTAAGAATTTTATTCTTTAGCAAAATGACTAACGTCCTAAATATACCATACCATTTTTTCTCGTACCTGCTTATTTCGGCCGACTAAAAAACTTTTATAATTACAGACTAAAACTCCGTAATTGAGTACACGAGAACAAAAATAACTTTCCCTTTTTGTGTATTATTAAAAAAGTCACGCGAGACAAAGTTTTTGGTGGAAAATATCTCAAAAAATCGTACTGAATATAGAATACAAACAACATACACATATAATAGAAACAAAGTTATTTTGAAATATGGGTAGTATTTTTCGAAACACAAATAGATCTTACATTAGCTTCACAATCATCATCATCTTCCTGCTCTTATACCACTCTAAGTGGAGTCGGCACAACATGTTATAAATATTCTGTCACATGATTTGGCTGCGTTTTTACGACCGGCCGCCTGCCTGACGTCAATTTACCTCAGTCGTATTTTACGACACCTCGGTAAGAAAGAGGGTGGTCTATTTTACTAAACCGGATACCACACAGTGGGTCAACTTAATTTAGTCGCCTATTACGACACCTCGGTAAGAAATGAGGGTGCCTATTATATTATATACATTAGCTTCACAATATTAACTTAATAATAAAAAAAACATTTAACAAAGCCAAAATTGTAACCAGCTATGCATTAGATTAAATTGTAAGCTATTGATTAGCCAAACAATATTACTAGCTTTTACCCGTAGCTTCGTTCACGTGGACTATAGTCTTGAAATAAACAGTTTCTGTCACTCTCCAACGTCGCAAATATCTCCATCACAAAAATCTGATCGACCTTCGATCGTTTCGTTTCGATCGTTTTCTCGAAAGCATAATTTAATTATTGTAGTAAATAATCAGTATGACTTACATAAATTATATATTATAATAGATCAGTTAAATTTATTCAATAAACAAAAACCGTAATGTATAAAAACTTTTTAAAATAACTTTATGACGTAAGGCAAACAGCGTAACATAGAACACCATGCTTCTACCCTTACGCCACTCTAAAGAGTCGGCACAATTTGTTATAAACATGTTGTCACATGATTTGGTTATGTATTTTATAAACGGCCGTACGCTTAATTTCAATATTCATTCAAAATTTCGGTAAGAAATGAGAGTGGTTTATTTTATTCAGCCTGGTCACACTATAGGACCAATATAGGTTTAACTTTCATATCAACAACTTTCAACATAATAAAGAGATAAACGACTTTTTCAAAATACAATGGTTTAGTATACTCTTTTTCCCTTTCCGCCAACACTGTGATATACAATAGGCTTCAAAATACTTTTGTGTTACATTATTCTGCAACCATACCACCATTTTCCCTTTTGAATGTGTCTGGAAGGGTCTAAAGTGGTCTCTGAGGAGGCATACGTCTGAATGGGATTATATTTGCTGGGCAAAAATGAACTGTGCTGCATTGCATTAGTGATCTTTGTTAAGCACAAAGGGTGTAGTAAATTTAATATTGAATTATTTACATAGTTGAACCTCTGTGTAACTTTAATACGGAATTTCGTTTGCGAGAATTAATACGGTTCTTTTGATTTTATTATTAACGAGTGTGGCGATTGCATATAGAAACAACTTCTATCGTTAAGGAATGTGGCACAGGCACGTTGGGCAGGGAGCGATCATGGGCATTGGAGGGGGGCTTCTATTTCGAAGGGTTCCTACCCGGAGGAGGTGTTCTCTGGGATCAGAGCTGTAGGCGGGGATGGAGGAAATGTGTGCAATGATACCCTGTCCTTGCCATCGGCAGCGTGGTGGAGCACACAGGTCGTTTTAGTCGGTGCGAGTCCGACATATCCGCCGCCTGTCCCCGTCGGGCCACTACCCATAAGGGGTTTTTCCTGTATAAAAAAAATCATCAAGGAATGTAAACGAGTGCTGAATGAAGTAGCTGAATTTGAGAAAGTAACGATTACATGGGTTCCAGGACACCATGGCCATATAGGTAATGAAAAAGCTGATGAATTGGAAAGAAAAGGAGCAAGTCAAGGATTTATAAGCCCAGAATCTTTTCTTCCAATTGCAAACAATAGTAAAGCGCGTTGGTAACGCCATCTATTGGTGGACGCGCTTCCTTTATTAATTATGATATCGCAGTGTCTCTAATGACCAATCAAAACCCCTTCCCCTTTCCTTACGTGCACTGGGGCCGAAGAAAAGACAAGTCAGTCGAATCTTGTCGCAAACGCTAATCGCCGCATACCGCTTTTTACTTCAACGAACATAAACTTCGGTTAAGTTCTCGCAAATCCGCTATCCAAAATTGTGTCCGGTGAGAATTGGTGCTATCAACCTCGCGAAGTGTCCACGAGTGTGTTCGTGTGTGTGCCTGGATCCAGGACTCATAGCAGTGGCCGTTTATCAGGTACGTGCACGTTCCCGGTTTCTTTCCTTGTGTCGCCATTTTTCCTTTGTTACGTGGACACTGCATATTAAATATAATAACGCAAAAATACAGTCCACTCAATTTACTTATAGGTGATAGTGGCCCTCCGCCGCGACAACACGCGTTATAGATAAAAGAATAGAAACAGAATAGAACAATAGATGGAGGAACTCTACGTTTAGACGGCACGAAGAAAATAAAACAGCTAATGTCTCACAGCAGGGAGAATGTGGCAATTGTAACAGGCATTACTACTGGGCACTGCCTATTAAACAGACACCTGTCAATAATGAGAATAAAAGAAGACTCAGCGTGCTTAGATGATATAGTTAAATGACAGTCTGTGGAGTTGGTAATACCGGAAGCGAGGTTCATGAGTGATCAATAGCGAGGGTAGGGACTTTTTATGTGAGTGGGGATCGCCTTAAATAGTGAAACTTGACGTAATAAGGCGCAGTCTGTCGATTGTCATCGTGAAGGTAATTTCTAGTAAAGGTGAAAGTGAATAGTGAACTAATAGGAGTTTAGTCGTGGGAAAGTTGAGATGTCTCGCCCCAAGAACTTCTAGGCTCGGTTTTACTAGTATAGATGTATGAACTATGACTCAGAAACTATCGAATCAGAAAAACAAAATACATATCTCCTCATTTTGCACAAAAGAGAATTTGTTCGAAATATCAATCAAAGCTTGCAAAATCTCGCGCGAAATTATTTCCAGCCATAACAAAAGAAACAGGTCGCAATTTTATACATGTTGCCATGAATTATCTCAGCAGAAGCACGTCAAGCAAGACTATTGTGTTTAATAAAAGACAAGTTGTAGAAGAATGCGTGGGCGGTGCGCGTGATATTGTTTCTAAGAATAAATTTTAAACAATAGAACCATGTTTAACGAGCAAAGTACTATACGCTACCCGTGACTTCGTTCCCTTCAACATAAAAATTAAAATACCCTTATCTATACTAATATATAAAGCTGCAGAGTTTGTTTGTTGGTTTTAACGCGCTAATCTCAGGATTACTAAACCGATTTGAAAAGTTCTTTGAATATGAGATATACCATTTATCGAGGAAGGCTATAGACTACACAACATCACGCTAAGATGAAAAGGAGAGGAGCAGAAAAAAAAGTTACGAAAAAGCCAAAATTTGCTTTCCTTGCGTGCGCTAAGTAAATGGTGAAAGTTATTCAAAAGTCATGTATTACAAGATTGTTCTAAAAAAAATTCCGGGACAACATGTCTACCTTTAAGGTTAACCCACTTTAACCATTTTTATGGTCATCAAAATACTATATTACTGTTAAAATCTTCCAATGCAGGCGAAGCCGCTTGCAATTGCTAGTGTACTATATAACTTTAGTGACTTAAGTGACGTGCGTATTAAAAAAACTTAAGTGGCGCAAGAAAAAGCGAAAATTTTGTTCATCTCTATGTTAACCAGTTATAAACATTTTAACTCACAAAGCTAAATTGACAGACATCTATTATTAGGTATTATAAAACAAAGTCTCTAGAAGTTGATATTTGATATGTTAGCGCACACACTATACAATAACACGATATAATAGAATACCACTATTCCCGCTGCGAGATACACTTCTCTTGAATGACGAGCAAAGACTGAATGTCACTGAAACGTTTTATCAATAGGAAGACTCCCCGGGAAACAATAATGGCACAGTGTTGCCACCATTTTAATCAAAAAGGGCGCGATACTCTTGTTTCATGATTGTGTTGCTATAAAATAAAAAGCAGAAGTCATTGGCGACCACAGATATGATATTTTTGGCTGTCAAGCGTAATGCTGTGATAGCCTAATGGTAATGGGCGGACCAAAAGTTCTAAGCCCGGGTTTGAGAACCACTTGTTACCGGTGCTTACTTTTTTTTATTTGGATTTTTTAATATCCTTTAAACATTACCGGACAAGGCTCGTTTCCCCAGGTAAGTAAGTAAGTTGCCTGTTATTATCCCACTGCTGAGAATAGGCCTATTCTCTCCGTTTTTGGAACGGTTTGGAGCTACGACCTACCACGTTGCTCCAATGCGGATTGGTAGGTTACACATATCCCCAGAATTCTCTAGAGATATGAAGGAAAACATCATGAAGAAACCTGCATATCTCTAGAGAATTCTGGAGATATGTGTAACCTACCAATCCGCATTGGAGCAGCGTGGTAGGTCTTAGCTCCAATCCTTCTCTCTTATAACGGAGAGAAGAGGCCTATTCCCAGCAGTGGGATAATAACAGGCCGCTACTTTACTTTTTTTTATGCAGGTTTCCTCACGATGTTTTCCTTCACCGAAAAGCGTTTGATAAATTGCAATTATCAATTCGACACATAAGTTTTAACAGAAAAACTCATTGGTGTCTGCCCGGGTTTAAACCCGTGACCTCCTCGAAAGAGTCTCACGGTATTGCCGCTGGGCTACCACAGCTTTTACCCAGGTACTTTAACTTAAACGTGACTGGACTGTGATGAGGTATTCGTTAAGCCATTAAGGGACAAGGAAGCTGTGATGTTTGAATTTCAAAATGACCTCAGGGATTACTAGACATAATTTTGGTAAACGTAAATAAACTTGTTAGGGTCCCATGAAAGTGATAAATTAAATTTAACTCACGGTCAGTAAAGTAACAGTATCAACACTTAACTGCTATTAAATTAAGTGAAATTTTATATTATTGGGTTATTTATTACTAGTAAGTCATTTATAGAATTAGGCGTTACTTTGCGGAGGTTCATAATACAAAACTGATGAGAATATTATTTTGCTATAATCCGCGATAAAAGAAAATAAATGTAATGCTAAATGTAGAGTGTACTAATCGTTCTCATACCTGCCACATGCAGAATTTGTAACAACTCATGCACTACCCGACACCGATAACACAACAATACACAAGCACCCCACACATTTACCACCACAATCTCAACAATTGTTTCGCCCCGTAACCGAAGCATCGTCAGGAGATAGACTCCACGACAAAATAGCAAAGCGAAGCATTACCTAAACAAGCAGAGTTATATAGTAACGAGTTAAACCCCCTACCATTTAGTTGACTTTGTCTTTGAACACGTGTAGCAAACTGGAACGTAACGTTTATCTGTTCGTTAACGAGATCGTGGTGGTGAATGTGTGCAGTATTTATATATTGTTGTGTTATGGGTGGCGGGTAGTGGATGAGTTTTTACAAATTCTACATGTATCAAGTATGAGAACCAATACACTCTACATTTAGCATTACATATATTTATAAAAAAAGTAAGTAACGGCCTGTTACTATCCCACTGCTGGGCATAGGCCTCCTCTCTCCATTTTTGGAGAGAAGGGTTGGAGCTAAGACCTACCACGCTGCTCCAATGCGGATTGGTAGGTTACACATATCCCCGGAATTCTCTAGAGATATGCAGGTTTCCTCACGATGTTTTCCTTCACCGAAAAGCGTGTGATAAATTGCAATTATCAATTAGACACATAAGTTTTAATAGAAAAACTCATTGGTGTCTGCCCGGGTTTGAACCCATGATCGTCTCTAGAGATTCACACGGTCGCACCGCTGGGCCATCACAGCTTTTATCGCGTATTATTACAAAATAATATTTTCATTAGTTTTTTATTATAAACCGCCGCAAAGTAACGCCTCATTCTATAAATTATCGTTTTATAATACTAAATAATTAGCTACAAACATTTCAAACTATAAATATTTTAAAACTTAGCCAGTCCAGCTGTTGATTATTGCTTTGGGAAACTTTTCCAATTATTTCTCGGAGTCAAGGTTCGGTAAATGGGTTAGGAGGTCCTTGTAAAGTGACTTTTAATTATGTCCAACTACTTATTCCGAAGGTTAGTCTTGCTTTATGTTGCCCTATTAGTATATTGTAAATCTTTAATATTTTAATGACTTAATCTTGTAATCTAATCTGTTAATGTTGTATATCATCTTTTTTTTTTTTTTTTTTATAAATATATGGGACACTTACACACACGGTCGTCCGTCCCCAAAGTAAGTAACTTAATACTTGTGTTATGGTAGACAGACAACTGGTGAATATATACTTATATATTTTTTTAAATACATACTTAAATACAAATATACACCCAGGCTCAAAGACCAACAAATTCATTTATAGAAAATGTTTGCCCTCGGCGGGAATCGAACCCGCGACCCGTGGAGCTGAAGGCAGGGTCACTACCCACCGCTCCAACGGGCCAGTCATCATCATTGTCTTACCCTTATTACACTCTAAGTGGGGTCGGCACAATATGTCTTCTTCTTCCATTCTCCTCTATCATTCGTCAACTCTGGTGCTACTTCTTTAACATGCATATCATTTTTCACACAATCCATCCATCTTTTTTTTCGGCCTCCCCCTAGCCATACATCCATCCACATTCATATTTAAGACTCTTTTGGTCACATGATTTTCATCCCTCCTCAAACCCTCTATACTTATATATATATATATATATATATATATATATATATATATATATATATATATATAAGCTGTGATGGCCTAGCGGTGCGACCGTGTGAATCTCTAGAGATGATCATGGGTTCAAACCCGGGCAGACACCAATGAGTTTTTCTATTAAAACATGTGTCTAATTGATAATTGCAATTTATCACACGCTATTCGGTGAAGGAATTCAAAGGAGAGAGGAGGCCTATGCCCAGCAGTGGGATAGTAACAGGCCGTTACTTACTTTTACTTATATATATTCGGAATCTCGGAAACGGCTCCAACGATTTTCCTGAAATTCAGCATGTAGAGGGTTTTGGGGGAAAAAATCGATCTGGCTAGGTTTTATTTGAAAAAAATCGTTTATGCCTGTTTTTGGGCATTAATTAATAAAAAAATTTACATTGAATATAAAACACTATTTTTGCCGTAAGTCAGCGTAGCTAATTCAGAGAACGGGTGGTCTTAAGAAATGAAAATGATCAAGCCAGTCCCACATTCCCAATTATTTTTTCTTTCTTTTTTTAAGTTTCTTTTTTATTTTGTAAAAAATTACCGACCAAGGCTTCATCACCCAGGTACTATTATAGTCGAAATTAGTGTCACATCTTTTCTTATTTCCTGCCCTTATCCCACTCTAAGTGGGATCGGCACAACATTTACATACGTACATAGGCGCATTTGCCTAATTTTATCGACGGCCGCCTGCCTGACATTAACTTACCTTAGTCTCCTCTTACGACGCATCGGTAAGAAATGAGGGTGGTCTATTCTACTCAGCCGGATACTACACGGCATGAACATAGTGAATATTATTTAGTGTAAATTGGTGTCAGTGTAATAATTAATAACAACTAAATCGTATTTATTTTATTTGTTTCATAGAAAAATTCAAGTTATTTATAAAAAGTAGCGTTACAGACATTTTAATAGCCGCTATAGAAGACCTTAAAAAGGTCTAAGAAAGCCCTGAATTCAAAAAACACAAGGTTGTCTGGCGTGAAAATATTTGACGAAATTTCAGTAAATCGGTACAGTGGAAAATTTGTGAAGTGCTGAAGTAATCCTTGAAGATAATATAATTAAGATGGCAGAAACTTAAGAATAATTAAAAGCAGAAACTGAAATAGTTGTACAAAGTCACGAAACATCGTATGATTTTATGCGATACGCTTACAATGGCCTTTGTCTGAATACTTTTAATGTGGAACGAAAACTCGGCATACATTTAAACATCGTTAGCTTAGATTTACTATTGTTAGAGAAATTATCGTACTGAGAAACAAAGTACTTGAGCGCATGCAATCTTTATTCAAATAAGCTCTTTAAAGCACTTTTGAACCATCAAGGATCAATATGATTAATGAAGCTACAACTGGTTCGGAATGTTGCTCTTACCGAGAAGAACCAGAAAGAAACTCGGCGGTCAATCTTTTAAACATTTTCAATTTTACATTATTAAACCGCAGTCTTGTATGAAGCTGAAAGGATTTTCAAATCCAGGCTTTTTAATCATCCAAATAATATTGTAATATTTATTACGTATTTACGTGCCTTATACATATACTAAGCAAGTAACAATGTATATTAAGCAATTTGTTAGTAAACCTAAATAAATAAATATATTTTAGATAAAAAAAAATATTAAAATATAGACATAGCTTTTGGGGCCCTTGTTTTAATGAATATATATTTAAAGTACATCCCATTGGGTAAGTGATCAAAAATGATAAGACTAGCTTTATCATGTAACCCTTTCTGTCTGGGTAATAATTGGAAAAGTTCGCACAATGTTCAACAGCTGTTACACTTTAACTTACTTTCAAACCCCCCGGCGATGTTCAGACATACTTTAAGTGTCCGATGAATAAAATATAAACGGAATTGGTAGTTTAAACGCTGTTAAAGCGATTGACTTTTAAAAGTTCCCGTTGAAAGTTGTCCGATTTGAGTACCGTTTAGAAATTAAATCTCCGATAGCTTTAGAGTTAATGGACACTTTAACTTTGAAGGTTTAAATACACTTTGTAATTAAAGCGAAACATGAAACCGTTTGAGCAATTGTAAAGTAATTTATTGTGTCCATAGAAAGTTAATTTATAGCTAAACAATATTAAACATTTTGATTCTAAGTAACTTGTCTGAATAGGGTATTAATTAAATAAATTTTGTTAAGGGTGTTTTGAAATGTCTAGAGGGATCATTGTAATTTAAACAATTAGGCCTTACTTTACGCGAGCTGTTCTTTTCTATTATGGTTACGCAGTGTGGTATCCGGCTGAATAGAATAGTACCACCATCATTTCTTACTGAGGTGTCGTAAAAGGCGACTAAGGCAAGTTGACTCACCGTTTGGTATCCGGTTAAGTAGAATAGACCACTCTCTTTCTAACCAAAGTGTCGAAAAGGCGACTAAGGTAATTCAACCCGTGTAGGTAATTCAAAGCGTGTAGCAAATCTGAATTGGAACGTTTACTTGCTCGTTAATTGGGTAAATATCTTTAAGTAATTGCAAAAACTCTCAAGTTTTCTACATCTGGTTATGATTTACTCTTGAACTCGCAAGGATTTTTTCTTTAAACGTTAATGCAATAAAGTATAAATGGGAGCAGTAGCAAACGTTGTTAAAGCGATCGAGAGTTCTCGTTAAAAGTTATCGTCGATATTTCCATGTAGAAATAGAACTTGGAGATTATAAAAATATTGGTAACTTTAACCTATATGTGTGTTATAGAGTTATTTAACTATAGTAGAAGAATCAGTCCAAAATGTGTCCATCATTCTCCTTCCCTTGTCCCACTCTAAGCGGGGTCGGCACAATATATTATAAACATGTTGTCA
Source organism: Morpho helenor (assembly GCA_029227775.1). Taxonomy (NCBI): domain Eukaryota; kingdom Metazoa; phylum Arthropoda; class Insecta; order Lepidoptera; family Nymphalidae; genus Morpho; species Morpho helenor. The sequence continues at coordinate 11,677,104 of JARGCU010000005.1, read as the reverse complement.
CATAATTTGGATAGATATTTTACGACCGCCCGTCTGCCTAACGTTTTTTTACTTAAGTCGCCTTTTACGCCACCTTGGCACGAAATAAAGATGATTCTACTCAGCCGGATACCACACGGCGAGGTTTTCCGCGTTTTTTGACGGGGCAATTCTTCCAAAAGGCTTAGGTTAGCACTTGAGGGCATGCAATGTTTTAGATAATAGATTTTAGATTTTTTTTTGTATACTTTCATCTATACTTATCATAAAACAAATTCCCCAAAAGCTTTCTGTTTGTATGTGATCAATTTTCTCAAAATATACTGATCGAATATTTGTACAGTTTTAAAACACAGTTTAAAAAAAACCCGCCTGGTAGTATCTTTAGTCGCGTGCGTTGCGTAAACCGGCAAGTATACACTAAAGTGATTTACTAGAGAATTGTAGATCTATACAAATACTACAAAAAAGTCCGCGATAGCATGTCTTTATCTCTTATTGTTAACTCACAATAACTACTTTTATATTCAAAATTTCTATTAGGGAAAATTTTGTGACATTCCGATTTCAATGCGAGGGAAGATGCTGTCACAGCGTATTAAGGTATAAATCACAAATATTATGCTTTTAAAGCCTCTTTGAACAATACAGTTATCCGCATCCAAATCCTCTGAAACCACTAGAGATTCAATTACGGCAACTTTAATTTAAAATGTAAAATAATCTCGACCGCGGGCTTTAGTCGTTGACCGCTTTTGGCCCGCAATCATTTGCATTGACCCGTATCCCGTTACTTTGTGTTTCATCGGTGACGTGGAAAGTTTTTATGTGTAAGTTAACATCGCTTTGGTAATCTACAAATAGCTTATCATTCTACCCTTAACTCACTCCAAGTGGGGTCGGCACATTATGTATATGCGACAAAATATACTCTTTTTTTATTATTTACAACAAAAATATTGTATCTATCTTTAATTACTTACACGCTAGGACTATACAAATCATGCCCATGTGGGATGGCCCCAAGAATGCTGGCAGCGTTTCCGCACTGAATCGCTAAGCTGATTCTTTGTGCGAAAAAGGAGCCAGCCCTCTTGTCACCTGAAGAGGCAATTAACCGAGATAAAAAAGAACCGGATAATTATTTTTTTGCACTTTGACGCCATGGCCCTAGGGTCTCAACTGCAAACGGCACAAATCTCGATTAGAGATGTATTCTTCCACCGTTTGACGGATTCGGCCATTTCCGCCGCAGCTCCAGGCCTTGACGCTGTTTTCCTGATATAGGACGAGGCTCACGAATCAGCGCATGTTGCGTCCCACATTAGGGCCCGTCCCCATCCCCTAGGAATCTCTTGCCATCATCCCGACATATCCCTAAAGGCTCGAGAAGAGCAGGAATGTCGATGGTGGCAAGAGCTCTTTTGATGGTATCATTAAGAGAACCAAGACGTAAATGCCTACCAGAGCTATGGCATGAAAGCCCGTGTATGCCTAAACTGTCTCCTCTGTTCCACATGGACATCGGATGGTTCCCAATCTGAGACCTAAAGCTACTCTGAAACTTTCGTTATCTAGTAGTGTACCAAGATTTTTAGAAGGGAGAGCATGTAGGCAATAACCAGATTCTTTTTCCGATAAAGCTAGAAGCCTAGCTCAGTCTCGGTCAATTAAAAAGACACCTATTAATTAACTGTTGAAGACTAAGTAAATGATAGGAAAGCTTGGTTTTAGGTTGCTAGTAGCTATACACTACATTGTGTTGATAGCCCAGAGGTGAAACCGTATGATTCTTTCGAGGAGTCATGGGTTTAAACCCCAGCAGACACCAATGAATTTTTCAAATTTGAAGGAAAAATTTTGAAGGAAAACGTCGTGAGGAAACGTGTATAGCCCCAGAGAATAATGGGAATATGTGTAACCTAGCAGTGGAGCAGTGTGGTAGGTCTTAGCTCCAATCCTTCTCTCCAAAAATGGAGAGAGGAGGCCTATACCCAGCTGCGGGACAAAAACAGGCGGTTACTTTAAGCTAGTATACATAGTGTTTATTTTTAGAATAACTATATATAATTGAAATATTTTTTGAAATAGTTACCGCCAAGATTTTGTCCTTCTTGATAAAACACCTTCCCGAATCAGCAGTAGCTTTATAATTTGACGATACGAAAAAGCTTGCACATACTAAATCATTCTAAAACGACATATAGATGTCACTTATTTGCCAAGTTCACACTACCAAGCTATTCATCTTTCAGAAAAAAACCGTGTAGAAGTTAATTAAACTTATGGTTGTAAAAAACTAATTTATAGTTCCTACGTTGTTTTAGATTCTAGGCTACACAATAATTTACCGTTAGGCAAGACAGTAACGAAGCACCGTATTTCCAGTTATAAGGCAAATTTACTGGGAAAATACTAATGTCTGTAGTACTTTCGATGGGTAATCGACGCTTAATTGACACAGCTCTGCACACACTCAGGGATTCTTATCTTTGGGCAATCTAGTTTGCGGATCTCCTGGCAAATAAAAATAAAATAAAAAAACATATAGGACACTTACACACGCGGTCGTCCGTCCCCAAATTAACTAACTTAATACTTGTGTTATGGTAGACAGACAACTGGCGAATATATACTCGTATTATTTTTAAATAAGCTGTGATGGCCCAGCGCTAACACCGTGCGACTCTTTCGAGGAGGTCACGGGTTCGAACCCGGGCAGACACCAAAGAATTTTTCTGTTAAAACTTATGTGTCTAATTGATAATTGCAATTTATTACATACACGCTTTTTGGTGAAGGAAAACATCGTAAGGAAACCTGCACATCTCTAGAGTTTTGGAGATATATGTAACCTATCAATCCGCATTGGAGCAGCGTGGTAGGTCGTAGCTCCAATCCTTCTCTTCAAAAACGGAGAGGCCTATTCCCAACAGTGGGATAGTAAGAGACCAGGCCTATTCGCAGCAGTGGGATAGTAACAGGCCGCTACTTTACTTTTTACTTTAAGTAAGTCAATTTGTACTCCTGTTTTAGTGTACTTTGATGTACATAAATGATTATTCTATACTATTCTATTAGAATATATCAAAACATAGCACTAATGATCTCTAGACGCTCTTGCCGCGGTTTTCTGCTCTAAAAAGCCGCCTCATTAGAGGAAGTGGTCTACTCACTAATAGGCACTCGGCAAGTCTTGGCTCGCTTTGGTAGAGACAACAATGTGTTTGTTACGAACGTTTGTTATCTATATCTACGTGAATAAAGTGGTAGCGGTCTGTCGTTGTGCATCACAGAACACCTACATCTAAATGTAACTCTAAACATGCAATAAATTCTGACAAGTTTGTAATAAATTCTGGCGACTAAGTTAAGTCGACCCACCGTGTGGTATCAGGCTGAGTAGAATAGACCAACCTTATTTCTTACCGAGGTGTCGTAAAAGGCTACTAAGGTAAGTTGACCCACCGTGTGGTATCCGGTTGAGTAAAATAGACCATCCTCTTTCTTACCAAGGAGTCGTAAACTACGACTAAGGTAAGTTGACGTCAGGCAGGCGGCCGGTCGTAAAATACGTAGCCACATCATATGACAACATGTTTGTGACATGTTGTGCCGACCCCACTTAGAGTGGGATAAGGGCAGGAGGATGATGACGCTTTTATCTTAAAATGTCAGCTAAATGACTAAACATGTTGTTACCTACCACTACCATATTGTTACACGTTTGTTACCATGTTATCTGCAAATAAAATAATTTGAATTGGAATTTGAATTTGAATTAAAACTGCTTGTCGTAGATTTATTCAAGAGCCAACACCACATGATCTTGTGCCATAGGCTTCCCGCGTCTTTTTGAGGTCTTCAGTCCATCTTGTAGGAGCAAACGCTACAACGGTAATGCCAAATTGCGGGATTCTTGGGACCATTCCACGCGGGCATGATTTGTATAGTCCTAGCGTGTAAGTAATTTAAGATAGATAACTAGTACATTTTTGCTGTAAATAAAAAATAATCTTAAATTTAAATATAACGTAATTAAATTTAGTTTTTGTATCAACGAGCTTAAATATTCCTGAGCATCATCCTCCTGCCCTTATCCCACTCTAAATGGGGTCGGCACAACATGTTATAAACATGCTGTCACATGATTTGGCTGCGTTTTTACGACCGGCCGCCTGCCTGACGTCAACTTACCTTAATCGCCGTTTACGACACCTCGGTAAGAAATGAGGTTGGTCAATTCTACTCAGCCGGATACCACACGGCGGCTTAAATATTCCTGAGCAACGCCATTATAAGGTTTGTAATAAAGTAACTGATATTTTCTACAAAATTAACATAATTGACGTGTATACTAAAATAAATATTTTATAAGTAAACTCGCAAATCAACAAGCTAATAATTTTATAACTTGGTGATGTTGTTTTTGGTATATCTAGCGAGTAAGACATTTTAACTTTTTAAGTGGTGTTTTTTGTTCGCGTTAAAAGTTAAATATATTATTCAAAGAATACGGACAAAGGAATACAAGTTAAAATATGTTGTACAAAATTTGAATAACAATAAAGCTGAATAACCAAGTAGTTAGTTTACATAAATAGGGTGGGGGTTGGAGAAAATTACCTGACTTTTGTATATTGTTTCAAGGTTTCTGATATTTATAAAACTGCTGATGATTTTATTGTAACACGTATTAGAATATATAAATGTTATTGCAAATAATATTTTGACTAGAAAGTTTAAGTGAATTAATTTGACTAAAAGAAGATATTGAAGGTTTCTGTCTTGATATAAATTTAATAAATATTAAATGGGATTTTATATAAATTACTGATGATTTATTCATCAATAGTTTTTGAAATCGTATATTATTATTTTCTACTCGATATAATTTATATATTGTTTATAAAATGTTGTATTGACTACTTTTACTAGTGGGAGAAATCAAGATGGCGAAGTGTGTAAGAAAAATAAGAAAAAAAGTCAGTTTGAAGTGCGAAGAGAAGCTAGTAGGTTGTAATAGATTTAAAAACAGAAATGGATATTATTTTAAAAGTTGCCTTAGTTGTGTAATAAATAATAAACATCTCAAGAGTCTTTTAATCTAGTGTTTTAATCTAAGAAATTTTCTAACAAACGTTATGCCGTTTGGTATCCTTCTCAGTAGAATGGAGCACCCTCTTTTTCGTTACCTAGGCGTCGCAAAAGGACACTAGGGTAAGTTGACATAAGACAGCTGGCCAATAGTAAAATTACTAGCCAAAATATGTCACATGTGCGGACCTCCCTCAGAGTGGTATAAGGGTTCAGAATGATGAATAGCTAATAACCGATTTCAATTCGAATTAAAATCTAATATCTGGGTGCCCGAGCCTTGCTTGGTAATTTTTTACAAAATTAAACGAACGAAATAAATAATAAATAAATAAATATATGGGACACTTAAAATAAATAAAAATAAAAATAAAGAAATAATAAGAAGGTGGGGCTCGATCCAAGGTATTTTCATTTCTCGCGACTTTACCCCGAATAAGCTACGCTAACTTGACAGTTTATGACAAAAAATCAATTGAATTAAATTCAATTTTAGTATTTTTTAATTCCCAAAAACAGGGATAAAATGTTTTTTTTTTAATAAAAACCTTGCTTGATCGATTTATAATAAGCTTCCATTTATATAAAGTGATAGTTATAAGTACGTCTCATTTTCTTCTTTTTAGTAGAATATATGATAGAAATAGTTAGTTTTATATAATAGGTTTACATATCGTGTTTTTTAATCTAATCCAGTTGTCACTGTCGTCCAGAAACGGTAGGATGTCACTGAAAATCAGTGCTAAGGTATAGCCTTAGCAAAAGCTGAGTGACATACCGTTTTGCATGACACACTTCCATGCATGAATCTATTATTCATGCATGGAAGTGGGAAGTGGGAAGCGGGACTTCTTTTTAGTTATTTTTGTATGTTTTTAAATATTTTACCACCACCCCCCCCCCCCTTTAATTTAACTTTCTTATTTCTTTTAAATTTATTTATTTATTTTTAATTTTATTTTAATTGTTTATTACTTTTTTTTTCTTTGTTATGATATTTAATTGTTTGTGTGCATGAAAGTGTTATATGTAAATAAATGCTATTTGATTTGATTTAAATATTAAAGATTCATATTATTTGTTCTTTGTGAGAATTTTTTTTCACAAAAATGTTACAGTAAGTTTTTTTACTAATACTTAAGAAATCTTTAAGCTATGTAATGTTTCGGCAAATCTACAGTTGGAACATGATTGTGTGAAGAAATCTCAAGGGAAATTGAGTCTAGAATACGTGAGGATGCCTCAGCAGTGTCTTATATGTAATGTTATAAATCAGTATGTGATATGTTTCTTAGGTCAGCATTTATAACGATATTAGTGAATGGACTATAGAGGTGATAGCCCAGAGGTGAGTCCGTGCTCTCTCGAGAGGGTCACGGGGTCTAAGCACGGGCAGGACCAGGCGGGTTCAAGTTTTCCTTCAAACTTGGGTCTACCTCTACCTCAACAAATTATTCGCTTAATCCTTCCTTAATAATTGTTCGGTCTATTAATGATGACCGCATCAAAATTTGCTTATTAGTATTTGAGTTTATCGTTGGCAAACATACAGACAATTGCGACTGAAGACATTATTTTTATAATACTAACATGTGTGGTATCCGGCTGAATAGAATAGTACCACCCTCATTTCTTACCGAGGTGTCGTAAAAGGCGACTAAGGTAAGTCGACCCGCCAGGTGGTATCCGGCTGATTAGAATAGCCCAACCTCATTTCTTACATAGGTGTCGTAAAAAGCTACAAAGGTAAGTTGACCCACTGTGTGGTATCCGATTAAGTAGAATAGACCACCCTCTTTCTTACCGAGGTATCGTAAAATACGACAGAGGTAAGTTGACGACAGGCAGGTGGCCGGTCGTAAAATACGTAGCCAAATCATGGGACAACATGTTTGTAACATGTGCCGACCCCACTTAGAGTGGGTTAAGGGCAGGAGGATGATGATGTGTAGTGTATACGGGTTGAGGTGTATGTATCTTACTTTGTATATTTATATACAAGACACATATGTAATGCATACATGAAAATATACTAACTCACACTTATACTATACACAGGAACACGATCACGATCTTATACATACACGATCTCAGAATGCACAACGTCAGTAACACGAGAGCCCTTAGTGAGAGTGGACGTCTAGTGACATCATACTTATTAGTGCCTGTGTTATATTCATGCAACATTTGTTTATATACACTAAAATATGTATTGTAAATTAAATAATTTATAATATTATATAATAGGATAAATTTAGACCGTAACAAGCCGTTATTTCAAAAGACCTTGAAACTTAAGACCTTTGATTAACCTTGACCTTGAAGGGAGAGAATAAATCGCTTGTAAGTAATTAGCCACTAATGAAGGTCTATTGAAGGAAGGGGTTGAGAAAGGTCACAACACGAAGATTGGCTGAAATTGTCGCGATACATTACCCTTATCTTATCCTATTTACCCGTTTTTAATCAAGATTCAACGTACAAAAAATACAAGATGATTTCCTATCCTAATAGACTGGCCCGCTGGCGCAGTGGATAGTGACCCTGCCTTCAGCTCCGCGGGTCGCCGGTTAAATACAAACATTTTCTATAAATCAATTTGTTCGTCTTCGAACCTGGGTATATATTTGTATTTAGGTATGTATTTAAAAAAATTAAATAATAAATAAATAAATATATGGGACACTTACACACACGGTCGTCCGTCCACAAAATAAGTAACTCAATACTCGTGCTATGGGTGAGAGACAACTGGTGAATATATACTTGTGTATTTTTTAAATACATACTTAAATACAAATATACACCCAGGCTCAAAGACCAACAAATTAATTTATAGAAAATGTTGGCCCTCGGCGGGAATCGTACCCGCGACCTGCTGAGCTGAAGGCAGAGTCACTACCCACTACGCCAACGGGCTAGTCAAAAAATATATAAGTATATATTCACCAGTTGTCTGTCTACCATAACACAAGTAGTAAGTTAACTTACTTTGGGGACGGACGACCGTGTGTGTAAGTGTCCCATATATTTATTATCTTAACTGGCTCTTTAGAGTAGGTGCCTACACCTCTGGAGTCGCAAGTTCGATTCTCGCCGGAAGACAACATTTTGTAATAACAACGCACAGCTGTGTGTGCAATTGTTCCAGATATTTATTTATTTATTGATCGTTTATTCAATCATCATTCTTCTGCCTGTACCCCACTCTAAGTGGGGTCGTAAACACGTCATAAACATGTTGTCACATAAATAGGCTACGTATGTACAACCGGTCGCCTACTTGACGTCAATTTACCTTAATCACCTTTTACGACACCTCAGTAAGAAAAAGGGTGGTCCATTCTACTAAGCCGGATACACGGTGAGTCAACTTATCTTAGTCGCCATTTACGACACCTCGCTAAGAAATGAGGGTGGTCTATTCTACTCAGCCAGATACCACACGGCGGGTCGACATACCTTAGTAACCTTTAGAAATGAAGTCGGTGTATTCTGCTCAGCGAGATACTACACGGTGGGTCAACTTACCTTCGTCACCTTTTACGACACCTCGGTAAGAAATGAGGGTGGTCTATTCTACTCAGCCTGATACCACACGGCGGGTCGACATACCTTAGTAACCTTTAGAAATGAAGTCGGTGTATTCTGCTCAGCGAGATACTACACGGTGGGTCAACTTACCTCAGTCACCTTTTACGATACTTCGGTAAGAATTGAGGGTGGTCTATTCTACTCAGCCAGATACCACACGTCACACACGACTAGAGATTTTGTTTCATACAAGAATATATAAGGTTCATGGCTATTCTATTTGAAAGTTAAGGCAGGATTTGAATATTCGACCCGGCCGGCCGTGAAAAGCTAAGGAAATTGGAGAATCGACTCGGCACATTTACCCGGGATAGTATGACATGAAAAACTTGGTGAGTGAATTAAGGAAGATTGCTTCCAAGTTTTAAGTTCGTTCACCGTTCTGAGCCCAGCGAGTTAAAGCCAACCCAGCTGTTGAAAATTTAAACTTTTCTTATTATCTCCCAACGGAAAATACTATAATAAAAACTGATGGACCGCAATCGTATTCAAACAAAAGATCTCAGGCGTTTATACAAATTTCTCTAGACTTAAAACAATGGCATGAATTTTTAAAATAATTCATACTATTATAGACGTGAACTTTCATTTTAGTTTTACTATTACAGCATTTATACAGAGAAACCGAGGCTTGGTCAATATTTTTTAAAGATTTCTTCTTCTTCTTCTTCAACCGATGGACGTCCACTGCTGAACATAGGTCTCTTCATGGGATCTCCACACCACACGATTCTCCTGCCCTTATCCCACTCTATGTGGGGTCGGCACAACATGTTGTCGTAAAAGGCGACTAAGGTAAGTCGACCCGCCGTGTGGTGTCCGGCTGAGTAGAATAGGCCACCCTCATATCTTACCGAGGCGTCGTAAAAGGCGACTAAGGTAAGTTGACCCACCGTGTGGTATCCGGTTAAGTAGAATAGTCCACCCTCTTTATTACTGAGTTCCGTAAAATACAACTATGGTAAGTTGATGTCAGGCAGGCGGCCGGTCGTAAAATACGTAGCCAAATCATGTGACAACATGTTTATAACATGTTTTGCCGACCCCGCTTAGAGTGGGATAAGGGCAGGAAGATGATGATGATGTTAATTGTTCGGTTGCGGGGTCAACCCATTGTAGAGTTTGTAATAGTGAATGTGTGTAGTGCTTGTGTAGTGGTGGTGGTGGTAGAGTTTGTGCATGTATTGCGAATCCCATGTATCGATTATGAGAAGTAATAGTCAACTCTACATTTAGCGTTATATATATTTCCTTTTAACTTTATCGCTAATTATATCAAAATAATTTTATTATTACTTTTGTATTATGGATCTCTACAAAGTAACACCTAATTCTATTAATTACTTAAATTACTATTGATGTTGTTGTAATGTGTTTAATTTATATACTTAATATAAGTGTAAAAGGTCCTGTAAATTATTAATTCCGATCAATTTACCATAGAAATCGTAGAAAATCGCTGTTGTTTCAAAGTCAACAAAGGCTTTCACTTACAATTTGTAACGGGACATTATCTGCTAATAGTCATTATTGGAGTAACGCTGTGTGGTATCCGGCTGAATAGAATAGTACCACCCTCTTTTCTTACCGAGGTGTCGTAAAAGGCGACTAAGGTAAGTCGACCCGCCGTGTGGTATCCGGCTGAGTAGAATAGACCACCCTCATTTCTTACCGAGGTGTCGTAAAAGGCGACTAAGGTAAGTCGACCCGCCGTGTGGTATCCGGCTGAGTAGAATAGACCACCCTCATTTCTTACCGAGGTGTCGTAAAAGGCGACTAAGGTAATTGACTCACCGTGTGGTATCCGGTCAAGTAGAATAGACCACCCTCTTTCTTACCGAGGTGTCGTAAAAGGCGACTAAGGTAATTGACTCACCGTGTGGTATCCGGTCAAGTAGAATAGACCACCCTCTTTCTTACCGAGGTGTCGTAAAATACGACTAAGGTAAGTTGACGTCAGGCAGGCGGCCGGTCGAAAAATACGTAGCCAAATCATGTGACAACATGTTTATAACATGTTGTGCCGACCCCACTTAAAGTGGGATAAGGGCAGGAAGATGATGAGTCATTATTGGAGTAATTTAGAGGACTTTAGGAAACCTTCGTCTTCTAAAATAACTACAGAAGTAGTAGTCTTTGTAAATGTCCCATGTCTTATCATATCCTACTTATATTATAAAATTTATAGAGATATTTAATACCAGAAAAACATTGTGAATTTTTTGTTGTATCATCATCCTCCTGCCCTTATCCCGCTCTAATTGGGGTCGGCACAACATGTTATAAACATGCTGTCACATGATTTAGCTGCGTTTTTACGACCGGCCGCCTGCCTGACATCAACTTTCCTCAGTCGTATTTTACGACACCTCGGTAAGAAAGAGGGTGGTCTATTCTACTAAACCGGATACCACACGGTGGGTCAACTTACCTTAGTCGCCTTTTACGACACCTCGGTAAGAAATGAGGGTGGTCTATTCTACTCAGCCGGATACCACACGGCGGGTCGACTTACCTTAGTCGCCTTTTACGACACCTCGGTAAGAAATGAGGGTGGTCTATTCTACTCAGCCAGATACCACACGGCGGGTCGACTTACCTTAGTCGTCTTTTACGACACCTCGGTAAGAAATGAGGGTGGTCTATTCTACTCAGCCAGATACCACACGGCGGGTCGACTTACCTTAGTCGTCTTTTACGACACCTCGGTAAGAAATGAGGGTGGTACTATTCTATTCAGCCGGATACCACACGGCTTTGTGAATTTTTTGTTGTATATGAAGTTTTTATACTCCTTTTACTGGCTATTTTAATATGTATTTCATGTAAGTACGGGCTATTTACTAAAATTATCAAATTATGCTCTATATAAAACGATAAATCCTGATTCTTCGATCTGATTTTTGTGATGGAGATATTTGCAGGGTTGAAGAGTGACAGAAGCTACTCTTGATTTGAAGACTACAGTCCATACGAACGAAGTTGTGCGGGTAAAAGCTATGGTATAAAAGGGTATGTTTGTTACTCTTTCACTTGATCAAAGATTGATCTTATATATGTATATGATATTTTTTTGAATTTTGGACTCGACTCCAACGATTTTCATGAAATTTAGCATGTAGGAGGTTTTGGGGGGGAAATATAGATCTAGCTAGGTTTCATTTTTAAAATGTCGTTTTATCCCTGTTTTCAGGCACCAAAAAAAACTGCTCTTTTATGAGAATCCAAAGGATAATTACGCTGTCAATTGCAAAATCATAATAGCTCAAATTGTTAAATATATCATCAATAGTTTCCGCAGCGCACGCGATGACAGATTTTGACGTGACGTCTTAAATTAGGTTGCGGCTTGGAGTAACTCATGAAAAAAAGTAACGCCCGCTCACGTCTGTTACGATGAGTCACCGAACGAAAGAGAGGCCCGCTGGACTGGCGAATGCCTTGCGTCTCTCTCCCACTCAAACATGATTGGTCCGCCGCGCGCGCAGCACTAGAGAATTAGGCGCGTTGAATCGGTGCGTGCTTGTGTCTCTGTCTTTCTCTAAATATTCTACTGAGAAAAAGACGTTGTCACGTAAAATCTTTGCCCGTAAAACCGATTTTACAGGCAACCGTTTTTTTATAACTAATTTTTTACACCTTATTACATTATTATTACGGACCCCTATTTTTTAATGTAATTTAGCTTATGTTGCTCTGTAAAGACGCAGTTTCAAATGGTGAAAGAATTATTGAAATCGGTCCAGTAGTTTTTGTGTGAAAACATTACAAACATACATACAATTTTTTTCCTCTTTATAATATTAGTATAGATTAGTATGAACACAAACATTTGAAACAAACAAGTTGGACAAATGTTGACAACACACATTTGATCCAACATATTTGTTGACACGTTCCCATTGTTCCCACGCAACCTTAAATATATGCTTATCATTTTAATTGAAATACATTAATATTCTAAACATTCATATAAAACAAAATGAACTTTAATTCACTTGTGTTAGAGTTAATAATTGATTGCAATAAAGTTTTGTTTTTGTTGACTGAACCTAAATGGGAATTCAGCTTTGTAATTTTATTGTCCCTGAATTTTACAACATAAAAAACGTTGAGCTTTAGAGATTAAATCGTCCTAAATTGTTACAATAACTTCTATAATTATGATACGTTTTGGAATTATTGTTTAATATTTTATTTATTTTAGAAAGCCGTGTGGTATCCGGCTGAATAGAATAGTACCACTCTCATTTCTTATCGAGGTGTCGTAAAAGGCGACTAAGGTAAGTGGACCCGCCGTGTGGTATCTAGCTGAGTAGAATAGACCAACCTCATTTCTTACCGAGGTGTCGTAAAAGGCGACTAAGGTAAGTTGACCCATCGTGTGGTAGCTGGTTTAGTAGAATAGACCACCCTCCTCCATACCGAGGTGTTTAAAATACGACTAAGGTAAGTTGACGTCAGGCAGGCGGCCGGTCGTAAAAACGCAGCCAAATCATGTGACAGAATGTTTATAACATGTTGTACCGACCCCACATAGAGTGGGATAAGAGCAGGAGCATGATGATTTTATTTTTTTTAGAAACGAATCTAATAGAACAAAGTTTAAATTTTTAATTATTTTTTATTCAAGTTGGGTTTCACAAGCACATTTGAATAGTCAAATTACAATAAAGCTGCGAGTGGTCGGGAAAGATGGTCACTCTTTCAAAAATAATTATTTAAATAATATATAAGTCAAATTGAAAAGGTTTTAACAAAATTTCAGGTCCCGTTAACCGTTGAGGAGTCCGTCGACTGGAGCCACTCCTGGTAGCAAGTCATGCTTATCATAAACATGCATTGTCATCAAGACTGGATCAGCACAAAAAATTCAGGTTAATCGGAAACCGGGAAGTGGGTGAAATGTTTTAAACTCATTCATAACTATTTAAAATGATATACCTAGGCTCTGTTACATCCGTCGTGTGATATCCGGTTGAGTAGAATAGACCACCCTCTTTCTTACTAAGATGTCGTAAAAGGAGACTAAGGTAAGTTGATCCACCATGTGGTATTCAGGTGAGTGGAATAGACCACCCTCTTTCTTACTAAGATGTCGTAAAAGGAGACTAAGGTAAGTTGATCCACCATGTGGTACTCAGGTGAGTAGAATAGACCACCTTCTTTCTTACCGAGGTGTCGTAAAAGGCGACTTAAGTAAGTTGATATCAAGCAGGTGGCCGATCGTAAAAAACCTAGCCGAATCATATGACAACATGATAGATGACCTCACAACGGTCGTGAGAAGCCTCTGAATCCAACCAGCACAAGATCGTGTAGTATAGAAGTCCTTCGAAAACACCTATGTCCAACAGTGGACATTTATTGGTTGATGACACAAATAAGAGATGCTCTATAGAATATCAAAAATGAGGCATTTATTACAAAAGGATGAGATAAAACTCATATGCTTAATCAGTATTTAAATACCGACCAAGGGACAAAACAGTAAGTCGGAACATCCCATCTATGGAAAATTACAACCGTAAACTTTTCCAATTACTTTGAAAAGGGTCAGATAACTTTTGATAAACTATAAGGTTTTGATTGTCTCTTTGAATTCAACATTCTATGAATAAGAAAAGCTATGAGGGATAAAGTTTTCAGCGGGCAGAGCTCGTGGAAAAGGTGGGGCACGATGTTTTCTTGCCCACTGTGATTCGTACCATGGTGGACAACAGAACATATAACATATGTTACAAAATCTTAGCCCTATTGTCCTGGATCAGTCTGAAATATTCCAGAACCATCTCCATTTAGAGATCTGAGCAAGTTTATATTAAAATGTTTCTGAACATGTTAAATTATTACGATGCTACAAAATTCGAAAATACGAATGTTGTATAACACGATTTTAATTAGTTTGGATGTTTCTTGTTTGTATAACGGATGTACTGCTCCATTTTTATTATTATTTTGTCCTAAAAAAAATGTATTTGAATATAAAATAAGAGCAAACCATAGAATGGAGATGTGAAAGATGAAGAATTTACAACATAATTATTTGGACCATCATAAATATTTACGTACTGTTAACAGGATTTATCACTGCTACGTATAGCTTTCGATCAATACTTCGACAACTGCAGTTTAATTGAACGTGGATTTCATTAACTCGACAAGTTCTAATCTTGAATCTCGTTCGGGTTCAACTATGTTTCTTGGATCTTGTTTCACAGAGTTTCTTGCGGCATTTTCGCATGTGCACCAGTAACTGAATAATGTCGTACGACGTTAAAATTTTGATGAATAATGAAGAATGTTATTTAAGTGTGGTATTCAGCTGAGTAGAATAGACCACCTTTTTGAAATTCAAATTTAAAATATTCTTTATTCAAATAAACTTGTAAACAAGTGCTTTTGAATCGTCAACTCTACTGCTGGTTCAGAAAGCTGTTCCAACGGAGAAGAGCCAACAAGAAACTCGGCGGTTGCTCTTTTAAAAATATAATTCTTATTACCATTTACATTTAGTTATTCCTGTGTTGTACTGGTTCGAAGAGATCTATATCCACACATTCTTATCATCTAAATAATCCTCAGTAGTAAAGTAGACTTTCTGTAGCAGCCTCTTCTTAACAGTGTTTTTGTCTGTCTGTAATGGCAAAGCTAAAATTGATTGCGGATTTTTATTATAGAATCTTATACCCAAACCCACAAACGACTTACGAATTTTAGCAAGGCGCAAAGCAGGAGCCGCAAGTTTATGTCAGTTCCTACTCCAGTTCCTCCAGTTCCAGTACTTTGTCTATTATATACATCACCTACAGAATCTATGTTACTGAGGTGTTGTAAAAGGCAACTAAGGTAAACTAACGTCACGCAGGTTGGCTCCTAAAATACCTAGCTGAATCATGTAACGACATATTTATAACATGTTATGCCGACCCCACTTAGAGGTTGGCACAGGGATAGGGGGCAGGAGGATTATAAATGAAGAATCTTTTTTGAATACTCAATCAATTTCACTCTTTTGAGAAATTTGGTGACTTCATCAACAATTCGAGCATCAGTAAGTGCAATACTATGTAAAATCAAATCATCTGGTAATTTCAAGTAGTTTGCTGTCCCAAACTTCTTAACATTATCGAGAGGTCTTGATTGAGAGCTCTAATAGCTTTGGTCACTTATTCGGCATAAATTATACCTATTTTGGTATCCAAACATACCCTTCCTATCTTCTTATTAAATTAATTGATCCAATATGGTAAGTCTCTTTCAGCAAATTCACGTTCCTCCATCCAATGTTACGTGGTCAGTTTCTGCATCCAATGTTATGTAGTCCATGTTATCCCGTGGTCATACGTTTGTATTATTTTAAGCACCTTTTAATCGTCAGATTATAATGGGACAATAAATAAAAACTCGAAAAATAAGTAATATGATTTTAAAACTAAAAATAGTTTTGAGTGAAACACTTGGACATAAATTGGTCAAACACTCGGTCGTAAATTTTCAATAAGACACAGAGAATAAATAAGTGAAAATACTTATTTATTATCTTTATCTTATTGAAAATTGAGAATCTTATTTAAAAAAACTTGAGGAAGGATGAAAATCATATAACCAAACGAGTGTTAAATATGAATGTGGATAAAAATTTGACAAGAGGGAGGGCTAAAAAGAGATGGTTGGATAGTCTGTATGACGTGCCTATATATAGAGAAGCGCCAGAGTTGACGATAGCAGAGAATGGAAGAGAAAAACATACCTATATGACCCCTCTTAGAGAGGGGTAAACTTGAGTATGTATGAAAACAAATACATATTTTGGTTTCACTCCTCTCCTTTTTGGCTTTTTTTAAAAGCTTTTATTCTAATATACTTGCAATGTATGTATGCGAAGGTGGAATCTTGCAAGTTAGAAATTTAACTTCCCGGTGTCCGATTGGGCTAAAATTTTACATACTAATCCAGTCCCATGCATGTTTATGATAAACATGACCTGATGCTGCTGCCAGGATTGTCTCCAGACGATGGAACTCCTCAACGGTTTACAGACAAATGAATTTTGTTAAAAGCTTTTTTAACCTGATTCGTTACTCAGTTAACTTGCATTTAGAAAGCTGACTTTCTCAGTGGTGTATTTTTCGTTAATTAACTTTTCGCCTGTGGAAACATCAGGATTAAGGTCGGCAATGCAAAACACGCTACGAAGTCTGCGCGATGTTAAGCCCGCCCTTCATTTTCGTTTTATCAAAGGGCACAAAAGGGTTTACGTAACATATTTTCTGTTTGATCTTGGTTGATTACTTTTTGTAATTACGCATACGGCTCGCTTTGAACCTGTACCGCCTTGGGATAGAACCGTTCTCAATGCATAGGTTGATATTTGAAAGAATCATCCATTATCCTGTTGCCCTTATCCCACTCTAAGTGGGGACCACACGGTGGGTCTACTTACCTTAGTCACCTTTTCCGACACCTCGGTAAGAAATGAGTGTGATCTATTCTATTCAGCTGAATACCAAACAGCGCGTCGACTTACCTTAGTGGCCTTTTACGACAACTCGATTAGAAATGAGTTTGGTCTATTTTACTTTGCCGGATACCACACGTCGGGTTGACTTACCTTAATCACCTTTTACGACACTTATATAAGAAATGGGCTGGTCTATTCTACTCAGCCAGATAGCACACGGCGAGAAAACTTACCTTAGTCACCGTTTACGACATCTCAGTAAGAAAAGGAAGAAGGGTGGTCTATTCTACTCAGCCGGATACCACTTGGTGGAATCATGCATTAAATAAAAAGTTGGGATAGCCTAGCGCTGAGACCCACTCTTTCAAGAGGTCATGGGTTCAAACTCCTAGCAGGCACCAATGTGTTTTTCTGTAAAAATATATGTCCTGTTCTGATAAAACGACATGGAATAGAATAGATATTATATTTAATCGTTTATCTTTAATATTTAAATTAGTTAATCTTGTATATATATATGATATACATATATTTTCTGAATCTCGGAAGCGGCTTCAACGATTTTTATGAAATTCAGCATGTAAAGGGTTTTGGGGGAGAAAAATCGATCTAACTAGGTTTATTAAGAAAAATGTTGTTTTATACCTGTTTTCAGGCATTGAAAAATCTATAATTTTATAAGAAACAAAAGGAAAATTTCACTATCAATTGTGAAGTCATTTGGCGCAATTGGTTAACAGGCGGTCTCTAAGTCAGAACACAGATAAAATTTTCTTTAAATATATGTAATTGATTTTTTTATTCATTTAAAAAAAATTAATCACCCATGTATTCATTTTTATTCGTATTGTATTGACAGTTACTATAAAATAATTTATATAAGGGCGTGTCAATAGCAACATCAATTAATTACAATGGCGTATTATCAACGCAAGTGTAATTAATCCTATATTAATCTTCATAAGTGAAATGTTTGGTAAGTGGTCACACGTGTGTGTAATGGCCCAAGAATGAATTTAATTGAATATATGACATGTGAATATAAATTTGAATGGATATATGACAAGAAGGCCGAAAAAAGATGGATCGATTGGGTGAAATATGACATCCATATAAATGGAGTAGCGCCAGAGTTGACGAATGGTAAAAGAGAATGGAAGAGAAAAACATATTGTGTCGAACCCACATCATCATCATCCTACTCACCTTATCCCACTATAAGTGGGGTCGACACAACATGTTATGGTGTGATTTGGCTAAGTATTCTACAACTGGCCGCCTGTTTGACGTCAAATTAACTTAGTCGCATTTAACGACACCTCCGTAAGAAAAAGGGTGGTCTATTCCACTCAGCCGAATACTACGCGGCGCGTGGACTTACCGTAGGCGCCTTTAAAAACACCTCAAGAAGAAATAAGGGTGATCTATTGTACTCAGCCGGATACCACCGGCGATTTAGCCGCCTTTTAGGTCACCTCGGTAAAAAATGAGGGTGGACTATTCTACGCAACCGGATACCACACGGTGGGTCAACTTACTTTAGTCGCCTTTTACGACACGTCGGTAAGATATGAGGGTGGTGTATTCTACTCGGCCGGATACCAACTACAACATTCATATATATTAGTCAATTTATGGTCACGAAAAACATAAATTGCTAAACCACAAAAATATAGATATTTGTTTGATAGTATTAGTTGTATAAATTTAAAGGTAACATGCAGGTGTACAAGAGTTTTAATACAAACAATTGTATTTAAACTCTTGTTAACTTGCATGTTAACTTAATAAGTTTCATTAGCCATTGAAAAAAAAATGTATATTTTAGACATAGATAAAGAAAAATAATGCGAATTCCACACCTTCATATAAACCCTGCGTGGTTTTCGAAAGATTTGTTTATATATGTTTATATATATTATGTCTCATTATATTGGATAAGCTGTGGTAGCCCAGCGGTAACACCGTGCGACTCTTTCGAGAAGATCACGGGTTCAAACCCGGGCAGACACCAATGAGTTTTTCTGTTCAAACTTATGTGTCTAATTGATAATTGCAATTTATCACACGCTTTTCGGTGACGGAAAACATCGTGAGGAAACCTGCATATCTCTAGAGAATTCTGGAGATATGTGTAACCTACCAATCCGCATTGGAGCAGCGTGGTAGGTTTTCGCTCCAATCCTTCTCTCCAAAAACGGAGAGAAGAGGCCTATTCTCAGCAGTGGGATAGTAACAGGCCGCTACTTACTTTTTACTTTTTTTATATTGGATAATAAATAAAAAAAAATAATAATATTCGTGCTATACTTAGCACGAATTAGAATCATCTAAATTATTTTTATATAGTCATTAATGTTTAAACGTAAAATTTATTCAACTTTTTGATAAACGTTCAAATCCATAATTCAAATAATTAAAATAAAGAACCGTTTACACAGTAACAAGACCGCTAATGATATTCGTTTATAGCGTGACTCATTGCAGTTAGAATTTTATGAGGTATTTGCGTTGAGTTTATATATATTCATAGCAGGGCGTTGCTTCCACGCGTTACTATGGAAGAAAAATAATAAGCAATGTTCAAGCCTTTAGTTGGCTTGAATGGAAGTTGAGGAAATAACAACCTCGTATATAAAAAATGGTATATTAAAACTTTGGAAAAATACAATTATAACGTGTGAATGTCGATTGAATGTGACAAATGTCATTATCAATTATATAATACAAAACGCCTGTAGAAATTGAATAACAAAGAACTGCACTATTGCCATTAAGTTTTACAGGGCGGCTTCTCAAGCCGTAACCACGGACTATATATTCTTTGCATCAATACCGCCGCGTGGTATCCGGCTAAGTAGAATAGACCACACACATTTTTTAATGAGATGTAAAACAACTAAGGTAAGTTTACCCACTGTGTGGTATACGGCTTTGTATAGACCACCTTAAAAATTAAATTTGAATTGTTGTCGCCATTGACTTCCGCTTTGTATTTTATAGCAACACAGTCATGAAACAAGAGTACCGCGCCCTCTTTGATTGAAATGGTGGCAACACTGTGCTGTATTTTTTCCGGTGCAGTCTTTCTATTGATAAAACGTTTCAGTTACATTCAGTCCTTGTTCGTCATTCAAGAGAAGTGCATCTCTGAACAGAATAAATAATAAATAAATATATGGGACACTTACACACACGGTCGTCCGTCCCCAAAGTAAGTAACTTAATACTTGTGTTATGGTAAACAGACAACTGGTGAATATATACTTATATATTTTTAAATACATACTTAAATACAAATATACACCCAGGCTCAAAGACCAACAAATTCATTTTAAAGAAAATGTTGGCCCTCGGTGGGAATCGAACCCGCGACTCGTGGAGCCGAAGGCAGGGTCACTACCCATTGCGCCAACGAGCCAGTCGAATTGTGGTATTCCTATTATATCGTGTTATTGTATATAGTGTGCTAACAGAATTTGAAAATACATTTTTTTAGCTTTCAAACATTTATTACAAGACGTGTAGAGTTTGGGAAACGTGTAATATCGATTAATCACGATAGCGTGTTTTGAACGTAAGTTTAATTACTGCTATATTAAATGTAATTAAGGTGTTGGGCAACTACGTATGAACGAAATGTAGGATGCCTGATGATTACTTAATCTACTTGTTCAAACATGTTAAAATGTGTGGAATTCAACATTGGAAGTATCATATTTACTTTTAGGAATAATATTAGAAATATGTATATGAATTTTCTGAATTCATCATCCTCCTGCCCTTATCCCATTCTAAGTGGGGTCGGCACACCTGTTACACACATGCTGTCATATGATTTGGCTACGTATTTTACGATCGGCCGCCTGCCTGACGTCAACTTAACTTAGTCGTATTTTACGACTCCTCTGTAAGAAAGAGGGTGGTCTATTTTACTCAACCGGATACCACACGGTGGGTCAACTTACCTTAGTCGCCTTTTACGACACCTCGGTAAGAAATGAGGTTGGTCTATTCTACTCAGCCGGATACCACACGGCCGGTCGACTTACCTTAGTCGCCTTTTACGACACCCCGGTAAGAAATGAGGGTGGTACTATTCTATATGAATTTTTCTGAATTAAAAATAATAACATTCATATTGAACTGAGTAATTCGACAATACCTACGTATTAAAACAACTAATTCTACTTTCCTTATCCCACTCTAAGTGGGATCGGCATGTTATAAACATGATTTAGCTACGTACCTACGATCTGCCGCCTACCTGGTGTCAATTTACCTTAGTCATAATTATTACACCTCAGTAAGAAATAAGAGTTGTTTATTCTAATCTGCCGGATACTACACAGCGGGTCTAATTAACATAGTCGCCTTTTTCAATTTTGCTTCTCCTTTACCACAGATTTCTCAAAGTAAGACTTCGAAAAACGTTAAAGGAGGTGAGTAATAGTAAGGAGGTCGAAGTCTCTATGGAGATCAACGTTCCGCATGAACCACGGACAACCAGTGGCTGTCCGCTTAAACCGGTTCTCCAAAAATTAGGCGTTAATTTTACGGAGATCCATAATACAAAAGTAATAATAAAAATCCTCCTGCCCTTATCTCACTCTAAGTGGGGTCGGCACAACATGTTATAAACATGTTGTAACATGATTTGGCTGCGTTTTTACGACCGGCCGTTTGCCTTTAGTCAACTTACTTTAGTTGTATTTTACGACACCTCGGTAAGAAGGAGGGTGGTCTATTCTACTTAACCGGATACCACACGGTGGGTCAACTTACCTTAGTCGCCTTTTACGACACCTCGGTAAGAAATGAGGTTGGTCTATTCTACTCAGCCGGATACCACACGGCAGGTTGACTTACCTTAGTAGCCTTTTACGACACCTCGGTAAGAAATGAGGGTGGTACTATTCTATTCAGCCGGATACTACACGGCGAACAAATTAATTATAACTATTTACTAATAAATAATTTATAGAATAAGGCGTTACTTTGCGGAGATCCATAACACCAAAAGTAATAATAAAATCATTTTGCTATAATCCGCGATGCACTTACTTACTAATAAAATTTGGACAGATCTTAGTTTATATAATTTATGGAATTAGGCGTTACTTTGATAAGATCCTTAATACAAAAGTAATAATAAAATTATTTTGCTATAATCATTGCAATTCATCGCGTATTATAGCAAAATAATTATATTATTACTTTTGCTTTACCAAGTCTATATGTTTCTCATAATATACAAGCAGAGCTCCGGCAATATAAATGCGGATAAGACGCCGCGTTTTAGCACTCATTAAGTAGGCGCATTAAAACTTTGCCGCGCACTTCACATAAACATGTTCCGTAATAACTTCCGGAACTATCTTCCGATCAACATCATACTTATTTTCACTTAGTTAACGTGCTGGGAGTTCAGTAAAATATTAATGCGGCACCGCAATGCGGGCTCCTCAAGGACGGCTTTGTTTACTGTACGACTGCGATACGATGACGACAAGACTTTGGTAAATTAATAAATAAATAAATATATGGGACACTTACACACGCAGTCGTCCGTCCCCAAAGTAAGTAACTTAATACTTGTGTTATGGGTAGGCAGACAACTGGTGAATATCCATACTAATATTATAAAGAGGAAAAATTTGTATTTTTGTAATGTTTTCACACAAAAACTACTGGACCGATTTCAAAAATTATTTCATAATTGAAAAGCCGCATCTTTACTGAGCAACATATTTCATTTTCAAAAAAAAATAGTGATCGGTAATAAAAATATAATAAGCTGTAAAAAATTAGTCATGAAAATCCATCATCGCATTTCGCAAATATTGATGATAGACCATAAAAATATTCTATAGTTTTATAGAACGTATCAATACGCGGCTTACGTGAACGCGAACCCGCGATTCGCGGAGCTGAAGGCAGGGTCACTACCCACTGTACCAAAGGGCCAGTCAAAATTAACTTTGTTTACTGCACGACGGCGATACGATAACGACAAGACTTCTTGAAGTAACTTATTATCTGAATTATACCGTCTTATTTTTACGAACTATTTTGTGTTGTTAATCTCAGTCCAGCGACATTTTCACGTGAAGTTTAACGCTAGGTTACTTACTAGGAACTCAAATTTATACTCATTATAAAAAATCATCCTCCTGCCCTTATCCCACTCTAAGTGGGGCACAAGATGTTATAAACATTTTAACAATTATGATATAAACATGCTGTCACATGATTTGGCTACATATTTTACGACCAGGCGCTTGCCTCACGTCAACTTACCTTAGTGATATTTTACGACACCTCGGTAAGAAAGAGGGTGGTCTATTCTACTCAGCCGGGTACTACATGGCGGGTCAACATACCTACATCGCATTTTACGACAGCTCCTTAAGAAATGAGGGTGATCTATTCTACTCAGCCGGATACCCCCCGCTTAGTCAACTTAGTCGCCTTTTGCGACACCAGGGAAAGAAAGAGAGTGGTCTATTCTACTCAGCCGGATACCACACGCTTAGTCAACTTAGTCGCCTTTTGCGACACCAGGGGAAGAAAGAGAGTGGTCTATTCTACTCAGCCGAATACCACACGGCGGGCCAACTTACCTTAGTCGTTTTTTACGACATCACGGTAAGAAAGAGGGTGGTCTATTCCACTCAGCCGGATACCACACGCTTAGTCAACTTAGTCGCCTTTTGCGACACCAGGGGAAGAAAGAGAGTGGTCTATTCTACTCAGCCGAATACATAAGCAGGCCAACTTACCTTAGTCGTCTTTTACGACATCACGGTAAGAAAGAGGGTGGTCTATTCTAATCAATCATATACAAACACGGCGGGTCAAGATGCCTTAGTCACCTTTTACGACATCACGGTAAAAAACAGGGTGGTCTATTCTACTCAGCCAGATACCGCACAGCGAGTAAACTTACCTTAGTCGCCTTTTACGACACCTCGGTAAGAAATGAGGGTGGTCTATTCTAGTAGGCCGGATATCACCCGGCTGACCTATTAAATTACATACAGTTTAAACATTATGATGAGACAGAAGCATTAATATAAAACTCATTCACCCATTCAAGCACCCATTCCCATACACACATACACTCACACACACGTAATCATAGACAGCACTACACTCGAAAACACTTCAGTCACACACCACACTCACACTCACACACACTACACACATCCACAAGCTCCAACACACGCACGGACTTACCAACATATTTCCCCTTATGTATGTAATGTTATGGAAGAGCGGGGCCTCCTGTCACAAGTACTAGTAGAAATACTAGTAACTTACTAGGATGGTCCCAGATTCTGTTTATGATTTGTGAGAATTTGTTATGGAAATAAATATTTTTTTGATTTTTTTTTGATTATGTAATACTTTAAACTTTGTATCGATAATTATGACGTATCACATCCGCGTCCCACTAAACGCACGCCCCTGAAACGACCTTCCATATATTTCTATAACAACCCTAACGATCAAATCACGACACCGCCATAACAATTACAGCCATTTTAAGGGAATAATTTTTACCGAAATAAGAAGTATGTCTTATCATCATCCTCCTCCTGCCCTTATCCCACTCTAAGTGGGGTCGGCACAACATGTTACAAACATGTTGTCATATGATTTGGCTACGTATTTTACGACCGGCCGGCTGCCTGACGTCAACTTACCTTAGTCGTATTTTACGACTCCTCGGTAAGAAAGAGGGTGGTCTATTCTACTAAACCGGATACCACACGGTGGGTCAACTTTCCTTAGTCGCCTTTTACGACACCTCGGTAAGAAATGAGGTTGGTCTATTCTACTCAGCCGGATACCACACGGCGGGTCGACTTACCTTAGTCGCCTTTTACGACACCTCGGTAAGAAATGAGGGTGGTACTATTCTATTCAGCCGGATACCACACGGCGTATAAGAAGGATGTCTTATGTCGTTTATTATTTAGTAAGTACCTAGTTGAACGAGGCTTGCCCGAAATTGTTTTAGAAGATATAAAAAAATGCAAAAAAAGCGCCGTTGGCATGGGATTTGAACCCGGGTTTTAACCTTTTTTTGGTCCGCGCGTTAACCATTTGGCTATCATAGCATTGCGCTTGATAGCCTAAATTTCATTTATTTTTTATTCAATTCTATCAATTTCTTCTCGATAGAAAAAAATGCAAAAAAAGCGCCGTTGACATGGGATTTGAACCCGGGTTTTGACCGTTTTTGGTCCGCGCGTTAACCATTAGGCTATCACAGCATTACGTTTGATAGCCTAAATTTCATTTATTTTTTATTCAATTCTATCAATTTCTTCTCGATATAAAAAAATGCAAAAAAAAGCGCCGTTGACATGGGATTTGAACCCGGGTTTTGACCGTTTTTGGTCCGCACGTTAACCATTAGGCTATCACAGCATTACGTTTGATAGCCTAAATTTCATTTATTTCCTATTAAATTCTATCAATTTCTTCTCGATACTAAAAATATCGATTATTCTAATAAATATATGAAATTTAGCATGTAGGGGGTTTTGGAAATCGATCAGCTAGATTTTCTTTTATAGAAAATATCGCTGTATTCGGACACTGAAAAAAACTGCTATAATTTTGTGAGAAAGCAAAGGATACTTACGCTGCCAAGTGCAAAGTCATAATAGATCAATAGGGTAACGGGCGGTCTCAAATTCGGAATACTAGGATCGATCTCAGATAAAATCTTCTTTTTTTATATTTTTAATTGCATTTTTTTTATTTATTAAAAAAAATTACCGAGCAACGCTCGGTCACAAGGTTCTATGTATGTATGTATATTTTATTTATTTATATTCGTAAATATAAATATTAATAAATAAGTTTCCTATAAGTTACTTTTATTGTTGTTGTAAATTCTGATTTTTTTTTTATGTATGTATATAGATTTTGTATCTGTACATATTATAATCAATTTTCTATGGTACCTGTTACCATCCATCCGTCTATCGGTTGAAAAATAAGAATTATATCTATATGTTCATTATGAAAATATACGAATGTTTTTAAAAGACTATGATAAAATGCAAAGAACGGCATTTTGTCCATTAGTAGTTTTATATTATTTTCTGTTGCAATAAACCACCACTAATACTAGAGTTGGCAATGAATTTGATACTAGCTAATGGTAATCCAACCTTGAAGGTCTGCGGATTGAATACAATACAATATTAGATTACGCTTCTATTGTTAGTGGATATAATACTATGGATGCGAAAATGTTTATTTATTTCTTTCAGGAACGTAACATAAATTCAGTCTCATAGATTCGTTACGTTTCGTCCAGGGACGTAACGAATCTATTTTATTTGTGGTACGGAGTATATGCCCAACCCATCGCCACTTTAGCTTCGAGACACGAGCTATATCGATGACTTCGGTTCCTTTACAAATCTCGCCATTTCTTATTTTATCACGTAGAAATACTCCAGCAGCACGTTGCAGCTCCAGCAGCATACCGAGCAGGACGTTCATCGTTTAATGAAGAAGAAAAAGAAGTTCAAAAATGGTTTAAAATTGAGTTAAAGGAATCGATTAAATATAAACAAACATCGATCGACGTGATCGAAACAAACGAAATCGATGTAGCTAGGTTTCATTAAAAAAAGTCGTTTTGTCCATGTTTTTGGGTACTGAAAAAATGCTAAAATTTATATTTTATACAAAAGACTATTTTTGCTGTCAATTGTATAGTCATGGTAGCTCAATTGGAGAAAGGGCGGTCTAGAGAAAGATTATTTATTATTTAAAAAAAACTACCGCGTGTTACGTCTACTCAGCGTTTACCGCTTTCCCAGACTCCATACGACACCGGAGGTGTAATGTTCCAGCCTGGGAAAGACACTTTGTTGAACGTCGCCTTTACCAAACCTAACATCGGTGGGATCGGACGCTAGCATTTAAGAATAGTTTTAATTACATATATACATAATCTACATATTAAATAGTTTAACATAATTATAGAATAATAACTCAATAAAGAAGTTATTGAAATAAACGAAGTTTGTACCCAACAGTCGCCCCCCAATATATAATTCGTGCAAGGCTTGGTCACTTAGCATAAAGTGTGTAAAAACGGAGCACTGAGCTGGTCAACTCATATATAAAAATATCATAAATTATGTACTTTTCTTAATGTTTTAGTTATCGATAGAGAAAGAATGATTTTTTTATATCGTCAAAATACGTACTAGCACGTGTCCGGCACTCAAGTATCAATCGTCAGAAAACGTACTAGTACTTGACCCACGCTTAAGTATCAGCCGTCAGAAAACGTACTAGGTACGTACAGAAAAAGTACGTGTCGCACATATTACGTGTTAAGTTATAACGTGAACACGTTAGATATACTTACTTATCTCTAGAATATTCTAGATGAACCACGATAAAATGGCGCGCACCTCCAAATTACTGTTTCAATGAGCAATTATTGCGATATTGAGGCATCTTGGTGACAAAGAAAGTACTTTTCCAGTAATTTAGCTGCATTTAGATGCAATCCCAATTTGTAAACAAAAGCACGGATTTCTTAGAAAGTTCGGTATGTGTCATGCCGACAGTCGAGTTTTTTACGGACTAGGATAATAAAGCGACAAAAGAACGTACACAGCTGCGCAGTTTTTACTAATTTTGGCAACTTAGAAAAGCACTTTACGAGTATATTATTAAATTGCTTTCGTTATTGAGAGTGGGTGGAATGCTATATAGAGTGTATCATTGTATGGGAAACAAGCTAAACCAACCAAAGCCAAGTGATATCGACGCTTTAGGGAGTTTGTCGTTAAATCGAGGAACGTTATATTTACACGGAGTTTACACTGTAATTTTGACTTTTAGAGGGCGCGATCGTGGTTCACCTATGCTATAAACCCCGACATTTACATAGTTGTAAAAAGGCCTGACCAAAATCACGCGTATAAAAACGACTCGTGTATTAAAATCACAACAAAATTCAATCTCGCGATAGCGCAAAGCTTTTATCCGTTTCTCGTTGAAACCTCTATAACTTTGTAAGCCACTGAACACGGAGCAAAAAGTTTTTTTTATAGCGCTCGATGCGTGTCCAGTAAGCCGACGCGTTTCATGGATAAATCCGAAGTTAGATTCCACCACAAACAAAATAGTCAGTTCACCTCAAACAGAATATTAAGTACATAAATTTGATGAATGCTACATAGTGCTTAAAAATTTACAAATATATCCCTATGATAGTTCACACTTAATTTGCACTTCAACTTCATTACAATCAAAAAGATATTTACCACGTAATGGCTTCAACAATTTTCAAATAATTCAGCATGTAGGGGATTTTTGGGAGAGAAAATCGTTCTAGGTTTCATTTTAAAAAAAATCGTTTAATCCCTGTTTTCGGGCTTTGAAAAATGCTTAAATGTAGAATAGAATGTAAATGATATTTAGCTGTCATTTGTGAAAATGTGATAGCTCAGTGGGGAACGGGCGGACTAAAGAAGTGAAAATACCCGGTTCCCCCTGTTTTTACCAATTTTTTTTTGGTTTTAGTATTTTTTTTTAATTTTAAATAAATAACCAAGCATGACTAAGTCTATTATTAAGTACTATTGTTAAGTAACTGCAATCTGAATCATAGGATCTGATAGCCCGCAAATGTCTATACTTAGAACGATATAAACTTTCATTAGCGACCCCTATTTATCATAAAAATAATTCTACAATCATACCCCGTTCTTAGTTATTCAATTAATAATTTAAGAAATGAAAGATATTTTTGACTATTACTGACTATATTGAAATACTTATATGTTACCTTTTACGTGACGTTGCGACTCTTGCAGCTTCAAACTGAAATAAAAAAATATATATTTATTTCGGAACCACACGTAGTTTGAAGATCCATATTAATGGTCTCAGTGTGTCCACTATCATAACCGCCATTAAATTACTTATTAATTTATTTCATACGGATCTCCAACAGCATAACATACAATATAACACATAATAGACAAAGTAGGAACCGACATAAGCTTGCGGCCCCTGCTTTGCGCCTTGAAAAAGTACGTAAGTCGTTTGTACCCACAAACGACTTACGTACTTTTTTTTGGGTATAAGATTCTATAATAAAATTCCACAATCAATTTTACTTTGCTATTACAGCAGTTTAAAAACACTATTAAGGAGAGGCTGATACAGAAAGCCTACTTATTATACTGTTGAGGATTACTTAGACGACAAAAATGCATGGATATAAATATTGTTCGACCCTGTACAAGATAGAAACAATTAAATGTAACTAGCATTAAGAATTGTATTTTTTAAAAAGAGCAACCGCCGAGTTTCTTGCTGGCTCTTCTCGGTAGGAACAGCTTTCCAAACCAGCAGTAGAGTTGACGATTCAAAAGCACTTGTTTACAAGTTTATTTGAATAAAGAATATTTTGAATTTGAATATAACATATTTTGTAACCCAAAAATATCCAAATAGTCTTAAATTAATTACGTAATACCAATTAGAAGAAATCACATCATTATTAGTTACAATTTTACAATTAGAAACGTAAAAATAAACAGATAAACAAGAGAATAATGAAAACATAAAAAAACAACATTAAGGTTAATGTTGTTTTTTTGTTGTTGTGTTAAAAATATTATAATCTTCTAAAGCCAACCACTAATGCTTTACGGTTAAATCTGTAAGAGATTTGTCTTCTTTGGGACAAAAAATCTGAGAAAAGAATAAAATGAACATCAAAAAGGCTATATGCCAGTTATTTTGAAATCGAGCAAATAAAAATATTCAAGATATTTTTAAACTACGAAACAACGTACAGAAAACGTTCTACGTGTAATATTACATTTCTATTCCACAAAAATCACCATACTTTCAAAGCACAATCGTTTCAGAACCGATCCAAAACGTATTTGATATTATGTAGGGTTGCCACATTTCTATGAAATCGATTTATATTCATACTAGCTTTTACCTGCAACTGTCAAATGCAAAGCTGTTATAGTCTGATGGTAACGGCGCGAACCAAAAAAAATTGTAAACCTGGGATCGATTCCCCATGTCACCCGGCTCTTTTTTTATTGCATTTTTTTATATCTTTTGAAAATTACCGAGCAAGTCTCGGTGATCTAGGTACTGAATATAAACGGTTTTATTATAAAATTAGAAATATTTGGCTACGTGTATTACGACCGGCCGCCTGCCTGACGTCAACTTATCTTAGTCGTATTTTGCGACACCTCGATAAGAAAGAGGGTGGTCTATTCTACTTAACCGGATACCACACGGTGAGTCAACTTACCTTAATCGCCTTTTACGACACCTCGATAAGAAAGAGGGTGGTCTATTCTACTTAACCGGATACCACACGGTGAGTCAACTTACCTTAGTCGCCTTTTAAGACACCTCGGTAAGCAAAGAGGGTGGTACTATTCTATTCAGCCGAATACCACACGGCCCAAAATGTTTATAATTAAATTATTATATAAAATTTAACCAATAATTATTATATAAAATGCCATCTAGTGACCGCTGTTCTAGCGTCATATAAATTAGCGTTACGCTAACGCGATCCAGTAAAAAAAAATTAAAAAAATCGGTTAAAAAAATCGCACTGTGCACATTGAAGTCGATAAAACTAAAGCACACACCGAATATTGATGTTTAAGATAAGTTAACATAAGCTGAGAGTTTTACAATTTGTGACAGCGCAGTTATGCGGGAAAAAGTTTTAGTGAGGGTGCTAATTAAAATTCCCTTTGAACAGAGCGGGTTACGTCGGTCTATTGTGGAATACCGCTTTGTGTAGCTCAATATTTCAAGCCGCTTTTCTAATTTTCCGCGCTTTTACTTACATTAGCTCATGTTTTGTAAAAATATTTCTCTACTGACAGAAATCTTTAATTCACTTCATATTTGCGAGTTTGAGTCATTTAAGGATAAGGCGTTTAAATTGAAGTAGTTTTAAATGTAAATAAAAATTTATCTAAAAATAATAATGCTCATCATCATCTTCCTGCCCTTATCCCACTCTAAGTGGGGTCGGCACAACATGTTGTCACATGATTTGGCTACGTATTTTACGACCGGACGCCTGCTTTACATAAACTTACGGATATCACGACACCTCGGTAAGAAAGAAGGTGGTATATTCTACTTAACCGGATACTACACGGTGGATCAACTTACCTTAGTCGCATTTTACGACACCTCGGTGAAAAAACGGCATTTACATTAAATTTAATGTAAATAGGAAAAGACTTTTTAAATTTTCGCCTTAAAGTGTAATGGGTTTGAACAAGTATATTTACACGAACCAGCGAGATACAACTGTGAGAGGAAAACAAACAGATTTCCCTGAAGTCGTGCCGGGGTTTAATTACGAAAATCATTATCTCCGCGGCGCAGCTTTGAAAAACAAAGTAAATAAGGTAAATAGCAGAAAACATTTTTAATGTGAAAAAATAAAATGAGGCTATTTAAGGCACTTTACAAATCTGTAGAAGCTTCATTTTGATAATTTTGCCTACCTTAGTAAGTGAAGTAAGTAGCGGCCTTATCTCACTGCTTGGAATAGGCCTCTTCTCCCCGTTTTTGGAGAGAAGGATTGGAGCTAAGACCTACCACGCTGTTCCAATGCGAATTGGTAGATTACATATGTCTCCAGAATTCTCTAGAGATATGCAGGTTTCCTGGCAATGTTTCCCTTCACCGAAAAGCGTGTGATATCTAGTGTCTATTCTACTCAACCGGATACCACACGGCGGGTCAATTTACCTTAGTGGGCTTTTAC
Organism: Morpho helenor; assembly: GCA_029227775.1. Classification (NCBI taxonomy): domain Eukaryota; kingdom Metazoa; phylum Arthropoda; class Insecta; order Lepidoptera; family Nymphalidae; genus Morpho; species Morpho helenor. The sequence goes on along the minus strand of JARGCU010000005.1, from coordinate 11,645,140 downwards.
TACACCTTGGTAAGAAATTAGGGTGGTCTATTCTACTCAGCCGGATACCACACGGCGGGTCAATTTACCTTAGTGGCATTTTACTACACCTAGGTAAGATATGAGAGTGATCTATTCTACTCAACCGGATACCACACAGCATTATTAAACTCAATTGACTAATTCAATTATTAAACTAATTTAAAATTTTAATTGTGTTGCCGTCTGAGACACAAACACCATTCTTTGAATATATGAAATGCTATAAAGTTTGTCACTGATTAATATTTTCGAAGTAAACACGAAGCATTCTGTTTGTGTAGTTCGTGAAACTAAACGTTGTAATTTGTCAACTTTAAATTTTGCTGTTAGTGTTAAAGCATATATAGACGATCGAATATAATTTGCTGAACTGATTTGTTACACTATCCAGTCTAGCCATTACACCATCGTACCAAATGACGAATGGTCCAGTCATTTAGTACTAGCAGCGATTGTGATAAAAATGAAAAATTTCGAAAAATGATAACTTGCTGTTAGCCAGAGTGGCTTTTACAGCGTCACCGAGAGATAGGGGCGAGCGCGGAAGCATCGCCGGAGGAGCAGCGATTAAGCACGTCTCAGACTTTTCTATCAAACATGTTCAAAGTATTAAACACGTTTGATCCTACCTAGTTACTGCAACTAATGAGTACATTAGTTGCAGTAACTAGGTAGGACGTCATATGTAACTCATTTAATATTTTCCACTTCAATTCTAACTAAGTTACAGTCTCCACTTCTATTAAAAACAATACTAGTAAACTTTGAAGCAATCCATTATTATTTCGGTAGAAACAATGCTTCGTGTAAGAAAGGCGAAAAATGACTGATCGTCGGTCGGTTTAGTGCATTGTTAAAACGTACGGATTTGTTTTGAGCGCGCCAAGTTTATGGCCTTAGCAATCGAGCCTATCCATATCTATATTAATATTATAAATGAGAAAGTCTATGTTTCTGTCTGACTGTTATATTTATCTTTCATGTTTATTTATCTATTTATTTATTATGACAAGCCAATAGCATTTTACACATACTTATTAATAGACTTTTTCATACGGCAAGTTCTAGGTAAAACACTTTTTAAGGCGAGTACAGCGTTATCGTAGGTAGTTAGGTACAAAAATTATTTATATAACTAAAAGGAGACAAATTAAGTTATTGTTCTGTACACTGCACAATTAAATAAGCTCTACAACGAACCGCGTTCGTATTTCGGCCACAACATATTCGATCGTCTATTTATGTTTTAACCAATGTTTACATTACCATGTATTAGAATCTGCAGAAATAATTTAACTGCCTTTATAATAGTAAAGTAAGCTTGTTACTACTGTTTAACTATTATAAATTAATCGAAATCGACAAACGTATTCTCTTTATATAAAAGCTTTACACTTTTGTAGTACTTACTTTTTCAACCTTCATCTTAGTAACAGATAAACGAAATAAAATATTATTGCAGATCATAGAATAATTATACCTAAGTAGAGGAGCTTAGGCCTTTTGTGTTACAATAAATAATGAGGGAAGATGAAACTCTTATACTTCATCTCTATCTAAATACACATAAAAAAGAGAGAACGATAATGTCTTATTTGCTTTAATTTTAATGTCAATAGAAACACTTAAAACCGCCGCGGCTACTCTGTGGTTCAAGTAAACTATTTTCAGATCACAGAGTAATAAATGCCGCACTATTATTTCTTAAGACGCAAAGGCATTGTTCTTGGTCTCTATTAAACTATAACTGAAGTGATAGAGTAATACTTGTCTATAGCTTCGATTTGTTTCTGTAACGAGTTTTTTATCAAAGAGCAATGACCTTTCGGTTGGTCCCTAATGTAATTCCCAGTTCGATTAATTTTGTTAACGAAGTGTCTATATTAAAATACGATTATGGGATTCGACGGAAAAATGGATTACAATCCAGGGACTTACGCCCACTTTATATCACATCACTACATAGTATAAAACAAAGTCGCAATCCCTGTCTGTCCTAGGGTTGCCACCTTTTTTTGAAGAAAAATTGTATTTTTCTTTTTTACTTACTCGTACTTTTAGAAAATTCAGGAAAAATAAATAGTACACGTCTATTTTCAATCATTATTTATTTTCATGATTCTTTATTATTACTTTCGCTGGACAATGACAAAGGAGTTAGAGTTACTAACTAACTAAGCCCCGTAAATACATGAATGACTTTCGCTTAAACATTCCCTATGCAGTGCTGCGGGTGCGTTCTATTCACAGTTGATTCAAAAAAAGCGCGACAATTGAATTAGCGATAAAAATATAGTATTTATCGTCCTATATTGTTTTTCTATAATATATAGTACAATTGACTAAAATATAGTACGATACTATATAATATAGTACGGGTGGCAACCCTAGCTCTGTCCCTATGTCCCTATATCCCTATGTATGCTTATTTCTTTAAAACTACGCAACAGATTTTGATGCGGTTTTCTTAATAGATAGTGATTCAAGAGGAAGGTTTATATGTATAATAATATTCAATATGGAGTAGAGAAATACTGTAATTTAATTCTGTTGTACTGTAATTAAAAAATAACAGAATAAATCAAAACTACTGGATCGATTTTAAACTTTTTTTTCACTGAGCGACATGGGCTATATATTTTATACCCGGGCGAAGCAGGGGCAAGCTGCTAGTAAACATATAATTCAAAACTTAAAAATTCAAATTATTATCCTCCTGCCCTTATTAATCGACTCTGGGGTCGGTACAACATGTTACAAACATGTTGTCACATGATTTGGCTACGTATTTTACGGTCGCCGCCTGCCTGACATCAACTTAACTTAGTAGTATTTTACGACTCCTCGGTAAGGAAGGTGTGGTCTATTCTACTCAACCGGATACCACACGGTGGGTCGACTTACCTAAGTCGCCTTTTACGACACCTCGATAAGAAATGAGGTTGGTCTATTCTACTCAGCCGGATACCACACGGCGGGGCGACTTACCTTAGTCGCCTTTACGACACCTCAATAATAATTGAGGGTGGTACTATTCTATTCAGCCGGTTAAGTAGAATAGACCTCCTTTCTTACGGAGGTGTCGTAAAATACGACTAAGGAAGTTAAAGTCAGGCAGGCGGCCGATCGTAAAATACGTAGCCAAATCATGTGACAACATGTTTATAACATGTTGTGTCGACCTCACTTAGAGTGGGATAAGGGCAACACTAGCGCACTTATTGTCCGCTCTGGGTTTGAACCCGTGAACCCTGTTAAAACTTATAGGGTCAACGCTCTCGTAGCCCTTGCAGTACTTTGTAATAATTGCATACAATTAAACCCGCTTAACTGTTCAAATACAATTCGCCTGCAGAACTAAGTTTTAATTTAAATAACCCTCGGTTAATGGGAGAGCTCTGCGAACTTCAATCAGCGAATCTCACTACGAAGACTTTATTCATGCTTTGCTATTTATTGTGTGTAGATGAGAGTGGAGTGGAACGAAACGATTGAAATTGTCGTAATGAATGTGTGTGGTGCTTGAGTAATATGGTTTTGGTTTGTGGTACGTTCGGTTACTTATGGATTATCTCTGATGATGCTTCGGTTACGGGGCGAAACGATCGTTGACATTGTCGTAGTGAATATGTGGGGTGCATGAGCATGAGCTGCTTGTGATGATATACCCGCGACTTCGTTCGGGTCAAATTTAGTTTTAAAATACCCCTTAATACAAAAATATATGATAGAATTATTTTGCTACTAACTACTTTATAATCCGCGTTTCTTAAGAGAATCTATGTAATGCTAAAAATAACAACTTCTTGAGCGTGTATATGTCAAAAGTTTTAAAAAAATCTCTGGAAATACTATAAAGTGTGTGATTGAGCCAGTTTTATATTTATATTTATACAAGACAAGTCTATAGTAAAATACAAGTGACATACGCCACAGAAGAAACGAAAAAAATCGAGGGTAGTGCTTTTAATCTTTCTTCAATAATCTTTTAATTTAAATGTTTTTTTTTTATTTGTAACAAAAATGTACAAGTTACATCTATATTAAATTACTTACACGCTAGGACTATACAAATCATGCCCACGTGGAATGTTCCCAAGAATGCTGGCAGCGTTTCCGCGCTGAATCGCTAAGCTGATTCTTTGTGCGAAAAAGAAGCCTTCTTGTCACCTGAAGAGGCAATTAACCGAGATATTAAAACGGGTTAAATTATTGTGCACGTTGACTCCATTTAATTTTGTATATTTTATATGTATACAATCGAAAACGGGTCTAATTTTCATGAAATTCATTTATTTATTTTATTTATTTTTATTTTATTTATTGTTCTTTTTACACATCATCATGTAGGGAGTTTTGGTATTGATCTAGCTAGTCGTTTTATCCCTGTTTTCAGGCATTGAAAAACTGCTAAAATAGTAATGGAGTACAAAGTTTAATTTCGCTGTCATTTGTAAAGTTGTCATAGCTCAGTGGGGATCAGGCGCATTAAAGAAATAAATAACACGGGATCCAGTCCCAGCTACCACCAATTCTTCAAATTCAAATTCAAATTCAAAATATTCTTTATTCAAGTGGACTGTTTACAGTACTTTTGAATCATCGAATGTTTTAAAGAAGCTACCACTGATTCGGAAGTTTGTTCCTACCGAGAAGAATCAGCAAGAAACTCGGCGGCTAATCTTTTAAAAATTATTACAATTTGATGGTTACAAGATAATCGTTGCAGCTGGATGCGTAGCTGACTGCAGTTAAGATAAGCTATCACTCAAATAATCCTCAATAGTATAGTAAGCTTTATGTAGCAACATCGTTTTGAGATAATTTCTAAACTTGTGTAAAGGCAAGTCCAGATAATGTTGAGGAATTTTGTTATAAAAACGTGTACCGAGACCGACAAATGATTCTTTCTTCGTTTTTTTTATGAATTTTTTTTATGTTTTAATAAAATTACCAAGCAACACTCAGTACTCAGGTAATAATATAATTAAAAGTCAAAAGAACAATAACGTATAGTATCGTATCGCCAAAATTGATGATAGGATATTTTCGCCAACAATATAATGATAAATGAAATGTCGGGGCGCTCGGTATGTTTGTGTGTGACACTTTCATAACGAGGGTGCGTGGAAAGCTTTGATATAAAAAGCCACAGCCGCTCAAATCTCATGTTTTATCGTGGCTTTTATTTTGATGTTTTCTGGCGCGACTTGCGTGTAGCGGACAAAAGTTAGAATTATTTTGCTACAATCCATGTTTGTTAAAATCTATGTTATACTTAATGTAGGAAGGAGATACCGTTCTTATACATGCAGGTTTAGTAACTGCAAGTATCACAAAACTCCACCAACAACACACTACACAAGCACTACAAACATTCAATACAACAATCTCTACAATCGAAACCTAACAAAATGTACTCTACATTCGCCCGATAAATTACTAATAGCAAATCAAATCAAAATAATCTTTGAAAAAGTAAACTTTGGAAAACTAGTTGACTTTGAAGTTGAAAAGTCAACTAAATGGTGGGGGGTTTAACTCGTGACTATATAACTCTGCTTGCTTGGTTAATGCATCGCTTTGCGATTTTGTCGTGGGCTAAAGTATGTCGACCTGCCATGTGGTATCCAGCTGAGTAGAATAGACCACCCTCATTTCTTACCGTGGCGTCGTAAAAGGCGACTAAGGTAAGTCGACCCGCTGTGTGGTATCGGGCCTAGTAGAATAGGCCACCCTTATTTCTTACCGAGGTGTCGGAAAAGGCGACTAACGTGATTCGACCCGCCAAGTGGTTTCAGCCGAGTAGAGAGTTGAAAAGCCCACCCTCATTTCTTACCTAGGTGTCGTAATAGGCGACTAAAGTAATTCGACCCACCGTGTGCTATCCGCTTTAGTAGAATAGACCACCCTCTTTCTTACCGAGCTGTTGTGAAAAACGAGTAAGTTAAGTTAACGTCAGGCAGGCGGCCAGTTGTAAAATACATAGAAAATTTATGTGACAACATGTTTAAAACGTGTTGTACTTGTGATAGATTTTATATTTCAGTTCAACATATATAACATAGATTTTAAAAAATCTCGTTTTTGTTTCGGGAACATGGTAATATATAAGTGAGGGTATTTTGAAAATTGACGCGAATGATGTCAGAGCTTTCAAACATATTTAGGCGGCAAAAAGGAAAACGTATATGGTGCGAGAATATCAAGGAAATTTATCTGTGACCTCACCGAACTATAAAAGAGGTTTCACAAAAAAGGTTTTCATGTCAATGTTTTTCTATGGTATTACAGTCTAGAGAAAAAGATTGACCTCAAAAGATATATTTTCATATAAAATGTTTTCTCATACAAAAGTAATAATAAAATTATTTTGCTATAATCCGCGAAGAAGTAAAATAGAAAATATATATAATGCTAAATGTAAGTGGACAATCGGTTATCATACCTGATACATGCAGGATTCGTAAAAACATCGCAAAAAAAAAAATCGCAAAGCAAGCAAAGAGCTTTGCGATTTTGGTCGTGGAGTCTATCTCCTGACGATGCTTCGGTAGCGGGGCGAAACGATTGTTGAGTTTGTGATAGTGAACGTATATAGTGCTTGTGTATTGTGGTGGCGGTGGTGGAGGTTTGTGCATGTGTTTTTACGAATCCTGCATGTATCAGGTATGATAACCGATTGTCCACTTACATTTAGCATTATATATATTTTCTATTTTACTTCTTCGCGGATTATAGCAAAATAATTTTATTATTACTTTTGTATTATGGATCTCCGCAAAGTAACGCCTAATTCTATAAATTGTTTTCTCATACGTAAATTATCTTTATTTAGACTTTATTTAAAGTCAATCCAATTCTTTAGGACCCCATAATCCGTAGGTTCTTATTGTAATCATCATCCTCCTGCCCTTATCCCACCCTAAGTGGGGTCGGCACAACATGTTACAAACATGTTGTCATATGATTTGGCTACGTATTTTACGACCGGCCGCCAGTCTGACGTCAACTTACCTTAGTCGTATTTTACGACTCCTCGGTAAAAAAGAGGGTGGTCTATTTTACTCAACCGGATACCATACGGTGGGTCAACTTACCTTAGTCGCCTTTTACTACATCTCGGTAAGAAATGAGGGTGGTACTATTCTATTCAGCCGGATACCACACGGCGTATAGGTTCATAGTGTACTGTATGCAATAATTACAAGACAGTACTGACTATATGTAACTAGTAATAAGAATTGTATATTTAAAAGAGAAACCGCCAAGTTTCTTGCTGGCTCTTCTCAGTAGGAACAGCTTTCCGAACCAGCAGTAGAGTTGACGATTCAAAAGCACTTGTTTACAAGTTTATTTAAATAAAGAATATTATGAATTTTAATTTGTAAATGTAGAGTATACTGTTTCGATACCTGATACTTTACATTACAAAACACAAGCACTGCACACATTCACTAACACAATCTCAACAATCGTTTCGCCTCATAACCGAAACATCATCAGGAGATAGACTCCACGACAAAATTGGGACAATTCGTAAAATAAAAAAAATACAATAGTCTCATCGCCGCCATTTAATATATTTCATTTATCAATCTATTTGTCTATGAGACAATATAAAGAGTAAATTACCATTTGTTATCCGACTGAGTAGAATAGACCACCCTCATTTCTTTGATGTTGTAAAAGGCGACTTAGGTTAGTTTACGTCAAGCAGGCGGCTGGTCGTAAAAAATAGGCAAACATGTAACAACATGTTTAAAACATGTTGTGCCGATCACACTTAACGGCAAGAGAATGATGATGATAATATAAACAGTAAAGTAATAGTTGATTACTATCATAAAGCTCGACAAAAGCATCCAACTCTTGAAGAAAAATACTAGAGCTTACATCTAACTCAAAAAGGTTTAAATTAATTAATAATAATCCAATAATAATTACCAAAAAGCTTTAAGATTAATACAATACAATAATATTCGATACAAAACGAGTACCGATGTAAATATAACCTTCCTCTCATATTTAATAGACTAAAAATGCATAAATTACTATTGGGGTAACGGAAAACGTAAAAGAATACAGCGCTGGAAAATCTAATATGATTTTATCTGTGCTCTATGCCATAGACCACAAATAAAAGCGGTCCTACAAAAAAGGTTTCATACCGTTCTCGCGGCAAAGTTGGCCATCGTAAAATCTCGATTGGGTAAATATGTATTTTGGCTGCAATTTATCATTATTCTACGCTTTCATCAACAATTTACTAGATATTTGCTTACATATAAAATCGAGGCGGAATATGTAAGCTTTGGCCTAAGCTTTATGTTTTTTTCCTTTATTTAACACTTCGCAATACTGTACTCTATCTTACTTTGCCTATATCTGTTTGTGGAAATTTAGGTTTCCAAATTCTTCTTCTTTATTCTTCTGACTTTAACCCACTCTAAGTGGGGTCGGCACAACATGTTATAAACATGCTGTGACATGATTTGGCTGCGTTTTTACGACCACCTGCCTGACGTCTACTTACGTTAGTCCTATTTTACGACACCTCGGTAAGAAAGAGTGTGGTCTATTTTACTAAACCCGATATCACACGCTGGGTCGACTTACCTTAGTCGCCTTTTACGACACCTCAGTAAGTAACGAGGGTGGTACTATTCTATTCAGCCGGATACCACACGGCGTTAATATTTGAAACTTAAATAATAATAATCGATCTTTTCCCCTGAATTATTAAAGAAAATATCTTTAAAACCATAAATTAAAAATTATATCATATTTGATTGACTGCGTGGTGAATCCTAAGGGGTTTTTCCTTTTCCGACTTATCTTAGATGGCCTATGCCCAGCTATGGGAAAACAGTACACCGCTATTGTTATACTCATCCAATTTACACTATACAATGTAAGAAAGTGGAAGAGAAATAAGCAACCGGTAGCGCAAACATTAACATTTAAACGTCTCAGCATAGAATGACAAAGCATCAGTCGTAAATATGGAGCTTTATCTCAGGAGATGCGGAACAGATGTGCACGTTTGTGACGTAACCAAAGACATATATCATTGCTCTCTTGAGAAAGTTTAAATCTCACATCCTCACATATGATATACTTTCTTCTTATATATAAAACTAGCAATCGCCAGCAGCCCCGCCCGCTTTGAAAGATTAAAACCGTAATATATAATATAGTCTTTTTATAACCATCATCCTCCTGCCCTTATCCCACTCTAAGTGGGGTCGGCACAACATGTTATAAACATGCTGTCACATGATTTGGCTGCGTTTTTACGACCGGCCGCCTGCCTGACGTCAACTTACCTCTGTCGTATTTTACGACACCTCGGTAAGAAAGAGGGTGGTCTATTCTACTAAACCGGATACCACACGGTGGGTCAACTTACCTTAGTCGCCTTGTACGACACCTCGGTAAGAAATGAGGTTGGTCTATTCTACTCAGCCGGATACCACACGGCGGGTCGACTTACCTTAGTCGCCTTTTACGACACCTCGGTAAGAAAAGAGGGTGGTACTATTCTATTCAGCCGGATACCACACGGCGTAGTCTTTTGATAACCATAAAAATGAAAAAAATCGCAAAGCGGCTTTGCGATTTTGTCGTACCAGCCGTTTTGCCGAACCAGCAGTAGAGTTGACGAGTCAAAAGCAGTCAGGGTTTTACTTTTGACTATATAACTCAGCTTGCTTGGGTAATGCTTCGCTTTGCGATTTTGTCGTGGCGTCTATCTCCTGACGATGCTTCGGTTAAGGGGCGAAACAATTGTTGAGATTGTGGTGGTGAATGTGTGCAGTGCCTGTGAATTGTTGTGTCATCGGTGTCGGATAGAGCATGGGTTCTTACAAATTCTGCATGTATCAGGTATGAGAACGAATAGTACACTCTAAATTTAGCATTACATATATTTTCTTTTATCGTGGATTATATAATAGCAAAATAATTTTCTCATTACTTTTGAATTATGGACCTCCGCAAAGTAACGCCTAATTCTATTAATTACCATAAAAATGGTTAGAGTGGGTCAAACTTAAAAGCTAGACATATGCTGTCGCAGACTTTTATTTAGAACTTTTAGAGAAGGGCAATTGACTATTACCGTTTGCTCAGCGCACGCAAAGAAAGCTTTAAATATTGCCGTTTTCGTACAATTTTTTATTGCTGCTCCTTTCCTTTGACACACCGTGTGGTATGCGGTTGAGTTGACCACCCTTATTATTACCGAGGTGTCGTAAAATACGACTAAGGTCAGGCAGGCCAGTCGTAAAATACGTAGCCAAATCATGTTACAACATATTTACCCTTGGAGTGGGATAAGGGCAGGAGGATGATGATTTTTTTATTTAAAAAAGTAAGTTTCCCACTGCTGGGCATAGGCTTCCTCTCTCCGTTTTTGGAGAGAAGGATTGGAGCTAAGACCTACCACGCTGCTCCAATGCGGATTGGTAGGTTTCACATATCCCTAGGATTCTCTAGAGATATGCAGGTTTCCTCACGATGCCATTACAGCAGTTTAAAAACACTTTTAAAGAGAAGCTGATACGAAAAGCCTACTATACTGTTGAGGTTTATTTGGACGATAAGAATGCGTGGATATAGCTACTGTCCGACCCTGTACAAGATAGTAATGACTTAATGTAACTAGTTATAAGTATTATGTTGAAAACAGCAAACGCCGAGTGTCTCGGTGGCTCTTCTCGGTAGGAACAGCTTTCCGAACCAGCAATAGAATTGACGATTCAAAAGTACTTGTTTACAAGTTTATTTGAATTAAGAAAATTTTTAATTTAATATTTTCCTTCACTTCATTATTTATTTAATTTACATAATATGTAGGTATATGTAGGTAGGTCTCTCAAGAGTGCAGCAATTTATCTTCTATGCATGTCAGAACAGCGAACACCTGTTCAGCTTCCCTCGAGATCAGTACGATCTTTACGGCGCATACTTTGTCGCTCTAACATTAGAGTGATAGTGTTCTGAGATCCCTGTTTTATTACAGACATCAAAAGTGATATAAAAACATAAGTGTAAAATTTTATATCATACAAAACATGTTGACATTTCTGCACACATTTTATTAAAATATAACAGACTGAAAACGTTATCCAATATAAATCAAGTAAACAGTATGCTACAAACGTAATAATTAAATTATTTTTAATAATTTGTAGAAATAGGCGTTACTTTGCGGAGATCCATAATACAAAAGTAATAATAAAATTTTGCTATTAAATATTTGTTACAAAGTGGTTATTAAGTTACTAATGAATTGTTTTGAAATTCTGCACACTTGTGACAAAAGCTTCCGAGTTAACATTTTAGAACACCTTGAGATCATTAAACATAGCAATGGTATTTTCATTAACGATCAGATAAATGTTTCTAGTTCAAGTTTGTTACATGTGTTTGGAGTTTAAAAAATGGTGGAGGTTCTACTAATTACTATATATTATAATTGGTTGTGTGATGCGTCGTTTTTCGATTTTGTCATGAAGTCTTTCTCCTGATAATGCTTCAGTTGCGGGGTGAAACGATTGTTGAGTTTGTGAAAGCGAATGCGTGTAGTGTTTCTGTACTGTGGTGGCGGTGGTAGAGATTTGTATAAGGTAAGTTGACATCAGGCAGGTTCTAAGTGGGGTCGGCACAACGTGTTTATAACATGTTGTGCCAACCCCACTTAGAGTCGGATAAGATGGAGAATGATGTCAACCGATGGACGTCCACTTTGGTACAACCGAAGTTTTAAGGTAGTTTTCTATAAGGAACATGATAATTATAAGTCAATAATTGATGGTAGTTTAAAACTTGACGCAAACGAAGTCGCCGGTACAAGTTATTTCGTTCGAATATCATGATCTTCCTGTCCTTATCCCACTCTAAGTGGGGTCGGCACAACATGTTATAAATATGCTGTCACATGATTTGGCTGCGTTTTTACGACCGGCCGCCTGCCTGACATAAACTTACCTCAGTCGTATTTTACGACACCTTGGTAAGAAAGAGGGTGGTCTTTTCTACTAAACCGGATATCACACGGTGGGTCAACTTACCATAGTCGCCTTTTACGACACCTCGGTAAGAAATGAGGTTGGTCTATTCTACTCAGCCGGATACCACACGGCGGGTCGACTTACCTTAGTTGCCTTTTACGACACCTCGGTAAGAAATGAGGGTGGTACTATTCTATTCAGCCGGATACCACACGGCTGAAGTTATTTCGTTCGAACGTTCACGTAATTTCAATTATTAGGGATTATGTGAAGATTATGGATTAGTCTTAGTAATCCATTTTTCATAAGTTATTCAAATTCAAATTCAAAATATTCATTATTCAAATAAACTTGTAAACAAGTGCTTTTGAATCGTCAACTCTACTGCTGGTTTGGAAAGCTGTTACTACCGAGAAGAGCCAGCAAGAAACTCGGCGGTTGCTCTTTTAAAAATATAATTCTTAATACTATTTACATTATGTCGTTACTGTCTTGTACAGGTTCAAAGAGAGCTATATCCACAAATTCTTATCTTCTAAATAATCTTCAATAGTATAGTAGGCTTTCTGTATCAGCCTATTTTTAACAGTGTTTTTAAACTGCTGCAATGGCAAAGCTGAAATTGATTGCGGAATTTTATTATAGAATCTTATACCAAAACCCACAAACGAGTTACGCACTTTTGCAAGGTGCAAAGCAGGAGCCGCAAGCTTATGTCGGTTCCTGCTTTGTCTATTGTATACATCACCTATCGTTTTATAATTCCTTATATTTTTATGTACATAAATTAAATTGCTTAAAATATACTGTGAAGCAAATGTAAGAATACCTGTTACTTTAAACTTCTCTCGCAAGGAATCATGCGGTCTTAAATTATAAATGCCACGTATAGCTCTTTTTTGTAAAACAAAAATTTTTTCACTATCCGTGCATTTGCCCCATAGCAATATTCCGTAAGACATATTGCATTTTTCATAAGGTATATCATGGTATTAACAGATTCCATAACCACATGTATTGTTCCGTATAATTGAATTCTACAATATGACGTGGGCGATCCCACACTCCTAATGTGGTTGTAATTTAATTTACCCGGAAAGGGGTAATATCATACGTGCTAAAATTTTCGCAGTAGTTAATCTATTATACAAAATTGGTTATTCAATTATGCGAACATTTTTTGCACTTTATGATGGATTAATTTCGTTCTTGTACGTAAAGAATAACCAAACCCAAAAAATCGATTATTTTAGCAAAACAATCGATTATTTTAATAATCGCTAGTCTAAAGGAGTTCTGTTCCTGAGGTTAAATAAAGTTAGGGCCTGTTTCATAAGTTACCAATAAACTGTCAGTTAGCTTATTCGGAACATATCTGACACATATGTATCTCGGAATTTTGCGTTTCTCAGGTTTCTGATAGGCTTATTCAGCACTGAAAGTCCCTAATAAGTTAACAGGTAGATCATGTGGCTGTTATTTTGTTTATCTGCTGGATAGCAAATACCAATTTTAAAACGGCCGCACTTTATTTTTTTCACTTTTAGAGTCTCTTTTTAGATACATTTATCTGTTACTTAGTTTATTTGTCGGTTAACTATCCGATACTTTATCAGTAACTTGTGAAACAGGGCCTTAGTGTTTAGATTTAGGGCTCGCGTTTCTTTTTCTCTTACACAATATAATAACCGTATGAGTCAATTTTAGAACAAAACTGCCTTTGGTTTGCAAACTGCCACCTCCCCCTTTTATAGAGAATTCTTACTGAAAAACAAGCTCCCTGGCTTGCTTGCTTTGTGCAGTGTTACCAATAAAAAAGGCATTTGACTATGTATTTCCATTCCTGACAGTATATACAAAAATATAAGTGAAAAATCATCCACAATATGAATTGGTATCACGTAATCGCGATGGCGTTACGTGAGCCGCTTTGAAATAACCCCTAAACTAGGCCTCGGCCAGGGGTCAATCGTAAAATATTATGAGCCTAAAGTGTGGGGGGCGATATTGAAATATTGGCAGGGAATGGCTCGCGAATTTGTATGGCGTTTTTTGCACTCTCTCATTTTTATTGCGCGTAAATACAAGGTTACTTCGATGGACTGACGAAATAAAAATGTTTGAAGTTGGAAATAGGGTATTACAAAGTTTTTTTACGGAAAGTTTAAACAGTGGAACCTTTGTTTCATTAATTATACGTTTAACTGGTTTCTGAGATCGACATAACATACAAAGAAAAACAGAGTATGAGATAAATAATGGAGTGGTAGATGGAGAAAGAAAGACAAAGATTGAAAGAGAGACAGATAATGTACATAGAGTACAAACTTTTACCTCTATTTTACCTTTTCTACTTGTTCGTAAAATACTAGGAAACGATAAATAAAATTAAATAATCTTAGAAAACGTTACGAGAAAAGAAAGTTATGCTAGTGGCACACAAAATATAAAAGTATATAAATTCTAAGCCCGCCTTGGCTCGAAGCCAAGGTATGAAACTTCGATTTGGAATAAAAATATTTAGCAATTCTTGGACGCAGAAAGGGCATACATTCATAGCGCAAAATAAATACCTTACATTACAGTGGCCTTGCGACCGCTGTACAAATATTAAAAAGGTAAAGATACAGCTTGTAAGTTACCCGAATTTAGCACAGAAACGTTTAGTTCTTTTGGAGAGAAAAACGAAAATTACGTGTATCCGACTGAGTAGAACAGACCAGCCTCATTTGTAACAAAGATGTCGTAAAAGGCGACAAAGGTAAGTTGATTCACTGAGTGCTATCCGGTTGAGAATACCCCACCTTTTACTTACCGAGGGTTCGTAAAAGGCGATTAAGTTGAGTTGACGTCAAGTTGTGCCTTGGCCGGGTCCCCTCCATGGGACCTAGAGGCAAAGGTGCTAGCTCAGGCCTACTGCCGTAGAGTTGAAGCCGGTTCATCAGGGGGAGACTCAGCGGTAGAGGTGGACTGGCGTAGGGCAGCTCAGGAGGAGCTGCTCTGCCAGTGGAAGCGGCGGCTGGAATCGCCCAGTGCAGATGTCTGGACGATTTCAGCCATCCAGCCCATTCTCCAGGGCTGGGTCGCCACAGGCGGAAGCCTGACAAAGGTACTTTCGGTGTTTCGGGAGGTATATGTAGAAGGTGGCCCGGCGCGAAGAGTCCGGTGAGTGCCACGAGTGCGGTGCCGAGTTTGATTCGGCGCTACACACGCTTGCAGACTGTCCCGCTTGGGCGGTTCAGCGTGCGGAGCTCGTGGCATAGGTAGGGGCATGATCTCTTCTTGCCCGCCGTGGTTCGTGCCATCGTAGACGGGGAAAAATCGTGGGCAGCGATGGCCTCCTTCGACGAAGACATATTCTCGCGGAAGGAGGCGGCGTAACGGATTCAGGAAGTCGAGTCTTTGGATCCGATCCACCGCAGGCGAGCGGGGCGCAGACGATTCGCCGAAGTCCATCGTAAGCCGCCCTAACAGGGATCCTTGGGCGTTCCGAACGGGGTTTATCGGACGCTCTTATGACAAGGTCCCCGAGGCGGTCGATGCATTTGGGCATTTCACCACTAGCAGCGTGGTGAGCAATGTCAGGTTTTAGTCGGTGAGAGTCCGACATACCCATCGCTAGTCTCCGTCGGGCGGTGACGACCCATAATCGGTTTTCCTGACAAAAAAAAACGTCAGTATTAAATTAAATACATTATTTTGAAAAAATATACCGCCGTGTATACGTCTGAGTAGAATAGACCACTCTCATTTCTTACCAAGGTGACTAAGGTAAGTTGACGACAAACAGGTGAGGCTTGTCGTAAAACATAGCCAAATGGGCTTTTTTTCGATTTTCTTTAATAGCATTTTTTTATATCTTAAAAAATACATATAAATCCCAGTACTAAAATGTTATTTAACGTAATTTTTTTTTAAAATGCATTAAAAGATCAATTTTAGGCCTACATGGGTGTCTTAAATTACCTTTTCTCACAAATATAAATATCCTTGTCAGGAATTTCACCGAGCTTTGACGTAACTTGTTTTACATTTCTAATAGATCTTTCTTGTGACGAGACTCCTTCGGA
The DNA here is from genome assembly GCA_029227775.1 of Morpho helenor. Lineage (NCBI taxonomy): Eukaryota > Metazoa > Arthropoda > Insecta > Lepidoptera > Nymphalidae > Morpho > Morpho helenor. Next base: position 11,629,032 of record JARGCU010000005.1, on the reverse strand, counting down.
ATGTAAGGAGTCCTTTAAAAGCTTTTTCGTAGCGAAGTTTTTGCCCGAACATCAAAAACAAGAAAGGTGGACGGAGCTAAAATATTTAGCATTTTATTCATCTGTCAAAAGTGCGTTTTTGTATTACTTAACGCGGAATACTAAACGCGCTAAACTGATACTGTGTTTGATAATTATTAATATTTATTTTGAAAGGACATGTTTCCCTAGACATCACCGTGTGGTATCCGGCTGAGTAGAATAGACCACCCTCATTTCTTACCATGGTGTCGTAAAAGGCGACTAAAGTAAGTTGAGTGGTCGTAAAATACATAGCCAAATCACATCACAACATGTTTAAAACATGTGCCGACAGCCGACCGCACTTAGAGTTTGATAAAGGCAAGGCAAAGGCAAAGAATGATGTCATTTTTTTATATACAGAATACCACGTCGCCCTTTATTATAAAGCTTTCAAAACCTCTAAATACTTAATATGATATTAACCTTTTCAACATAATCTCGAAACACCCGCCTTAAATATAAACCGTGTCTCGCTAAGCTTGAAAAATTCCACGTAAAGAACGCGCGAATATATTATGTAAGGATGAAAAGCAAAATTGAGATGAACAACTTAATACAGATCGAGCGTAATCTCGCTTGAAATTGGGATGTATCGTTTACATTAAGTAATTAAGTATATTGTTTACATAATATTACAATATTATTCTACCAATATTATGTTTTGATAATCTGTACTCGAGACACATAAGGTCTGATATTAGTTTTTTTTTATCTTTTTTTTATTTTTTTTTATTTACAGCAAAAATGTACAAGTTATATCTATCTTAAATTACTTACGCGCTAGGACTATACAAATCATGCCCACGTGGAATGGTCCCAAGAATGCTCGCAGCGTTTCCGCGCTGAATCGCTAACCTGATTCTTTGTGCGAAAAGGAAAAAGGAATTTATCTTATGTTTATCTTTAATATTTAAATGAGTTAATCTTGTATGTATGTATATATATATATATTTTTTCAGAATCTCGGAAACGATTTTTCCGAAATTCACCATGTAGGGGTTTTGGGGGAGAAAAATCGATCGAGCTACGTTTTATATAAAAAAAAATCGTTCGTTAAAAAAAAATTATATTGAATTGAATTTTTGCCATAAACCGTCAAGTCAGTGTAGCTTATTCGGGGAACGGGCAGCCTCGAGAAATATAATACCAAGGATCTTTTGACTGGCCCGTTGGAGCAGTGGTCGTGGCCCGGAGAGCTGAAGGCAGGGCAGTCACTGCCTTTAGCTTTCCGGGTCGCGGGTTCGATTCCCACCGAGGGCCAACATTTTCTATAAGTGAATTTGTTGGTCTTTGAGCCTTTGTGTATATTTGTACAAAAGTAATAATAAAATTATTTTGCTATAATCCGCGAAGAAGCGGATTCTTCGCGGATTATAGCAAAATAATTTTATTATTACTTTTGTATTATGGATCTCCGCAAAGTAACGCCTAATTCTATAAATTATTTATATTTGTATTTAAGTATGTATTTAAAAAATATATAAGTATATATTCACCAGTTCTCTGTCACCCATAACACAAGTATTAAGTTACTTACTTTGGGGACGGATGACGGTGTCTGTAAGTGTCCCATATATTTATTTATTTATATATTTTAGGATCGAGCCCAACTAAACAATTATTTTATTTCTTTTTTTTTTAAGTTTTTTGTAAAAAATTACGGAGCAAGGCTCGATCACCCAGATATTTTAATATTTAAATTAATTAATCTTGTATGTATATATATTTTTCCAGAATCTCGGAAACGGCTCCAACGATTTTCCTGAAATTTAGCATTTATGGGGTTTTAAGTGAGAAAAATCTATCTAGCTAAGTTTTATTTTAAAAAAAATTATTTTAACCCTGTTTTTGGGCATTAAAAAGTACTAAAATTCATATTGAATTGAATTTTTGCCATCAACTGTAAAGTCAGCGTAGCTTATTCGGGGAACGGGTGGTCGCGAGAAATGAAAATCTAGGATCGAGCCCGACCTACCCTATTATTTTTTCTTTTTTTTTTGGTTACTTTTTTTTATAAGCACCCAGATATTACTTATTATATCCTATCCTAATAATCCTACTAATATTATAAATGCGAAAGTTTGTGAGTATGGATGTATATTTCTGACCATATCACGGCGTATCTGCTGTACCAATATCGAAGAAATTTGGCACAATTATTCCTTATACACTGGAACATATAGGATATAGAAATCATGTTAATTCTACAGAAATACGATGTTGGCACAATTATTCCTTATACACAGAGATAACATATGGGTTAAAGAAATCCTGTTCATTCTACACTAACAGAATGACATTGAAAAGCGCCATCTATTATCGACCTATCACAAGACAACAATCTACGCGATCGAAGTCGTGGGTAAAAGCTAGTACTTATTAAAAAAACATAGTTCCCATAAGCTGTCTGTGATCGATTTTCTAGAATGATAAAAAAAAAATTGTCATGAAAATGTCTTTCTCTGCTGGGGATCGGCGAAACACATGTTCTTCTCTTCCATTCTCTATTATTCGTCAACTCTGGTGCTAGTCCTTTTATTTGCATGCTTTACACAATTTAACCATATCTTTTTCGATATCCCTCTAGTCACATATCCCCCACAATCATATTTAACAATCGTTTAGTTACATGATTTTCATACTAAATCTTGCACTCACTCGTCTTTCCATTAATGGGGTAACTTTCAGACTTCCTCTTATTTACCCATTTCGTATTTTGTCCAGTCTTGTTACACCACACAACCACCTTAACATTCTCATCTCATTTGCATGTTCTTTGCATTTGCACTCTTCTCTGACCGTTTTATAACCGTTTTATTCAAAATGGCTGCTAATACATTCACTAGTTTTGTATAAAACATAGCAAATAAATACAAAGAGAATTGTAGTATGGCCTTTGATATCAAAGAACGAAATTGTTTGTCTACTGTCAAGTCTTGACAGGGGAACAGAAAAGGGACGAAATGTTTAGTGTGGCTCGCCTTCATAAGGTATTTATTCGAGCATCAGGTCATTCGGTTTGCTGAACGCATATAATGTATCAGTTTTCTTCGATCTTGTAATTTCTATACCTTAAGCACGTAGCATTGTGTCAAATTCAAAATATTCTTTATTCACATAAACTTATAAACAAATGCTTTCGAATCGTCAACTCTACTGCTGGTTCGGAAGGCTGTTCCTACCGACAGCCAGCAAGAAAAAATTTTTAAAACAGCGGTTGCTGTTTTAAAAATCGTCATCATCTTCCTGCCCTTATCCCATTCTAAGTGGGGTCAACACAATATGTTATAAACATGTTGTCACATGATTTGGCTACGTATTTTACGACCGGCCTGCGAAGCTGCTGGCATAGCTGGCACAGGCACACCACAGCAGTAAATAAAACAAAAAGTTTCCACTGAATTATCTTAATATTTTTTATTATGATTGAAGGATCTACTCGTATGAAAATTTATTTATTTATTTTTCTTTTTACACATATATTTAGAAAAGAGAAAGAAAAAAATTGAAATTAAAAAAAAACACATGTATAAAGGCGGACTTATCCCTAAAAGGGATCTCTTCCAGTCAACCTTTGAGTAATAGAAGGAAAAGGACAAGAATTGAAGAAGAAAGAGAGTACGGGTCATATAGAGAAAAGGGTAAAGTTTATATAAATTGAACTATTTAATCTATTAAATAATTTGTGACAATTGTGTGTGAAAAAAAATATTAGCCAAAGGCGCGCCGCTGTTTCGGTGGGATATATTTTATCATAATATAGTATATAATAAATTTCACGATTTACTTAGGAAGCAAAATAAATAAATAACTAGAAAAATTTAACATGTAAGTTGACGCGAACAGTAGCGGGTTCAACTTGTAAATATACAAATCAGTTGTGTGACAAAAATACATGCACGCTATGGTATGCTGTCGCAAACCTATAATTAATTGCTCGTTAAACAGTATAAAATTATATTTTCTTACCATATAATTATGACAAATCGATTTCTTGACCCCACATAGCAGCCTATAATTTTAAACGAAATAATAAGAACTGTTAGTCAATAATATATGTAGGAAATAGAACAAACTTTACCCTTAATTTAGGTAGACACGGATGTTTAACACGCAACATTAAAACAGCACAGATCTTTAACACGTGACTGGCAACACTTACCCCATCGGGTAATTAAGAACGTGGACAGTATTGTGTCCAAACAAAATAAACATTAACATTAAACTCTATTGGGACGACATGGCATCTAATAGTTGTATTTGTTTATATAATTATGACAAATTGATTTCTTAACCCCGTAAAACAGCCTGTTATTTTCAATGAGATAATTAAAACTGTGCCTATATGTAGGAAATAGAACAAACTTTACCCTTAATTTAGGTAGACACGGATGTTTAACACGCAACATTAAAACAGCACAGATCTTTAACACGTGACTGGCAACACTTACCCCATCGGGTAATTAAGAACGTGGACAGTATTGTGTCCAAACAAAATAAACATTAACATTAAACTCTATTGGGACGACATGGCATCTAATAGTTGTATTCGTTTATATAATTATGACAAATTGATTTCTTAACCCCGTAAAACAGCCTGTTATTTTCAATGAGATAATTAAAACTGTGCCTATATGTAGGAAATAGAACAAACTTTACCCTTAATTTAGGTAGACACGGATGTTTAACACGCAACATTAAAACAGCACAGATCTTTAACACGTGACTGGCAACACTTACCCCATCGGGTAATTAAGAACGTGGACAGTATTGTGTCCCAACAAAATAAACATTAACATTAAGCTCTATTAAAACGAAAGAACATCTAATAGTCGTATTCAGTCATCGTTCATATAATTATGAAAAATTTATTTCTGGACCCCGTAGAACAGCCTGTTATTTTAAACGAAATAATTAGAACTGTGCCTTAGTCAATAATATATGTAGGAAATAGAACAAACTTTACCCTTAATTTAGGTAGACACGGATGTTTAACACGCAACATTAAAACAGCACAGATCTTTAACACGTGACTGGTAACACTCAACCCGTCGGGTACTTAAAGAACGTGGATAGTATTATGTCCAAACAAGGTAAATGTCAACATTAAGACACTGCATCTAATAGTCGTATTTAATTTGCGTTCAAAAAAGAACTGGCGTCAATAAGGACAATTCGGCTATTTATGGTTATCATAGTTAGATATTAAACAACCAATGACATTTGGTTTAACCCAAATAAATACTACTCACGTGAGTTAAATATAAAAAAAATACTTTGATATTCCACGAGGTAACCTACTTTCCATCATCTACAACATCCTAGTTCTTTAAAAGGAGTAAAGTAACGACTTGTTACTAACCCACTGCTGGGCATATGCCTCTTCTCTCCGTTTTGGAGAGAAGGGTTAGAGTTAAGACCTACCACGCTGCTCTAATGTAGATTGGTAGGTTACACATATCCCTAGGATTCTCTAGAGATATATAGGTTTCCTCACGATGTTTTCCTTCACCGAAAAGCATGTGATAAATTGAAATTATCAATTAGACACATAAGTTTTAACAGAAAACTCATAAGTGCCTGCCCGGTGTTACAAATTATGAAATCATCATTTTCCTGCCCTTATCCCACTCTAAGTGTGATCGGCACAACATGTTATTAACATGTTGTTACACAATTTGGCTAAGTATTTTACGACCGGCCGCCTGACAGTTACCTTCGTCACCTTTTCGAAACCTCGGTAAGATATAAGAGTGGTCTACTTTACCCAGCCAGATACAATACAACACGGCGTGTCAACTTATCTTAGTCGCATTTTACGACACCTAGGTAAGAAAGAGTGTGGTCTATTCTACTCAACCGGATACCATACGGTGTGTATAATGATGATAATAAAATTTGCAAATAATTTATAGAATCAGGCGTTACTTTGCGGAGATCCATAATACAAAAGTAATAATTAAATTATTTTGCTATGATCCACGATTAGGTAAAATAGAAAATATATTTAATGATAAATTTGTATTTAAGTATGTATTTAAAAAATATATAAGTATATATTCACCAGTTGTCTGTCCATAACACAAGTATTAAGTTACTTACTTTGGGGACGGACGACCGTGTGTGTAAGTGTCCCATATATTTATAATTATAATTATATCTTATTTAATGCTAAATGTAGAGTGGACAATACATTATCATACCTGATACATACAGGATTCGTAAAAACACATGCACAAACCTCTACCACCGCCACCAAAATACACAATCACTAATACGTTTACTATCCCAAACTCAACAATCGTTTCGCCCCGCAAACGCAAAATCCGGATTCGTGGAGTCTATCTCCTGATGATGCTTCGGTTGTGGGGCGAAACGATTGTATTTGAAAATAATTTCACAAACGAGAAATTCTTGCCATTCCATTGCATGTATCAGTACGAAACTATTTGTCCAGCTGTCAGTCTGTGACGAGGGCACGGGAAAGGGCTGGTATGTCTACACGCCGACGTTCATAAGGTAGTTTAGGTATTATTTGACAAGTCGATTAGGGTCATTCGGTTTTCTACCCTCCGTGGGCGGTTCATTGTGTTTAGTGAAATTGCGACGCTTTGTTTGATTGTTCGACTTGAAATGCTACTTCAATGGATTTACGTTTTGAATTGTTCAAAATAGGATGAGAATTAATTCATACAAAATTAATAATAATAATTTTATTATTAATTTTGTATGAATTAATTCTGCTATAATCCGCGAAGAAGTAAAATAGAAAATATATATAATGCTAAATGCAAGTAGACAATCGGTTATCATACCTGATACATGCAGGATTCTTTAAAAAAACACATGCACAAACCTCCACCACCGCCACCACAATACACAAGCACTATATACGTTCACTATCACAAACTCAACAATCGTTTCGCCCCGCAACTGAAGCATCATCAGGAGATAGACTCCACGACCAAAATTGGAAAGCGAAGCAATACCCAAATAAGCTTAGTTATATACTAATTGGTTCAACCCCACCATTTATTTTATTTTGCCCGCAAACAAGTGTAACAAGCTTGAACTAGCTTAAAATAAAATGTCCTGAACGAATATATATGTGAATGCCGCTTTCAGGAATAATAAACCACAAAAAATCACATTTCACCAAACATTTGTAGAAAGCGGTCATAAAATTCCTAATGATCATAATTTTGAAATCTTGCGCACCTGTGACAAAAGTCTGAAATTAAACATCTGGGAGCAACTTGAGATTATAAAACATAACATTGCACTATCATTAACGACCAGATAAATATTTCTAATTCAAGCTTGTTACACGTTGTTGCAGGCAAAATAAAATAAGTAGTGGGGTTGGACTGATTAGTATATAACTAAGCTTGATTGGGTAATACTTCGCTTTGCGATTTTGTCGTGGAGTCTATCTGCTTCGGATACATCGGTTGCGGGACGAAACGATTGTTGAGTTTGTGAAAGTGAACGTGTGTAGTGCTTGTGTATTGTGATGGCGGTGGTGGAGCTTTGTGCATGTGTTTTTACGAATTCTGCATGTATCAGGTATGAAAACGGATTCTCCACTTTACATTTAGGAATTATACTACCTATATATTTTCTATTTTACTTCATCGCGGATTATAGCAAAACAATTTTATTATTACTTTTGTAGATATAGACTCGTCGTTGTTATCCGGCTGAGTAGAATAGACCACCCTCATTTCTTACCGAGGTGTCATAAAAGGCGACTAAGGTAAGTTGACCCACCGTGTGGTTTCCGGTTTGGTAGAATAGACCACCCTCCTTCTTACCGAGATGTCGTAAAATACGACTAAGGTAAGTTGAAGTCAGGCAGGCGGCAGATCGTAAAAACGCAGCCAAATCATGTTACAGCATTATAATATGTCAGGAAAACCTATTATAGGTCGTCACCGTCCGACGGGGACGAGCGGTGGGTATGTCGGACTCTCACCGACTAAAAACCTGACAGTGCTCCACCACGCTGCTGGTGGCAAGGACAGGGTACCTATGAAGACATTGCCCCCATCCCCGCCAGCAGCAGCTCTGTACCCCGGAGAGCACCACCTCCGGGTCGGAGCCTCTCTAAACAGTGGCCCCTCCCTTCGCTAATCGATGCATCGGGAGCACCAGATGCATCGACCGCCTCGGGGACCTAACTCCAGCGTCCGACATGTTGTGCCGACCCCATTTAGAGTGGGATAAGGGCAGGAGGATATATAGTTTTGTAGATATAGACTTTTCGACGCTTCAGGATTATTTTACACGCGCAAACCTCAGCAGTCGTTATAATTTACATGTCACGAAAACTGTTACTCTTGCGAATACCAATAAATTATCTATGCAAACAGATCGCCTGTCGGTCCGTGTGCTACATATTCCAACTACAGTAGTGCATCGTTACTATTCAGTCGTTCACGCCGTATGCGCCCAAGAGAATACAGCAGATTCTGTTATCACAAACAATAAGCTGATATGCCTAACAATTACGTACACGTCTTGAATTCTGTTTGAATTGAATAATATTGTACTATTGACTACTATTCTATACTAATAACACACTGTGGTGAGACCGTGTTAATAATTCCAGGGAGTCACGAGTTCAAATCTCGGGTAGGCACCAATGAGTTCTATCGTTATCTATACAAATATATAAAGGTGAAGAGTTTGTTTGTTTGATTGTTTGAACGCGCTTATCTCAGAAACTACTAGACCGATTTGAAAAATTCTTAGAATTTAGGTTAGATTATCGACTTTTATTTATTGAGGAACGCTATAGACTAAGACTAGATGACATCATGCTAGATAATTAGGAGAGCAGCAGCAATAAAAAAGATTGCGAAAACTGCAAAATTTAAAGCTTTCCTTGCGTGCGCTACTAAGTAAACGGTAAAAGTTATTCCAAAAACTCTTATAATTAACTCTTATAATTATATATACTATATATATATATACATATATACATATATCATATCATATAAATCATCAAAGTATAAGGGTTTTGGGAGGTTTTATTAAGAAAAAATGTTGTGTTAGCCTTGTTTTCGGACACTGAAAAAAACTGCTACAATTGTAAGCAAATTAATTGGGCTGTCAATTTCAAAGTCTTGATAGCTTATTTGGGTAACATACGGTCTCAAATTCAGACGGATCGAATCCAGGTAACATATTTTTTATACATTTTTTTTATGTTTAAAAAATTATCGCGCAAGGCTCTGTTACCCAGGTACTTTAAACTTATATGCCTAATTGGTATTAGCAATTTATCACGCGCTTTGCGGTGAAGGAAAACAACGTGAGGAAACCTGCATATCCCTAGAGTATTGGGATATGAGTAACCTACCAATTCTCATTGGAGCAGCGAAGATCTTAGCTCCAACCCCTCTCTCCAAAAAAAACCTTATCAGCAGTGGGATAGTAACGGGCCATTACTTTACTCCATCGGATTATCCGTGAAAGCCTTGCAATAAGACTATCGCATTTATAATATTGGTATGCATCAAAATTCCAAGATACAAATTTCAAAACTGTCAGCTCATTTTGCAGGAATAAACCGAGAAATAGGATCACTAGGGACTTGAAGACTGCAGTCGACCTAAATAAAATTTACTAACTGACACTATGTCAGTTCAGAAGTTACAATAAAATTTAAAAAAATAAAATCGCGGCCATTTTGGAACAGCTTTCCGAACCAGCAGTAGAATTGACGATTCAAAAGCACTTGTTTACGAGTTTAATTGAATATTTTATATTTTGAAAAGAATATTTTCAATTAAATTTGTAATAAGACCCCGAATAAGACAGTGATAACTAAATGTAACTAGTAATAAGAATTATATTTTTAAAAGAGCAACCGCCGAGTTTCTTGCTGGCTCTTCTCAGTTCGAACAGCTTTCCGAACCAGCAATAAAATTGACTATTCAAATGCACTTGTTTACAAGTTTAATTGAATAAAGAATATTTTTGTAATAAAATATTAATTTATATACTCATTCATATATGAATATAATTCTGACAATATTTGCTATATAGGTATTGTTATCAAAGTAAATAACGCAATTTATTGTGAATAAAATTTTTTACAATCTATAAATAATATTCTGAAAATCATTTTCCACTGGAACTTTACGGCAAATTAACAAGAAAGACAGTTTCTGAACGATTCAATTTGTGGGCCTTCTAAAAGTAGTCAATTACAGAATTCCTTTAATAAGACCATTTCCAGACGACATTGGTGAAATCGCAGCGATTTTTAACAAAGTATTCCAATTGTTATTTACCGAAGTTGGGTATTTGCAAGCTTTTAAATTGTGATTTTTTTTAGGCTACCACCACCAAGCTATCACTTGGAAGCTATAGGTTGGGAAAGGTGTTTTCACCGAGAAGAACCAGCAAATATTACTCACATCGCATTTTTTATAATTTAAAATTAATTCTTAACAATCTAGAAAACTATATCATATAAATGTTTTTTAAAACTACAGCTATAATATATATTTCTTGAAATTTGTCACGAAGGGAGTCACATATTTAAAATTAACTATATTTCTATGACACGACATATACGATACAACAAAATCATATACAAGTCTCTTGTGGTGAAACTGTCGGTAAGTTGTGAAACCGCGTTCGCAAGTAGTCTTAGTAAACTAACCACAAGTGCTTGCCTTAACCGCACTGAGAGGAGTTTACAATAACAATACCAACTCTATGGTGTAGGGGTAAAGTTATAAAGCTGGAAATTCTAATTCAAAATCAAAATATTCTTTATTCAAATAAGTCTTGTATAGGGTCGAAGAGTAGCTATGTACACGCATTCTCATCACCTATGTAATCCTCAACAGTCATCATCTTCATCATCTTCCTGCCCTTATCCCACTCTAAGTGGGGTCGGCACAACATGTTATAAACATGCTGTCACATGATTTGGCTGTGCTTTTATGACCGTCTGCCTGACATCAACTTACCTCAGTCGTATTTTACGACTCCTCGGTAAGAAAGGGTGGTCTATTCTACTAAACCGGATACCACACGGTGGGTCAACTTACCTTAGTCGCCTTTTACGACACCTCGGTTAGAAATGAGGTTCGTCTATTCTACTCAGCCGGATATCACACGGTGGGTCGACTTACCTTAGTCGCCTTTTACGACACCTCGGTTAGAAATGAGGTTGGTCTATTCTATTCAGCCGGATACCACACGGCGTATGTAATCCTCAACAGTATAGTAGGTTTATATTGTGTATTACCTTATTAATGTATTAGCTTCGTTTTAACAATGTTTTTAAAATTCTATAATAGTAAAGTTTAAATTGACTGCTTATTTTAATTACAGAATCTTATACCCAAACCCACAAATGAATTACGTACTTTTGCAAGGCCTACTTACATCGATTTTTTTGTCTATAATATACATCGTCATTTTTTTATTATTTAATGATTATGCACAAAAATTAAATTGCTTTAAATATACTGTGAACATCTATATATATACATATCACAGTATATTTAAAGCAATTTAATTTTTTATTATTTTTCCTCAAAATTATTTATTTAGAGAAAAAATGTACAAGTTATATCTTTCTTAAATTACTTACACGCTAGGACTATACAAATCATGCCCACGTGGAATGGTCCCAAGAATGCTGGCAGCGTTTCCGCGCTGAATCGCTAAGCTGATTCTTTGTGCGAAAAAGGAGCCAGCCCTGTGGTCACCTGAAGACAATTAACCGTGTGTTTTTCTTTCTTTCTATATTAACTGTATTTCACTTCTTATCCTTTTTCTTTTGTTACTCAAAACTTAACTGGATCCCTTGCAGAGATAAGTCCGCCTTTGTACATGTGCTTTTTTTTTGCTTTCTCTTTTCAAACAATATTTATGTACAATAAAGAATTAATTAAATAAATAAACTTCCCTCGCGTACGGATGTTTGATATTTGCGTACCAACTTTTTCTTTAATATAAATTGTCTCACTTCGTAGTTTAGCTGGCAGAGATCTTTGTCATAGGGATAAGTTGACCTTTGTACACTTTTTTTACCAATAATGTTTTTTTTTCCATGGTACATAAATAAATAAATAAAAAAATTTATAAAATCAGTCTGAGACGTGCCTTATCATTTCAATCGAATTGTTAATTGAATGAAAGGGATGACTATCAAAACAGAGAGTTTAAGACACGAAAGCAACAAATTGTTGTTAAAGTTTAAGACGTAAAAGCTTCAAATTGTTGTGAGTTTAGAACATCAAAGAGACTCAATGTCCCTTTGTGTTGTATTTCTGTACAATGAAATATAGAACTGGGTTGGTCTTCGAATAATGTTTTTAAATAAATACCAGCTATTTTATAACCTCCGTGTTGTATTGTGGTAGAATAGACCGAATTTGTATACATTGCACCATCTAGGTACCTTATCACTTTAAATTTAATGTCTCTAACCCTAAGGTTGCCTGGAAGAAATCGCTATATATGTATATATATATATTCGGTATCTCGAAAACGGCTCCAACGATTTTCCTAAAATTCAGCATGCAGGAGGTTTTGGACGGTGAAAGTTGATAGCTAGGTTTTATTTTTAAAAATACCGTTTAATCCATGTTTTTGGACATTAAAAAAATTCAAATTGAATATATAAAACACTCCATCCCAATTTTAATTAATTATTTTTTCGTTTTTTTTTATTATTATTATTATTATTCTTTTGTAAAAAATTACCGAGCAATCAGGTACTTTATATAAAAAAGATAGAGGAGGCCTATGCTTGAAGCCGGGACCCCGTCAAAAGAATTGCAAGGTCTCACCACTAGAATATATCGCAGTTTCGGAAGAGTTACAAAGGGGATATCATTTATTCGTTACAGTAGATTAAAAAACTTATCATCTTATCGTATAACCTTAAATGACCCCAATATTCACAACGGGGACCCAGATATCGCTCAATAGCTATACGTGCCAAGGCCGCGGTAATTGCTCCACCGCCGGCGACGGAAAGCTATCAAGTGCAAGATGGAATGGAAGATTTGAGGTTTTTCTCCCTAATTATATGTGGAATATATTCCTAAAGTAAGTTAATAAAATTTGAAGTTATGTTAGTAATAAAGTAACGGCCTGTTCTATGCCTTCTACTGTAAATAAATAAATAAAAATTTGATTTCATAAGGAAAATTAAATAAATTATTTTAACTAATATGATTTTACTAGTTTTTACTTTCAATGTCATCCTATTCCTGTAGAATTAACAGGATTTTTATAGCCTATATGTTACCCAGGTGTATAAGGAATAATTTTGCTAAATTTCATCGATATTAGTTCAGCGGATTCGCCGTGAAAGATAAACAAACATACATCCATATTCGGAAACTTTCGCATTAATAATATTAGTAGGCTTAGTAGAATTTCAGACAATTTCCTTATTTGTAAATAATGTCATTGTAATAAAATGTTTACCACCGTGGAGTTACTTGCTTTTTATTTACATTTAGTTAGCGATAACCCCGCTTTCAGGTCCGCGGGTCGCGGGTTCGATTTTCGAGTGCCAGCAGTATCTATAAACAACTCGTTATCAGTTGTCTGTCACCCATAACAAGTATTAAGTTGCTTACATTAGGGACGGACAATCGTATGTCACATATATATATTTATATTTGTTATTTATCCAATTATTTATTTTAGTACCTAAACCTATGCAGTACAGAAAGAGTAAATTTTCAACCTGTGGCCCAGTAGAATTCACTAAAAAAGACTATATCCAGCAATAGATATTTGTAAATTATAAAGAAAAAACAACATTATGCCGTGTGGTACCCTTATTTCTTACCGAGGTGTAAAATACGACTAACGTAAGTAGGCGTAAGGCCGGTTGTAAAATACGAAGCCAAATCATGTGACAATATGTTTATAATATGTTGTGCCGACCCCACTTTAAACGGGATAAGGGCAGGAGAATAATATTTTATTTATTTCATTGCCTTCAGTACCTATGGAGTATAGTAAGTAAGTAAGTAAGTAACGGCCTGTTACAATCCCACTTCTGGGCATAGGCCTCCTCTCTCCATTTTTGGAGAGAAGGGTTGGAGCTAAGACCTACCACGCTGCTCCAATGCGGATTGGTAGGTTACACATATCCCCGGAATTCTCTAGAGATATGCAGGTTTCCTCACGATGTTTTCCTTCACCGAAAAGCGTGTGATAAATTGCAATTATCAATTAGACACATAAGTTTTAATAGAAAAACTCATTGGTGTCTGCCCGGGTTTGAACCCATGATCGTCTCTAGAGATTCACACGGTCGCACCGCTAGGCCGTCACAGCTTACGCTATGGAGTATAGATATAGTAAATTTTCTATAGTAAATAGTAGATTTTTTACCTCTGGCGTAATAGAATTCACTAGAAAATAATTATATCCAGCAATAGACGTACAACAACTATAACAACTATAACAACTATAAAAAAGAACACAATAAAAGTCTATTTACCACCTAACTAAGGAACCCTAAAACTGAAAAAACGACGCTGGTTCTCGATGAAAACCGTTCGCACGCTACGCTCTTATTTATCGTTTTGTATTTCCCACTTTTCCGTTTTCCCTTTGATGTATATGCTTCAGGAATAGAAAGAAATGAGTTACCTTTGTTTTTCTTATAAAGGTATATTTTCCTACAGACAATTTTGCTTAAAATATATAAACAAAAAAAGTGTAAATAGAAGGCGTGATGCTTAGAGTTTTTGCGTTGCAATGGGTATAAACCTATAAATTCAAATTCATAATTTTCTTATTTCAAGTAAATTCAAATTCAAATAAATTCTTTATTCAAACTGGCTTTTACAAGCACTTTCGAATCGTCAAATTACAATGAAGCTACGGCTGGTTCGGAAAGGTGCTCTTACCGAGAAGAACCAGCAAGAAACTTGCGGTCACTCTTTTCGTTAAGTATTACAATAATGTCTTAATTAATTAAGAACAAAATAATTTACAATATAATCTAGTGCGTAGCTGGTCGCAATTTAAATTCAAGCAAACTTGTAAGCAAGTGCTTTTGAATGGTCAACTCTACTGCTGGTTCGGAAAGCTGTTCCTACCGAGAAGAGCCAGCAAGAAACCCGGCGGTTGCTCTTAAAATACAACCTACAATTTCCAAATTTTAATCTGTGCTAATTTGTTTATATTTTGAAACACAAAAATATACTGTTTTTTTAAGCCATACCTAAGCCTGTTACCATGTGATATCCAGCTGAATAGAATAACCCACCCTCATTTCTTACTGAGGTGTCGTAAAAGCCGACTCATGTAATTCGTACCCGCTGTGTGGTATCCGGCTGAGTATAATTGACCTCCCTCATTTCTTACCGAGGTGTCGTAAATGGCGACAAAGGTAAGTTGAACACCTTGTGGTATCCGGTTGAGTAAAATAGACCACCCTCATTTCTTACGGAGGTGTCGTAAAAGGTGACTAAAATGTCGACCCACCGTGTGGCACCAATTCAAATTCCAATAATTCTTTATTCAAATTGGCTTTCACAAGCACTTTCGAATCGTCAAACTGCAATGAATACGAAACAATGAAATATCCGGTTGAGTTGAATAGACCACCCTCTTTCTTACCGAGGTGTCGTCAAATACGACTAAGGTAAGTTGATTTCAGGCAAGCGGCCGGTCGTAAAAAACGTAGCTAAATCATGTGATAACATGTTTATAACATGCTGTGCCGACCCCATTTAGAATGGAATAAGGGTAAGAGGATATTTATACAATTGGTGCCAAAAGTCCCCGTTTCCTTTCACTATAGTCAATATATATAGACATGACTGGCCCGTTGGAGCAGTGGGTAGTGACCCTGCCTTCAGCTCCACGGGTCGCGGGTTCGATTCCCGCCGAGGGCCAACATTTTTTATAAATGAATTTGTTGGTCTTCGAGCCTGGGTGTATATTTGTATTTAAGTATGTATTTAAAAAATATATATGTATATATTCACCAGTTGTCTGTCTACCATAACACAAGTATTAAATTACTTACTTTGGGGACGGACGACCGTGTGTGTAAGCGTCCCATATATATTTATTTATTTACATGAAAGCGTAACAGACAGACATACTTTGACAGTTATATTAGTATGGATTTCTAATATAAACATGAAAAGGTTGTTAAGTTCAAAGGCGCTTTATCTATAATCAGCTTTTAATACAGCGACGTTTGATGATGGAATGGCTTGGAGGAAATTTTATGTAAACGCGTTTCTAAACCAAATTTCGCCGACAATCAGTACCTATAAACTCCCTTATCTCGACTGCCATTCATGTCATTCAATTAGCAAATTCTTATTAAGTTTCAGACGGTTATTTTTGTGCTGATTCTTTGTTGAACTCGAAATTTGAAGTTCGATTATGCAGAATTTATTTACTGTGCGAGCGGCTTCGGCTGCGTGGAAAACAGTGTGCAAATTGAAAAAAGTTGTTTTATGTCAAATTGCAACAAAGCGTAGCATAACACCAAACAAAACTCGTAAGTGTTAGTAAATCCATACTTCGGAAGTGCAAGAAAACGCTAAATTTAAAAAAAAGTAATAATGAAATTATTTTGCTATAATCCGCGATGAAGTAAAATAGAAAATATAAATAATGCTAAATGTAGAGTGGCTAATCGGTTATCATACCTGATACATGCAGGATACGTAAAAGACACATGCACAAACGTCCACCACCCCCACCAAAATACACAAGCACTATATACATTCACTATCACAAACTCAACAATCGTTTGGCCCCGCAACCGTGTTTTTTACGAATCCTGCATGTATCAGATATGATAACCAATTGTTCACTCTATATTTAGCATTATATATATTTTCTATTTGACTTCATCGCGGATTATAGCAAAATAATTTTATTATTACTTTTGTATTAAGGATCTCCGCAAAGTAACGCCTAATTCTATTCAATTAAGTCTAATTTTCAATTAAATCACTTTATTACAAGTGCAAATTTTTTTTTCTCCGTTTAAACACCTCGCTTAATTGCCTCTTCAGATGAAAAGGGGGCTGGCTCCTTTTTCGCAAAAAGAATCAGCTTAGCGATTCAGCGCGGAAATGCTGCCAGCATCCTTGGGACCATTCCACGTGGGCATGATTTGTATAGTCCTAGCGTGTAAGTAATTTGAGATAGATATAACTTGTACATTTTTGCTGTATATAAATATTATACCGTCTTTAATACTAATCGTAAATATATACGACAAAGATGGCAAAAAGCGCACCACGCTATTTTCTTATACTTTCTAATACCAATCTTTTTCGTTTTATAGTTTAAAAATATTCGCAATGAGTATATTAGGGGAAGTCTGAAAGTTGCGCCCATTACAGAAAAGATGAGAAGTGCGAGACTAAGTTGGTATGGTCATGTAATGAGGAGGGATGAAAATCATGTGGCCAAAAGAGTTTTAAATATGAATGTGGATGGATGTATGGCTAGGAGAAGGCCGAAAAAAAGAAAGAAGGATTGTGTGAAAAATGATATGCATGTTAGAGGAGTGGCACCAGAGTTGACGAATGATAGAGGAGAATGGAAGAATAAGACATATTGTGCCGACCCCACTTAGAGTGCGATAAGGGTAGGAGAATGGATGATGATGAGTTTATAAACATTGGGTTATTTTTTTACTTTTTTAAACTGTATTCAACTTTTTAGTGCGATTGATTGTTAACAAATATTTTGTTATATTTTGTTTCTCCCAAGTCCAATTGAAATAGTATACGAAATTTTCCCACAAACCTCTCGACACATGTCGATTTCAGATTTAATTACATTCGTTCTATACAGACACGCGATTTGGCCATTATAAGATAATATCGTAGAGCGCTTATTGTACAAAATCTGTAATTACTGAAAATAGACTGGCTCTTGTATATTGAAAAAGCTGTATAATATATGTGCACCGTCCAACAATTTCTCCTAACTAGATCTCACTCTGTTTCCTTGTTTCGTTCGCTGGACAACCCCCTTGGGTTGTTGGTCGAACAGGGTGTATGCAGAACGGCCGATTAAATTATAACACAGCTATCCAGTATCCAAATCACATTTATTGCTTTACCAACAATTATTATTTTACGTATTTATATGTAAACGACCGTGTCAACACGACGACACGGAAAGAGTGAGGGAGCGAGAAAGAGAGAAAAAGAAGAGGTTCTTACAATTTTTTTCGAACACTAACTAAGGCTGTTAGCCGTGAAGGCTTTGACAGCGTCACCGAGAGAGTAGGCGAGCGCAGAAGCATCACCGGGATGGTCTTACAAACCACTAGTTGCTTATATATAGTTACGCGAACCAAACGATAGCGGGAATTTTTTCGATGCAGCGCCATCTAGTTTGATTCGCGGCACTAACGTATTTGCGTTATACATTCGCTTTCAAAGAATTTTTGATAAATTGGTTTCGCGTTTTTTGCTTTTTGTACATTTGAAAAACATTATCATATTTATTTTTATAAAGCGTGAGGTATCCAGCTGAGTAGAATAGACCACCCTTATTTCTTACCGAGGTGTCGTAAAAGGCGACTAAGGTAAGTCGACCTGCCGTGTGGTATCCGGCTGCGTAGAATAGACCACCCTTATTTCTTACCGAGGTGTCGTAAAAGGTGACGAAGGTAAGTTGACCCACCGTGTGGTATCCGGTTTTGTAGAATAGACCACCCTCTTTCTTACCGAGGAGTCGTAAAAGGCGACTAAGGTAAGTTGACGTGAGGTAGGCGGCCGGTCGTAAAATACGCAGCCAAATCATGTGACATGTTTATAACATGTTGTCACCGCCGACCCCATTTAGAGTGGGATAAGGGCAGGAGAATGATGATTATCACATTTATTTTTATAACCATGGGTCTGAAGATGATCATCAACATCCTGGCCTTATCCCAGTCTAAGTGGGTTCGGCATAACATGTTTTAAGCATGTTGTTACTTGATTTGGCTAGGTATTTTAAGAGCGACCACCTACTGACGTCAACTTGCCTTAGTAACCATTTACGACAACTCGGTAAGAAATGATAGTGGTCTAGTTTACTCAGCCGGATACCGCACGGCATGTCAACTTACTTTAGTCACCTTTTGCGACACCTCGGTAAGAAAGGAGGGTGGTTATTCTACTCAGCCGGATAAAACACGGCTGGTCAACTTACCTTCATTGCCTTTTACGATACCTCGGCAAGTAATTAAGGGAATTGTCAATTCTACTCTACCGAATTCTACTCTAGCGGTGCGACCGTGTGAATCTCTAGAGACGATCATGGGTTCAAACCCGGGCAGACACCAATGAGTTTTTCTATTAAAACTTATGTGTCTAATTGATAATTGCAATTTATCACACGCTTTTCGGTGACGGAAAACATCGTGAGGAAACCTGCATATCTCTAGAAAATTCTAGGGATATGTGTAACCTACCAATCCGCATTGGAGCAGCGTGGTAGGTCTTAGCTCCAACCCTTCTCTCCAAAAATGGAGAGAGGAGGCCTATGCCCAGCTGTGGGATAGTAACAGGCCGTTACTTACTCTACCGAAACAATATCTACTTAAAATTTTGTTGGTTTATCTTTTCTGGGTGTATTAATGACAAGGATTAAGTTCCTTTAGGGAATTTTAGTGTATGTTGAATACCACTAACACGCCTAACGCGTCATAGTCCATAAACTTCCGGTAGTGCACATTGATATCTACGATATTTGATCGTTGATTAATAAATATTATAATAATTAAATATAAATATTATAATAAACTAAACATTATATAATCTATATATATATAAAAGAAAGTTGGTCTTAGTTACACTATTTATAACTCAAGAACAGATGAACAAATTCGGCTGAAAATTGGTGGAGAGGTTGCTTAGAACCAGGAGACGGACATAGGATACTTATTATCCCGTTCGACCGCATTTATTTTATCCCGTCAAGTCACTATAAAACGTTGCATAGCAATAACAACTATGACATGGAAAAACAAAACATAAATGACAGCTAAACATAATTTAGTCTTTGGATAAGTATGGTAAAAAGTTTGACAACTATCAAAATAGTAGTAGCTATAAACGTTACTACATAGTATAAAACAAAGTCACTTTCTCTGTGTCCTTATATCTCTATGTTTGCTTAAATCTTTAAAACTACGCAAAAGATTTTGATGCGGTTTTTTTAAGTGTATAGAGTGATTGAAGAGGAAGGTTTATATGTATAATAAAATTCAATATGGAGTAGCGAAATACTGTGATTATCACTGAGTGACATAGGCTATATGCTTTATACCCTTGCGAAGCTGGGGCGGGACTCCTAGTTGTACATAATACAAATAAGGATATATTTATTGTTTTGCAAAGAAACTTATAAGCTGTAAGTTATAGAGCATTGGTGCTATGATATAAAATTTTTATGTCGAAGTTATTTCTAGTATTGGTCGGATTGCGTGGGCTCACGACATTTTTGCGATTAGCACGCAATAGTTTCTGCGCAGTTATAACTAATGATAACAGAATTTTTCTACCGATAAAATATTACTATATTAAAAATATTTTGAGTTTTATTTAGATCTCTCAAGTCAAATTTGGTAACCCTTATTTATAGAACTGGGCGTTATTTAGTGGAGATCCATAATACGTAAGAAATGAAAATATTATTTTGCCATAATCAGCGATATACGTTTGGAAAGTTCGTCAAAACAAAATATACAAGCACTACACATGTTCACTATCACAAACTCAACAATCGTTTCGCCCCGCAACCGAAGCATCAGCAGGAGATAGACTCCACGACAAAATCACAAAGCTTTGCGACTGTATCGCAAATTTGGATATCAAAAATATTATAACATGATAGTAAATTCGTTATATTACATTACTATCATTGTATTACTTAATATCTGAAACAATTAACTAATTAAAAAAAATGATGCATTAAATTCAATTTGTGAAAATAAATACTTAAAATATTTTGGATTCAAAATAAACAATCATAATTTAATTTTAATGTTAACTAATAATGCAACGGACATTCTACGTGTGGTATCCGGCTGAGTAGGATAGACCACTCTTTCTTATCCAGGTATCACAAAATTCGACTTAGGTAGGTTGACGTAAGGCAGGCGGCCCATCGTAAAATACGCAGCCAAATCATATGACACGTTTATAACATGTTGTGTCGACACAACATAGAATGGGATAAGGACAGGATGATGAATGCTATGGACATTCTAAATTAATTGTTGGCAATTAAATTACCATTATTATTGAAATGTGGTATTCTTTGTAGCCGTGTATACCACACGGCTGAGTAGAATAGACCACACTCATGTCTTACCGAGGTGTCGTAAAAGGCGACTAAGGTAAGTCGACCTACCGTGTGGTATCTGGCTGAGTAGAATAAACTACTCTTTCTTACCCAGGTTTCACAAAATTCGACTTAGGTAAGTTGACCTACCGTGTGATATCCAGTTTAGTATAATAGACAAACTTCTTTCTTACTGAGCTAATATACGACTAAGATAAGTTGACGTGAGGCAGGTGGCCGTTCGTAAAAACGCAACCAAATTATGTGATAGCATATTTATAACATGTTGTGCTGACCCTACTTAGAATGGGATAAGGAAGGTGAAAAATGCTATGGACATCCTAAATTAATTTTTCGCAATTAAATTACCATTATTATTAAAAGGTTTTCTTTTATATACCACCCTAGAATTAAGGGTGTAAACCCCAGTACGGATCGCTCCAAACAATAGTCCAAGCTCAGTTCAAAGTCCCTTACAATTTGGGAAACATCCAATAACACCCTTTTGCGTAACGGAACCGAAGTTTTGAGTTGAGTTTGTTTCAAAGATCGCCAATTTCCTGTCATTAGACAATATCTTTGTAAGTTCTTAGAGGAACAAAAGTGAAGCCAAAATTTAAACAAAGTTTTTAGTAAGGTGTAATACGACCTTCAAGGTTTAATTAAATGGGAAAGTTACTATAGCTATACTAAAGTATTTCTTATGCACCAAATTTCCTATGAATCTATACTAATACACCGTGCGACTCTTTCGAGGAGGTCACGGGTTCAAAGCCGGGCAGAAACCAATGAGTTTTTCTGTTAAAACTTATGTGTCTAATTGATAATTGCAATTGAAAACATCATGAGGAAACCTGCATATCTCTAGAGAATTCTGGAGATATGTATAACCTACCAACCCGCATTGGAAAAGCGTGGTAGGTCTTAGCTCCAATCCTTCTCTCCAAAAACGGAGAGAAGAAGCCTGTTCTCAGCAGTGGGAGAGTAACAAGCGGCTACTTACTTACTTCCTTACAATACTAATATACAAAGCTGGAGGGTTTGTTTGTTTCTTGGATTGATTGTTTGTTTGACCGCTCTAATCTCAGAAACTACTGGACCGATTTGAAAAGTTCATTCAGTGTAAGATAGACAATTTATCGAGGATATAGGCTATATTACATCATTCTTATATGAATAGGTGAGGAGAAGAAATAAAAAATATTACGAAAACGCCAAAATTTAAAGCTTTCCTTGCGTGCGCTGAGTAAACGGTGAAAGTTATTCAAAAATAATGTACTACAAAATCGTTTCCCTCTAAAAGTTTTAAATAAATGTGTTTCTTTGAACGTTTTTTTTTTTTTTGTATAAATATATGGGACACTTACACAAACGGTCGTCCGTCAGCAAAGTAACTTAATACTTGTGTTATGGTAGCCACACAACTGGTATATATATACTTATAAATTTTTAAATACATACTTACATACAAATATACACCCAGGCTCAAAGACCAACAAATTCATTTATAGAAAATGTCGGCGGGAATCGATCCCGCGCCCCGCGGAGCTGAAGGCAGGATCACTGCGCCAACGGGCCAGTTTAATTAAGACCTAATTAATAAAATATCATTGCTCAAAGATAATTACTTATCTATATTAATCTCCTGCCCTTATCAGAACGAAATTGCGGGTAAAAGCTAGTTTATAAATAAACTGAAATCGGCAAACTTACACAAACAAACATTTTACAATCGCTAGTTAATAGAAGTTCCAAGGTTCATGTGAACGAGGTCACACGTAAAGCTCGTATTTGATAAATAAAACGATTTTATTATAATTTGATTTCATTTATACAAAATACAATACAATGCTTTCAATGCGACATCAGATGATGACGTATTGAAAACATTGCCAGATATAATTTATAGAATTAGGCGTTACTTTGCGGAGATCCATAATACAAAAGTAATAATAAAATTATTTTGCTGTAATCCGCGAAATAGAAAATATATATAATGCTAAATGTAGAGTTGACAATCGGTTATCATACATGATACATGCAGGATTCGTAAAAACACTTGCACAAACCTCCACCAGCGGATCGTTTCACGTTTGCAAAATTTGCGATTTTGGTCGTGGAGCCTATCTCCTGATGATGCTGCGGTTGCGGGGCGAAGCGATTGTTGAGTTTGTGAAAGTGAACGTATATAGTGCTTGTGTATTGTGGTGGCGGTGGTGGAGGTTTGTGCATGTGTTGCATCCTGCATGATAACCGATTGTCCACTCTACATTTAGCATTATATATATTTTCTATTTTACTTCATCGCGGATTATAGCAAAATAATTTTATTTTTACTTTTGTATTGTATCATTATATTTGTATATATACGCTGTAGTTTTTACCAGATACTGAACTCAACGCTAGATTGGAAATAAAATACGTTAAAATTAGAAAAAAATGTAGCGTTATTAAAAAGACCGTAATTTAACCTTTGAGTTATTATACCAGAGTAGAGGAGTCATAGATAACACAGAGTTTATAGAAGTAGGCGTTAGTTTGTGGAATTCAATTGTACAAAAGTAATAATGGAATAATATTTTGCAATAATAATAATCAAAACCGGTAAAAGTAATCTTTACTTTTACTGAAAAAAGAGATTAGAAAGTACAAATACCAGTTCTGAATGTCTCAATTTTGAAAATCAGATAAAACTTTGCTTAACACCTTTTAGAACCATGTTGTCACATGATTTTGCTACATATTTTACGATCGGCTGCTTGCCTGACGTAACCTTACCTTAGTCGTGTTTTACGACACCTCCGTAAGAGAGAGAGAGGTCTATTTTACTCAACCGGATACTCACCGTGGGACGACTTACCTTAGTCGCCTTTTACGACACCTTGGTAAGAAAAAGTATGGTACTATTCTATTCAGCCGGATACCACATGGCGTAAAAGTAATAATAGAATAATATTGTGCTATAATAATGATCAAAACCGGTAAAAGTAATATTTACTTTTACTGAACAAAAAGAGATTAGAAAGTACAAATACCAGTTCTGAATGTCTCAATTTTGACATTCAGATAAAAAATTTGCTAAAGACGTTTTAGAACCATAGAGTTTGAGAGCCATAGCCATAGAGACATTTTAAGTAAGAGTGTCACATCATCATGCCCTTATCCCACTCTAAGTGGGGTCGGTACAACATGTTACAAACATGTTGTCACATACTTTACATATTTTACGACCGGCCACCTACCTGACGTAAACTAATCTTAGTCGTATTATACGACACCTCCGTAAGAAAGAGGGAGGTCTATTTCACTTAACCGAATGCCACGCGGTGGGTCAAATTACATTAGTCGCCTTTTACGATACCTTCGTAAGAAATGAGAGTGGTCTATTCTACTCAGGCGGATACCACACGGCATTTTATAATTATAATTTATATTTTGTAATCATTTTATATTAGCACCTTTTCCTTTTAATTAAGAAATAATTATTATTCCATTCAAATAAAATACAAACAGAAACTCCGACTTTTATATTCAGCTCTACCTCTTTGATGCCTTCATAAGAAAAAAATAATCCCATAATATTATAAAAAAATAATCCACGGGCAATATTTATTCTGCGATATGTCCTGCCTGCGAATGCATTCAATTTTAAACACTTAAAATGGACCGAAAAAAAATTATTGCCTTTTATAAATTTATGGCCCCGTAAAACAATTGTTAATGAAAATTAATTGAAATTTTATTTTAGTTAAAATTATTTTTATTTAAATAAAGAAATCTAAAAAAAATTACAACAAATAAACTTATATGAACATATAAATTAATTTATCCATTGATTGCACATTATTTTTTTCCCATATTGGTCATATACTATAAAAAAAGATAAAAAGGCATAGACACTTATCTATACGAAAGCTCTACCAAAAACACTTACCTTTAATTACAACGTTAACACATCATACACTTTCACACACAAATATATACGTATCACAAAAAAAAAACACTGCACTATGGTATCACTCGAAATTCGAATTCGCTTTTCAAACACTAGGTTCTTTATCAAGCACACATCAAGACAAATAAGTTTTACACGAAACAAAAACCTCTTTCGTCACCACGGAGGGTCGGACATATACAACCTCCCTCAGCGTCTGTAAGCAAGCGACTGAAATTACGATCCGTCCGCGCATATACATAGTTAATCTATGAAATATTCATGTATATAAGCCTTAATTAATTAACACTTTTTCCCTACGTTATTTCAATTTGTAAACACGTGTATACAAAAGAGTTTTTTATCGTGCAACGATGTAGTGAATAAAAATATGATGTTATTTAACAAGGGCGCGTTGAATTATGTAGTTACTTTTTTCAATTTGCGTACCATAAAACTGCAGCAAGACCTATTTTTTCTGTTTAATTGCCATAATGTTATAGTAGCGAAGAAGCCAAAAATATTGTCCATGGACTACATAGAGTAAGCAAATTCGACTTATTATCTGTCTCTCTTTTTTATGTTTTTTTCTATTCTTTTTTATAAGACAAAAAGATAAGCTTGCTTCATATTATAGATAGCCCGTATGGCTCTTTTTTGGGCAACAAATTTTTTTTCTATATCGGCCGCTTTGCCACACTACATTATTCCATATGGCATATGATATTTTATAGAATCATCATCATTCTCCTGCCTTAATCCCACTCTAAGTGGGGTCGCCACAAAATGTGACACCTAAACATGAATTGGCTAAGTATTTTAATAACAGCCGCCTGCCTGACATCAACTTATCTTAGTCGCCCTTCACGACACCACGGTAAGAAAGATGGTCTATTCTACTTAACCGGATATGACACGGTAGGTCAACTTACCTTAGTCGCCTCTCACGACAATTCGGTAAGAAATGAGGGTGGTCTATTCTATTCAGCCGGATACTACACGGCTTTATGTTCAAATAAATACACTAATTTCTAAGCGGGCGAAGACGCAGGCAAAGCTAGTATTATATACATAAAATGTAATAATAATATTTTGCTGTTGTTTGTACTTATGTAAGAATGTTGTTTTTTGGTATGTTGTTTTTTGGTATAATAATAAATAAATAAAATAAAATAAATAAAAAATAAATAATTCTTAAATCACAAAAAATGAAGGTATCAAAAAAAAACCCCAATTAACATTTTCAAAATACTAACGAACCGAACTCTCTGTTACTAATAAAGAAATTTAGGGTATGTAAATTTTCTTCAGGACACTTTTCTTCACAGCTAGCGGGTGATAAATTAAAATAACTAATTAAGCACTAAACTTTTAATGACAACTCAGACTTATTTTTCTTCTGCCTTTAGGATTTAAATTAACTCACAGTTTTCTTTCGTAGACATGATGGTGGCGTGTTGGTGGCCATTACTTTTACCACACATGTTATAAACATGTGAAAACATGTTGTGCCGACCCAACTTAGAGTGGGATAAGGACAGGAAGATGATAACTTAAAAAGCTGAAGAGTTTGTTTCTTTGTTTGAACGCACATATCTTAGGAACTACTGAAGCGATTTGAGAAATGTTTTCAGTGTAAGATAGTCCATTTATTGAGGAAGGCTATAGACTTTATAACATCACGGTTAAATAAATAAGAGAGGAGCAGCAATAAAAAATATTACGAAAACAGCACAAAGCTATCATTGCGTACGCTAAGTAAACGGTGAAAGTAATTCAAAAAACGTGTATTGCAAAATTGTTCTCCTCTAAATATTCTAATAATTAATGATGAAAAATTAACTTATTAACTAATTGATTAAAATTAACTAATTGATGATGAAAAATATTCTAAACAAAAGTCCGCAACCGCAAATGTATAGCTTTTAAGGTTAACCCACATTAACCATTCAAATTCAAATTCAAAATATTCTTTATTCAAATAAACTTGTAAACAAGTGCTTTTGAATCGTCAACTCTACTGCTGGTTCGGAAAGCTGTTCCTACCGAGAAGAGCCAGCAAGAAACTCGGCGGTTGCTCTTTTATAAAATATAATTCTTAATACTATTTACATTAAGTCGTTACTGTTTTGTACAGGTTCAAAGAGAGCTATATCCACACATTCTTCTAAGTAATCTTTAGCAGTACAGTAGGCTTTTCTGTATCAGCCTCTTTTTAACAGTGTTTTTAAACTGCTGTAATGGCAAAGTTATCAAAATACTATATTACGGTTTTAATCTTTCCACGCGGGCGGAACCGCTAGCGATTGCTAGTTTTAAATAAAAAAGGGTGGGGGGTTTAACTCGTTACTAAACTCTGCTTGCTTGGAAAATGCTTCGCTTTGCGATTCTGTTATGGAGTCTATCTCCTGCAGATGCTTCGGTTACGGGGCGAAACAATTGTTGAGATTGTGATGGTGAATGTGTGCTTGTGTATTGTTGTGTCATCGGTGTCGGGTAGTGCATGAGTTACAAATTCTGCATGTATCAGGTATGAGAACGAATAGTAAACTCTACATTTAGCATTACATATATTTTCTGTTATCGCGGATTATAGCAAAATAATATTCTCATTATTTTTGTATTATGGACCTCCGCTAACTTCCAATTTTATAAATTATATAAAAAAGGGTTTTAATACGAGTCTTACAGACATTTTTAACAAATAAAATAATACTAAAGGTGCCGATGAACCCATTACCTGTATTAACATACTTTGTAGCCGAAACAAGGGTCATAGTCTTTAATATAATTGGTTTTCAATTTACGTTAAGTACGTAATTTTCGCCGCCATTATTGGGTGCTTACGTTGACCCCGCCATTAAAATGATTATTTGGAAAAATTTCACGGCAATTGAGCCATTATTCTGTTCGTGTGAGAATAGTATTAATTTTAATGGTATTTAACAGGGTCCCATAAAGGTACCATTATAGAAAAGACTAAATATGTGTGATAGACTGAATAGTCGAAAAGCCACTGTCGGGCGTATGCGCGCCCTTACTGGTGACCACTGAAAATCGGTGTTAGGGTCTCGCGACCTCAACAATAGCCGAGTGGTTCTCCAATTTGTGAAGGCACATTATCTCGCTGGGAGTTGTTGGTGGTAATTTTAGGTATTAATATTGTTTTAGTTTATTTTTTTATTTTTTAAGTTATGTATATTTTGCCTTTTTTTTATTTTACTTGTTTTTTCATCTTTTACCATTATCATTTGTCATCTTGTTACTCTTCGCCCTGTGTTATAATGTGCCACATAAATAAAGTTTTTCTTATTCTTATTCTTAAATGTGTAACAGGTCCAATGGTACCTTTAGAAAAGAAGAGAAGTGCAAGATGATCATCATTCTCCTGCCCTTATCCCACTTTAAGTGGGGTCGGCACATATTTTAACAATGTTGTGATGCGATTTGGCTAGTATTTTACAATCGACCGCCTGCCTGACGTCAGCTATTACACCGCCTTTAATAAAACCTCGGTAAGTAATGAGGGTGCTCTATTCTACTTAGCAGGATACCACACTGCAGATAAACTTATCTTAGTCGCCTTTTAAGGTATCTCTGTAAGAAATGAGGGTGGTCTATTCTACTTAACCGGATATCACACGGCGGGTCAACTTATCTTAATCGCCTTTTAAGACATCTTGGTAAGAAGTAAGGGTGGACTATTCTATTCAGCCGGATCCCACACTGCAGGTAAACTTATCTTAGTCGCCTTTCACGACACTTCGGTAAGAAATGAGCTTGGTCTATTCTACTCAGCCGGATACCCCACTGCAGGTTAACTTAACTTAGTCGCCTTTTACGACACTTCTGCGAGAAATGAGAGTGGTCTATTCTACTCAGCCGGATACCACACGACGGATCAACTTACCTTAGTCACCCTTTACGACACTTCTGCAAGAAATGAGACTGGTCTATTCTACTCAGCCGGATACCACAAGGTGGGTCAACTTACCTTAGTCGCCTTTTACGACACCTCGGTAAGTAATGAGGGTGGCCTGTTCTACTCAGCCGGAGACCACACGACGGATCAACTTACCTTAGTCGCCTTTTACGACACCTCAGTAAGTAATGAGGGTGGCCTGTTCTACTCAGCCGGAGACCACACGGCTTCCCCAGACACAGCTAGTAATTATATAATTTACTTCTAAATTTTGCCGTTTTCGCAAAATTGTTATTTTATTTAAAACTTTTTAGGGGAACAATTTTCTAATACATGATTTTTGAACAACTATTACCGTTTAGTCACCGCACCCAAGGAAAGCTTTATTTTTTCCGTTTTCGTACTATTTTTTATTGCTGCTCCTCTCCTATTCATCTTAGCATGTTATATAGCCTATAGCCTTCCTCAATACACATCGTCGTTGAACGTTCGAAACTTACACACGCGTGTTTAATAACCAAACTACCTACGATGTCAAAGTGTGATGTTTGTAAAAAAACGGTTACAAAATCCATGCCTGGAGTGGAGTGCAGTAAATGCGAAAAGATTGTGCATCTTAATACCAGGTGTAGTGGTTTGTCCAATAAGCAAATCGCCGCTTTAAAGGCGGCTTCTAGTTTAGAATGGACCTGCCTTGACTGCCAAAGAGAATCTCCGAGGCGTAACTTATCCATCATTATACCAGAAGACGACGAAGAAGAAAGTGATACACACGTGCAACTAAACGCGAAGAAGTTACTCAACAATATAACTAAGGAAGTCGAAAAGGCGATAAAATCCGAAATGCGAGAATTGAACGAATCATTACAGTTTCACAGTGCTAAGCTAGATGAAGTCGTGGCGTGTGTTGATGCCTTCAAGCAAACATTAAAAGCTCTTGAACGTAAAAATTTAGAGCTAACGAACAAAAATAACAACTTAGAAATACGTGTAGGAGTTTTAGAGCAGCGTCTACAAGAAATCGAACAAGAAAAGCTTGCAAACCATGTAGAAATTGCAAATATCCCTTTTCAAACTATAGAAGACGACAAAAAAGTGGTGGAAAAGTTGGCTCTCAAGCTGAAACAGCCCTTTGAAGGTGTTAAGACCGCGCGAAGACTTTACGTTAACAGAGAAACACCGGCAAATATAATAGTGGAGCTTTGTCATCAGGAAATGCAAGAACAATGGATAGCGGCGGCCAAATCCAGCAAAATAACGGTAACTGATATATGCGCTAATGAACAAAATAACAGCAAAATTGTTTATATAAGAGAGGCGATGACAAAAATTAATAAGTATTTACTTTGGGAGGCTAAACAAGAGTTGAAAATTAATCAAAATTTCAAGTATGTATGGTTTAAAAAGGGCCTCGTAAAGGCTCGCAAGGATGAAAATTCAAAAATTTTTACTCTCAGAAAAATAGAGGATTTGCATAACCTAACAAAAAACAACGTAGTAAGTCGTTAAAAGTACGATAAGCTTAAAGTTATATATTTAAATAGTATTTAGTCATTCTAATATGTATAATATGCTAGATGATATCAATGAAATCTCAAATTGTTCAAATGTAAACAATTTCTTGTCTAATATACCTAGATTAGATATAAACCTATTATGTATACATATTAACATAAGATCTATCATTAAAAACTTTTCTTCGTTTGAACAGTGCATATACACATCAAAAAAACCCTTTGATGTCATAATTCTAACCGAGGTTAACATTTCAGATAATATAAGCTGCCTGTATCAATTAAACGGTTATCAAATGTTCACTGCACTAAGAAAAAAAAGAAGGGGGGGCGGTATCATTGTATATGTAAACAACAAACACCAATGTAATATAAAAACTATTAAAACTATAAACTTCGAAAACATTTTACTTAACATCACCACTCATTCCAACTATACTGCAAATATCTGTGCTATTTACCGTCCACCCAGTTTAAGTAAAAACCTTTTTATCGAAGAACTTCAAACAATTATCGCTAAGTGCTCAAAAAACACTGATCTATACTTACTTGGTGACATTAACATAAACCTAAAATCAGATATACCTATAAAACATAAATATAGCAATACACTGCATAGTTTAGGCCTTTTGTGTGGGATTACAGCACATACAAGAATTGAGTTATGTAATGGAAAACTTAGTAAATCATGTATAGATCACATTTATGCGCGTTCGCACACACAAGACCTGTACACTGCGGCAATTGGAACGACACTAGCCGATCATCGAGCGATCGTACTCGCTTGTCTCGGTACACAGATACAGTGTGTCCCTAAATATAAAACTTGTATAAACAATAAACAGGTATCGGCGTTATTACAAGAAATAAATTGGAAGGATACATATAAAATGGAATGTCCAATCAATGTATATAATTTTATTCAAACTAAATTCTCAGAGTGCTATAAAAAATCGGAATACAGAAGAAAAATAACACCGAGAAGTACAAATAATAAAGTTGACTGGATAAATAAGGATATAATAAAAGCCTGTCAGTATAGGGACAATTTATTCACGCAATGGACAAAAGATTCCAGTAATATAATTTTAAAACAAAAATATAATAAGATTAGAAACTACACTAATAAATTGATTAATAAAACTAAAAACTCAACTACAAAGGCAAACATAATCTCAAATAAAAACAACTCAAAAAATCTTTGGGATATTTTAAATAAACTGACAGGCAAAATTAAATTCTCTATCGATGAAGCCATACAAAATTCTTTTGGTACTACAAATAATTCTTGTTTAGATATAGCAAACAATTTCGCGACTACATTTAAAAATAGTACAAATAAAGTAATTCCTCAATGCTATGAATCACTGCTGGACAGGTCTTCTTACCAATCATCAACTAATGTGACCATGCGATTAAGACCGGCACACGCCAGAGATGTTGAAATAATTATTAAATCATTAAATAGTAATAAATCTCCTGGAGCCGACAAAATCCGAGCTATTGACATAAAGATGATATGCGAAAAAATCAAAACAGTAATTGCTAATTTAATAAACTTATGTATAAAAACCGGTAAATATCCTACACCACTAAAAACAGGGATAGTTCGACCGTTGCATAAAAAAGGTAGTAGGACTGACTATGGCAACTATAGACCAATAACGATATTACCTACCATCGACAAGATTATTGAAAAGTATATAAGCCGACATATTCACAACTTCTACGAAAGTAACAGGATACTAACGAAAAACCAGTACGGATTCCAATCTAATAAAAACACTGCCCAGTTACTTTCTGTGTTCACGGATAGTCTTTATAATCATATAGACAGCAAAAAACATATCCTAGTTGTATTTATAGATTATTGTAAAGCCTTTGACACTTTAAGACACGATGAGTTAGTGCAGAGCTTAAACGATAGCGGGGTCAGGGGAAAATTACTGAAGTGGTGTGAAAACTACCTCAAGGATAGATCATATCGTGTTAGGGTATGCGATACTGATGGTTGTAGTGTCAAAGTCACAGAGGGAACAGCTCAAGGCTCTGTCCTTGGACCTCTATTCTATCTTACATATGTAAATAGTCTTTCTACCTTAATTAAACAGTGTGAAATTTATCAATTTGCAGACGACACTTGTCTGGTAGCTACCGGAAGCAATGTAAAGGAGGCTCAACGTAAATTGCAATTAGAGTTTGATATTCTTATGAAATGGTCACATGACGTAGGTTTAGTGATTAACGCTGACAAAACCAAATTAATGTATATAACTACTAGCCACAATAGAAGTGCTTACATACCTAAATTAGTCGCACACTCACATAGCTGTCTTCATTTAAAGAGATCCGATGATACCATCTCCTGTAACTGTGACGCCATAGACCTTGTAGACAAACATACTTACCTTGGTATGATCATTGATGATCGATTAAATTGGAAAGAACATATCGCACGTGTTTGTGATCGTCTCAGGGGGGTACTAGCTAAATTTTCATTAGTAAAATATAAAGTACCTTATAAAACACTACTGCTACTGTACAAATGTTTAGCTGAATCTATTATACAATATGGGCTATCAAGCTACGGA
Organism: Morpho helenor; assembly: GCA_029227775.1. Lineage (NCBI taxonomy): Eukaryota > Metazoa > Arthropoda > Insecta > Lepidoptera > Nymphalidae > Morpho > Morpho helenor. The sequence continues at coordinate 11,595,684 of JARGCU010000005.1, read as the reverse complement.
AGAACTTTTAAATCACACTTAGATAAAATATTTTCACTTCAGTTACGTATACTAAAACAAATAGTTCCTTTTAAATTAAAATTACAATTTAGAGATGATTACAGAAAACTTTTTGCATTTTGTAAAATAATACCTATTCATGAGAAAACTGAACTTACAATACTTAATGAAAATTACTTTGACAAAAACTTACAACATATTCAAAAGGTTTACTCTGCTCGAAAAATAGATAATATAAAATTAAAATTACCGCGATATAAAAATTTATATGGAAAAAGAACACTAAAATATGTAGTTCCTAATTTAATTAATCAGCTTCCTAAGTCATTAAGAGACGAAATAACGCAAAAAAATTTCAAGTATAAACTAAAAACATTTTATGAACAAAAAACAATAATAAAATATTCGTGATTGACTTAAAATAAAATAATATAGTTCACTTCAAATATGAAATCAACCTGTATCATAATCACTCACACCATGCACAAGTGGGAACAATAGGTTTCTTGCCCTTGCGTCTTACCTACCCGCAAGTTTCATTATCTTTACTTACTAATAAATAAATGTGTAACTACCTTATAGTTTTTATACTTTTTAGTTATTAATACTCTTTAGTTATTAATTTTAGATATTACGCAAATGTATAAACAAAAAAGGATTAAGTATAAGTATAAGCGTGTAGTATATAGGTATATTATAAATGTAGTGTATGTTATGTCGACGGCTCTGGCGTACGGAAAAACTCTTATGAGTTTATGTTTGCGCTAACATTATGTAAACTTGAACTTATTGTAAAATAAATAAATAAATAAATAAAATAAATAAAAATAAATGGACTATCTTACACTCAAAGAATTTTTCAAATCGGTCTATTAGTTCCAGCGATTAGCGCGTACAAACAAACTCTTCAGCTTTATATATTAGTATAGATCAGTATAGATATGTAGTATACACCCCAATAATATAAACCCCATTAATATAATAATGACAACAAAATTCACGGCTCAGCTGTATTAATCTCATAAAATTTCCCGTAGAATCCGCATCGTAAGTCATCCGGAAACTAAATAAGCTGCTTAAATATATACGGCGGGTATCCGCTAATCGCATTATAAGCTATAACATTGTTAATGAGACGGTGTGATCATTGGTTGCACGTTTCATCGAAATTGAGGGAAAATACATTCATTATTAACAACTACACCACAATAAATAAGCTAAAATCAATAGCAATATAGGGCATATATAAATAACTAAGTCCGGACCGTTAAGTCTTGTTTATCTTATTATTTTAGATTAAATTTAAATTAGATATTTTAGTTAAATGGTTATGTTGTTGTCACTGCCTTCCGTGGTGGTCTCTGAAAACCATCGTCAGAAGCTTCCCCTCTGAAAATGCTGAGTAGATCATCCATTTTGGGATAACACACTATACTGTTTTTAGATTTATTGTTAATTTATAACTGTGTTTGTCTGTTTTTAGAAGAAGAAAGAAAGAAAGAAAAACTTTATTTATAACGTACACCACTAAGTTTTACATATAAGGACACAACAATTATGATAAATTATTTGTAAGGGCGCGGTGTGACGCCATAAAATGGGTAACCACTCGGCTTTGGTTCGAATTTGAAACCCGAACACCGATTTTCAGTGGCCGCCATTTTTTTACGCACTGACGTCAGCAACAGATAAAAGCTAAACTAATTTACTTTAATTTATTTTAGTAATAATAGTTTATTTTAATTTATTTGTTAATACTTTAAATAGTTTAGTGTATACCAAATAAATCATTCATTCATACATTTTAATTTTTACTCGCAACTTCGTTAAAAGGACAATAGATGGCGCTTTTCAATGTAATCCTATTCCTGTAGAATTAACAGGATTTCTATAGCCTATATGTTTCCCCGGTGTATAAGGTATAATTGTACCAAATTTCATCGATATTGGTTCAGCGGATTTGTCGTGAAAGAGTAAAATACATCCATACACACAAACTTTCGCATTTATAATATTAATTATACTAATATATAAAGCTGAAGAGTTTGTTTGTTTGATTGTTTGAACGCGCTAATATCAGGAACTAATGGACCGATATGAAAAATTATTTCAGTGTAAGAAAGTCTATTTATCGAGGAAGGCTATAGGCTATATAACATCACGCTAAGATAAATAGGAGCAGAAATAAAAAATAGTACGAAAACGGCAAAATATAAAGCTTTCCCTGCGTGCGCTGAGTAAACGGTGAAAGTTATTAAAAAATCATGTATTAAATTCAAATTCAAATTCAAAATATTCTTTATTCAAATAAACTTGTAAACAAGTGCTTTTGAATCGTCAACTCTACTGCTGGTTCGGAAAGCTGTTCCTACCGAGAAGAGCCAGCAAGAAACTCGGCGGTTGCTCTTTTTTAAAAAAATACAATTCTTAATGCTAGTTACATTTAATGTTTCTATCTTGTACAGGGTCGAACAATATTTATATCCATGCATTTTTAACGTCTAAATAATCCTCAACAGTATAGTAGGCTTTCTGTATCAGCCTCTCCTTAATAGTGTTTTTAAACTGCTGTAATGGCAAAGTTAAAATTGATTGTGGAATTTTATTATAGAATCTTATACCCAAACCCACAAACGACTTACGTACTTTTTCAAGGCGCAAAGCAGGGGCCGCTAGCTTATGTCGGTTCCTACTTTGTCTATTATATACATCGCCTATTGTTTTATAATTTTTTATATTTTTATATACAAAAATTAAATTACTTAAAATATACTGTGAAGCAAATGTAAGAATACCTATTTCCTTAAACTTCTCTCGCAGGGAATCCCGCGGTCTTAAATTGTAAATGCCACGTACGGCTCTTTTTTGTAATACAAAGATTTTTTCATTATCCGCGCATTTACCCCATAGCAATATTCCATAGGACATAACACTATGGAAGTAAGCAAAATAAACAAGTTTTGCCGTTTCGACGTCAGTAAACTGTCTAATCTTTCGAACGGCATAGGCCGCTGAACTGAGTTTATTACAAAATTGTTCCCCTCTATAAGTGATAAATAAAAGTCCGCGACAGCATATGTCTAGCTTTTAAGGTTGACCCACTTTAACCGGCTGAATAGAATAGACCCTCATTTTTTACAGAGGTGTCGCAAAAGTCTACTCCGTATTGGCTATGTCTGATTACGTGGCTCAGGTATACATCTTTACCTTTGTACGCTAGCCCCCCTACTCTAGTATAATAAATCTATGGTAAAGATTTATAGAATTAAGCATTTTGCTATAATCCACGATAAAGTAAATAGGAAATTTAATAATATCTGTTCATACATGCAGGATTCGTAAAGACACATGCACTAATCTCCACCACCGCAAACACAATACACAAGCACTACATACATTCACTACCACAAACTCAACAATCTATTCACCTTGCATATCCTTGGTAATTCTTTCTTACAACTTCCTTACAACATCATCAGCCTCCTGCCCTTATCCCACTCAGCACAATATGTTATAAACATGTTGTCACATGATTAGGCTTCGTATTTTACGACCTACTGCCTGTCTGTCTTCAACTTACCTTAGTCGTATTTTCACGACGACACCTCGGTAAGGAATGAGAATGGTCTATTTTACTCAACCGGAAAAGACGCGGTGGATCGACTTACCTTAGTCGCCTCTTATAACATCTCGGTAAGAAATGAGGGTGGTCTATTCTACTTAACCGGATACCACACGGCAGGTCAACTTACCTTAGTCGCCTTTTACGACATCCCTGTAAGAAATGAGAGTGGTCTATTCAACTTAACCGGATGCCATACGGTGGGTCAACTTACCTTAGTCGCCTTTTACGACACTTCGGTAAGAAAGAGGGTGGTACTATTCTATTCAGCCGAATACCACACGGCGGACAATTTCCCTACATATATGCAAAACAATATACTAAAATAACTAAAAACAAAATACAAACCACTTTAATACGTAATAACAAAAAAAATGAGCGGCAATAACAATAAAAAAATTCGTAAAAGAAACTAAAAAGGGTCACTGTATAAAACAATATCGGAATGGTCGCCATTTTCCTAACGGCCGCCATTTTTGTTTGGGTCCAAATCCGTTTATTCATTGTATAGGATAAAGGGTATTTTGAAAATGACTATATTATATGATTCCGTAAGCCTCAGATAAAAAAAGAAGGCGTTTTGCCATAAATTTGCGTAATTAAAGTGAAAACTTGATTATTGGTGATGTGCACTTTTTTGGGATAATATTAAACTTAGCCGTGTGGTATCCAGCTAAGCAAAATAGTACCACCCTCATATACTTACCGAGGTGTCGTAAAAGGAGACTAAGGTAAGTTGATCCACCATTTGGTATCCGGTTTAGTAGAATAGACCACCCTATTTCTTACCGAGGTGTCGTAAAATACGACAGAGGTAAGTTGACGTCAGGCAGGCGGACGGTCGTAAAAACGCAGCCAAATCATATGACAGCATGTTTACAACATGTTGTGTTGACCCCACTTAGAGTGGGATAAGAGCAGGAAGATGATGATGTGGTATTATTAATTTTCTTAACAATCGCGGATTAAAAAGTAAGTAAGTAGCGGCCTGTTACTATCCCACTGCTGAGAATAGGCCTCTTCTCTCCATTTTTTTGGAGAGAAGGTTTGGAGCTAAGACCTACCACGCTGCTCCAGCGCGGATTGGTAGGTTACACATATCTCCAGAATTCTCTAGAGATATGCAGGTTTCCTCACGATGTTTTCCTTCACCGAAAAGCGTGTCATAAATTGAAAAATTATCAATTAGACACATAAGTTTTTTAACAGAAAAACTTATTGGTGTCTGCCCGGATTTGAACCCGCGACCTCCTCGAAAGAGCCGAACGGTGTTACCGCTGGGCCATCACAGAATCGCGGATTATAACAACATAATTCTATCATAGCTTTTGTACTATGTAATGTCAGCGAAGTAACGCCTACTTCTATAGATTATCCGGTATTTAAACATACGTTTAAATACATTTATTGATGTGGTTTTAAATGGAACAAGAAGCGGTTATAGTCGAATCAACAGCCACGACACGGAGTTCATGCTAATACAATAGCACAATGCCTGAATATGTAATCGACTGTGAAAGATGCCCGGGTGCAAGGAAATTTCTAGATTCATGCGAGGAAATTTTCATTAGATTCTGAAATATTAGATATCGCTTTGTTGTGTTGAAACAATAAGCAAAATTTAAAACTGCAAATATATATATACAATTTCACAAACTTTATCATGACGAATAATAAATTATGTAAAACAATATTTGTAATTATTTATATCAGCGCCATCTAGTGTATAAGAGGTGAACTACATGAATGCATTATAAGTTTGTAGTATCTGCTGTTACGCCTATTTCTACACTTTTAATTACGATTTTTTGTTAACATGACATGGCATGGCATGGCATTACAAGGTGAATAGGAGAGGAGCAGCAATAAAAAATAGTAGGAAAACGGAAAACTTTAAACCCTTCCTTGCGTGCGTTGAGTAAACGTTAATAGTTATTCAAAAATCATGTATTACACAATTGTTCCCCTCTAAAAGTTCTAAATGAAAGTCCGCGACAGCATATGTCTTTTAAGGTTAACCATTTTTATGGTTATAAAAATACTATATAACTGTTTTAATCTATCGCGGGCGGATCCGCTAGCGATTGCTAGTATTATATATTACAGATAGATAAAAGTTCTTTAACACATCAGAAAATCATAGTCTGCTGATATCTACGCATTATTGTTATTAGGGGCAGAAACTTATTTAATTAGTGCGTGTAATATTGTCATAAAGGGTAGTTATTAGCTACATATGTGAGTTTCTTGTCACTCGCAAAACCATTTAGATATAACATCTTCAAGATTAGCTCTAATGTACACTAGTCCCATTGGTTAGAAGTTAGAACTACCCCCATTTTACTAATAATGGAGTAGCTGTTAACAACTGTTATATACGTAATCATTCACATAGTATAAAACAAAATCGCTTTCTGTGTCTGTCCCCATGTCCCTATATCCCTATATCCCTATGTATGCTTGAATCTTTAAAACTACGCAACAGATATTGATGCGGTTTTTTTTAATAGATAAAATGATTGTAGAGAAAGGTTTATACGTATAATAACATCCAGAATGGAGTAGAGAAATACTGTAATTTTTTTTTTTTTAATACTAATCCTCCAACATAATCCAGTTCTAATTTATAGAATTAGGCGTTACTTTGCGGAGATCCATAATACAAAAGTAATAATAAAATTATTTTGCTATAATCCGCGAAGAAGTAAAATAGAAAATATATATAATGCTAAATGTAAGTGGACAATCGGTTATCATACCTGATACATGCAGGATTCGTAAAAACACATGCACAAACCTCCACCACAGCCACCACAATACACAAGCACTATATACGTTCACTATCACAAACTCAACAATCGTTTCGCCATCATCAGGAGATAGACTCCACGACCAAAATCGCAAAGCCTTTGCGATTTTGGTCGTGGAGTCTATGCTTCGGTTGCGGGGCGAAACGATTGTTGAGTTTGTGATAGTGAACGTATATAGTGCTTGTGTATTGTGGTGGCGGTGGTGGAGGTTTGTGCATGTGTTTTTACGAATCCTGCATGTATCAGGTATGATAACCGATTGTCCACTTACATTTAGCATTATATATATTTTCTATTTTACTTCTTCGCGGATTATAGCAAAATAATTTTATTATTACTTTTGTATAATCCAGTTCTCGCATTTACACTTTCGTTCATTCAGCATACTGTTTCTTTCTTGCATTCTTCTTTTTTAATTCCGCAGGGGGGACTCCTGCCTAACTACTACTAAACTAACGTTACTTATTCTATCGGGAAAATAAATTTGGTTACACTTTTTATTATTATTCAAGCTTAATCTATCTTTACATGCTTTAAAGGGGTTAACTTATTCTATTTTACATGTTTTGCTTTTTATTTGTTACATTTACTTATGTTATAATTTAAGTTACTGCTATTTTATTTTATTTCTGCGCTATTTTTATTATTGCTAACAATTTATCTTAATACTTATAATTAATATTTACAATTATTAAAGTATTATTTTCTTGCCTATGTTTTATTATTTTCGTTGACTACTTTAATTCTTCTTAAAATTAAAATTTTTTTTTAAATTTAAATCTGTTTATTACACTTATTATCTATTACAGTTTGTACTTAAGTCTAACGCTAATCATATGAGTTAATAATTATTGCGCTAGAAATTGCGCACTCTAGTGACGCTACATGTTAAAGGGTTAGTTGGTTAAATGCTAATTAAATTAAATGTATGTAATGGTAATGAAAAAATAAAAATAAATGACATACAGTAAAGAAAAAATATAACTTACTTATTTTTAATAGAATAATTATGAGAGGCTATAGGGATACATTTCCTTTTATAAAAATTTTTTAGGATTCTTTTTGCCTGTTTCATAGTTGAGTTTTTTATTAATTCCAATAAATGTTTTGGTAACTTATTTAATACACATGGCAGGTAGTGCAGCCAAGTTCGCTTCCCATATGCATTATTCCATCTGGGTGTAGTAAATGAAGGGATATTTGATAGATTACGCAGGTTATTGGGTCTTTTGTTAATGTTTAAGGTACAAATTTTATTATGATAGTGGTTTATTATAGCAAAGTTTACTTTGTCATATACATTCATCACCCTGCAATACTCAAATAGGCCATGGTAATTGTTTCTATATTTGTATTTAATTTTTAGAGGAACTATATTTTTTAGTAATCTAATTTGTAAATTATATATATTATTTACATGAGTCTTACTTGCTCTTCCATAGCATGCAATACCATAACTTATAACTGAATCTGCTAGTGACATATAAAGTAGTCTTAAAGTACTGTAGGGAATTTTATGTTTAAGAATGCACAACTTAGCTAAGATTGATCGAAGCTTCCCACACACATGGTTTATGTGGGGGGACAGTACAGTACAGTACAGTATTCTAGAAATTTCTTGCTATGTTTGCCTCTGTTATATTTGAGTAATACTGTAATATTTGAGGTATCTAATGTGATGTCATAAATCATTTTTTTTCCGCTTACGTTGCAAACGCAGGCTGAACATTTCGAGATATATTAAAATAATGTACTAAGTATTTGTACACCTTGAAAAGGTCTACAGAAATATCTGCGATGGTCTATCTAATAAGCTGAAAAGTTTTTCGATTATTTGAACGCGCTAATCTCAGAAACTACTGGACCGATTTGAAAAATTATTTATGTGTAAGATAGTCCATTTATCGAGGAAGGCTATAGGCTATATAACATCATGCTATAACAATAAACATTACATAATAGATATAAATTGATAAACTATTGCCGTGTGGTATCCGGCTGAATAGAATAGTACCACCCTCATATCTTACCAAGGAGTCGTAAAAGGCGACTAAGTTAAGTTGACCCACCGTGTGGTATCCGGTTAAGTAGAATAGACCATCCTCTTTCTTACCGAGGTGTTGTAAAAGGCGACTAAGGTTAGTTGACCCACCGTGTGGTATCTGGTTAAGTAGAATAGACCATCCTCTTTCTTACCGAGGTGTTGTAAAAGGCGACTAAGTTAAGTTGACCCACCGTGTGGTATCCGGTTAAGTAAAATAGACCATCCTCTTTCTTACCAAGGAGTCTTAAAAGGCGACTAAGTTTGTTGACCCACCGTATGGTATCCGGTTAAGTAGAATAGACCATCCTCTTTCTTACCGAGGTGTTGTAAAAGGCGACTAAGGTTAGTTGACCCACCGTGTGGTATCCGGTTAAGTAAAATAGACCATCCTCTTTCTTACCGAGGTGTTGTAAAAGGCGACTAAGGTTAGTTGACCCACCGTGTGGTATCCGGTTAAGTAGAATAGACCATCCTCTTTCTTACCGAGGTGTTGTAAAAGGCGACTAAGGTTAGTTGAACCACCGTGTGGTATCCGGTTAAGTAGAATAGACCATCCTCTTTCTTACCGAGGTGTTGTAAAAGGCGACTAAGGTTAGTTGACCCACCGTGTGGTATCCGGTTAAGTAGAATAGACCATCCTCTTTGTAGAATAGACCATCCTCTTTCTTACCGAGGTGTTGTAAAAGGCGACTACCTAAGGTAAGTTGACCCACCGTGTGGTATCCTGTTGAGAAGAATAGACCACCCTCTTTGTTACCGAGGTGTCTTTAAATACAACTAAGGTAAGTTGATGTCAGGCAGGTAGCCGGTCGTAAAATACGTAGCCAAATCATGTGACAACAAGTTTGTAATAAGTGCCGACCCCACTTAGAGTGGGATAAGGGCAGGAGGACATATATATAAAATTATATATTTTTTATCATAACACATTCGCATTTATAAAGATACCAGAGGATAGATTTATGTGGAATGATATCAGTGTCGCATTACTGCTATCTCGCACCAGTTCGCGGTATATACGACTTCCGGTTCCTGCTTGAAACGAATACCAGAACGCATGGCAGATATGGTGGAAAACATGTATATAGGGAATGTAACTACATATAAAGCTGTGATAGCTCAGCGGTGGACTCTCCCGTTGGCAGTAAGTAGTGATACTGCTTTTATAGACTATACTGTTGAGGATTACTTGGAAGATAAGAATGTGTGGATATAGTTTGCCTAGACCCTGTACAACACAGTAATGACTAAATGTAACTAGTCGTAAGAATTATATTTTTAAAAGAGCAACCGCCGAGTTTCTTGCTGGCTCTTCTCGGTAGGAACAGCTTTCCGAACCAGCAGTAGAGTTGACGATTCAAAAGCACTTGTTTACAAGTTTATTTGAATAAAGAATATTTTGAATTTGAATTTGAATTTGAATAGAATTAGACGTTACTTTGCGGAGATCCATAAATACATATATATCCTCCTGCCCTTATCCCACTCTAAGTGGGGTCGGCACAACATGTTATAAAAATGTTGTAACATGATTTGGCGTTTTTACGACCAGCCACCTGCCTTACGTCAACTTACCTCTGTCGTATTTTATGACACCTCGGTAAGAAGGAGGGTGGTCTATTCTACTAATCCGGATACCACACGGTGGGTCAACTTACCTTAGTCGCCTTTTACGACACCTTGGTAAGAAATAAGGGTGGTCTATTCTACTCAGCGGGATATCACACGGCATCTACATATTTAAAACATTTGCCGAACAAAAAGATTAATAGATTATGCTCAGGTACCGTTAATATTCTATTAATTAATTGTCACAATTATATCGTATATACGCCGTGTGGTATCCGGCTGAATAGAATAGTACCACCCTCATTTCTTACTGAAGTGTCATATAAGGCGGCTAAGGTAAATTGACCATCCGTGTGATATCCAGTTGAGTAAAATAGACCACCCCCATTCTTACCGAGGTGTCGTAAAATACGATTAAGGTAAGTTGACGTCAGGCAGGCGGCCGGTCGTGAATTTGAATATACCGCATATATTATTAAATATCACTATATAGTATAAAACAAAGTCACTTTTTCTATTTGTCCCTATGTCCCTATGTATGCTTAAATCTTTAATACTACGCAACAGATTTTGATGCGGTTTTTTTAATAGATAGAACATTCAATATGGAGCAGAGAAATACTGTATTTTTCGAGGTTTCTAATAATGACAATTTTTTTCCACTTACATTGCAAACGCGGGCTAAACCCTACGAGATTTATCAAAATATTGTACTAAGTTTGTACACCTTGAAAAGATTTACAGAAAACTCCGCCATGGTATATGCCTAATTAAAACTACTGGATAGATTTTAATTGATTTTCAAGTTTTCACTAAGTGACAGGCTATCTTATACACGTGCGAAGCCGGGGCGGGCTGCTAGTTAATAATATATGCCAGAATATTAAATATTTATTTAAAAAAAATGTTCCATGCACAACATTCTTTTAAGTTTTAACCTGCAGTTGCATTAGCATACATATAGATTTAAAAAAGCATTTCTCCACAATGCCCTACCACCATCATTTTAAATGTAACACGAAGTCCGAGTCGACATTTTCGGAAACGGAAGTCATAAACCATCCGGCGGTTCTCGATAAGGGTTAATGTCAAGCTGAGTTGGTAATGCGCGCCCATTACTAGTATGCAAATTTTCATACGACGTGCAAATGTTTACATGCTTTAGACATGTTTACAGTAGTGTGACATCATAGAAAATTTACTCCACATTATAAGAGTGCAAAAATATCAAATTTAAATACAGAATACTGTTTTTTTTTTCATTAATGTAAACAAAAGAAATACAATTACCAAAAAAAAAAACAAAAATCAAAGAGTAATTTGTCTGGTAAGTTAATTACTAAATTAAATTCAAAAAGCAGTTGAGAATTGCTAAATTATAAGCTATCACTGGTTTGGAAAGATGCCTCAGTAAAAACAGTTACTCATTTCAAAAAAAAATATAAAAACAAACACCATGTACAAATATTTACATTTCGTACTTATCACAATCATGTGCTGCCATCTACTGCTCTATTTTGCTTAAAACAGTCGCCAACAGATCTCTCTTCACCATAGATAACCATCACGTAAACCATAGATAAAGCTAGAGATAGAACAAAATGAAAGTACTTATACAGCATCCGATTTTATAATATTATTACATTTAATATTTAAGTTAATTTTTATAATATTATATTACTTATTATGATAATTATATATTTTATCAAGTAAAGCATAAATAGGGAAAGTGTCGTTACATCCATTTTAATTTACGTTTGGCTGCTTTGAAGGTACTCTAGCAAGATGCAGAATCGATTAGTTGTTGCACTATATTTCAAAATGAATAGACCATCTTTACTTATTTCCATAGAGTTATTATATTAGAGTTGGGGAGCCATAGCCAGGTCTTTAAGTGAGTGTCACAATAAATAATAAGATGGAATGTGAAACTTGTATTCTTATTTTGGTCTCATCGCTCAAAAAAAAGAGACATTTTATTATTACACATTTTATTATATTTTATTAGACAGATTATTGTGTTCCGAAATAATCGATATTTTTCTAACTATTTCAAAAGTTGTCTTTTTTAATATTAATAATTAATTACAATAAAGGCTAATTAAAGTGGATAACTACCAAGATATAATATCAGGTGCGCTGCTTGTGAAATTGAATTAAAATGTGTAGTTTGGCTAAATTGGTTTCATCCAACAATGCATATCTAATCTTAAAAATCAAGAAAAAGAGAAAAAAGAAAAAGGGATACCTACAATAATCGATATTTAAAAAAATCGTTTTTGATGAAAAAATAATCGATTATTTTTTCACATCGCTACTTAAAAGACTTGATTCTAAGGCGTTAATAAAACTACTTAAAAAGTTAAAAAAATCTGTTCATTTTTCACACACGACCACGAGAGTAATCGCCAATCGGAAATCGAAAAATGTCGCTTTCATATTTTGGTGTCGACGGCGGTGCGTGAAGACTTCGGTAAAAACGGCTTATATAAAGATTTTTAAGGTTTCCCTCAAAATTTGTTACTTTTAACAGCAATATTATAGTAAAATGCCTAGAAGACCTTGCTACTGGACACGCAAACTTGAGCTTGAATTAGTTGAATTCGTTCGACAAAGGGAGTTTATATGGAAGCCTATCGGGAATACTAACCACCACATCCAGAAGAAATATAAAGCATACGCGGAATTTGCAGCAATATTAGGTCGTGATTTTACAGGTAAACATTAGTTTTAAATCATTGTCAATAAATCCATAGCGCAATTCATTAAATTCAAAATGGAGGATGACTGCTATACGTTGTTATATTTCTGTCACCTATAACTATTTTAACCATGCATCACTTTTGTATATGTTTTAATATAGTACAGGTCAAGTAAAAAAAATTGTATGTATTAAATATACAGACCCATAAATTCTCATTCATAAAAATAACTAAAAACATATTATTTAATATCCCAGTACTGTGGCGGGGCTTTTGTTTTTCTTGAAGAGTAAAATTAGAACTTTGACCTCCAACATCGGTATATTTATTTATGTACCATAAAAAATGTTGGGAAAAACATTATTGGTAAAAAAAGTGTACGAAGGTCAACTTATCCCTATGACAGTGATCTCTGCCAGCTAACCTATGAAGTGAGATAATTAAGAAAATGTTGGTACGCAATATTATTATTAGAATATTAAACATTATGAATTAGAATATAATAATTTTTGTAATATATAGAGTATATTACAAAAATCTGTGTGATTTGATGTGAAATACATAGTTGCCTGGAAGAGATTCCAATTCTGGAACAAGCCGCTATTGCACATTGTTGTTTATTTATTTTAATTATTTTTATATTTAAATTGTACAATAAAATAATATTACAAACAAACTAACTATGAATTTTATGTCGGCTTCTTTTTTAACTGGTGTATATGCTGTGATGGACATCTCAAAAAACTTTACCTTTTAATGGTATGGTATGGTATACCGTAAAATGGCATACCATTTTGATTTAGCTGGTGGTTATATCCTAGTGTGTCCTATGAGCTGTGATAGCCCAGCGGTGACACTGCGACTCTTTCGAGAAGGTCACGGGTTCAAACCCGAGCAGACACCAAAGAGTTTTTCTGTAAAAACTTATGTGTATAATTGATAATTGCAATTTATCACACGCTTTTCGGTGAAGGAAAATGTCGTGAGGAAACCTGCATATCTCTAGAAAATTCTGGAGATGTGTAACCTACCAATCTGCATTGGAGCAGAGTGGTACGTCTTAGCTCCAATCCTTCTCTCCAAAAACGGACAGAAGAGGCCTATTCCCAGCATTGGGAGAGGACAGGCTGCTACTTTACTTTCATATCCTAGTAGGATGTCTAGCAATGCTTTTTTATATTGGGGGTGGTTATTCCAACATATTGAAACTCCTGATGTATAGACATTAGACAAAGAGCTAGAGGGCGGCCTGTGAGAAGATGGGAGGATGACCTCATATTAACTGCTGGACGAGAGTGGCACAAGATAGGGGTCAATGGAAAGCGTTGGAGGAGGCCTATGCCTAAAGGCACACCGAACTAAGAGATTTCATATAATAAAAAAAAACAATCCGATTTATGTAGTTCAGAATAAAAGGCTTATTATATTATATTATAATGCATAGACATTAGGGGTTATATGTTTTTAAGACAGTATAATTCCATGTTTCAGCTCGCTCAGTCCGTGATCGTTGGGTAAACATCAGGAGCACCTTCAACCATAATCTAAGGAGAGTTGATAAATCAAAAGAGACTGCACAATCACCATCAGATGTGTATGTACCATGTTGGCCTCTATGGAAACCTTTGCAATTTCTACGAGAAGCAACAAAAGAAGATGGAGTTAATTATAATGTAAGTCAAAAGTAATGAGAATATTATTTTGCTAAAATCCACAATAAAAGAAAATATATGTAATGCTAAATGTAGAGTGTACAGTTCATTCTCATACCTGATACATTCAGAATTTGTAAGAACTCATGCTCTACCCAACACCCATGACTAACAATACACAAGCACTGCACACGTTCACCACCACAATCTGAACAATTGTTTCGCCCCACACAGCATAGGTATAATGCCTTGTGGCATCCGGCTGAATAGAATAGTACCACCCTCATTTCTTACCGAGGTGTCGTAAAAGTCGACTAAGGTAAGTCAACCCGCCGTGTGGTATCCGGTTTAGTAGAATAGACCACCCTCTTTCTTACCGAGGTGTCGTAAAATACGACAGAGGTAAATTGACGTCAGGCAGGCGGCCGGTCGTAAAAACGCAGCCAAATCATGTGACAGCATGTTTATAACATGTTGTGCCGACCCCGCTTAGAGTGGGATAAGGGCAGTAAGATGATGACCTCACAGCATAGGTTTAGACTACCATTAGTAATTAAACTAATAATAATCATTTCATTCAATTTTCAGGATTACTCTATACCAGCGGACTTTAAAGATCTAACCTCAACCATAGAAGTCAAAGAAGAGTCTCAACCGGAATACAACTTACAACTAAACATAAGGCAACGAGGAGAACGAACGAATCGTCCTCGTAAAAAAGGAATAAAAAAGTTAAATCAAACAAGTAACTGTAAAAACGTTCTAGATGAACTCCTTAAGACGATGACTCCATTGCTAAGCATGAAGTGCACTGCGAAGACTCAGTACTGGTTCTTTGGTAGACATGTTACAGAACGACTTACAGCGATGAGACGAATAGACGCTGAATGCGCCAGTCGTGAGATTTTGGAATTATTAAATAACCCTGAATCTTCGCCAAAGTCGGTTTTAGAATCTGTTAAAGAAATGGATGTTGGATGAAATTGCAGTATCAGTTTTGATAAAGTTTGGGAACTGATAAATTCTGTTCCAATGTGACATAAAAAGATGTGGTTTCTACAGAATAGGTCTATAGAAGTTTGCGCTTCAAAATGTCTTCCAGAACTTGTTTTCCATTGTCCTGGCAATGCTTCTGCGCTTGCCCAACTTTTTAGTGACTAACAGCCTCATGGGCTAACAGTAACTGACATTTTTGAAAAAATGATGTTAAAAACACAATCATGAATTTTCTTTACTTTAGTTAAAATAATTATGTTAAAAGTATTGTAGAAAGGGAAAAAATTAACAGAAATTAACACTTATTGTTTAATGAATCTCTTTAAAACCAAATCTCTGCGACGTTAACAGAGCTTCTGCGCTCTACTCTGAATTTTGCACTTTCAGCGATGCTTCTGCGCTCGCCCGTCTTGTTGCGGCTGTATAAAAGTTATCGCTAATATCCATTTAGAAAATTTAAAAGTATTCACAAATATTTTGTTATGAATATAAAATTTTAATAAAAAACAAAAGACAAGTAAAAAAACAATGATTAAAAATAAAACAAAGACAAAAAAAACATAATTAACACAGATAATTTAAAAACTAAATAATATTATCGTATTTAAATTAAACTATGTTTATGTTCATTGAACAATGCTAATAGAGTTTCTGAGCTCTACTCTGCATTTTGCACTTTCAACGATGCTTCTGCGCTCGTCCGTCTTACTGAGGCTTTGAAACTTGTAAAACCTTTTTTTGTATAATTTTTATATAAAACACTAAACCTAAAGAAACAATACAGTTAAAGCTAAGTAAATGAGTTCACAGGATTTGTGTATTTATTAACTTACGAAGCTACGGTAGTGGAATGGTTAACGGACTTGCGATCGAGAGGTCGTGGGTTCGAATCCCGGAAATTATACTACTGAGAACCAATTTCTAACAAGCATTTACCTTAGCTGGAGGTGTTAACAAGTTTACTAGTAATTTGTAACTCAAATTGCTAGTGACCTTTAAAAAAAACTATTTGTGTAATCTAATCTAAACTAAACTAATATTTACTTTTGATAAAAACGATGCAAATAGAGCTTCTGCGCTCTTCTTTGCTTTTTGTCTCCAATGATGCTTCTGCGCTCGCTGTAAAGCCGATAATGCTTATATCATCTAAACAATATAAAACAAAACATTAAAAGTTTTATTAATATATAGATATAAACTATTTATTATTATTGACAGCTAATTAAAATAAGCTATGGTTAACTCAAGCTAAAGAAAGGAACACCGTTTAAACTTAAAATAAGTACACAGGTTTTATGTAATCTAATATATTTGGTGTATATAAATTACTTGCATCACAATATTTTGTAGTTATTTCAATCTGGTCCAAGCAAATGAAATAAGAGATAAAGAAATATAATAATAAAGAAATATAAAAAAAGAAATATAATAATAAAAGAAATATAAAAAATGAAATACAATAATAAAGAAATATAACAATAAAGAAATATAAAAATAAATAAATATAAAAAAAAGAAATTAAAAATAGAAATATAAAAATAGAAATATAAAAATAAAGAAATATAATAATAAGGAAATATAAAAATAAAGAAATATAAAAATAAGAAATTAAATTCTAAACAGGAGTGTTGTTTTGAGGAGCTCAAATTGTGTTGATTGGTGTTTTGAAATCATCTACCAGTCAGATTATAGAGCTTCTGCGCTCTACTCTACATTTTACACTTTAGACGATGCTTCTGCGCTCGCCTTTTTACTGCAGTATAAGCGTTAATACTGAAATCATAAATGGACAAGTACCCCAGTGGCAGACACCTAAGGTTTTTATTAGTAAGATAAAAAAAATTAAGGAATGTTTATTTAAAGAACAAGAAAAAGAGTAAAAAAGAAAAATAGGATAATTAAAATAATTGATTTTTGATGAAAAAATAATTGATTATATTTTCATATCGCTACTTCATGCCCCACGATCCCAACCCCACCGATCCATGAGCACTAAATCCAATCTTCGTCTCTGTCTTCTAAGCAAAGTTCGCAAATAATTGTTTCTGTACAGGAATGTCGTCTCAGATGTTTTCACAATGTTGATAGAGCTTCTGCGCTCTTTGTTATTGCACTAGTAATGATGCTTCTACGCTCGCCCGTCGTTCTGCGGCTGTAAAATCGTTAATGCAAATATTATATAAACAATTTATATCAAAAGAGTAATGGTTTTACTAATATGTTTTACTATCTTTCTAAAACCTTATACTTGTAGTATACTTTATTTTAAATTAAAAAGCGGACTGTAAATTTGCTGGATTTATTTGGTAATTATCATGTTAAAAAATAGGCTATAAGGTACGGCTGCTGGCGCCGTGAATAGTGAAGCTAAGGGTACACTTGTGTACCAGTTATCTGTGTATAACGAATGTCCTTTATTAAGTAAGTCTTGGCAAAGGTTCATTACAACTCTTTGAGGTGTGACATTAACTTCTTCATTTTGTTTAGCAGCATATATATTTATTTTAAATGTATAACCAGGTAAGGTACACAGTTTGAAGAGTTTAATCCCGTACTTATGACGTTTTTGCTTATTATACTGGCGAAATAGCAAGCGTCCTCGAAACGGAACCATACTTTCATACATACTTGACCGGGAATAAAATTTTAACGCGGTGAAGACGGTTCGATCTGTTGTTATCGTCATCTTGGGAAAAGTGGTTCATTTGTACGAGCAGTTCAAACCTATTTCGCGACATTACAGATCGAGGAAAATTTTGGCCAATGATTTCATCCGTGGACCAATAATCAGAAAGAGTTTCAGACCATAAGCGAATTCTTGCACTTTTCGAAGCTTCAGCGGTGTTACTTATCTTGGTTATTGCGAAGCATTAGTGCATTCCACGATATCTTGTAAAAGGTTATCTGTCACCAAAAGTGCATAAAAATCAGCTGGAGACTTATCAGTCATTGAAGTGCGAATAGAAACCGGCATGCCACAACATTCAGTAAAGGGAATTACATTCCGCTGATTACCTTTGGGATCTGTCCACTTAGACGATGAAGTACCTTTTAAATCCTGGATTGCGGCATCAATTTCGTCTTCACTACCTTCACTTGTTGACATGATCCGCAAACGCTTTTTGTTCATACGGGGGAGGCTGGGGGGTGGAATATTTTCTTCATCATCACTGATACTTAGGTTTAAAGTTTTGTTGAGAAGATCGATTTCTATGTTGTCAATTTGTGTTAGGAAATCTTGCGTAATCTCAAAATCTTCAAATTCATCCATAGCGATAACAAATACTTTTGAAAACCAATGAATGTGTTGCAGTAGTAACGTATGTTAGATCTAATAGCACAGCACGTCAACGTCTCAACTCAAGACACGGACGGCAACTGCAAGCGCAACCGAACGCGGGGGTGCGCGAAGGAGTACCCGACACCGCGACCCGCACGGCCCCCTGTAACCGAAAACCGTTTTTCTCTCTCTGTAGACCGCGTCGATCAATGCTGCCTGACGTTATTTATTTCCACAAATAATGGCTCAAATTGACCTTTGTTAGAACTACGTAACATTTGAGTAAAAGATAAAAGCATATAAGCAAAAAAAACAATTTAGTAAATTTTAAACAGATTTATGATTTTTAATAGGCCTAAAGGGAAACTTCACTGACTGTCAGCACTGACCGCGTCAGCAAAGAACGTGTTAACGTTGAGTTTTGACTTTTGGGTGTCTGGAAAGATTGGTGTTCGTGACCGATGAATAAAACGTCGTGGATTTCTTAAGTTACTTTAATATTGTAAAAAAGTATAAAACTTATTATAATGCTTTAATTGATCGAAGCTTTAAGAGAGTGAGGAGGTTTAACCAGTACGAAAAAAACTGAGTGAATGCTTGTTAGGAGTTGCAGCTCCATATTTATTTGTAATCAGCTACCAGGTCGCGAGCCCCTCCGAGGCAGAAATTATTCATAATCCGAAGAAATAAAAGAATAAATGCATGACTTTTATTTATACTTTAAAAAAATATATATCTTGCAAATAGTTATTTCTCTTCAGAAATGTCATCTTAGATGTTTTCACAATGTTGATAGAGCTTCCGCGCTCTTTGCTATTGCACTAGTAACGATGCTTTTGCGCTCGCCCGTCGCGCTGCGGCTGTAAAATCGTTAATGCAAATATCATATAAACAATTTATATCAAAAGAGTAATAGTTTTACTAATATGTTTTACTATCTTTCTAAAACCTTATACTTGTAGTATACTTTATTTTAAATTAAAAAGCGGACTGTAAATTTGCTGGATTTATTTGGTAATTATCAAGTTAAAAAATAGGCTATAAGGTACGGCTGCTGGCGCCGTGAAGCCGTGAATAGTGAATGGGGCGCGGCCGCTGGACGATCGGCCGACCCCCCCGCTCCCTGCAACTCCGCGGCGCGGTGCCCCCGCGGGCTCCCGGATTGCTCGGACAGTACAAAGTACTGAACATACCAAACTATTATTTACTTTTATTATTATTTTTATTCTACTATTTTAACATTGCGAGGGATTTCCATTGCGGGCTTTATCGGACCGCCCTCGTACCTTAAATATATCAAATACATTTCCATCCATCCATCCATCCATCAGCCTTTTGCAGTCCACTGCTGGACATAGGCCTCCCCATGTCTGCGCCAGACATCCCGGTTCTCCGCAATGCGCATCCACCTGGCCCCGACAACCTTTCGGATAAATACATTTAAACTAAACAAAAGACTGCACAAAGTAAATTAAAATAATTTTGAAGTATTTTGTTATTACAAATCCATTGCTTACACATGTGTTTAAAATACTTTTTAATATTTCATAACATCCTTTTGGTTTATACACCAATTTTTTGGCTCAATCATAGAATTTACCAAAACCGTTGTCTCTAAATATTTAGCATTGCATTACGATCCAGGTCTTTTATCAGGATATGAATATGTGATCTAATTTTTGTTAGTTTGACTTTCCTTGGCCAGTTCTTCTCTGTGAATATCCCCTTGATTTGAAGTAGAATATTACAAAGAATTAAGTGAGATGACTTTCGTTAGCAGACAGATTTATGCCATTAAATACATTAAATGTTGTTTTCTAAAAATTTTTTACGATATTTGTGTGAATTAAGATGACATATTTAATGAACTCAAGCGAGAAGTTCACTGAAAAGAAAAGATTTATTACGTTTCAAGTTCTATTATTCACTGTCTGTTTCTAAATCACAAGAACTATATCCTTGTAAGTTTTTTTTAACAGGTGAGGTGTGTTCAAAAATTATCACTAATATTGTGTATTTTCAAAAATTATTTATTTCGTGAATATCTATTTTGTCCTCTTCAAAGTAATCCCCCTAGGATATTATACACTTGTGCCAACTTTTTTTTCAATCTTCGAAGCACTTCAAAAATCCTTTTTTTTTATCTTGTTCAGCTCCTCCTTCGATGCCGTCTTTATGTCGTCAATCGTGGCGTAGCGTCGTCCTTTCATGGGCCTCTTCAGTTTCGGGAACAAGAAAAAGTCACAGGGGGTCAGATCTGGGGAATACGGTGGCTGCGATATCGTTAATAAGGTACCTCGGTCGAATTTGGCCACCTTAAGGTTTCACTCGTTATATCTATCAGTTTTGTGGATATAAAGGAGAACAGGTGACTAAATTCAGTATTCACTTTATCCCGCTTTAATAATATAAGGGCAGAATTTCAAAAATGTTGCTGCTTAAACAAATTTTGAAATTTTTTTATTTTTTTGAGAAATGGCCATATTTACATACAGGGTTGTAAATATGCCCATAATCGTGGCCCTTTTTTTCGGTATAGAAAATACTACTATTCTACAAACTTTTGAATAAAATAAAATAAAAAAACAAGTTTTAATTTGAAGTTTTTTTATGTTTTAGAAAATCAACAGAAATATAAATCAGGTAGAAAACTAAATAATCAAAAAAATAATCTTCTAAGTAATAAAAAGCATGGGATCTCGTAGAAGAACCAATCATAATCAACATTTTTGGAAAGTCAGTCTTAAGAACACATGAAGTCCTCTTAATCAGCTGTAGTTAAGCCAACACATTCCTCATGGATATTACTCGAGCAGGCGAAACATTTCCTCATGTCAGCCACTTTATCTTCTCCACAAATGAAACAATACCAAGACTCGATATTTGTTTCAGCATTCTTCTTTCTACTCAAACTTTTTGAAGCGTGCTTTTTGGTATTGAAGGTATATGACGCCGTTGTCAGTGATTTAGATTTTTTCGGAGCGGTATTGGACGGGTCATTTTTTTTCTTCTTAATATGAACTTTAGATGGTCCTGGAATATTCTTCTTATACGGAAATGTCGACTTTGTTAATTCCTGAGCAAGACTATTGACAGCTCTAGCCCGAGGAGCAGTTTTAGGACCAGATATTTTAACTGGAGTTTTTAACATTTCACAGATGGATTGGTACGACTCACTATGTGGTTCGTTGTCATTGTTAGCTAGATTTTGCTGCCTTATTTCAGATAAAGGTACATCATCGCTGTCAGAAACATTTTCATTTTCAGCAGAATCAGTTTCAGCCAAAGCATTGTTTAATTGAGTGTTGGTTGTCTCAACTGGTAGAGAGTCTTTTTTTGAGTTTTTATTTTGAGGAGATGGAACAATTTCGTAGATATCCTCTAAAAGCTGCATAGGCACTTGGGTTAAGAGACTTTCGCTAGCATCAGTAGCGTCGCTATCAGAAAGATCTTCATTTTCCTTATTTTCAATATGAGGCCCAGGTCATAAGGGATTAAAAGTTGGTATACTCGGCGCGTATGCCTCTTCTGGTATTCTATCAGGATTAAAAGGATAAATTCCAGTCGCTTCAAATCCAGCCTTTATGTTTGTTGGTGTCGCAGCTTTATCCCAGACTCTAGAAAATATAATTCCGAATCTGTGTTTAGTTATTCTCCTGTCTTCGTAAATAGACCAGTATTTAAGAACTTCTTCGTCCCAATAATACTCAAACGAACGAAAAACTGATTTGTCCATTGGCTGTAACTCGTGCGTGGTATTGCTGGGAAGAGCATCTGCAAAGGAAATATTTTCCTGAGACATTAACATTTTAATGGCACGTTGCCTGGACTGCTCAGGGCAATCTTTATCTGTAGCACAGTGTTTACCCGAGCAATGCAGGCAAGACACCATCTCCATGTTAACGTCACAACTCTCCCCACCATGGGGTTGACAAATTTAAAACACCTAGACTTAGATCGACACTGAGATTTGGTGTGGCCAAATCTACAGCAGTTAAAACATTGGATAGTTGGGAAATTATAAGTTTCTACAACCAAAGAAGTATAGAAAGAAAAAAATTTTTTAGGTAACACTTGTCCTTTAAAAGTTACTACAACTGACTGAGTAGGGACCCAAGTGGCACCCCCCTCAGTCTGCTGTTTTCTATTTAGCCTTCGTGCTTTTAAAATTTCGCCACACCCAGCAGGCAGCTCCACAGACTCTACAACTTGTGTAACTTGAAAGGTTGGGATAACTGCTTTATATTTGTTAGTTTCTAAGACCGGGTTTTTAACAAAACAATTTGCCGATGCAGCTGACAAAAATTGCACACTGATCCTATTTCGCCCAATACTTTTAACTCCGTCTTTACAAATGTTCTCAAATTTGTATTTGTACAAAAATTCACCAAATTTAATAGCCCGAATAGGAGTACCTGCAGACGGGTCTGCTTCACTACGAGAAACATGTACAACAAATGGACCTTGATCAAGGCTAGAGTAACTATCTATATCTACAGAAGAATTTATATACACTGACTGAATCGAAGGATTTGTAGAGGCAGGATCAACAATAGTTTTTTTAATGCTAGATATAACACTTTCATCATCACCATGCCGTTTTCTTGAAACATTAGGAACTACCATATCCGAATCAGGAGTAAAATATTTTTCACCCGGATCCGGCGGTTCCGGAGGAATTTTCAGAAGAGCTTTATATCAAATTTCTCTGCAATCTCTACAATAGAATAGTCTAAGTGACACTTAGCTCCATCGAAGATAAGAAGGCAACGTCCGGGTAGTTTATATTTAGCAAACTGATGCAACCAGTTAACAAAGGTTTCAGTGTTCATACTCCCCTTAGGAGTCATTTGGGCCACCGCACCTGTAGGCAAGGATTCCATCCACTCTGGCTTCATTCTTTTACCCTTAAGAAAAAAGAATCATAGGGGGAATAGCGTTACCCAAAGCGCTGGCACATGAAACAATAGTGACATTTTCGCCATGTTCTGGTGCCACCAGATGTACTCTTTTTGATCCACGTTGAGCTAAAACTTGCGGAGATTTGTGTAAATTTAACTGGCAACCTTTTTCATCGACATTGAAAATTCTTTCTGGCTTGTTCATTATATCATTTTCTTCCAGAAGTGTCCTTAACTTGCTAAAATAGTCTGTAACTACTGATTTATTCATTTTTTGTGCCCTTGCGGGGTTAAGAGTTTGAGCCTTGCATCTACTGATATTCTGGCGTCGTTTAAGAAAACCATTAAGCCAATCTCGTCCAACCATCAGTCCCTTGTTTGGTGCTGGAATGTTGTTTCGATCACAGAATGTCTTAACGCATGTACGGAGTACTCGTTGTGTTAATGGATATCCCACGTTGCAAAGACGGATAACACGAGATGCTAATAGGTGTTCCTGTTCTGCAGTGAGAAGAGGTTTTCTACCGAAAGTAGATTTGGTAAATTCTTTTTCTTGCAAATAACGTCGCAGAGTCCGTCTTGGTACGTTATTTAGTTTTGCAGATGTTGCTACTTTTTTACCATTTTTAACATCTGTTATGGCTTTAATCATATTTTCCATGGTCCATGTCCCTCGAATATTTTGAGATTTGTAACGTCCCATTTTGTCTAAAACAAAAAATATAGCTATATAATTCATATGGTAAATATGGCCAGCCAATGGCCATATTTTCCGTAACGCCATTTTGATTTTGTACTGATATAATGAAAGAACTGATGACTAATTTGAAAAGAACACATTATAATGTCAAATTTCGATAGTCAAACAACATTTGGAAATTAAAATAACGCAATAATATCCGACAATAACAAAAATATAATCAAAAACTTACGATGAATTTTTAGAACACCGGCGCAGCCTCACAGTTTTACGACCTCTGAGCGACTGTGTGCGTGGCAGCGCGGGAAGGGGCGCTATCCGGGAACGTTCCTCGAGCCCGATCGTGTACCGTTGCATTATGTTCTATACATCATTTTATTCTTACTTATATGAGTGAGTGGCCATATTTACCGGCTGGCCATATTCGACCCATGTACCTTATGTTGTTTTTGGCCAAGAAGTCGCGTACAAGCAGCGATGTGTGAGCAGGGGCGTTATCGTAGTGCAAAAGCCAACTTCAGCAACTTCAGCGCGATGCAGAACTTCAGCGCGGTGCAGCACGCGGCGCCGCACAAGCACAACGCACCTAAGTGCTGATCTCATACATGATCTCATCATTCGTGTTGTGACTAACTAAAGTTAATTATGTTGCTTTGACACATAATATAATAAAATGTTTTCGGACCGAGTATCAATTTTATTATGAACATACTATGAAAATATAATAAAATGAACAAATAATATTGTTTTTGTGTTGTGGGAGGCAAGTGGCACTGTGCCCACCAATGGCGGTCCTTCCGTCATAATTAACTTGGTCCAAAACTTCAACGCGGTGCAGCACGTTTTTGTATCACTAATTCAAGTCTCACGTTGAAACGAGCAAAAAATATTGTTTTTGTGTTGTGGGAGGCAAGTGGCGCTGTGCCCACCAATGG
The DNA here is from genome assembly GCA_029227775.1 of Morpho helenor. Lineage (NCBI taxonomy): Eukaryota > Metazoa > Arthropoda > Insecta > Lepidoptera > Nymphalidae > Morpho > Morpho helenor. The sequence goes on along the minus strand of JARGCU010000005.1, from coordinate 11,570,473 downwards.
CGGTCCTTCCATCATAATTAACTTGGTCCAAAACTTCAGCGCGGTGCAGCACGTTTTTGTATCACTAATTCAAGTCTCACGTTGAAACGAGCAAAAAATATTGTTTTTGTGTTGTGGGAGGCAAGTGGCGCTGTGCCCACCAATGGCGGTCCTTCCGTCATAATCAACTTGGTGCAAAACTTCAGCGCGGTGCAGCGCGCGGCGCCGCACAAGCACAACGATCCTACGTGCTGATCTCATACAAAAAGAAGCAAATGGGTACATAATTTACTTACTATGGCACTACCAGCCTAACTGATGATGTACTTCTTTGTATTTTATTTTGATCGTTTAGTGGCCAAGTCTTTGGAAGACAAAGCGTTGGAGCGCGTGTTTGTTCATGTCCGCGTTGGGACAAAAAGCAGCAAGAGGAGGAGTTCCAGAGAGCTGGTACGAAGCGGCCTATTTGCCCGAAGCAATCTACTCCGCAGCAGCCGACTTCGAAGAATATCAAGTTGGAAGTTGTCAGTAATGAGAACAACGCAGTCATTACTTTACCTCAGGTAAATAATAAAAAGCGTTGGTGCGCGTGTTTGATCATGTCCGCGTCGGGACAAAAAGCAGCAAGAGGAGGAGTTCCAGGCAGCTGATCAAAATTCTCATGCTCTCTCAGTCTCATGCCCAAATTATCGATTAAAATCGAATGGCACGAACCAATCGATATGCCTAGGTCCTCGGCAATTTCTCTAACGGATTGGCCGATACCATTTTCTTCACTTCATCAATTTTTTCGTCTGTTGTTGAAGTGGTCGGGCGTCCGGCACGCTCTTTCGTCGTTTACGTCTGGGCCTTCTGAAAACATTTTGTACCACCGATAAACGTTGCTTTCATCCAAAATAGCTTCTCCGTATGCCACTGTCAACATTCGGAATGCATCCGCGCACTAAATTTCGTTTTCCACACAAAATTTGAAACAGGTTCTTTGTTCCATTTTTTTGAATGGACTTCTGGGTTTCTGGAAAGATTGGTGTTTCTGGAAAACGTCGTGAATTTCTTAAGTTACTTTAATATTTTGCAAAAGTACAAAACTTATTATAATGCTTTAATTGATGGAAGCTTTAAGAGAGTGAGGAGGTTTAACCAGTACTAAGGAAACTAAGTGAATGCTTGTTAGGAGTCGCAGCTCCATACTTATTTGTTACCAGCTACCATGTCGCGAGCCCCTCTGAGGGAGAAATTATTCATAATCCGAAGAAATCGTAAAATCCTAATTTATGATTTTATTCCTCTGTACCATATATTCATTCGGGCGTAAATTATAAACTTAAGAACAATTTTTATCACTAATCGTGGTTTATAAATAAAATACTGATTTCACGGTTTAATATTCATCGCCTGCAACATTGTTGCTGGTTACAAGCCGGATGATCATTCTTAGGACTAGTTTAGACACGGCGGAATTCGCACGGATGCAAACCGCGTGGTTCCAATCCGCGAGGATTGCGAGTGTTCAGACGCCCGCGGTTAGTGTGAGGAGAGGGATAGTGTGACAGTCGCTTCAGTTCAAAAATGGAAGTCGAAGAAGCAATATGTGTGTACTTGCTCCTAAAAAAAAAAGAAAACGAAAGTATTGGGTTCATCCAATTTTGCGTGATCGTCTCACCCATGGGCAGTTTACGACTTTATATCCAAAGTTGAGGAATTATGAACTCAAGTTTTTTAACTATTTAAGAATGTCTATAAATTCGTTTGATGAATTACTTGAAACAATCAGTGAACAAATTGCATCTTTTGATACCCATATGAGATCGAGCGTGTCACCAGAAGAAAGACTCGTGATTACTTTAAGGTAAGGTATTTATTTTCACACAATATCACTATATATATTTTGTACGATAGAAGACTGTGGACTGTGAGTCGTCAGTGCTAATGCACGATGAAGGCGATGGAGACTCTGCTGGGGCAATGGTTGAATATTTAGTAAAATATCCTTGTTGATTTGAGTACTGTTGGTTCTGCCAGAATCCTGCATTAGGCGTGCTTTGTTGGCTTGTGATACGCACGGGCGACGGTAGTGTTTGCCCCCTCTCTATTACCTTGAGCAATTCAATTTTAGTAGCTAAACGCCTGTTTTCTGGAACTTTTTTTAATTCCTTGTATAGCGATAAACAAAAAAGCTTATCTTCATCTTGATTAGTTATATTTTCACTTAATTCTTTCTGTATTTTATGCCGTGACTGAATGCTCTCTTGTAATATGTCAGCCAATCGATTTTCTGATAAAGTTTTCTTTCTTTCATTGGGCGGGGAGCGTATATCACGTGCTGCCACAAAATTGTTTTGGTCTTTAATGAAGTCTACACTATCCTCATTTTTTGTTTCTTTTATGTTTGTAGTTGTTTCTTTATTTTCTATCGACGTCTGAAGAAAAGAAAGCCGTTCAAAATACATATACTTTGAACCTTTGCATGCACCTGAACCAGAAGGAATTGATTTGCCTTTCTTGAATTCCTTATTGTAAGCATCACGGATGTTCTTCCACTTTTTTGCAATGTTACACCTGAAAAAGAAATCACTAAAGTTAAGATTTTTTTACAGTCTTATGAAAGTTAGTGCCAAATATCTCAGTGTCGGATAAACAATATTTAATTATAATTATTTTTATTTTTTTTAGATATCTGGGTACTGGTTGTTCCTTTGGAGAACTTCATTACAACTTTCGTCTTGGAAAATCTACAATTACAGGAATTGTCCGTGAAGTATGTCGAGCTTTGTGGAAAACAATCGCAAAAAAGGTCATGCCCGAACTGAATACAGACATGTGGAAGAAAGTAGCTTTAGACTTTGAAAGATCTGCAAATTTCCCGAATTGCATAGGCGCCATAGATGGCAAACATATAAGGATTACAATGCCAAAAGATTCTGGATCGTTATATTATAATTACAAAAACTTTTTTTCTGTAGTATTGCTGGCACTTTGTGATGCTAGCTATTGCTTTATTTTCATTGACATTGGATCATATGGAAAAAGTTGTGATTCTGCAATATTTAAAAATTCTGTATTTTATAAAAGATTAATACAAAAATCATAACGCATACCAAATGCCACACCAATATCCAACATAGACCCTACACCACTACCATATGTCATCGTTGGTGATGAAGCGTTTGGCTTAACACGTTGAGCTGAGCATCTGGGTATTCAAATGTTTGTCGCGCGGTGCACTATTTTCTCATACAAAATAAATGACGATTAGTGACGTTCTGTTTGTATACAACCAAAGATAATATGAAATGTGACACAACCGTTACTACACGTCGACGTTTATCCATGTTGTGTCATATGCAATCTACGTATAGTATATAAATAAAGCACAGAGTCTAACCACGTTGACGTTCTTAATCGATGTGTCATATACTGTCCATATGTATTAATAAATTGGGGAACAACGTCTAAACAAGTCGACGTCCTAAAACGTTGTGTCGTGTAACTATAAGGCGTCTATATAAATTACGGGGCAACGTTTAACCACGTCAACGTATATAGATGTTGTGCCATATACTATTTAATATAGAACAACTTCTTACCACGTCGGCGTTCATAAACGTTGTTTCGTATACTAGTAGCTACGTTAATATGAATTTAGGGAGAAACTCTGATCACGTCAACGTCCATGAAAGTTGTGCCAGATACTGTTATTTCTGGAGTATGTAACATAGAAAGTAAAGTCTGTTGACGTTGACAGATATTTGAATTTAATTTGAGAAAAGCCAATAAAACAGTTTTTTCGTCTCAAGATATTTATTCAAATAATAATTAGTATTTTGAAATAAAAACATCTGACTTCTGACTATAATCATACACTAGATGTTGTACTTATAAACTAACTAACAATTGTTGGCCTCACAATTCTACAGAAAAAACACTTCTAAGAATATTTGCGACAGTTTGACATCGCTAAAGGAACATAATCACATTTGGTATTTATTCATAAATCAGCCTTACTGGTCATCTCTTTGACTAATAATGTATCAACCTAGATACAGAACTTATCAAACTAATAATCAGTCTTTATTATCACGTTTGATAATATCATAATCAGCCTTATCATCTCTTATAATTAATAATTAATATAAGGAAATGGGGAGACATTTGCCAAGCAGTGGGACAATACAGAACGATAATAAAATGTTTTGAAAAGTAACATAACTAATCAAACATTTATAATTGACTATGCCACTCTTCAAAACAAATAGCACAGAGTGCTGGCTTCTCTTCACATCCCTTGCATCGTATACTGGTTTCTTTTCTTATCTTCTTTTTGGAGCACATTTTGCACTTCATGTAATATGACGTCTTATTCGAGTTAGTTCGTACGGGAATCTTTTCCGGCCAGTGGCCAAAATTGTCACGGTTTTCAACGGCTCTTGATGGCACAACATCAGCCCTTTCTTTCAGTCGGTTATCAAATTTATTTCTGTTTATTAGTTTGTCAGGTTGTAGATTCGGAGGCAGCTGTATGAGTGTTTTTATTAAATCTTCTCTAAAGGTCAAAAAATGGTATCTGTTGCTATTATTCTTGCAATACTTTTTGTATATAAAGAAGCTATTCCACACTGAGAGATCCAGTAAATGAAAGAATACCTTCTTGTACCACCTCAAAGTCTTACGGGGTGTGGAATAATAAGAAATCATTTGGTCTGCACGATCGATTCCCGACATAAATTGATTGTATATTTTCACTTCCTGTGGTTTTATACGTTTTTGTCCACGTCTGTTAGTTACTTCTACAAGTTTGGGATGATTTGATGTAGTTACCATAAGCACAGATCTTTTGTCTTGCCATTTGGATACGTAAACTTTATTTTTACGAACCCAAAAATGTTCATTTTTATTTAATTTCTTTTTTGTTAATTCTTTTGGGTTGTCTTTTCTATTAGTCCGTAAAGTCCCTGTAGAATGGGTTTTTAAATCTAATAATTTTTGAGATAACGCAACTGAGTTGTAATAGTTGTCCATGTACAAGTAATGTCCTTTTAGTAAATATGGTCTCATTAGTCTCATAACTATTTTTTCTGTCTTTTTTCCTGTTTCGTTTTCATCTTGATCATCTTTTCCTGCGTACATAATCAAATTGAGAACGTACCCATCTGATGTTGTCAATTCATAAAATTTAATGCCATAGCGAGCCTTTTTAGATTTTATATATTGTCGAAAAGACAGGCGTCCCCTAAAGAGTAACATTGATTCATCTAACGACAGTTCTTTTGCAGGCTTGTAGCATTCTTGAAAATTCTTCGAAACCGCATCTATAAATTTAATAATTTTTTCTTTTCCTGTAGCTCCTAACGGGGACACACATAAACATCTCAAAATTTGTTCAAACCTACGCGCAGACATCGTATATTGAAAAATCGGATGAAAATATAAGGGATCACTATATGTAAATAGTTTACTTTTTTTAGGAATGCTTACTTGTCCCATCAGAAGACATAATCCTAAAAACTTTAGGATTTCGTCGCGGTCTACATCTTTATAACGGTAGCGTCGTGAATTTCTAGTGGTAGGTCTATTTGTGGAGCACAGTGCTCTTCCATAATTATTTGTGCTTGTAACTATGTAATTTACAATATGTGGAGGAAACATTTTGTAAAAGACGTCGATAGCTGATGTATTTGAATCGATTTGAAACTGGACACCGACAGAACTGTCGTCAAAGTCAAATTCTGGTATAACTTCTGTAGAGTCGGTCCAATCTGCTACTGGAGACGGTGTTCGGTATCTTCGCTGCCGTCGCGCGGTGTTCGAAATATCTCTAGCATGACCGTGAGATGGGCCTGGTAATATGTTGTCCATTATCATAGCAGGTGAATGGAAGACAGGAGAAGCTGGCATAAGTGGCGCCAGATCAGGAGTTATAGAATGGCCCACTACATCTAAAGGCAATGGTGGCTCAGGAATTGTTGGGTTGCCGGGGTTACTCTCTGTGTCTAGAAGTGGTGGTAGGTCAGGATTTCCCGGGTTGCCTTCTATGTCTAGAAGCGGTAGTGGCTCGGGATTTTCCGGGTTGCCTTCTATGTCTAGAAGCGGTAGCGGCTCAGGATTTTCCGGGTTGCCTTCTATGTCTAGAAGCGGTAGCGGCTCAGGAATTTCCGGGTTGCCTTCTATGTCTAGAAGTGGTAGTGGCTCAGGATTTCCCGGGTTGTCTTCTATGTCTAAAAGTTGTGGTGGCTCGAGATTTACGACTCTACGAAGCGGCAGTGGGTTAGGCACTTCGAGGTTAGCCTCTATATCTAGTAGTGGTGGCTGGTCACTGTTTTCAAGTTCGTTCTCTTGACTCGACTGTGACTCAAGTGAGCCCATTGTTTCCGTATCGCGATCAGCAGTATTGGAATTCTCTGACATAGGTCTAGGCCGTTTTGATTTTCTGGTATCAAAAATACTTCCAGAACTTGTACTGTCATCTGAAGTCTCGGAACGGGACTGATCGGAATCTAAACGCTTATCCTTGATTCTTGTACGTGGTCTTCCGTGAAATAGTAATTCATTACTTACAGAACTGTCGCTCCCATCTGACCGTCCTGGCTCTGGGTCATAATCTGCATCAGATCCATGTTCACCATCGTCACTGAAAGGATCTGGAGTAGATTCCCGTGACGCTGATGCCTCATCGAAAATCCACATCGATCTTTGTTTACCTTGTTTTTTATCCATCTAAAACAATAAGTACAATTCTGTCAATAAATTTGTAACGTACGATTTACATGCCTACATAATATTATTTACCTATATTAAATTCATCATAATGAAATCATGATTATACTTATTATTTTTACAAATATAGACGCAAACAATAAGTGTAAATAATTTTACAATAAATATCTGCACAAAATAATAAAATTACTTACGATAATTCGAACGCGTAGTTTCGCAAAACCACGGCCACTACACTGCAATTGAATACTCTCCCGCTCACGGCGCACGGACGACTGAAGTATGGGAGCGGGGGCATCGAGGGACGTACTACGACGCTGCAGATGTATGCGTAACTAGAATGTATGTGTGCGAGTAGCTTTATAAACTGCACAAAAAAACTAACATGGAAGGGCGCTAGCAGTCTCAAAATTTAAAGTGATACGGCACGATGACGTAGCTTGAAGGAAATTGTATATGCCTCAGCCGTTTATACACGTTCTTTGAAGAAAGACATATTTTTTACTGACGTGATTAAACGTTGTGTCAAATACCGTTTATCAAATTTTACGTATTATAACGTTGCTCAGCTCAACGTGTTAATGGAAAATTTAATGCGAGTTTATGGCGCGTACAGTATATATACAAAAATATTTGTATATTTTTTTCCAACGATAGCCTCTATTTCGACAGGAAGACCATCAACTGCATTCACGATACGAATTAAGTGGCATATTATCCGCGTATTCAGCAACTGGACCATTTAATAGTTCTAAGAACTTTACTTGATTTAAATTTTCATTAATAATAATTGGCCCGATGATATTGTTTTTGTGCATACCGGCCCACACATTGACGGTGAACCTGTATTGATGCGAGGATTCGCGTGCCAAATGCGGATTTTCACGACTCCAGAATCGCATATTCTGACGGTTCCATAGTCCGTTTCTTGTGAACGTACTTTCATCCGTCCACATAATATTTGAAAGGAAATCTGGACTTTCTTCAGTTTTTCTTATAACACACTCACGAAAGTTTTTTCTAATCGGAATGTCTCGACTTAATAAAGTCTGATTTTTTTTGAATTTATAGGGCTTCTGACTGTCACGTTTTAAAATCTCGTGGACAGTCTTATGGAATATTGAAAATGTCTACTTGCTCTCCTTAAACTGCATGTAGGTATCCGGGCAAAATGATTTAGTATTAAGTCATCTGGTATGATCACATTATGAGAAGCACTATCTCTAACTACAGGGATAGATGTTTGACCATCCCGAATACGTTGGACTGCTTGTACAATAGTATGACTATTAGTAGGACAAATATGGCTATGACCATTACCTACATTTCACGGTATGTTCGTATAGCTTGAGCAGCATTTCCATGACATTCTCCATAAATTAATATCATGTCCGTGTATTCTCCCGCTGTGTAATTATATCGCGGCATTTTATCACGAATCAAAGTAACACTAAGTATAAATATAAGTTAATCAAAATAATTTTTATTCGATAGCCAGATTGCCATCCAGCCAGCCTTGTGTTTACGTTGCACTAGACTACTCATGTTCGTATACAGTCACCAGGAGGTCATAATTCTGAAAATCTCGGGAACAGAAAAGGCTATTTCTCCTTAAATGTCCAAGGAATGTGTGGGTCAAACTTTCAAGTTTTGGATGTAGTAGCTAGATGGCCTGGTGCGAGTCATGATAGTATTATTTTTCATAATAGCTGCTTATGTGCTTTATTTGAATCTAGGCAAATAGGAAAAAGTATAATTCTTGGTGATGCAGGATATCCACTTACAAAATATTTGTTGACACCACTCATAAAAGAAACTCTATAATGAATCTCATATTCGAACCAGAAATTGTATAGAAAGATGTTTTAGAATATGGAAAAGACGCTTCCCTGTGTTATCTTTAGGAATGAGAGTTAATATGTAGTTAATTCAGCTATAATATTACGAAATTGACTTAAGTTTCCTATAAAATGTCATCACATGACATTTTTTGATATTTAAGTTAAATTTGGCAAGGTATGATATTCGCGCCAACATTCGCCGACGCACAGTGCGACCTTGCATTCGGCGCAAATTATACTAACGGATGTTCTCTTATTTTTATCATGGCACCGAACACAGCGTATTTGTCTATGCCTCGTCTTCGTCCCAGAGGGTATTTTTTCCGTGTATTCTGAGAAGTGCATCCCTGGTAGTAGACGAGGTTCTTCCAACATGATGGGTACTGTGGTGGGTGCCCGCTCTAACCGAGTAGGACGGTCCAGCGGATATCGGCTAAGCAAGCCTTCGGCGATCTTCATACGGAATTGGCGGTGCGAGAGTACACGAAACATGGGGTTACGCGTGTATACAATGTATGCGTTTAAAATATTGGCGTTAAGCAGCCTCTTAAACACTTTAATATACCACTTATGGGCTCTCTTCCGCTCCATAAGGTAATCTGAAATTTTTTGGTCTTTCAGGTCAACGCCCCCCATGTACAAATTGTAATCGCGAACCGCCACTGGTTTTTGAATAGTCTGACCGGCCCGCCTCCCCGCAACCGACTCGTTTTTGTGGTAACGTAAATATAACGGTGACTAGTTTCATGTCTTTCCACGCCACCACCAAGATGTCCGCTATTCAGACTTACACACTTTCCACGCTCAACATTTGATGCAAGATTCTTAATAGCCCGTGGGATTCCAATCTGGCGGCGATTCAACGTTCCCAATACATCTGTACGTTGAGTCTTCTTCAGGTTGCCTCGTTAACCGACATAAGCTTGCGGCCCCTGCTTTGCGCCTTGAAAAAGTACGTAAGTCGTTTGTGGGTTTGGTTATAAGATTCTATAATAAAATTCCACAATCAATTTTAACTTTGCCATTACAGCAGTTTAAAAACACTATTAAGGGAGAGGCTGATACAGAAAGGCTACTATACTGTTGAGGATTATTTAGACGATAAAAATGCGTGGATATAAATATTGTTCGACCCTGTACAAGATAGAAACATTAAATGTAACTAGCATTAAGAATTGTATTTTTTAAAAAGAGCAACCGCCGAGTTTCTTGCTGGCTCTTCTCGGTAGGAACAGCTTTCCGAACCAGCAGTAGAGTTGACGTTTCAAAAGCACTTGTTTACAAGTTTATTTGAATAAAGAATATTTTGAATTTGAAAGCCAATTGGTTATACCAATTGTCCATAACGACGGTGTGCCCCAAATTCAGATACCCTTCCATGAGATCCAAGACTACCTTCGCGGTAGCACTCGTGAAACCATGGGAGGGTGCTGAATGCGACATTAAAACATCGCCATCATCAACATAATCATCAATTTCAATATCACTATGTTCGGGAGAACATTCACGAAGTTCGCGTAATATTGCGCGCTCTTCGTGAATGTCCTTCCGACGGGGACGTCTTGCTTCCCACGCCTCATCCTCTTCCTCTTCGTCCCCAATCTCGCCTTCACTCCCTGAGTCCTAAGTCTAAAAGACAAGACAAAATGTCTACGTCCTTTAGAGACAGGGAGCGACGGCACCTCTGGGTGCCAGAGGTTGACGGCCTCGCCTAAAAAGAACATTGAAGTACATAAGCCTACTATATACTGATAAGAATGCGTGGATATAATAAATTGTAAAAATTATTTCATACAGAGTAAAATAAGAAAATAAATGTATATTGTATTGTAATTGTATTGTGTGTACGGAATAAAATGAATGAGAAAATAAAATTTGAATTTATTACAAAAGTTTTACACGTCACGTAACATATACACAGCTAGATATATTTACAAAGTACTTACAACAGCGGACCCGCCAGGTGTTACATGGACATTGAGGTCCGCAACGACCCTCAATGTACCTCCTGGCGAGGCCTCGAAAAATTCAATGTCCGGGGTGCGGCATTGAGGTGGGGTGTTCATTTTGAATCTGAAATTAGAAATTTAACCGTGTACATATTCTGATTATTTTATGATATTGAGGATCCTGCATATATTGGATTCAAAATATAATCAAAACAAACGAATAAGAAAAAGAAAATGATTATGCAGTGTCATCTCCAATATCAGTTAGCTTTACATACCAAAAATAATAAAAAAATATACCAACAAAAAAAACATTGAAGTAAAAAAATAAAATATCAAGTAAACAAAAAATCACACCTATATCGAAAAGAGCTCGGCCGCCATGTTAGAATGCACGCACACATACAAAGACGTTGCGCGTGTGTGAGTGTAAATTGACCCCTTACGTGGTTTATCGAAGAAAATAACAAATACTAAACACTTTTATCAAAAAATATGAATGAATATGGATTTTACATGAAATTTCCTATTAAAATTAATGTTTCTAAACGAAACGCTGTTAGCGTTTCGTATAACAATTGCATATTTTTTTCTCACATTGCGAATCGGGAGTAGAATCTTTGTTCATCCATGGGCTATCGAAATCACATGTTTTTATCAATAAAAATAGGACAAATCATTGTTCTAAAAACTTATATTGCTCATAAATATTGTCTAGTAATGGTAAAAAATAAAACTTACCGCTTTAAAAGTACAGTTACAATGCCTACATAAGTTATTAAGATCCTCTTGTAAAAGTGCACAATCCGTAACATCGTCAATTTTCCTATATATTTTCATATCCGCATATCAAATGAATGACTAAAAACTTGTGCGATATCATTAATAAAAAGATTGAAAAGCTGCGGGCCAAGATGGGAGCCCTGAGGGACCCCCGAGGAGACAGGTACAAATGTAGAGCAATATCCCTTAACTGTAACAGCTTGGCTCCGGTTTCGAAAATAAGAATAAAACCAACGAAATAGATCGCCCTGCCACCGACGGCTCTGAGCTTCTTAAGTAATAAATCATGACAAATTTTGTCGAAGGCTTTCGAAAAATCCGTGTACACCACATCTACTTGATGCTCGTTGTCCATCGCCGTTGCAACATAGTGAACCAATTCACGGACATTGGACTCAGTTGATCTTCTGTCGATGAAACCATGCTGCTGACTAATAATAATTAATAATTATGCAATTTGACTCAGACTAGGAAATATTTTATCATGATTTTATGATCTTTTCAAACAATTTAGCAATTGTACATAATTTGGAGATAGGCCTATAGTTTTCCACGTTTTGCTTGTTTCCAGATTTAACATACATTTGAAATAACGCGTTTATCACTTTTACTTTACAATTAATTTATTAAATGAATTAGGATTCTCTTACCTTTAAATTGTTTGACATTCTTTTTATTTTATTCGGCTTTTTAACGTTTCTTACTGGAACTGTGGTATCTCTATTTCTAATAGTAATTCGTATAATACGTCTTTGTGGACTTTCTGTTACTATCGCCTTTTCGTACCTAAGGTTGGTTATCTTTAGCAAGTCTTTTATTAACCATTGTAGTATAAATTTCATCTCTCTTTTCAAAAGACGATGTTTAGAATGTAGATAAATTTTCTAACTTTTTACGCGTTTCTTCTTTAGTTTGAAGCATTTTTCTACTAATGTACTTATAAAAGATTTTTGTTCTTTTGCTATGATCTCTCATAAGATGTTGCATATAATGTTGATTGAATTGAACATCAAATGTACTTCTGATATCCGTATAACCAAAAAGTACTTCAAATGGGGTAGAAGTAGTCATTGTGTGAATAGTGTTATTGTATGCTATAATGGCATAATTCATAGTACGAGTATCATAGGATCTGTGAATTTTTGTTCCTGTTTACTATTCTTTAAATTATATATTAAAGTATTATGAAATCTTTCAACAATTTCCATTGAATTAGGATTGTTGGACCTTCCTATATGTAGTTTTAATTACGAAAATTATTTTTTTGAAGAATTTTTGAATTCTGTTCCTGGATCACTATTTATGTTATATGGTACCTCATAGAGAAAAAAAACTATATTAAAGGTTTTATTATTTCTGGGGTGAATCGATTTATAATGCTTATTACTTTACTTAAAGCGTTCTTGGTTATGAGCAGGAATCAATCCCGCGACATACTTTTAGCAAATGCCGCCATTGCCACAACCTCAGTCTTCCAGTACTGCTGAATGCCGGAGTGCAAACCAATCCAAATACTTTGGAATACCCGTACCAATGTCAGGATCTGAGAGCTTACTAATTGTCTGCCATGCGTATGCGTATCTATTTGTATCCTCGACAATTTATTTATTTAATCGTATGGCATATATGTCAGTAAAAACTGCAAACGTCTCATAATAATAAAAATGTCAAATGTAAGTATAAAATAATGATAGAATGTCAAATATAAAATAATAATAAAAATGTTAAATATAGTATAATAATAAAAATATCAAATAAATTTGTAAAATTAAAATTTAATTATATTATATAGTCGATGGCTGGCTCCGTTGGTGGATGGCGAGACGAAGAAGCGCAATGGTGCGCGAAACTGCCAGCCGCAACGACGACGGACGCGGCAACTTTAGCGCCGTCCAGCACCTTATCCACGGTGGAGGGTTGCGAGCTTCTGATGGCTTCAGAGAGGGTAGAAATTTCTTTGAGCAAAAGCTCTTCAGCTGAAGGGAGGGTTCCAATGACTTTAACGTTTCCGTCGAAGCGCCACAGCAATGAGATGTGATATAATATTGAGTCCGCTGCGCCTGAAGCTGTAGTCATGCAAACCACGGTATCCTTTAAGCTGGGTTCCGGTCGATGAACACGATTTGAATGAGAGTAGGGGTAGGTAAATCCAATAACGGGAAAGGCTGCAACGCCGCCGCAGTCGGTCCAACCACCTAACTGATCTTTGTCGGTGTTATTCTGCTCCAAGTCGTCCCAAACCATTAAGGACACGGCTCTGCCGGTAAGGTTCCAGACCTGCACGCGTCTAAACCGGAATTGCACACGAAAGGGCTTCCCAGTGTTAGAATCAAACGAGTCTTTATTCAATCCAGTACCTCCAGGGTCGAGTTGAGCTTTGAAAGTCGTGATGATCTCCTTAAAAGTAACGGTCCCAGGTTTCGAAGTCAAAGATAATGTAAGTGGATACCACGGTTGGGCAGTTGTGTCGGGCGGATTTGGCGATGGTGAAAAATGGCCAATGTTCAATTGACGCGATGTAACATACGCGCCACTTCTGTTCCTCCGACGTTTAGCAGACTGCACGGGCTGCTTCGGTCTTGTAACCGTATTCGCCTTCTTCATATCTAAACAGACTAAGTAGTTCAAAATATCATAAAACTAAAATTAAAATTGAGTGATTATATTAATGGAACTGTACTGCAATACAAATACGTAAAGCTGTGATGGCCTAGCGGTGCGACCGTGTGAATCTCTAGAGACGATCATGGGTTCAAACCCGGGCAGACACCAATGAGTTTTTCTATTAAAACTTATGTGTCTAATTGATAATTGCAATTTATCACACGCTTTTCGGTGAAGGAAAACATCGTGAGGAAACCTGCATATCTCTAGAGAATTCCGGGGATATGTGTAACCTACCAATCCGCATTGGAGCAGCGTGGTAGGTCTTAGCTCCAACCCTTCTCTCCAAAAATGGAGAGAGGAGGCCTATGCCCAGCAGTGGGATAGTAACAGGCCGTTACTTACTATATTATATATATTTTCTATTATAAGTCAATGTCCAAGTCTACCAACCAATTTCTGAAAGACGTAGGAAGATCAAACAGGTCTCCGATCGCATTTTGCAAGCCATCTCCCGCTCCCCGAACAGATCACCGGCCATGCAATGGAACTCCGCGTCGCCGTCAGGGCACTCGTTATCGTTTCACGATTATTGTAGTTATTGTATATCCCTTTCATATTTAAGATAGAGAAAACGACGCCACCTCTTCGCAGCTCTCTGCCCCTGCGACGATGTTGAAGCCAACAGCTCTGGCATTGGTTCCCTCGGCTAAAAGGAACATCGACGAACATTATAGTACAAAAGTTTTACACGTTTAGTACTTTGTTTTCTATATATATATATATACTAGTCATAACAAAATAAGGGCCACTGTAATTTTTAAGTATTCTCATGCCTTTGTGGGATTTAGATGTTGGTAAATGATAAAGTCAATCAGATTTATCATTTTTTTTATTAAATAAGCTTAAAGTTAAGTGAAATTCACTAAAAAAAATTAACAAAGAAAAATTTTAATAGAGTGCTTGCTCATTTTCGGCTAAATATTCACTTAAAGAAAAAGCTATCAAATCTTCTAAAGATTTGTTTAGCGTAATTTTTTTTTGCACTTATTCAGTATCGTGTGTGCCCTCCCCTTTTGCGAACTGAAGCCTGGAAGGCACACATTCTATCAGGTGTCGCCCTGTTTTTACAGAATCTGCTCCCAGCTTGATTTGAGCACATCAATCACTTGTCTTTCGTTAATAACTGGCCTATCAGTGCTCCGAACGCTTCGTTTGAGTTGGTCCCACGTGTGTTCTATCAGGTTGAGGTTGGGACTGTTTCTAGTGGTTTCTAAGTGTTTCTAGTCTGTAGCTCTAGTGGTTCTTGCTGTATGTGCGCGTGCATTTTCGTACATTAACTTAAATCTAGCACCGATTCTCTTTGCAAGTGGTACCACATGGGGTCTGATAACCTCCTCGATGTATCGCTGAGCTCTTAGAGTGCCTTTACTGAGAATTACAAGCTCGGTTCTACCCGACAGACTGATGCCGCCCAATACCATTACATTAGGGCCCCTAATCTGTGACTGTCAGGGATACAAGCACCCGAAAACCACTCACAATCATTTGAACATGAATTTATTAGTTTTAAAAACGCTTCAAAAGGAACTTTTAATTTTTTAGCATACTTTTCACATTTTATTATATTATTTGAACATGGTTGACCAAACCAATTCTTTTTATTGTGTTCACTGTTTGGTAATTCTGTGGTAATATGTGAAAAATCATTTAGTTGATGGTTTTCTAATCTTTCGGGTGTAGAGAAATGTAGTAAACATCCATCACATATGCTGATGGCATGTTGTTGGTTTGAAATTTGCTTACTAACTAATCGTGATAGATTTTTAATATAGCAATAGTGTGAATTGGTTTTGTTAGATATTAATAATAAATTGATGTGACTACTTTTACGAGATTTTGTAAAATATAAAGGACCTATGACACTATGATGTTTCTTATCAACGTTATATTCTAAACCAAAGACATTTAGGCTAATGTTATTTTGTTTTTCCACTTTAGGTATATCTGTTAATTTGACGGGGAAAGACACCCCATCAAACTTAAGTTTATCAGCATGCATGCTGTATGATGATACTCTATCTGTTTTTTTGTTGGCAGGAGGATATAAAGCGGAAAGTAATGCCCACTTAAGACACATTTGATCCGCATTTTTAACATTACTAACTGCCTTTTCTGCTTTTATATCTTGAGGTAAATCGATATAAGAAGTTCCACGAAGTGGATTGAACTTATTGACGTTCATATGTAAACATTTAATATTTGTCAAACTCCATCCACTATCTTTATTTTCAAAAGAAATAATTTTATTAATAAAAGTATCGCATAAGGATGTCATAAAAATATTTAAATCGTCCCCACGAAAAATTATATAATTCGCTGTTTGAAAGTCGAATGTGTTTGTTATCTCCTTAGTTTGCTGAATACATTCCGCAAGTAAAATAAAGTTAACCTTAAAAACGGTATGTTCCTGTATTGAATCTTGGATAAGCAATAAAATATTCTTTTTATAGAGTTTTAAAACGATTCAGGAGTTTTTAAAATCGGTTCTGTTGAATTTTCATTCCTAGTATCTATTTTATATGTTACTATTCTTTGCCCAAAAGCCGAATCAATAACTGAAACGTTTGTTAACGGTGAGTGCGATCTAAAATAATTATTTTTGTGTCTATTACTTTTACATGATTAGAAAAGTACCTTTTTTTTTACAAAAAGTTAACAGATATGACAATTAATTTCATAACCTTCCCAATTATCCATAGATGTAGTTGCATTATCAAAGCGATACACGGTTGAAGTAGTTGCTCCTTCGTTGTATGTATTTCAATCTTTTGTGAATGTTATTCACTGTGACATCATTCGAACGTTTCAGAGCTCCTCCAACTTAAGGCTTTTTAATTAAACTAGAAATTAAAAAATACAAACATTAGAAAACAAATAAGCAGTAAAATATTGCATTCGATTATTTAAATAATATGAGTTATTTTTCTTAATACTTAAATTGTAGATTCATATTCTTCGCCAATATTGTATAATTCAATATCATAAGCTAAATCCATTAAATTATAATGTTTCTTGTCATCGGTGAGTTCGGTATCATTTTTGGCATTGAAGAAATAGCTAACACAAATTTCTTGGGTATTTTCCATTGTTATTTGTTGGTCTAGTACACAATAATACTGCCTTTATAAAGTCTTCTCACTGACTGGTATAGCTATCTGAATTACAATGTGTTTATATATTTATCATGTTAGGTGATTGTCATTAATTTCATAAAACATTGATGACAGTTTAACGATGTATTTAGCTAACAAGTAATTAAATTGATTAATGATATATAATTAGTTATTAAATGAATACTTTTTGCAGCTCTCCGTTTCTGCAATTTCTTTTGTGATTTGATATACTAATTAATTTGTACTAGCTAGAAATATTGTTTGATGATTGGCTATAATATTTAATTCGGGCACTAGCATGTTTCCAGTGTTGAGTAGGAGGGACTTTATTTTATTTTAAATCGTACACCTCTAATTTAATGAGGTGAGATGCAGTCGCTCCATCATCAGAGTTTGTAGAAATACAAGATATGCCGACATCTTTGATGGTTCGAGCTACTGTTGAGCTATTCTGTTTTCTTTATTTTTTGGACCTGATTCGAAAAACATGTCTATCGTGTCTGACATTCTTTTTAATTTCTTTGAAGGCTTATCTTGTTTGATATATAAAACATGAGTATCCTCTTCTTCACTAATACTCGTAGGATAATAATATTGTTTAAAAGTATTTTCCTGACTATTTAGATAGTTTGATTTATTCTGTAACAATAAAAAAATATATCAAACCAATATAATGAATATTTGTTTATTGAATATTTGAACAATATGTATAAATCACAACTCACCTCCATTGTAGATGTAGTTCACAAAACTTATTTATCACACACGAAATAAAAGTCACGCAGTCGACACTACTATAGTATAAGAAACATTTCAGAATAATTTAGGTTTATATAGCTGTCGCGGATCCAGCGACGCACGGGAGGAGGAGCGTGGGGAGCGGGGCGGACGGTCTTGAGTTGCCCGGGGTCGCCGCGGGGCGGCACTTCGATATAGACAGTAGACAAACGTCACAACGTCATAAATTATTATTGACTTTTCAAGTCTGTGCACAAATCCTGCTTTTCACTAGCACCCAATATGACGACTCGGAGTTTGGTACGTTTCATTTTAATTTTCTCTATAATCTCAGAATCTGGGAATGCCTTCGGCAATAACTGAACTAGGTGATCCATGACCCTATGTGGTATTTTGTGTTCACTCATAAATGCGGCTAATTTTACTTCTGCAAATTTCCTTTTATCGTCTAAAGTTCTCTATGATTTTTTAAATGCAGTTACAGTAGAAGTTTGAGACGAAGTTGTCTTACTTTTAAAAACATGTTTGATTCCTTCGCTATGACGCCTTATAGCTCCTATGTCCGCAATCATGGACGTTTTACAAATTATACAAAAAGCGCGATATGAATCCTTTATATTCCTTCGTAACCATTTTTTAAAATTGTCTTGGAATAACCACTCTTCGCGAAATTGTTGCTTATAAATTCTTTTTTTTAGACGTTGAAGGACCTTCATCATCACTTGTATGAGAAGACATTGTATAAACTATAAATGAAGACTTTAATAATAATTACTAATATTTACTACAAGTTACGACCGATATGTTTAGCTGAAAGCTGATACTCGAAAAAGAAAATGGCATCATTGATCATATTATTATCCACAACATTACAAAAGTAGTTCACAGTAAGCAACCAATATAAGATACACATACTTTTACGTTTTGTCAAGTAATAATTATCTATGGTCAAGTAGGTAACGGGGACATTATTACATAATTCAGGGGATTTCCCGGTATACCTATATGTGTTACCATAGCTGGGAGACCGTACGTTTCGTTTCACGTAGATATTTTGATAACATTCCAAAAATTACAGTATTATTCATACACTGTATTTTTTTAATACAGTATACAGTAAAATTACAGTAAATCTACTGTAATTACAGTGCACCTAGCAACTCTGGCACCGACGCTCCTGAAACATCGCGACAATACGCCGTCACGAGCTCGGCGAGCGGCCGGCGGGAGGCGGGGGGCGGTCGGAGCGATATCCGAGGGCACGCTGCGAGACGCGACTCTCGCTCGGTATTAGAGTGACCGAATTCGAAATATACCTCGATCGAGCGAGGTACGTCGTCATCCTCGTCTCGATGCCTTCTGTGACATCGCGCTATGAAAAAATTCAAAAAAACTAATATTTTTCGATCTTCAGTCTTTTAACATTGACGAGTTTCGCGAGCGCTACGTTTCCGCGATTGCGTTATTGCGGTTCGAAAACGAAACGACTTTTTTGAATTCATTCTACCGCCGAGCGTGCGACCGCACGTTAAGCTTTCGATCGGATCGATGGAGGTATTGACGTGATACTTTCGAGTGCGCGAGCCCGTAACGTTCGGGAAGGTCTGTAACGAGGTAACGAGACTAGAGTGGTGTCGCGCTTCGCCGACCGCTCGCGGGGAGTGTGACTGAATACAGCCGTGTCGGCATCCATATATGAGGTTACAAAGGCACGGGTGTGAATTACTTGGATGTTTTAATTATCTTTTTAAATTGTAACATCACTCTGTTTTATGATCGGTATCGGTTAGCGGAATCTTAAATAGGAAATTCCTTATCTTACCGGTTTTATCGAGGTTGTCGGCCATGTATTTTTTGAAAAGAGTCAGGAGTTTCATTTTCTTTTCCATCTCCTCAGGGTATTTTAGCATGGTGAAGTGGTCTTCCTGACCCTTTCGATCAATGTAGTGAATTTAGAAATAAGAATACTTAGAAAGTCATGTGGCAACATGTTTATAACACGTCGCGCCGACCCCACTTAGAGCGGGATAAGGGCAGAAGGAAGATGAATGTCGAGTTTTCGTATGATCTCGAGAGGGATTTGGTTTGTACTCCTTGTTACCTCCTTGTCTCCTTGTAACCTAAATATCTGCTATACAGTCAGCATTTGATCGAACGTCAACCGCAAGAAATCAACATGGAATTGTTTTCGGACACGGCTATAATGAGCCTATTGATACCTTTTTGTGTAAAGGACACTCCTCGGCATGTTACCACCGAGACGACATAAAGAGGACGAACAATTAGATCTCATATACGGTCTATTGGCATTAAAATTAAAAAAAGAAATTGCTCGCTCCAATATTAATACTTTTGCGGAACTAGTACAAAAGGTACGCAATTTGAAATCTGTGGAGTTCGAAAGACAGTCAATTTCAACAGAACCCGAGAACAAACCTAAACGATACCTGTTCTGCGGTAGGAGAGGTTTGCCATAAACACTTCGTTAAACTGTCGGAATTTATCCAAACAAGAGCTCCGGTAACTGAAGATTCTGTTAACGCAGAAACAAACAAACATATTATAAGATGCTATGGTTGCAATACTCCGGTTGTTTTCAGTACTAACTGAAATATGCAAAGCAAAAGTGTCACACTTTAAACCAGTATCATTCTTCACAATGGAAGTTACCTTGGAAGATCATATTAAGATACTTTAGCCTCTCTAACTAAGAAGGTGTGAGATGGTGACCCCAAATTAAAAACGTGTTCACACAAGTATTACATTTTATTGACCGCTCTGGTCGGCGGTTAGCTGTGACTGGCGTAATTACGCAGAGGTTTTACATTTATTATATTACATCGCGTTGACAATGTTTCCCGGAATCGCACAATCCATTATACGACACCTACAAAATTCCCCCCTTTATTTGATGAAAAAAAAAATTAAGAAATATTTAGTAGTATAAAATGTAACAAAAGAACACATAAACAAAAATAAACATTACACTTTTTATAAAAATCGGTAAAGAAAATACTTATACTAGTTCATTGCATGTATCGGGTTACATAATTGTTATAACTGAAGACAATGGTGCGACTTATCGAATATCAAGCTAAGGATAGAGTCGCTGTGAAAGCGAATCGCGCGATGCGAGTTTCGAGCGAACGTTTATCATTTATTCTTCACTTCACTAACACAATATACGTACATACTTAAAACTATTACACGTAACCCGGTGGCGCAGCCTCAGCGGCTGGGTTGCGTATCCCCTGTGGCTGAGCTTGCGTCCGGGAAAAAACTATTTGTTTAAGTAGCCAGCTTTTCAGTGTTTTGCAAAATCTTCTTAACACAAAATATGCTATTATTACAAGTAGCCAAACACTCAGTCGGTTATGATATTCTTCGGATTTACTTGAAGTGTGGTTCTGCTCGACCACTACTTTTTCTTTGTTGTGGTAATTACCCATATTAATAACTTTTATAAATAATTTTACGATAAAAAATGATGATTTTAGAAGAGATTAGGTGCAGAAATAAATGTAAATTTTAGACGATCAGACTTATGTACAAAGTTCGTAACCTACTTTAGTAAAATTACTACTATGCAAAATTGGAACCTATTGTTTGCGTTTTCGGGTATATGTCGGGCTTTGTTCTTGAATTTAATTGGCGATAATCGCCACAAGGTCGGATCTCTCCGTTTTTCTTAGGAACCACGTGGAGCGGAGATGCCCACGCACTTTTTGACGGTCGACAGATCCCTAGTTCCTGCATAATACGAAATTCTTCCTTAACCTTGTGATACCTATCGGGCGGTAATGGTCGAACCCGCGCGTGCACCGGAGGTCCGGTAGTATCAAAGTAGTGTACAACGTTGTGACGCGGAATTCCCAAGAAAGACGCCGGTTTAGTTACATCAGAATACTTATGTAATAAATTATAATATGGATGACGGTCATCGACAGACTTTATAGAGGGTTGGTTCATTATTACTAATAACGCTATAGTTTTTAATTCTGTTATTTGATCGATTAATCGTCGAGAAGATACGTCAACTAATAGTTTGTGATGCGATAAAAAATCAGCACCTAATATGGGCTGTTTGACATCCGCAATAATGAACTCCCATTTATAAGGTCTTCGAAGTCCTAAATTTAATTCTAAAATTTTAGTACTGAATGTTTTTATGTCCGTACCGTTAGCGGCAAAAAGTTTATAATCAGAACTCACTTGTAACCTGTGTTTAGACGTAGGGGGTAAAACGGATACATTTGCACATGTGTTAACCAATAGTCGAAGTCCTGATTTTCTGTCTGTGACGCACAGGCGGTGGCTGGGTCGAATGGCACATACCTCCACCGTAATATGTACCTTTCCATTTAGTTTTCCGACGGTGTGTTGCTCTGGCTCCACCTACAAGGGTGCACACACACACGACGCGCATTCACGCCAAAACATTGACGGTAGTAGCAGACGCCTGTGTCTGACTGCTGTCGGGAACGGCATGTGCTGCGATTTCGCATTCCACGCCCACGTGAAAAGGGTCGTGAACGTCCTCTTCGAAACGTTTCGAAAAACGAAATGTTTCAATTTCTTGCATCCGAAAAATAAAAATTTATTGACGATAGCAAAGAAAATTGATTTCGAAGACGAAGGACTATCCAATTTTTCGCCTTGGACGACAGAACATCAACCGATATCCCCTTTAACTCTACTCCATCGCCACTACAGGAAGAGATAGACGGATATCTACCGAGAAAAACGACACTAGGAATTAATCAAGTTTGATACACCGCCGCGTCCTGCACGTCTTCGTGAACTTGCAGATTCAAATTGTAATGTTGATTCACGAATTAACTATTTGCCAATGTTATGAGAATGTATGCCCGTCACTAATGTGTAAGTTCACTACCATAAGTCTTATACATATTAGTTGTCCTGAAAGTCTTTTAAAACCTTTGTATAAACCAGTCTTATAATAAATTACATGCCCGAAGCACGAACCACGACATGGTGTTAGAAGTGGTCGATATATAACGTCAGGTCAGCAAAAGTAATTGAAATACGACAAAGTAAGTCATTGAGCGAAACACGTGCTACATTCGCCGCCATATGGGATGAAAATCAAAAGTCCAAAAAGATTTCGGCACTGTCAGTCCGCAGCCCATGATAATGAGAGGTAATTTGTCACAACAATGGAAAAAATGGGTACAGTCTTTTAAAATTGATTTACGTGCATCGTGTATGGATGAGGAAAGTGATGGCAGAAAACTAATCAGTACCCTTTAAAGCTTTATTTATAGTAGAAGACCAGTTATTAATAATACAAAGTTTTATTTAGTCAGCATGAAATTGAGATAAATTCATATTTCCCCATTATTTTTTTTTACATAAAATATTAGGCCAAAGTACGTGCTCCGCAGGGTAGGTTAATTTGCATTAGTTAAATCGTCTGTACTCTTTATAACCTACCGCTAGCGCCTTGCTTCTTGTGAAACTGTATAAGCACCTGAAAAAGATTCATAGCAATCTTCGTAATCGTAACAGTTTTTACGTTCTTCGTTTTTTTAAACATGGATTTATTATTTGACTATTATTGTCATTTTCGCAAATTAAAAAAGCGTGTTGAAACTTAATGAATCCGGTGTTAGCAAAGACTTAAATTAATAATAAAATTATTTTGCTGTAATCCGCGATGAAGTAAAATAGAAAACATACATATATAATGCTAAATGTAGAGTGGACAATCCGTTTTCATAACTGATACATGCAGAATTCGTAAAACACAAGCACAAACCTCCACCACCCCCACCACAATACACAAGCACTACACACATTTACTATAAACTCAACAATCGTTTCGCCACACAACCGAAGCATCATCAGGAGTAGACTCCACGACAAAATCGTAACGCGAAGCAATACCCAAGCAAGCTTATTTATATACTAATCGGTTCAACCCCACCATTTATTTTATTTTGCCTGCGAACACGTGTAACATTGAACTAGAAACATTTATCTAATCGTTAATGAGGGTGCCATTGTTATTTATGACAATCTCAAGCTGGTTGTTATTTCAAGGCCTTTGTTACAGGTGCGCAAGGTTGTCGCGTTATGGCCGGCGCCCACTGCCGGCACGGCACGGCATGGCACGGCAGAGCATCTCGCGGCATGCAATGGCATCCCGCGGCGTGCAATGGCATGCCGCTGCGTGCTGCGGCATCCCGCGGCGTTCCGCATCCTGCTGAAACTCTGGCTTAGTTTTGCTCCGCGCGTATTCGAAGTTGGTTGTGTCGCTAAAGAACATTTTGTTGTGTCGTTATGGTTGACTGGGATTTAGTGTTAATAGCACTTCTAGCTGAAGATGAAGAGAGACAAATAAGAACTGCTAATTTGACGAACAGACAATTCTGGGTGCATAATTTATGGAAAACAAGATCTAGAAATGGTGAATTCAGCAACTTATTTAATGATTTGAGATACGACATCCGAAAATTCTATGATTATTACAGAATGGACTATGAAAAATTTGAAAAGTTAAGTGATTTGCTAAAATCGCATATAAAGAAAATCAAAACTAATTTTCGATCGCCTATACCTGTTACAGAGAGATTGTCTGTATGTTTAAGGTTAGTGCATATTACATTACATGCGATGAGGCATAGAATTAGGCAACGAAGTATGTGTCAGGATGGCTGACCAAAACGGAATATTTAAATATAACTAAACGCATTGGGTAGTACCTATTTTATACCATTTGGTGCCTTTAACACATGTACGTTGGGACCGCGGGTGTATATCACGGAATTGAACTTTTCTTCAGAAAGATGGTACTATCGATGTACCTCACTGTACCAAAAACGAAATCTAGAGTACCTCTCTCGATAAATATATATATAATAAAATATGTACACCCGCCATTCTAATGTTAGAACTGCGGGTGTACATTTTATTTCGGCTAGGAGATACATATTTTATATTCCAAAGCTATGCTAATTTAGTGTGTAATGTTATTTGAAAACTAAGCTATGTTTATAAAAAATTTAAAAATAATTAAATGTTAACGTTTACAACGTTACAGTAGGTACCTAGTAAATAAAGAAAATTTCATGATAATTTAAGCCCTTCAAATATTTTCTGAGCAATTACACTTCTGTATGCAAACGATTAAACTTTTTCCAGGCGTTTCATACATACTTAAATAATAATTAAACAAAGCTACGGAACATTTTGTTATTTTTGCATGTCAAGGTACAAAATATTTTCGATAGTAAAAAGTTGGTAGGACCTACTGGTTTTGGAATAAATTAAAGTGGTCAGCCAACCTGACGTCAGTATGGCTGACCATCTTTGTCTATTGATTTCTTTGAAACCGCATAGGTACTAGATGTCGACCAAATGATATAAAATAGATACTACCCAATTCGTTTAGTTATATTTCAATATTCCATTTTGGTCAGCCATCCTGACACATACTAAACTTAACCACTTCGGTTGAAACAGTTTAGCAGAATAACCTAACAAATTTTTGAGCTGTGTGTGACACCACGGAGCATTTACTAATATTAAAATAAAAGTCTTGATTTATTTGGTAATTGTTTATTTTTATAATCAGCTATCTATGATCACAAATGTACCTACAGTACAGTATGATAAAAAGCGAAAGTATTATAAAAAATTTAGTTTTCATAGTCCGGTAATTGAATACTGGAATTATTGTTATATATTATATCACTATTATTTTGATGTCTGGATATAGGAGTAGGTATGTATTCTGTATGAGTAGTACCATAGTTTTGTTCGGTGTTATATTGTTGTTCGGGCTTATTAAATGAAGAAAAATTACTTCTTTCGATTATTGTATTATGGGTTCTGGCAACAGAAGTTGGTGCGTATTGCTGAGATGAATGAAATTCATTTGAAATATCGAATCCTGAACTTGATGTTGAAGGACGACTTCGCTGCACAACTGAACTTAACTCCACATTTTCCAAATGCTTTATTTCTGCATCAGTAACAATACGTAAGACATCGCGTTTTATTTCAGCTTGTAATTTTGGTGACAAAGTCTTCGCTGTTGCCGCCATTGCTTGAAAAAATATCTCCATAGGATGTTGTTCTTTCTTTTGGTTTTCAATGTATTTTTTTAATATTTCTGCTGTTGTTTCCGTATACTGTGTTTGCGATGACATGTATGATCGCTGACGAACATGTCTAGCTGGTCTAGAATCTGATGCATGGGATGAACATGACATTTGAGATACAGGCGATTGTGCTTCAGGAAAATTAACAGTTGATGCTGTTTCGGGAGGTTGTGTATTTTCGATATTCTGCGTATCTTCGGAAAGCTGTGTATCGTCGGAAGAAGAGTCTAAATTTGAAAGCTGAGGTCTATCTTGAAAAAACTTTTGCAGAAATTCAAGTTCCTTTTCAAATTTAATTGGTCGCCTCTTTCTGGCAGCGTCACCGCTTTTGGACACCCTGTTTTTTAAGGCTTTTCTATAATTGTTACGAAGGCAGCTCCACGTCTTCTGACATTCTTCATCTGTAACAAGAATGAAGTATTTTAAATAACACACGCTTTTTACGTCACACACACGTTTTTTTAACGTCTACTAATGTTTTTTTTTTGTTTTGTTACAGGTATCTAATAACAGGAGCTTCTTTTAAGTCTTTAGCTTTTAGCTATCGTATGGGATTCACTACTGTGCGTAAAATAGTCCACGAAACCTGTCAAGCAATATATACTGTATTAAGATCTACTGCATTGCCGAAACCCACGAGCCAACAATGGCAGTCAATTGCAACCGACTTTGATAAATTTTGGAATTTTCCTAACTGCATTGGGGCCATAGATGGTAAGCATTTCAAGATTAGAGCTCCTAATAACAGTGGAAGTATGTATATCAATTACAAGAAGTTCTTTAGCATCGTTTTATTAGCTGTCGTGGATGCAAAATACAAATTTGTGATTGTAGATGTCGGAGCATATGGTCGAAACAGCGATGGCGGTATACTTCAAAGCTCCAAATTTGGTTCGAAACTACGTAATGGTTTTTTAAGCATACCACCGGAAAAAGCTTTACCACATTCAACTCAAAAATTACCCCACGTATTTGTTGCCGATGAAGCCTTTCCACTAACAAAAAATATTATGAGACCATACCCCTCACATCTTTTAAATGATGAAAAAAAAAGGATATTCAATTATCGCTTAAGTCGAGCACGGCGTATTGTAGAAAATGCTTTTGGAATGTTACAAGAAAGATTCGAACTATTTCAAAAAGGTGTAAAAGTTCAACCAAAGTACATTAACAACATTATACTAGCAAGTACGTGTTTGCATAACTTTATCATTGATGATCATTCTATGGAAGCACTCGGCTCTAATACTAATAATGCAATCGATAGAACCAATGATACAGTTTTCAATAATCTGGAAGGGATGGTTGTAAGAGATTGTTTCACGGAATATTTTTCTAATGTTGGTAACGTGTACTGGCAAAATGAAATTGTTAATAGATGTTAGTTTCTATTTCTGACAATAAATAAGTAAAAAAATAACTTACGGGTTTTATTCATTTCTTCTGCAATTTTCTGCCATGCGTTCCTTTTCATATGTTGATCCATGTAGAAACGGGAGGAGACATCGTATATACACTCATGCGAACGAACCAGATTAATCAGTTTCTCTTCATCCATTTTTCCGTATTTTACGTGAAATAATTTACTGTATCGCGTACGCACGTGCTAATTACTTGCCACGCTCAGTCAGTGTGAGAGAAAAAATCGCGCGCGCCAGTGCGTTTTCTCCCTCCCTTGCCCCCGCGCACCGACCGGAATGCGCTCCATCGAAATGCTGCACAAGTTTCAACCTTATTTCAACTAGCTAGCAATCATAATTCCTCGACCCCAAAATGACCCATACGTCTCACGGGATGCAATGGCGTGCCGCGGAATCCTGTGGAATGAAAAGGCAAGACACGTCATACCGCCGCATGCTGCGGCGTGTCGCGTCATGCCGCGGCATCCTGTGGCACGTCGCGGCATCGTGGTATCAAAATAAAGTAACATAAATTCTAAACTTATTGAAATAAGATTCAAAATAATTTAATTAGTATTAAAATCCTTTGCCATGACATGCGGTGCCGTGCCGGCAGTGGGCGCCGGCCCTAAGGCGGCTGTGAGGTGATGAATAAAAGGGCAATTGGGTTCTAGATCCTTATATTTCCCAACCGCCATACACGGGTTTTAGAGTTAAATTAACAGGGGACTTGAAGCACTGGCCTTAACACGGTCCTCCGGAGTTCAGGTCCTCCACGTGGACGTCGCGTGCCAGCACCACGCACACGGTCACCAGCCGCGTGCGCCGACCCAATTGCAGGTGTACCTACTCGATGCGCAGACGTAGAACAAGTCTTGAAGCCTTGCAAGTCTTGTGCGACTTAGAAAGCGTCTTGAAACGTGACTTGAAAAGCGTCTTAAAACCCGGAACCCCAGAGACCAGCGTTAGGCTGTCTCCAAGCCCTGCAAGTCCCCGTCCATGTTTAGAAACATGGAACAAAAACTACAGAGCCCAGAGCAGCTATATTAGCATTTAAAATCGGAAACACCCCAGCGGGTTCAGCCACTAATACAATAATTGAGAAAATAGGTGCGGACAGTTGGAGAATATAAATACGGCCGTCCTCAAAGCAGCTAAAATGTGCACTGATAGGCGATTGCCGGTCGACATCGCTCACCGCGGGCGCATTTGATTTGCCCTTGTAACAAACAAGTTTTTTTTTTCTATAATATTAAAAGTTTTCTAGAAACCAACAGCCAATAATAACAAAGAGGGCATTAAAAAGATTATCTGAACCCACAGCAACTATTGTCAATCTGAGACATTTTTGATAATATTTTCACTTGGAATCGCTTTATTTTATGAAATGTGATTATTTAATTAATTGCTTTGTTTCATGAATGTCATCAGGGACAGTTATAATTTTTCCACAATGATCAGACCTTAAGCGACTTATTACACATTTTTCTAAAACATTACAACTGTAATTAGTGAAAATATTATCAACACCGGTAGCAGAGTCAGCAGTTATCCTAGTTGGTTCATTAAAAACATTAATCATATTAGCACTGAAAAAAATTAAGTAATCTACAACGATTACAGCTATCCACTAAAATGTCAATATTAAAATCTCTACAAATTAAAACTCTCTCAAATAGTGTGTAATCACTGGAGGGTGGGCGGTACACAGAAACTATAATATAGCGTTCTAGCTCTATACAAGACAGCTCAACAGTAGGTTCAACAGAAAGACCCACAATGTCACAACTAAAATGTAAAGGACGGAACCTTTACATTTTAGTTTATTATGAGTTAATATTAATGATCCCCACGAAGGTCTAAAAGGATCAGAAACACAAAAAAAAACTTTATTTGTACGTACGTCGGCAGCATGGCAATAGCTAGAAATGAAAAAGAAAAATAAGATGACGGAATAAGAAGAAGAAAGAAAGCAGAAGAAAATCCAAAAAATTCAGACAAATAGGAAGAAATTAAAAATCAACAAACACTGTTATGATGCAACCTAACACTTGTACAATGAATATAAAAAGAAACTTAGTGTGGAGAGTAAAGAATATGGACATAGTCCAAAATGCTTTCCAGTTTACTGGAAACACTGAGTATTCACAAGAAATTATGAATTCCTTTTTAGTTTTTTTCTTATTTTTTCGGTAAAGAAATTTTGAGATTTCTACTGGACGAGTCAAATAAATATGCCTTCCAAAAGAATCCCAACTTTACAGATCCTATAACTGTCTTAGAATTACGTAAATTTATTGGAATTCTTATTTTTAGTAGCGTATATCATTATCCTAGTGTCAGGTCATTCTGGTCAAACATTACAAAGTTTAAACCCATGACACAAACAATGTATCGCAACAAATTTGATAAAATTCGACAAATTTTTCTCATGAATGACGACTCTAAACATTTGCCCATTGATCATCCCCAGAACGACCGACTGCATAAAGTAAGACCAGTGATAGACCATTTGAACAAGAAATTTATTACTGTATTATTTGAGCATCGTCTATCACTAGACGAGCAAATGTGTTCAACCAAAATTAAACATTTTATGAAACAATACTTACCCAACAAGCCCCATAAGTGGGGATTCAAATTATACGTTTTATGCTCTCTGTCTGGGTATGCCTACAGTTTTGAGATTTGCTCAGGAGCTATGGACATAGACCGTTTACCTGGCGAACCAGACCTCGGAGCTGTATCGAATACAGTTATTCGATTGTTACGACCAGTACCAAG
Organism: Morpho helenor; assembly: GCA_029227775.1. NCBI lineage: Eukaryota > Metazoa > Arthropoda > Insecta > Lepidoptera > Nymphalidae > Morpho > Morpho helenor. The sequence goes on along the minus strand of JARGCU010000005.1, from coordinate 11,540,379 downwards.
GCACGTCAATCATATATCTTATTTTGACAATTTTTATACTAATATTTCTCTGCTACATTACTCGACCAACGAAAGTATTTATTGTCCTGGAAGAGTACAGAGAAACAGGCTTGGAAAAAAGTTGCCGAGAAACGGGAAATTATGAAGTCTAACGTACCCAGAGGAACATGTGGCCTCTCACGAAGGCCACGAAAAAAACTAAAGGCCAATGTTCAAGTATCATGTCCTCGAGTCTGTTGGGCGGGCGTTGATTTGATGGATAGCTTTATTAGTCGATATCGGATCCGCATAAAGTCGAGAAAGTGGACAACGAGGCTCTTCTACCACTTGTTAGACATGACTGTCATCAATGCTTGGGTACTATACAAAAAGGTAAACACAATGAAAGGAAAACTTCAGAAGAATATTATGAAGTTAGCAGATTTTAGAACTGAGCTTGCCAATACTTTATGTAGGTATCAATGTCACTCGAAAAATAAAAGGGGAAGATCCAAGTACCAACAGTCGACAAGACACTACAGTACCTTCTAAAAGACCCCGGACAGATGTACAAGTACTACCCTCTACGGACGTGCGTTGCGATTGTCTGGGAGCTACCATTCCCAGACCACCCTACAGAACATGATACCCCTTAGGTCATCTAAGTGGTTCTATCTACGGCCCGAACACATCTTAGGCATTAACAGCCTGAACGAGTGTAAAAAATAGTAGTGTCAGTAGAAAATTAGAATTTTCATATCTTCTATCACCCAGTATATGACAGTTTGGAAATTGATTGTTGTTAAGACGGTTTTTAATTCTAGAGTTATTAAACATAGCCTGATCATGATCATGGCATGAACCAGGCCATCTAGCTACAGTGTCATTAATTTTCAAATTACTGTCTTCTTGGACATTCATGGAAAAGTTACCATGCCTATTCCTATAATATTCAGCATGTGCTCCGCCTGGAGTTTAAATATTTATGTGAGTACAATTTATTACACCTATAACTCTAGGAAATCTAGGGATTTCGTAAAACTCCTGCATAGTCCTTTCCAAGTTTTTTTGCCAATTTCACAAAAGTATACAGTTACAGCAATAACAAAGTAATAAAATTGTTTCTATATTGAAAGTGTAAATTTATAATAGTGCTTACTTCCTTGTTTGTTAGGGTTTTAATATCATTTTCTATTAAAGAAAGTACACAATTCACTGCAGATTTTGTTAGACGAAACCTAGTTCTGAAGTCGTCTAGTTTAGTATTTGCTATTCAGCAGATAAAATAACAGCCACATGATCTACCTGTTAACTTATTACGGACTGAAGTGCTAAATAAGCCTATCAGAAACCAGAGAGAATTAAAATAAATTGTACTCAAGCCTGACACACTTAATACATCTTTGATTTCATCATTCGTCCGTCATATGTTTCATATTCGACATATTCGTCCGTCCATTCGGATGTCACAATTTTCTAGGCGAATCGATAATAAATGACGCAATAATGCTATTCTTCGTGTAAATCCTGAATCATAATTTTTTAAGCTTTATACATAACTTTTTATTTGTTTTAGTTTACAATAACAGATCAGTTGTTCAAATAAGTTAAGCCTTCATTCACCTTGGGGTCTTCCGCAGCTACTGTAACAGTCTCGCGCTTGATACAATCTGCCATCTTCGAGAACCAGTAAATGCTTTGCAGCAAAAGCCCAATCTATATATATTTCGTTATATATACATATACATATATATATTTTGTTAAGTAATTATCGTGAGACAACGTGCCAGAGTGTTTTAAAAATAAATATAAGTTTTCTAATTCTGGCGCTGAGCACCTCAATTTGCGAAGACCTTGTTAGTCTTTGAACAATTATAACTCCTTAAGTATCTGATAAAAGTACTCTTTATGTCATTACAATTACATTTTAGGTTTACTCCGTCATGATTATTGATTATGTATTTTAATCGAGAAATCATTACCTGGTTGAGTACTATTGTATTTAGTAAAGCACATAAAATAAGCTTTAAGTACATTCAAGGTGAGTAAGTTGGTTTCAAGTCATTTGTGAATTTTAGAAAGCCCTGCTTCTGCATTTCTGCCAGTATTTTCCCAGTCTGCGCCAGAAAAGATGATTAGGCTATTAATATATATCAGAAATAAGGTAGGACCAAGGACACTACCCTGTAGCATACCATACTCAATGTTTAAGTCATCACTAATAAATTCTCCTACCATTACTCTTTGCTTTCTTTTCCTAAGTTAATCTTTACAAAGAGCTACAGGTATTACTCTAACTCCGACTTTTTCGAGTTTGTGGACAAGGATTGGTACGCAGACGGTGTCAAAGGTTTTTTTTAGATCAAAAAATCTTTAAGGCATTTCTTTCCCTCATCAACTTGTTTTACTATATATGACGTTAGGTCAGCTACTGCGTCTTCAGTAGATTTACCCTTACAGAATCCATATTGTGACGCGGCCAAAAGGTTATATTTATCCAGATAGTTAAGTAATCTCTTATTTATTAGATTATTTTTCCAAAATCTTTGATATTAACTTAACTGCCTCTGTGATCTCCTGGCATTCCACGACCCTGCCTTTGGTCTTTCTACCATAGCGGCATTATTCTGCGGCTTCCATCGTAATAGCTAAGTTGTAAGCTTTTCCAAAGTCCAGCTTGTCTTCCGCGAACAGCCGTTGGCGTATCGTTTCACTTGTAATTCCACATACAAATTGATCTCGCAGACTATCTTCTAACTAATTTACAAAATCACAAGTTTTTGAAAAACGTTTTAAAACGGCTACATACTCGGCTATACTTTGTCACGCTAAAAATATATAGCGTGAACAAACAAGTTTTATTTGAGGAAATATATATATAACAACAACAATACAACGACACAATAAATTACAAATACTTTAATTACTGAGTAAATAAAAAAAAAACTTAATATATATACTTGGTTAGTATCTAAAAATTAAGGTTAGTTACAACTAAGTCTATGCACAAAAAATAATTATCTGCAGGGGTGTTCAAGTTCTCAGAATCAGGAAACCAAACGTAGCTTGAAGCATGAAGTCTTTATTCTTTAATTGGCCCGAACATATACTATAGTTCGCCTTATAGAAGTCCTTGACGGATTAAGTAAAATTAATCGGCTGATTAGCGCCAATGAAACTGCCACGGTTTCACCCGGCCTCTCATAAAAATATTCCCGGTATTCGGAAATTAGTTTCAAGTCCCAAGGTAGTTCCCAGTAAGGTAACTAATCACAACACAGTGCTTGATAACACACTAAATATAATAGGTAAAATTAGATTTCAATAAGTATTAAGTTAGGTCGATTATCGATGACCGATTTCTCCCCTGAAAGAATTGACCCTGTCAAGAGTGCCCAGGACATCCTCACCCGGCTCTATGTAGACCGAGGCCAAGTATGTCCTGCGCCCAACGAGCAGAGTTGAACCACACACAGGTTGGCCGTGGAAAACTGGGAGAGACCAATAATGGAGGTGACGTGGGACTTGGTGAGGATGCATGCCTTGGTTTTGTGCATGCCCGGGAACTGGAAAATTTGAAGACCAGGAATAGGCTTAACTTCACGGCCAGCCCCGATGTAGGGTTCGGCCACCAGCGCAATCGAGTGTTTGCTGCCTATGAAAAAGTTAGCGAACTCCTGCAGGCAGCTCTTGGACCGGTCGAGATTACACTGAACCACGTCGACTATGGTCTTAATATCCATAATCAATGTTTTGTTCTATCCTTTTTCTAATAGCACGCAGAAGGGGACATAATGGCACGGTATTGAGTCCTTAGCGCTGCAGTTCTTACTGGTATGCCCGAACTACAGGCACAAGTGACACTGAATGAAAGGGGTGAACTCGTGGACCCGCACCTTCTGATGGTCCTCGTTCACGCGTTCCATTCCTATCGCTAAGCGCCAGGAGGCAGGTTCCGCAACAAACACAGCATTATATAAACCTGGATTTTTATTACTTCTAAGGAATCGTAAGGCCAGGCCATCCTCTTCTCCTTCCCGCCTGATTCCCGGGTTCTGATTCCTTATTATTTCAACCAGTTCTTCCGAGGGGACATCTTTGGATATACACCTCAAGATGAACATTGGCTTCTGTTTACGAGCTACCTCGGCACTTACCTTATCAGACCCCGCTAGACGCTTAAGTGCGTCATCTCTATGTACTGGTGTCTCGAGCTCCACCCTCAACTTATTACTAGAAATTGGTGCTACTCTGGACGGTGCGTATGACGACTTTCTAAAACTAATAGCTGCCCTCCAGGTGGTGACGGCCTCTTGTTGGGTTGTTGAAGGCGCTTTGGTAACAACTATGATAGCTGGCTTGCTAGTCTTCTGTACCGCTGTCGGGGAACCCGCAGTCTGTGGGCCCGCAACGCGGGGAAGAGGCTGATGCGACGCTGCCTGGGCGTAAGTGCGTCCCGCACTCTTGGAAGCCTGCGCCTTGAGCGAAGCAACGTCCGCCTTAACACCTCTGAGTTCATCTCGCACGCTAGTGACGAGCTCCTTAATATCGCTAATAGCGACACCGTCGGACGGATCTCCTCTGAAGCCCGTAGTATCAACCTCTTGTTGGTAGCTGTCACACTCTTGCCCTCTTGTACAGCTGTAGTTATGGTCGTGGTAAGTGAAAGCACCACAGCCCAGAACGACTTGAAGTCCGTGACTTCAAGTCGTTCTCGGACTGGGAGGGTGGTAACCACAGTTTTGTCCCTAGCCAGGGGGGGAGGGGGCGCTGCTTCATCTCATTGGGAGGTGCCATCCTAATGGAGACCAATGGTACCTTTACCCCAATCCTACCATGCTCCTGCCAGGAGTTATACCCAAGAAAACCAAGTATGCAGAAATTAGAACATAAAAAATGAAGAAGGATAAAGAAAACCACGTTGGGATCGGAGTACGGGATAGGAAGATATAGATTTGAAAAGATTTTATTAAAATTTAAAATCGCGTAATTCGATTTCAGAATTTACTTTTTTGTTTAGCCAGTTAGGAGAAAATTCTAATTTGAGAATCAAAGAGGGATGTAAATAAATGACTCCTGCCAAATCTGATGGATCTAGGCAGGCGGGAAGGGGTTAGTCAGACCCCCTATAAGGTTAAAAAGGGAAAACAAGGCCTATTTGCGGTCGGCAAAATAAACCTCCCGTGGGAAAAAATTCACTGAGCAAAAACTAACTGATCGAAAATTTATTTGAAACCTATGTTGGATAGCTCGTGAGGCGGGCTACTTTATGGGATAAGAAAAGAAAAATGTTACTGATATTGATCGTGATCTGGTGGGGTCCAAAAATCACTCCCGAAAACCAAAACCTGTTTTCGTCCTGCCTCCTCCGTCCGAATTCTCCCGGACTCGTGCGATATGTCGCTGAACTCGGGAAGACGCTGCGTACCCAATGGTGTATACTACGTCTCCCTCACTGCTCTGGTTCCCGAGATATTTGAACAAAGGAATCGGGTTTTTTGGTCAATATCTCCCGATCCCGCAAGCGGAAAAATCCAGAACTGCCGTCGAATGTCCGGGTGATGTCACTGCACAGAATTATTCACAAAAAACTATATGTCGTCGCGACACGCCCGGCGCACGCACTTTTCTAAAAAAAATTAACGAAAATTTCGGTCTTTTCCCGATAACTCCAATTTCCACGCGGTTTTCACCGTTAGATCCATCGTCGCGAGACGCTTCTTTTGATATATCACACTATATTGAAACAAAACAAAAACCCAATTTTACGATTTTTCGAGCGCGGAGCGGCTTAAAAATGATCCGGCCGGCTCGGCGACTGGACTTCGACTCCATAGTCGAGAGTTGTGGCCCCGTTTTCTTTTTATCCTGGTCGAGATATGTGCAGGTGGGATTTCTTCCTCAAAATGCATTATATTTGATTCAGATAAAGATTTGTTTAGCACTGTCTCGATATAAAATCGTTTAACAAGCGGCACAAATAAATTATAACCCTGAATTTTAGTAGTCTTGTATCGAGGCAGTTTGTAGCTCAAGTAGCGCGCTGTAGCAACGCACGTAAGTAGAAATTGTTGCGTCACATGTAGGTTAGCTAAAATTGCTTGAGAAGGAGACAGCAATTATTGCAGCTGTCTCGTTTCTTCGACGTGAGGAGGAGAAACGCTCGGCTGCTAAGACACTGTTTACTGTCACTTTCCAACCTGCATTCACTTTGAGACTATTTTTGGTTGAACAATTATTGAAATTTTTGAAATAATCACGCGCACGTCAAATCACTTTGACGGTTTTGACGAAAGAGGGAAAAAATTATATATTAAAAATTAATATAATGATACATGTTCACGTTGCTCGACTACCATAAAAAAAGATAAGTTCCTTCCCAGGCGTACTGTATTGGTACAATATCGAAATTATGTCTTTTCCTCCTGAACTGACCGACTTGACAGATGTAGAACAAAGTCTTTTGTCAAGAGTAGTAACTTTTGTAAAAATTATTAAGCTACAAAATCGATTCAGTCAGAGTTGGTGCCGTGGACAAGTGATTCTGTTTGCGCAAGACTTCGTTGCAGTGGCGAAGCAGTTACCGTTACCTTTACCTCAAGCAAATATTGTAGATATCTGATTGCAGATTGCACACCCTATCTATGTAACGTTGCATTAAAACACAACGTTCATTGGCTGGCATTATAATCCACCCTATAAAATAGTACATATTATCCGCCGAATACTATAACCGGCGCCCGCGCACGTCTAATTGCGATTGCTATTATAGCCCAGTCATATTAGGTAAAAAAAGGGGTCAACCTCGGAATGAAAGATAATAAGCTGCAAATTGGTATGAACCTTTGTTTTGTCATTCTAAATGTTGTCTCAAAAGTCACAATCGTTATCGTGTCCGCGTCTCAAGATATTCAAGGTCAAAGGTCACAAAAATCGGTTTTTCGCGAATATCTGGCTTCCTATCGGTTAAATGAGATTTGCATTTATTATAAAAGTTGTAGGCTATAAAATTCCCTACAACTTTTGTTAAAACTTTTTTTTCATACGACCAACCGTTTTGAAGGTAGAGCGCGAAGAGTGCACATCGTACAGTCATATACGGCCTAATGCAAGGTCAAGCGTGAGTTATGCTTATCAGTACGTTATAAAGTCAATTATTTACTTGGAAATTATAAATATTAAACAATGCCTATTATTTATGTACTAACTATTAATTATTTATATTTAATTAAAGTAAGTAACTTGATTATTTATATATAACTATTCATATTTAACTATTTAAGTATAAAATATTATTAATTCTGGATTATATATTTTAGTTTTATTTTAAGTTAACACGACATTATATATCTTTTCTTTAAAACGCGTAAATTTCTCAATACTTATATACCTGGAAATACTTGTCCCTACCCTATGCCCTTTTCTATTCATTGCCGGGACAGATGTTGTATAGTATTCAAGGCCACTCTCTCCACTTTGTATGAGTCAAGATTATTCGTTAGTTTGAAATTGTACCGTTGCAACTACGGACGTACGGTTTTAAGAGCTATGACTGATTTGTGTTTTATATGTGATAAGAAACTTTCAGAAGGTGTTTCTGTGAATGTCGTACGTGGTTTACAAACTTTAAAAACTGCAAGTATTGAAAGAAATGATGGACATATAGACTATTTAAATACTTTAAGTTCTGTAAATGTGCATTCCGAGTGTCGAAAAGTGTACACGAGTAAAAATGTTATTATTGCATCAAAACGACGCACAGATGAGAGTGAACCTTCAACGTCAAGTGCACCTCGTAAAAAACGAAATCAAGTCTTTGATTTTGGAAAGTTATGCTTATTTTGTGGCCAAGAAGCTGATGAAATAGCAGAAAAGAAAAAAAAATTAAAGTATAGACGGACAATAAGTAATGTAAGTACTCTTGCATTCAAAGACAACGTAATTAAGAGAGCAGAAGAACGAAACGATTCCTTAGGAGAATTAGTAAAGGAACGTATATATTACGAGTATGATTTGATCGCTGCTGAAGCAAAGTATCATACTATTTGCTATACCAACTTTTTAACCCGAGTACCATCTGCAGATAAAATGCCTCGCCAAGATGATCAAGTCACTCAAGCAATGAAGGAGATTTTTTGTTATATACAAAATAATGAAGATTCTTAATTTACTTTGAAAGAACTTAAAGATGTCCCTACGGAATACATACCTGACGATAAGACAATTATTACAAAATTACAACAAAAGTATTTAACTGATATAATAATCACAAAAAAAATTGGATCATTTACAATTATATCTTTCCGTGATACACAGCTTAACGTATTATCAAAAGCTTGGTACGAAAATAAAAAAAGTACTCCTGTAGAAGAACGTCTACGGATTGTAGAAGCTGCTGCGGCTATTATTAGGGAAGACATCAGATCATCTGTAGTTGAAACAAAAACGTATCCACCTCCGAATAAAATGCTAGATTGTATTAATGAAGAAATACCAAAAACATTATCACATTTTTTGGAAGAAATGATATTAAAAAATAGAAAAGGACAAGTAGATCATTTAAAAACGAAATGCACATCTATTAGCCACGCAATAATGGCTTCGATACGAGAACGTTCATTTTCATCACAGCTACTGTTGGGCCTTTCCGTATTTCTTCACAGAAGATATGGGTCTAAAAAATTGTTGGATGTTTTATCATCTTTAGGATTTGCTGCATCATATAGTAATACCATACAGTATGAAGTTTCATCAGTTTACCATCCACAACCTCGTATTTTACCATCAGAGTCTGGTGCGTTGGTACAATATGTTGGAGACAATGCAGATATTAATGTCAGTACTCTTGACGGTAATAATACTCTTCACGTTATGGGAATGATAAAAATAATTACTCCGAAAGATGCTGTAATTTATGATGATCGCATAAAAAAATGTACAACTAAACCGAGTGCAAAAGAGTTAGCAGCAATATCACATGTATCTCTTTTAGCATATGAAAAGCCAGTTGTACCTGGGTACAGCAAGATTCAAGTCCAAAATCTACATGATAATCAAGTACTGATTGACAAAAAATTTAATGCAGTTGATTTGTTGTGGTTATACGGAAAATGGAAGAATCTTTCACCGTTGCCAGGGTGGAATGGCTATCTTCAACAACTTACGAAAAATAATCAAAATTTTTCAACTTCTCAGGTTATATTTCTACCTTTCATTGATCATCCTGCCAGTAATTTAGACACAATTTATACAACTTTACATAGTGCTATAAATATTGCCAAGTCACATCAACAAAAAACGTGCATAATTACATTTGATCAGCCCCTGTACTCAAAAGCACGTGAAATGGTTGCTGCGTCAGATGCAAACTCAGACTTGTCTAAAACAGTTGTCAAACTTGGAGGATTTCATATGCTCATGTCTTTTCTTGGATGCATAGGACATGTAATGGACGGTAGTGGTCTCAAGGAAGCTTTAAGTAAAATATATGCTACAAATTCGGTCGACAAAATGTTGAATGGTCACGCTTATGCAAGAAGTATCAGAGGCCATATATTATTACGACTTGCATTATCAATAAAGATTTTTGAAGAGATGAAAATTGAAAATTGTGTGTTAGATGAGTTAATTGAACAGATAACTAATCGCGATGTTTCCTACGAAGATGTTGAAGGATGTACGAGCAGCTCCAACTCGTTAATTGATCAATTTCAGGATAAACTAAAAGAATTAAAAGCTCGAGGTCCCACGGCACAGTTATGGGTGCAATATTTTGAAATGGTATCAATAGCCCTAGATTTCATTCGCGCTGAAAGGCTGGGACTTTTTCAAGAACATTTGGATGCAGTGCGAAAAATGCTGCCCTATTTTCATGCTGGTGGTCATTTCCTATATGCGAAATCAGCTCATTTGTATCTTCAAGATATGTTAAAACTTGAGGAGACAATGGATCAACAGGCTTTTGAGAACTTTAAAAACGGATTCTTTACTGTAAAACGAACAGAAAAATTCAATTCTGGTACATGGACAGACATGGTAATCGAGCAAAGTCTGATGAAATCTATGAAGACAGAAGGAGGAGTATCTCGAGGCCGAAGTACACAAGAAAGTGTTCTATGTAAGTGGGTATATGCTATGTATGCCACGAATACAATTTGTGAAGAAATTGAACGGTTTTGTAACATTTCTTTCGATTCTGTGGACCAACATGTTGATGCTAGAGATTCACGAATAAAAAGGGATGATACTGATGTAAATGAACTGGTTGGTTGGTTTACGCTTCATAATCCCTTTCCAAATACGAATCAGTTGGTATCCTTAGCTTCAGGAATCGTTGGAAATGACCAAATTAATTGTCACCGAGCCCATGAAATCGGATTGCAATCTATGGTAAAGATAACTGGTTTGAACTTCAACGAAATAAAGTTAAAACGCGTCGATAAGGTTTTACCGCTTTCAGCCATTAACAAATCTGTCAAAATTAATGATTGTAAAGTTTCTATAGATCCAATGTTACTTTTCCAGAGAATAACTGTAAGCAAAAAATTTGAAAGTAATTTACAAGAATATCTTCAGTATGAACTAAGCCCGTATCCGACATCTTTATTTGATAGTAATGGCATGAGAAAAACCACGAAAGCAACATTATATGACAATATGATGCCTGTCGTTATCGATCTTGATGAAAATAATGTAACATACATCATCGATGGTGGATTTCTTCTGCATCGCGTCGTATGGAGCAAAGACGATACTTTCTCTATTATTTTAAATAAGTACATTAAATATTTACAAACACATTATGGCTCAGCAATTGTTGTTGTATTTGACGGATATTCGGACTATAGTAAAAATATTAAAGCACTGGAACAACAAAGAAGAACTGCTGCACTTTCAAAATCATATGAAGTTTGTTTTGACGAAACAATGGTTGTGCCAATCAGTCAAGAAAAATTTTTATCAAATCGGTCTAATAAAAAAAAATTTATCGACATGCTTGTTGAAAAATTTAAAACTGTTAATATCACAACAAAACAAGCCAGAGATGATGCTGATGTTCTCATCATTGACACAGCTATTGCCTTATCAGAACATCAAAAGACTGATGTCATCATAGGAGAAGATATCGATTTGCTCGTTATTTTAATTGGACGTACTCAGTCACATCATCAGGAATTTTTTTTGAAAAAAGTTGGCAAAGGCAATGTCAAAACACAAATATATTCTACTAAAAGTTTTGACCAATATCCTCGTACTAAAAAGCACATTTTATTTTTACACGCATTCAGTGGCTGTGACACGACTTCTGCGCTATTTAAAAAAGGAAAAAAAACTGTTACTAGAGTATTGGAAAAAACTCCTGATTTAGATAAACTGGTGGAAGTATTTCAACAAGAAAACTGCCCAAAACAAACATTATTAGAAAATGGAGTGCGCATCTTGTTGGCATTATATAATGCTTCAAAATCTGAGGACAACATTGATCATTTCCGCTACACGCAATTCATCAAATTTACAAAACTAAATAAACCTGTACAACTGTCAACACTTCCACCAACAAGTGTAGCAGCTCATCAACACATAAAACGTGTCTACTACCAGATTCAAACGTGGTTAGGGAAGGACTTAGAACCTCAAGAATGGGGCTGGATGCTTGAAAATGAAATCCTGGAGCCCATACGAACGTTATTACCTCCAGCACCAGCCGAACTACTAAACGTAATATTTTGCAATTGCAAAAATGGTTGTGGTTCCCGCTGTGGATGCAGAAAATCAGGGCTACAATGTTCTTTAGCTTGCGGCCAGTGCAACGGACAAGCTTGCCTCAACGCTTCACTGTATCCAAGTAATCCCGATGAAGAAAATACATATGATCCCGATATTCTGGAAGGTTTGGAGATGAACATGACAGATAATGAGGATGATGACAATGAATCGAACATTTTTGAGCGACAAGAAGAAGACGACGAACAAGAAGAAGATAATTAGCTTCCATTTCCAATTTCATTACAATTAAAATCAACAAAGATACTTTTGATATTTGAACTCACATTTTGATAAATGTATATTATGCCGTATTTAATAATAAATAAAAATATGTGTAAAATATATACTCTTACTATCATTTTAACTTAAAATAAAACTAAAATATATAATCCAGAATTAATAATATTTTATACTTAAATAGTTAAATATGAATAATTATATATAAATAATCAAGTTACTTACTTTAATTAAATATAAATAATTAATAGTTAGTACATAAATAATAGGCATTGTTTAATATTTATAATTTCCAAGTAAATAATTGACTTTATAACGTACTGATAAGCATAACTCACGCTTGACCTTGCATTAGGCCGTATATGACTGTACGATGTGCACTCTTCGCTCTCTACCTTCAAAACGGTTGGTCGTATGAAAAAAAAGTTTAAACAAAAGTTGTAGGGAATTTTATAGCCTACAACTTTTATAATAAATGCAAATCTCATTTAACCGATAGGAAGCCAGATATTCGCGAAAAACCGATTTTTGTGACCTTTGACCTTGAATATCTTGAGACGCGGACACGATAACGATTGTGACTTTTGAGACAACATTTAGAATGGCAAAACAGAGGTTCATACCAATTTGCAGCTTATTATCTTTCATTCCGAGGTGAAAGCCCTAATATGACTGGGCTATTATGCGGCGTGTCGCTGTAGACGAAGCATTATAAAGTAGTTCGTTCTTTAAACTGAACTCGTGAGATAATTAAAGTTACTGTTTCAACTAATCTGTTAAACATAATTAAAAGATTAATTGCCCCCTTATATTGGGGTTTTAATGCCGGGCTGAAAAGTATCTCGGAGTAATACCCGTGACGTCACCGTGGTTGAGAACTTCCGGCCCTGAACGTCGCCCCGTGTCTGTCATACCTGGGCATCGCGCCTCGCTCCAGCCATGTACTATTTTATAGGGTGGGATAATAATACCAGCCAATGAACGTTGTGTTTTAATGCAACGTTACATCTAAAAGTCTAGTCCTAAAAAAAGTTAGGTAAAAGTAGTGTGTCATATATAATGTAGTTGTATTAGACCTCCGTCGATTTCTAAAGCTTCAGGGTCAAATACTAAACCACGATAATTGTATACATATTTATTTCGACTTCGTTACAGTTATCAAACATGCATTCGCCGTGGGTGCTCGGGAATGACTGGCGGGCGGCGGCCCGCGGCGGCCGTGACCGGACGGCGGCGAGTTCAATAACCCGTTAGGTTAGGTTACAGGAGGAAAGCGCGCGCGCTCGCGTGATTCGAGCTACAAGCGCCGCGCGTATGAATATTTGTTCTGCCACAATAGGTTAGAATAATATGCAGACAGTGGTTGAATATTATGCAGACAAATTGTAATGCACATTACCTATAAATGTACACAATTACTTATATATATACTTGCTTACTTAATTGAAATATATAACAGATTAAAAAATATCTTATTAAATATATATTTCAGGAATCTGGGTCACTGGTCTCCACGCCAATATTAGGCAAAAAGATTTTATTTAACAAATCCCCTTTTACGTTACCTTAAAAAAGGAAGTGTAAACCTGATGTGAGTAGCAACTTTATATATTTTTAATATAGTAAATAACTGGACATATCAAACATCTATTTTGTAAAATTAACCGTTTAATGTTGCAGGAACCCAATTTATTACAAACTGTTAAGGAAAGAAATGCAATATTGACAAATGTTATTGAAAAACAAAGTAATTTAAAGATAATAAACCATATGACTGAGTCACATGAATGGACACGAGAAGAGCATAAACTGAAAATGGAAAATTTAATATTAGAAAAATTATTAACAAGACAAATACAAGATTTAAATAGAATACATATAATATTTGTTTTATTGTTTGAATAAAAGAAGTTTGTTGACTTTACAAATTTACCCTAGAAATGCACGATTAAACACGAAAATATACAAATTTTTAAATAAAATATAACATAGTAATTGATATTAAGTAGACATTATTAATTTTCTAGTTAAAAACATCTTTCTATGAAAGACTTCTAGCCACCTGCCCAGGCAGATTTTGTTCCAGTGATGGTGGTACATCTTCATTTGTGGAAATTATTTCAACTCCTATATCCTGAACTTCTCCTATATCTATAGCTATACCTATTATGTAAAACTACCAATGCAACTATGTACAATTTTACTTGTTCTAGTTGCACTGCAAACCTGTTAACAGGCATCTAAATTTCTGTTTCCATAACCCATAACAACGCTCTATAGTGTTTCTGGTATGAATGTGGGCTTTGTTATATGCCCTTCTTTTGGCGTGCTTGGGTTTTTTACCGGTGTAAATAAAAATGGAGAAAGGGCATGTCCTGCATCACTAAGTAGTTGTCCAATAAACTCTCCATGGCGAAATCTCTCATGTACTCGACTTTCATTAAAAATCCTTGAATCATGTGTACTGCCTCTCCAACGTGCTACTATATCCCTGATTCTTAAGGAAGCATAACAAACGACTTGTACGTTCAAAGAATAATATCTTTTACGGTTTACATAATATTGACCTGACTGCCCGCCAACTCTTTTTATTTTAATATGGGTACAGTCTATGGTTCCACTTGTATTACAGAAACCACATAGTTGCCGAAAACCTGCATCACTTCTTCTTGTTGTGTTATTGTGTGTGGCATAAAAATAAATCGATTAGCTCTTCTTGATAAGACTTGCAATGCGACGGCATATATTTGTTACAGACTGTTGACTTAAGCCATGTAAGTCTGCAGCATCTTCATCAGTCTGCATCGGATTACCAAATATGATGAATGGTCCGAGATTTTTATATTTTCTAAGGAACAGGAGTTTGGAGGAATTACAAGTGATCAACCGAAGGCGCATGTTGGCTACAGTTGGATGGTGCACCAGCTCACTACGCACGTGCTGTGAGAGATTTTCTTAATGAAAATTATTCACCATGAATATTTATATGGACGTGGTGGAACCATAGCTTGCCCTCCTCGCTCTCCGGATTTAAAACCTCTGGATTATTTTTTATGGGGATTGTTGGGGATTTTCCAAAATTATTCCGTGTCGTGGGATAAATTAAAAGTTCCTTTACGTGTGCGAGACGTGTAATTTCAAGTAACCGTGTACAGAGAATATAATCCAGTAACAATAGAACTAACTATTAACAATGACAATTAACTGTCACGCAAAATAATAAAACACCTGTACGATTTATATAAGCTCTTGAAATTATTACAGGCGCTTAATAAAATATAAGTAACATCTTATGTAATTAAATGTCCAAACAGGGATAGATAAAGCGGAGGGTTTATTATTTTTTTATTTATATATTTTATATCCGACAATGCATCCATAGTGTTATAAAACAATATTGCCTAGCCTAGGTAAAGGTACTTAAAATATATATTTACAAAACTTGTTTATGTGGATTTCTTTCCATGTCCTCCAAAGGAGACCATCGCATTTGCAAGCAAATGTGCTGAGGAGGGTGTTAGTGCTATCCACGAGTCTGAGCATCATAGAAGCAGCACGTTTGCGGATGATAGCATAGCAATCATCTATGCGAGCATCCGCAAACAGCATTTATGCAATAGTCCCAAATAGCAGACAAGAAGTGCTCGACAAACTAATGACTATTGCAGATGACATAAGATCTGATACAGCCTTAATATCTAGGGTCAGTCAGCAAATAGCTATAAGGTCAGTGGCCTATCTTCAGAATAGAAGAGAACATTTTGAACAATTCTTAACTCTCGACTGGGAAGAATTATTCGAAATGGAGCCTACAAAACAACAAGCATTAACTGTCTGTCTTGTATACGCGAGTATCTTTATTCCGGCGATGGTCGTCAAGTCGTACAAGATATTCTCAGCGCAGAACATATTGAAGCTTGTAAGTGCGCCAGAGTCATTCTTGTGGAATGGGAGGCCTCGATCAATGGACATACAAAACATACGAGGCTGAGTGTTCCGAAAGGGGAGATTCAGTATTTCGACATGAAAGCCAGTCATCTGAAGAATAATAGTTGAGAATGGTGGATACAACTTTTGAAACCGGTAACAGTATCGTACGAAAACGACTTTGGAACGGAAATCAAGTACACTGCAAAAACAGGCAAGTATTACATAGAAGGAGCAACAATTACTTGCGGAATGTCGCTAGTAAAGATTGCACAACTTATAACCGAAACTCAGATAATATTTTACTTTTTTGCAAAAACAGTGCTTTTACAGAATCCGAAGCTATGGAAGTGCTTGCAAGAACGCCTCAAGGCATCGAGTTTATCTGCTCTAAACAATACGCCGAAAGGATCAAAAACTACGTCCACATTGCAAGAATTTTGGTATTTCAAGAAACGGTAACACAAAGATTCGAAAGAGCTAAAGCAAAATTTGAACAAGCGTATCCGGAAATTATGACAGACGAATATCAAGACAATTCATTTGGCACTTTGAAGATTATTTTAGGAGAAAATGGAATTGACATTGGAAAATTTGCAAATAATACATTCTTTCACTTTCAAGGTAAAATGGGAAAAAGAAACAACTTATTTTTTTATGGTCCTCCATCAACTGGAAAAACGATGATCATGACATCATTGGCGGAAAGTTATCATAATAAAAGAAATACTTCATTAAAGAAATGATTTTGACACATGCAATTTAATTTCAATTTCTAAGGAGGGAATAAATTGTCAATGCTCTTTGAAGTTGCAGGATGATAATAATTCATCATCATCATATATAAATGCTCTGAATCCTGTAAATAGTTAAAGTAAATATAATGGTATAAAATCAAAGAAAAAAAACAATAATCTACTCAGACAAGTTGGGCAAAGGTTTTGGAAAAATTATGAGTTTGTACCTATCACAATCAATTATTAATAATTATTTACCAGGAGCAACTTCTGATTACATAATAAATAAATTAAATTGTGATGACTGTTGTAATAGTAACAATGGTGCTATACAGTGGTGTTAATAAATAATGTGTCCACGTCGGATATTTACATCGCCGGCCCGTGGAAACAGTTATTAAACGGCGGTGTAACTAGATCAGAGTACGCTGTAATTTGACTTTGATTCTAACACTACAGTCGTATTGAGGTTTGGTGACAGCCTAAATATTAAAATACCACAGATTACAAAATATACTGAAAAATTAATACTTTTAAACGAACAATTTCAATGTAAATTTGTTATATGAGCTTTTCCCTATTAAAATATATTGACAAAATGAGCACATTTATAATTTAAATATGCAAATGTATATTTGACATACCGTTATAGTGACGCTATATTTTATTTTAACAATAATAAATTTATAGTCCGTCAAGAAAGTCATGAAAAGAATGTTTTGAGAACTAAAGCTTTTACTTGTTATGGCAACACTGTATTTCTGTCTAACTGAGTACATCAATTGATCAATTGTCACATCAAAGGTTGTTGTGGTTGGTTAGCTTACTGGATTTTTATTAATTACTGCGAATATTTCTTAACGTTTAACCATTTTGTGGTAAAAAAGAAACGCACTGTTTATAAAAGTAGTACGAGACAGATCATATTTAAGGTTTTTCAAGAATTTATGATTGAATTTCAAACGGGAAAGTTATTTTCTGATTTGGGAGATGTTTACGGTCGAACAGCTAAAATAACAGGTATGTACTATTTATTATTTTAATGTCAGACACTGTAACAGAAATGAAATAGGTTGAAATTGTACATTTTTAAGGTATATTTTAGCTTTGTGATAATATTGTTTACGAATTTTAAAAGGTTATTGTAGGTATAGCTTTCCTACATTACTACGCTTAGAAAAATTTTGATACTTTCGATTTTTATTACAATGTTTGAATTTTTCTTTTGTACCGTGTAATGTGTCACGTAGCATATAGTATATACTAATTGGTAAGACGAAATAAAACAGTATCATCTAAGCTTTCAAGATGGTTTGATTTACTCGCTCCTAGCCACAACATTATATGGCGACCCTGCCATAAAAGGGCTTGCTTCGCGCTGCAGTTTAAAGATGCGATATTCATAAATGAACTTTGGACTTGTTGTGTTACCTGTGAATATTTTACGAAACAGTTTTCAATTTTTTTTAACGGAAAATATGTAATTCTAAAATAGAAAAGGATGAAGTTTTCGTCAACCAAAATGCAGCTGGTGGTAAAAATAACGCACATTAAGAAATACAACTTCATTTATCAACCATTAGCATCGTGCTCATTGTTATGTGCACAATCTTATTAATCGGAGTTTGTTATGTATTATACAAAGAGTACAAAAAATGTCACGAGTCTTGGATAAGGGAGCAAATTTCAGCAAACATTCTTCGCCGATCACTACGCCGCAGCAGAGGTCAACGAGACACAAATGAATGTGGATACCATGGTGAAGAACCCATTCCGAAGTAAGGCTGACAGTACCTTCTGTTCTAGTGTCGTGTCAAAAAAAAAGAAAAAGTGAAGTGTCTGTGCGCGTTCATTAACTGATCCTAGTTTAAACTCTACTTAATTTTATTCATGGTAATCTTGGTACGATGAGCTAAAAAATATTAGAACATATTTAATTAAAATAGGTTCTAGCAGAAGAAAAGGCGAAATAATAACTAGAAAGATTAAGGAAGCCGATAATTTGGTTTCTAGATTTAATTCTATTTTGGAGCAATTAAATAAATTGTCTGACAAATTTGAAATAGCTGAAAGTTTATGTATAAAAGATATAAGTTCGAAATTTTTTGAATTGTATGAATGTATCTTAGATTTATGTACTAGTAGTAGTTTAGAAAAGATAGAAGTAAATATGGCTAAGTTTAATTTAAAGATTGCGATGAATTTATTACCATACAATTACCATATATACCATGTAAAAAACAGTGGTGCCCTCCTTTTTTTTCACGACTTTCTTGACAGACTGTATATCTTCGTTTAAGCTGACTAAAGATACTATGTATCTGCCAATAATATGCTATAAGAATCTAGCTTCACTGCTAGCACACAACTTAAATGATTCAGTAACATGTTCTGTAACATAGTCTATTGACACTTCTCTAAATTGTACAATAAGTTCTAATTTTTCATAATGTGACACTTGTACCAGTACTAATATTATCTCAAGCATATTTTATGTAGGGAAAATGTTGTTTTAAACTAGGTAATAAGACAACAGCCTTGTAAACTAAAGTATGAAGCCGTTTTTTTCGAAAACTTGTGAATTTGGAAATTGGTTAGAAGATAGTCTGCGAGATCAATTTGTATGTGGAATTACCAGTGAAATGATACGCCAACGGCTATTCGCGGAAGACAAGCTGAACCTTGAAAAAGCTTACAACTTAGCTATTACGATGCAAACCGCGGAAAAAAATGCCGCTTTGGTAGAAAGACCTTCAGGGTCATCGGATAGCAAAGGCAGGTTCGTGGAATGCCAGGAGATCACAGAGGCAGTTCGCCGGAGGGGAACCGACCTCGGAGTGGAGCCAGCGGAGTACGGGGCGAGCCGTGGCCGCTATGAACGTTCCTCTGGCTAAAAACCTTTGCCCACACAGGGCGAAGGGACGTACGGGCGCAGCGTGAGCTTCAGGCAGCGTCAGCGGACGCGCAGGGCAGCCGCCGGCAACCCCCGGCGTGCAGAGTGTGCGGACGGACACATAACACTTCCTTCGCTTCCACTCGCAAACTTTTCTTCAATCTCCAGAGATTTTCGTTGTCTGTGTATTCACAGAGTCTTGTAGACTCGTAATAAGCCTCTTTATAGTGCAGCCACTCTAACGCATCTCCAAAATAAAAAAGTAAGTCAGTTCGTGACCACGGTGGATGCAACTCTGCCGAAACGTCGAACCTTATACAAAGGTAACGTGATTATCGCGATGTGACCCGGTTGGTTATATTTTAATTAGAAAAGTAAGTCTTATGAGTGGATAATCTGGTTAGTAATGTACTTTTTACCTCGCCGCGCGCTGCAATAATGACATCCTTTAATGCGCTCGTCAACTCGTGCATCGTATCGGCCGACGGCGCACTGTTACTGGTGCCGGGGCCGTGGGCGGCTGCTGAGTCTCGCTGCACCGCTCATTATGGCTGCGCTTGAGCCATCCTTACACCTTCTGCCTTTATGTCTTCTGCCGCTCCTTCCGAGTGAGCAGAACAGTTATTCTGGGTTCCGCTTCGTAATTCACTTTTAAGAACAATATTTTACTTCCAGGTCAATTAAAATTTTATTATAGTACTCTACTTAGCTCGTGCAGCGTCGATTCCTTGCTGCTTTATTCGTCTTTCAGACGTGTGTGACCTTGATCTTGAACTAGGCCCTGGACTGGCAACGGTCTTGGGACGCGATGGCAACGAATTTGATGTTTAGACGTTTCATTTTCCACGCGATCTTTCTTTAAAGTGACGTGTCGCATCGACGTGGTGAAGACCACCATTATTCACGAAAATCACACGATCTTCCCCTACTTGACCGGCTCGAAGACCAAAATATATCGCTTCTCCACAAAAAATGCAGAGCTTTTTGATCCTCTTCCTTTATTTTTATGCAAAGAAACATATCCTTTATATCTCCCATCAAGGCTACAAAGCCCTCTCAAAATCAAAACATAAATCTACAACAAGATTTGCGTATCTGGAGTTGGAGATCAGACTTAAGCCTCAAGCTCGGTAATCGGTGAGTGTTTTCTTGCAACCTAAATCTGTCGTATTCGCGCAACATCGCCTTTCGTTTCTCCATCTGATACATTCTGGTCATTGCACAGGGTATACAAGACAGTAATTATTGAATATAACTAGCATTAATAATCATATTTTTAAAAGAGCAACCGGCGAATTTTTTGCTGGCTTTCTTCTTTTTGCTTCTCGGTAAGAACAACTTTTCGAACCAGCAATAGAGTTGACGATTCAAAAGCGCTTATTTAAAAGTTAACTTGAATAAAGACTATGTTGAATTTAAAGTCGCTCTTTAAACCAATTAAAAATACAATGGAAAACGATAAAAATTAACGCCTGAAAAGAAACGAGCCTATTTAAAGAGCAATCAATAAAACTGGTGATACAGTCCCAATCACAATTTAACGGTACAGCGGTTCTGAGGAGACAAAATCGGAGGTATGTTTTATCGAAGTATAATAAAACCAGCAGTTGCAAGCCTTATGAATGCACAAGCGCTAATGTACAGCGCGCGCGCTCTGGGCGCCGTTAGGAGCACGCGCCTCAGTCGGACGCGGACGCTGGCGGCTTTTGACATTCAAGGTAGGTCGTAATTGCCCGTTGATACCAAGACGGCAGACTTCACGATGTCTTGCTAAGGTTGAAGAAGATTGTGCGATTTAGACACCTCGTAGAATACTTCTAAAGGTTTCCTTCTAAGGGAGTCCATCACGCACGTCAGTGATATCTTGGAAAATACGAGCCTCTGCAAGTCTTTCGATTCCTAAATTCTGGAATATTCAGATCATTGTCTCTCATCGAAAAATAAAATGGAAGCAGTACCCACGCTCGAATGAATTTGAAACGAGAAAAAATATAGAAAATCCGAGAAACTCCCTTTGGTGATAGGTGATCCAAAGGGGACCATCGCATTTGCAAGCAAATGTGCTGAGGAGGGTGTTAGTGCTACCCACGAGTCTGAGCATCATAGAAGCAGCACGTTTGCGTATGATAGCATAGCAATCATCTATGCGAGCATCCGCAAACGGCATTTATGCAATAGTCCCAAATAGCAGACAAGAAGTGCTCGACAAACTAATGACGGTTGCAGATGACATAAGATCTGACACAGCCTTAATATCTAGGGTCAGTCAGCAAATAGCTAGAAGGTCAGTGGCCTATCTTCAGAATAGAAGAGAACATTTTGAACAAATTTTAACTCTCGACTGGGAAGAATTATTCGAAATGGAGCCTACAAAACAACAAGCATTAACTGTCTGTCTTGTATACGCGAGTATCTTTATTCTGGCGATGGTCGTCAAGTCGTTCAAGATATTCTCAGCGCAGAACATATTCAAGCTTGTAAGTGCGCCAGAGTCATTCTTGTGGAATGGGAGGCCTTGATCAATGGACATACAAAACATACGAGGCTGAGTGTTCCAAAAGGGGAGATTCAGTATTTCGACATGAAAGCCAGTCATCTGAAGAATAACAGTTGAGAATTGTGGATACAACTGTTGAAACCGGTAACAGTATCGTACGAAAACGACTTTGGAACGGAAATCAAGTACACTGCAAAAACAGGCAAGTATTACATAGAAGGAGCAACAATTACTTGCGGAATGTCGCTAGTAAAGATTGCACAACTTATAACCGAAACTCAGATAATATTTTACTTTTTTGCAAAAACAGTGCTTTTACAGAATCCGAAGCTATGGAAGTGCTTGCAAGAACGCCTCAAGGCATCGAGTTTATCTGCTCTAAACAATACGCCGAAAGGATCAAAAACTACGTCCACATTGCAAGAATTTTGGTATTTCAAGAAACGGTAAAACAAAGATTCGAAAGAGCTAAAGCAAAATTTGAACAAGCGTATCCGGAAATTATGACAGACGAATATCAAGACAATTCATTTGGCACTTTGAAGATTATTTTAGTAAAAAATGGAATTGACATTGGAAAATTTGCAAATAATACATTCTTTCACTTTCAAGGTAAAATGGGAAAAAGAAACAACTTATTTTTTTATGGTCCTCCATCAACTGGAAAAACGATGATCATGACATCATTGGCGGAAAGTTATCATAATAAAAGAAATACTTCATTAAAGAAATGATTTTGACACATGCAATTTAATTTCAATTTCTAAGGAGGGAATAAATTGTCAATGCTCTTTGAAGTTGCAGGATGATAATAATTCATCATCATCATATATAAATGCTCTGAATCCTGTAAATAGTTAAAGTAAATATAAAGGTATAAAATCAAAGAAAAAAACAATAATCTACTCAGACAAGTTGGGCAAAAGTTTTGGAAAAATTATGAGTTTGTACCTATCACTTCGAGAGCTGCAGCGAGTCCGTAAAAGACAACGTAGAGCAACAATGGTCATGTTTTAAGACCCACGTAATGGTAGCTTTGGAGGACATAACTCGGAAGCGTGCGCCGCCAAGCTGCAAGAAAAGCTGGATTAGTGAAGAGACTTGGAATGTCATTGAGGCTAGAAAAGCTCTGAAGACTCGTGATTCGGCCACAAGCAAGGAGGAATACGGCGAGCTAAGCAGACACATACAAAGACTTTGCAGGCGTGATAAAAACCGCTATCTGTCGAACATCTGTGCAGAAATAGAACAACACGCCGAAAAATATCAAACGGCAGATCTCTTTAAAAAAGTGAGGCTAATAACACGGCAATTTAAAACTCACCTGTGGGCTATAGAGGACAGAGACGGAAAGACTATCAATGAGGTCACAAAAGTAGCTGAACGGTGGAAAGAATACTGCAGTGAACTTTATAGCCGAGATCGATCCATTGATAGTCGTGACGTAGACTTGAATTTGGCGTTTAACACAGAAGAACTCGAGCCAAAAATCCTGCACAGTGAAGTTGTAGCAGCCATACAAAGACTCAAGCGACACAAAGCAGCCGGTGTAGACAAGATCACAGCTGAAACGCTCAAAGCTCTAGGAGAGATCGGAATATCAAAGCTACTGGATCTATGCAACTCAATCTGGAGAAATTGTCAATGGCCTGAGGACTGGACACACTCAGTGATTCTGCCTGTTCACAAAAAAGGTGCAACTAAGAAGTGTGAAAACTACAGAACCATTGCCTTAATTTCGCACACTAGTAAGGTTCTACTTCACATCATCAACAGTAGACTACGATACTATCTAGACTGGCAAATCCCACAGGAACAGGCTGGATTTGTTAAAGGGAAAGTCACGAGAGAACAAGTTCTCAATGTTCGGTCACTAGTGGAGAAGTGCTACGAATTCAACATCCCAGCTGTTTTGTGTTTCATAGACTACCAGAAAGCTTTCGACTGTGTGAGTTGGGAACACCTATGGACTGTGCTTAAAGAGATGGGGGTCCCTGCACATCTGATACACCTCGTACGGTCCTTGTACCTATCTAGTCGTGGGTCGGTAGAAGTTGGTACGGCACGGTCATCAGGTTTTAGTTTTGAAAAGGGCGTGCGACAGGGCTGCATCATTTCACCTATCCTTTTTAACATCTACGGCGAATACATAATGCGCAAAGCCCTAGAAGGATGGGATGGTGGTGTAGCAGTGGCTGGCACGCGGATTTCGAACTTGCGATATGCTGATGACACGACATTAATAAGTGCTTCTTATGAAGAAATGGCGGATATTTTACAGCGTTTGGAGACGGTCAGTCTGGAACTAGGGCTCAAGATCAACCAGGCCAAAACAAAGATCATGGTAATAGACAGATCCGGCATCCTGCAAGCAGGAACCTCTCTGAGCCAGTATGAAACTGTTAACAGTTTTGTGTATCTTGGCTCTACCATTACCAGCAAGGGAGGTTCTGAAACAGAAATCAGACGCAGGATTGGCATGGCCAAATCCGCCATGAGTCTGCTACACAAGATATGGAAAGATCGTAATGTACTTAAGAAGACCAAGATTTACATTGTAAGAACCCTAGTCTTCCCGATCTTTCTATATGGGGCTGAGTCCTGGACCCTTAAAGCTGCAGATAGAAAACGAATTGACGCTTTCGAAATGTCTTGCTGGCGGCGTATGTTGCGCATCCCCTGGACAGCCTTCAGAACAAATGCCTCCATTCTCAGTGAGCTTAAGGTGAAACAGAGACTCTCAAGCTTATGTCTCCAGAGAATTCTCCAATACTTTGGACATATTGCTAGAAAACCCAGCGATAATCTTGAGAAACTTATGGTCACTGGGAAAGTAGACGGCAAAAGATCCAGGGGGCGGAGCCCAAAAAGATGGACGGATCAGGTGTCTGAACACCTAGACATCAGACTGAGCGTGGCTATACATAGTGCTGCTGACCGGGAAAAGTGGCGCCAGCTTATGCATAAGAAAAGGAATCGGGACCATCACGACGCTCAGCAGTGAGCACGCGACTAAAGGAGGGAAGGAGGAGGTACCTATCACAATCAGTTATTAATAATTATTTACCAGGAGCAACTTCTGATTACATAATAAATAAATTAAATTGTGATGACTGTTGTAATAGTAACAATGGTGCTATACAGTGGTGTTTTAATAAATAATGTGTCCACGTCGGATATTTACATCGCCGACCCGTGGGAACAGTTATTAAACGGCGGTGTAACTAGATCAGAGTACTCCATCGCCGTGCGGAAATCATTGTAATAGGATACGTTGCCGCCGGCTCTAAGGAATAGTTAGTAATTAAATTAAACATTCTTTCCTTAGCATCGAGCTAGGATAGACGTTTTTTATTTGTAATTAGCTTGTAATTTTTATATTAAAATAAATTAGTTGTAAGTAATTTTGGGTTTTTTTTTGTAGTCCTCCGAAGGCAACTTCTGTAATTTGACTTTGATTCTAACACTACAGTCGTATTGAGGTTTGGTGACAGCCTAAATATTAAAATACCACAGATTACAAAATATACTGAAAAATTAATACTTTTAAACGAACAATTTCAATGTAAATTTGTTATATGAATATATTCAAATATATTGACAAAATGAGCACATTTATAATTTAAATATGCAAATGTATATTTGACATACCGTTATAGTGACGCTATATTTTATTTTAACATTAATAAATTTATAGTCCGTCGAGAAAGTCATGAAAAGAATGTTTTGAGAACTAAAGCTTTTACTTGTTATGGCAACACTGTATTTCTGTCTAACTGAGTACATCAATTGATCAATTGTCACATCAAAGGTTGTTGTGGTTAGCTTACTGGATTTTTATTCATTACTGCGAATATTTCTTAACGTTTAACCGTTTTGTGGTAAAAAAGAAACGCACTGTTTATAAAAGTAGTACGAGACAGATCATATTTAAGGTTTTTCAAGAATTTATGAGTGAATTTCAAACGGGAAAGTTATTTTCTGATTTGGGAGATGTTTACGGTCGAACAGCTAAAATAACAGGTATGTACTCTTATTTTAATGTCAGACACTGTAACAGAAATGAAATAGGTTGAAATTGTACATTTTTAAGTGATATTTTAGCTTTGTGATAATATTGTTTACTAATTTTAAAAGGTTATTGTAGGTATAGCTTTCCTACATTACTACGCTTAGACAAATTTTGATACTTTCGATTTTTATTACAATGTTTGAATTTTTCTTTTGTACCGTGTAATGTGTCACGTAGCATATATATACTAATTGGTAAGACGAAATAAAACAGTATCATCTAAGCTTTCAAGATGGTTTGATTTACTCGCTCCTAGCCACAACATTATATGGCGACCCTGCCATAAAAGGGCTTGCTTCGCGCTGCAGTTTAAAGATGCGATATTCATAAATGAACTTTGGACTTGTTGTGTTACCTGTGAATATTTTACGGAACAGTTTTCAATTTTTTTTTAACGGAAAATGTGTATTTCTAAAATAGAAAAGGATGAAGTTTTCATCAACCAAAATGCAGCTGGTGGTAAAAATAACGCACATTAAGAAATACAACTTCATTTATCAACCATTAGCATCGTGCTCATTGTTATGTGCACAATCTTATTAATCGGAGTTTGTTATGTATTATACAAAGAGTACAAAAAATGTCACGAGTCTTGGATAAGGGAGCAAATTTCAGCAAACATTCTTCACCGATCACTACGCCGCAGCGGAGGTCAACGAGACACAAATGAACGTGGATACCATGGTGAAGAACCTATTCCGAAATAAGGCTGACAGTACTTTCTGTTCTAGTGTCGTGTCAAAAAAAAAAGAAAAAGCGAAGTGTCTGTGCGCGTTCATTAACTGATCCTAGTTTAAACTCTACTTAATTTTATTCATGGTAATCTTGGTACGATGAGCTAAAAAATATTAGAACATATTTAATTAAAATAGGTTCTAGCAGAAGAAAAGGCGAAATAATAACTAGAAAGATTAAGGAAGCCGATAATTTGGTTTCTAGATTTAATTCTATTTTGGAGCAATTAAATAAATTGTCTGACAAATTTGAAATAGCTGAAAGTTTATGTATAAAAGATATAAGTTCGAAATTTTTTGAATTGTATGAATGTATCTTAGATTTATGTACTAGTAGTAGTTTAGAAAAGATAGAAGTAAATATGGCTAAGTTTGATTTAAAGATTGCGATGAATTTATTACCATACAATTACCATATATACCATGTAAAAAACAGTGGTGCCCTCCTTTTTTTTCACGACTTTCTTGACAGACTGTATATCTTCGTTTAAGCTGGCTAAAGATACTATGTATCTGCCAAAAATATGCTATAAGAATCTAGCTTCACTGCTAGCACACAACTTAAATGATTCAGTAACATGTTCTGTAACAAAGTCTATTGACACTTCTCCAAATTGTACAATAAGTTCTAATTTTTCATATTGTGACACTTGTACCAGTACTAATATTATCTCAAGCATATTTTATGTAGGGAAAATGTTGTTTTAAACTAGGTAATAAGACAACAGCCTTGTAAACTAAAGTATGAAGCCGTTTTTTTCGAAAACTTGTGAATTTGGAAATTGGTTAGAAGATAGTCTGCGAGATCAATTTGTATGTGGAATTACAAGTGAAATGATACGCCAACGGCTATTCGCGGAAGACAAGCTGAACCTTGAAAAAGCTTACAACTTAGCTATTACGATGCAAACCGCGGAAAAAAATGCCGCTTTGGTAGAAAGACCTTCAGGATCGTCGGATAGCAAAGGCAATGGCTCGTGGAATGCCAGGAGATCACAGAGGCAGTTCGCCGGAGGGGAACCGACCTCGGAGTGGAGCCAGCGGAGTACGGGGCGAGCCGTGGCCGCTATAAACGTTCCTCTGGCTAAGAACCTTTGCCCACACAGGGCGAAGGGACGTACGGGCGCAGCGTGAGGTTCAGCGTCAGCGGACGCGCAGGGCAGCCGCCGGCAACCCCCGGCGTGCAGATTGTGCGGACGGACACATAACACTTCCTTCGCTTCCACTCGCAAACTTTTCCTCAATCTCCAGAGATTTTCGTTGTCTGTGTATTCACAGAGTCTTGTAGACTCGTAATAAGCCTCTTTGTAGTGCAGCCACTCTAACGCATCTCCAAAATAAAAAAGTAAGTCAGTTCGTGACCACGGTGGATGCAACTCTGCCGAAACGTCGAACCTTATACAAAGGTAACGTGATTATCGCGATGTGACCCGGTTGGTTATATTTTAATTAGAAAAGTAAGTCTTATGAGTGGATAATCTGGTTAGTAATGTACTTTTTACCTCGCCGCGCGCTGCAATAATGACATCCTTTAATGCGCTCGTCAACTCGTGCATCGTATCGGCCGGCGGCGCACTGTTACTGGTGCCGGGGCCGTGGGCGGCTGCTGAGCCTCGCTGCACCGCTCATTATGGCTGCGCATGAGCCATCCTTACACCTTCTGCCTTTATGTCTTCTGCCGCTCCTTCTGAGTGAGCAGAACAGTTATTCTGGGTTCCGCTTTGTAATTCACTTTTAAGAACAATATTTTACTTCCAGGTCAATTAAAATTTTATTATAGTACTCTACTTAGCTCGTGCAGCGTCGATTCCTTGCTGCTTTATTCGTCTTTCAGATGTGTGTGACCTTGATCTTGAACTAGGCCCTGGACTGGCAACGGTCTTGGGACGCGATGGCAACTGAATTTGATGTTTAGACGTTTTATTTTCCACGCGATCTTTCTTTAAAGTGACGTGTCGCGGCGGCGTGGTGAAGACCACCATTATTCACGAAAATCACACGATCTTCCCCCTACTTGACCGGCTCGAAGACCAAAATATATCGCTTCTCCACAAAAAATGCAGAGCTTTTTGATCCTCTTCCTTTATTTTTATGCAAAGAAACATATCCTTTATATCTCCCATCAAGGCTACAAAGCCCTCTCAAAATCAAAACATAAATCTACAACAAGATTTGCGTATCTGGAGTTGGAGATCAGACTTAAGCCTCAAGCTCGGTAATCGGTGAGTGTTTTCTTGCAACCTAAATCTGTCAAATTCGCGCAACATCGCCTTTCGTTTCTCCATCTGATACATTCTGGTCATTGCACAGGGTATACAAGACAGTAATTATTGAATATAACTAGCATTAATAATCATATTTTTATAAGAGCATCCGGCGAATTTTTTGCTGGCTTTCTTTTTTTTTTGCTTCTCGGTAAGAACAACTTTTCGAACCAGCAATAGAGTTGACGATTCAAAAGCGCTTATTTAAAAGTTAACTTAAATAAAGAATATGTTGAATTTAAAGTCGCTCTTTAAACCAATTAAAAATACAATGGAAAACGATGAAAATTAACGCCTGAAAAGAAACGAGCCTATTTAAAGAGCAATCAATAAAACTGGTGATGCAGTCCCAATCACAATTTAACGGTACAGCGGTTCTGAGGAGACAAAATCGGAGGTATGTTTTATCGAAGTATAATAAAACCAGCAGTTGCAAGCCTTATGAATGCACAAGCGCAAATGTACAGCGCGCGCGCTCTGGGCGCCGTTAGGAGCACGCGCCTCAGTCGGGCGCGGACGCTGGCGGCTTTTGACATTTAAGGTAGGTCGTAATTGCCCGTTGATACCAAGACGGCAGACTTCACGATGTCTTGCTAAGGTTGAAGAAGATTGTGCGATTTAGACACCTCGTAGAATACTTCTAAAGGATTCCTTCTAAGGGAGTCCATCACGCACGTCAGTGATATCTTGGAAAATACGAGCCTCTGCAAGTCTTTCGATTCCTAAATTCTGGAATATTCAGATCATTGTCTCTCATCGAAAAATAAAATGGAAGCAGTACCCACGCTCGAATGAATTTGAAACGAGAAAAAATATAGAAAATCCGAGAAACTCCCTTTGGTGATAACGATAGAACCAGTAGTCTTAAGAACGCTATGTGGAACAAAAACCAGAATACTGAATCATCAGCTATATTTCTTGTAACCATCAGACTAATGCAATGTATGACGTAATGAACAGGTCTCTAGGCAAACGTAGCAACCCCAACTCTATGAAAGAGATTATTTCACTTCTAAAAGCGAAAATCTTATATCAAGAGGAAGTAATTATAGCATAGCTTCAGAAGTAGAGTGCTGACCTTTCCGCAACAACTGGATTGAGCAATACTTTTAGAGAATACACCGAATTCAGCGGAACGAATGCCGGGAACGATGGGAAACGGATTTATTCATTCTAATTCTAAGTTTTGAAAAAATTAAGCCTAAGTCAGATTCGGATGATGATGAGGAGATGATGCTGTTTGATACAGACAGTGAGCCCGATGCCTTAATAGGAAACACAGCTCCAGATTCTGAAGATTCTGAGTGTATTTTCTGTAGCACGCTGTTTTCAAATGATACCCAAGGGGAAACCTGGGTCAAGTGCCTCATGTGTGGGCTCTGGGCACATAATGATTGCGCAGGACCAGAGTCTGATGCCTGGATTTGTGATTTTTGCAAATAATATGTGTTTCTTTCTACGTTATACCAACTTTTCCAAAGAATCTCATTTAATTAGATGTTAAATTTTGATGGTGTTTATAGTATTCCATATATGGGGTACATATTCCATATTTAGATACCTTTATCATTATTTTGTTAATTGTTTTAATTTTATTTAAAATTAGTCAATGTAACCAAAACTTGTTACCAAATAAAGCGTAAATATATGATTATTATTTAATGACCATAAAATGTTTTTTATTTGCAACGTTTGTGCAAATTATGTATAAAAAACAAAATGGTATTCCATATTTAGTCACTCTCCTCTAATTATATATATAAAAAAGACCAACCGTGATTTTCTGAAAATCAGAATAAATTTAAATTCGGCATACCCAGGCCGCAAAACCATTACCACCCTACGGACGTTTCTATGCGCACGGCACCACAAATAAGACACAATATGACGGAAGTTCCAGAGAACGTATTCTATTACATTGACTTTTTAACGCAGGATGACTATGACACTTACCCGACCTGTAGCTATGACGAATCATATGAAAAATATGTAGACCCCTGTTGTGCAAATAACTCTAACACCGGGCAAACTGAAATAATATATCTTAACTGCGACATTAAACTTAAACTATCACACATTAACCTTCCTGAAATTCAGGCTAAGTTAATGATTGACACGGGTAGTACACGATCATTCATAAGCCCTGAAAAGGCAAATATATACTTTCAGAACTTTAAATAATCAGAACCGTTTGAAGTAATAAGCACCCACGCTCGCAGTTAGCATAGCGAGGTGATAAACATACCCCTTTTATTAACTTTTCGTTTGCCGATTCTGAATGTCCCTCTGTTGACAGAAGGCAACTTTGATAGGCGGGGGCTCTGGGGGGAATGAGTCTCCAATATGGTTGGCGCGTTCTGTTTCGGCTTAGTCTTGTTGGTCTTCTTGCTGGACGTCTTGCTTGGAAGTCTTGCTGGAGACGGCTTCGGCCTTCGTCAGCCAAACCCGCAAACCCAGCGATGGGAATGGGGATCTTCGGGTTGCGAGGAAGAAAACCTCTATAAAAAATTACCCGTGAGGGGGGCGGAAACGCCTATGATGCGCGGCGAGCCGTTCCGGCTGTGAAATTCATGGCTGGTAGGCTATTGGCTCTCAACTCGGGAGCCACGTCGGGTGACAGTAGACCGTAATCCGCAAGTTAATGCGGAACCGGGGGCCACTTTTCCTTTTTTGGAGAGGGGGCTGCGAGGAAGACAACCTCTATAAAAAATTACCTGTGGGGGTGGAAACGCCCACAATGCGCGGCGAGCTGTTCCGGCTGTGTTTTTCCATGATCGGGAGGCTTATGGCTCTCAACTCGGGAGCCACGTCGGGCGACCCGTAATCCGCAAGTAAATGCGGAACCGGGGGCCGCTCTTCTCGTTCGAGGGGAGGGGCCGTGAGGAAGAAAACCACTTTAAAAAATAACCCCAATCTAGTCGATAGGGTCCTAAAAACACACAAAAAATATGAAGCAATGGAAAAACTGATCGTTTCGACTACCCAGGAGGGTTCCGGTTTATCCGGGGAATCCCTCACCGAGACCAGTGTTTTGCCGCATTCTGCAAATTATATTTTGCGGGTGCCGTGCAACACTGGCCTCGGTCGCCCCATCGTATCTTCAACCAATGCTTCGGAGGAGATAGGAGGGGGTATCGGTGAAATCGAGACCGGCTTAGCTGGTGTTTCCGCTGTTACGTGTGAGGAGTTACGGCGCAATCCCGCGCGTAATGCCAAGAAGGCTGCTGACGTTCGCACTGCGAGTTCTGGCTCGGAGAGGAGTTCTGATAGGTCTCTAGATCTGGGTTGCAGAGTTGTCAGCATGGAGGATCTGACGTGGACGAAATTAGGCAGCAAGCCCCAAAAACGTCCTAGGAATGCGACTGGGAGTCTTTCAGGTGGTCTCAGGTGGTGGGCGGTGGCAGGTGGGTCTCCGGGAGGCTCGTGAAGAGTTTCAGCGTCAAATGCTTATAGCAGATACGGACGTCGAAAGCGATTTTTCACCTAGTGGCCAGTCAACGAGAAGGTCGGCAGTACCGGACCAGACAGTTGTGGCCGAAGGATTCCGCAAGGTCTCTGTAGGACAGATAGAGGTTAAGACTCTCGGCTCGTCACAAGTTTGATTAAGATTTAAGAAGTTGATCCCTATGATCTCTTCCCACGGATCGACACAAGGAGAAAGCCCTTCCAAAGCAACGGCTCAAACCAGTAGTCATGAGAGGCGTAGGAGGGCTGACCATGGAGGAGGAGGTGGTCAGGCTTCGGAATATGTTTACGGCCAGACTCGACGCTATGGAGAGCCGTTTGCTTCCGGAGGCGAGATTGAGGCCTCCATTGGCCTCCGATAAAATCAAGAAAAGACTGGTGGAAACAAGGACAAGACAATGTCAAGGAAGGAAAGTGTCGGACAAAACAAACGAGGCCGAGAATCGTTTTGCGGTTGCGGTTGTCTCAGAACGATCGCAGGGCCCTCCACGACCTCTGAAGAAAACGGCGATTCGGGTGGTTGACCCAGCTGCTGACAACAGCGGAGAGGCCAACCAGCCGAAAAAGAATAAAAAGAAGAAGGGAAAGGTTGTGGAGAACGAGAAGCGACCTGAGCCCCGCCCGTTGCCACCAGCACCCGGCTCCATGAGTGAAGGGTGGAATGTGGTAGCAAGGAGAGGTACCAAGAAGAAGAAGGCGCCGCCTATACAGACAGTGCCTGTTGTCGCCACCACCAAAGCGCAGCCGAAGCAAGGGGGGAGGAAACTCCAGACTTCACGCTCGGCTGCAGTCGTGGTGACCTTGGGGGAGGAAGCAGCCGTCAAATCTAGAGCCCTATCAGATTCCTCCAGGCGAACATCATGCGCTCCGGCAGGGCCCAGGACCTAATCTTCCAGACCCTGGCAGAGCGTATGGTGCACGTGGCTGTGGTCTTCGAGGCGCCGTCGGGCGAGGAGTGGGTCGGAGACCGTGCGGGGGATGTAGCCATTGCGTCCAAAGCCGCAGTTGGTTCCCCGGCTCTGGAGCGCGTAGTGAGGGGGCGCGGGTACGTCTCCGCTAAGATTGGAGACGTATCCGTCATCGGGGCGTACTTTTCACCTAATAGACCGTTCTCCGACTTCGAGCTTTTTATGGCTGAAGTCGGAGACTTGGTGAATAGGTTACGCCCCGGTAAGGTGGTCCTGGCCGGTGACATCAACGCCAAATCTGCCGCATGAGGGTCTCCGGTCACGGACGTCAGAGGGAGGTTTCTGGACGATTGGTTGGCCTCGACTGAGATGGCCGTCATGAACCGAGGGACGGCTGACACATGCGTGCGATGGAATGGCGGCGCCAAAGTCGACGTTACCTTTGTCGACGCCGCCATGTCACCATGTGTCAGAAATTGGGAGGTAATTGTGGGTGCGAAGTCACTCTCAGACCATCGATATATATGGTTCGAGGTGGCCGCACGCCATGCTCCCATTTCCCCTCGGTCGGGAAGAGATGATGGCTCTCGGTGGTCCGTCAGGAAAATGGATCCCGAGGCGGAGCGGATCCGGGAAGTCGAGTCCTTGGATCCAATCCGTCGCAGACGAGCCGGGCGCAGGCGACTCGCTCAAGACCATCGCATGCTGCCCTAACGGGGACCTTCCGGGGGTTCCGAACGGGGTTTAATCGGACGCCCCCCTATAAGGTCCCCGCGGCGTTCGATGCATCTGGTGCTCCCAATGCATCGTCCAGCGGAGGGAGGGGCCACTTTTAGAAAGGCCCCGACCCAAAGGTGGCGCACTCTGGGTTGCTGCTGGCGGGGATGGGGTAAATGTGTACAATGGTACCCTGTCCCCGCCACCAGCAGCGTGGTAGAGCACAGTCAGGTTTTTAGTCGGTGCGAGTCCGACATAGCCGTCGCCAGTCCCCGTCGGACGGCGGTACCCATAAGGGGTTTTTTCCTGTTCAAAAAAATAAATGGTCTATTCTATACCACATGGTGGATAATAAGACACAGTATATCGGAATAAAAATTCACAACAAATAATACAAACAATATTAAAAAATGTGTTTGCAACAAGATAAATAATATTACCTAATACGTACATAACAAAAAAAAGAGATTACTCGAAGGTAACACACAGGTAAAGGTATGACACGGTAAGCGCCGTGTGGATTTTTGAAAACCTGTTTTTATTTGTTTGTATTTTTTATATTTCTGACTGTATGAAATTAGATCATTTATAACGTATTGCAATTTTTTATGAGAGCGCAGTGAGAAGCAACTTATCGGCTTTCGGCACAAAAGGGTTAAAGCAGCCATTTCGCTGAAGTGTACTTAATAAAATTATTATCAGTGCCACAATACCTTTAACTTTATACATTTTAAATATTTGGTCTGATTTAGACTATAGCTACAAAAATGCAAATGTGTGATTTCAGGTTTACAGCAAATGAAGATTATGATTATGAAAACTAATTACAGAGTGTAGTACGTATGCAAAGTTAGTTGTTTTCAACAAATAAATGTGTAAACTGATGGACATTTATTATTAGTATACGTTAAGGACGTATCAGGGATATACGACTGGGCGAAAATCAGGGAGGAAATGAATCTAAACTGTCCTGGAACAGAAAGGATTGGGATCTCTGAAAGCGATGGCAAACTGCGAGTCCTGTGGAGAATCAGAAGAACAAAATATTCTGTCAGAGGAGGAAGCACAGAAAGCATTACAGGCGACTTTACAGGCATGGATGGATCAGTATGTCCAGTCGGTACATATATCCCAGACGATGAAAAGAGCAAGTGTCGCCAGTTTATAACGGACCTTACAAATTCATTTCTGTCCATCAGGGAACAAGAAGACGCCATTAGCACCTCATTTACATCAGTAGTAATAAGCAGTGTCTTTAACTCTCGACTGGGAAGAATTATTCGAAATGGAGCCTACAAAACAACAAGCATTACAACAACTACCTGTCTTGTATACGCGAGTATCTTTATTCCGGCGATGGTCGTCAAGTCGAACAAGATATTCTCAGCGCAGAACATATTGGAGCTTGTAAGTGCGACATTCTTGTGAATGGGAGGCCTCGATCAATGGACATACAAAACATACGAGGCTGAGTATTCCGAAAGGGGAGATTCAGTATTTCAACATGAAAGCTAGTCATCTGAAGAAGAACAGTTGAGAATGGTGGATACAACTGTTGAAACCGGTAACAGTATCGTACGATAGCGACTTTGGATAGGAAATCAAGTACACTGCAAAAACATGCAAGTTTTACATGGAAGGAGCAACTAGGTCGCTAGAAAAGATTGCACAACTTTTTTAAAGATTTACTACTTTTATAACCTAATTCTATATTTGATTTGGATTTAAATATAGTTGAAATTCTTTCTGACAATGCTCCAAAATAGGTCAGAATGAGATGAATCCTCGCTCTCCGATGTTGTATGGGTTGCCAAAAATCCACAAAAATAATATCCCTATACGTCAAGTAGTCTCATACATAGGCGCCCCAGCATATAAACTAGCTTAATATTTCAATTCAATCATACAGTCAAAAACATCCTTTCAGCCAATACATGCCCTCAAAAACAGTCTCCAGCTGGTCGACAAAATTAAACACATAAAATTACCAAATAAATGTAAATTGCTATCACTTGATGTTGATAGTTTATTCACTATAACTAATAATTCCATACAAGGAAAAAATAAACATTTTAAACACATTACTCGAGAAAAAATGTTTAAACCCTGGAGAGATTTCAGAAATAATTGAATTAACTGAATTATGTATGGAACAAAATTATTTTCGATTCAATGACCATTATTTTCATCAAAAGGA
The DNA here is from genome assembly GCA_029227775.1 of Morpho helenor. Taxonomy (NCBI): domain Eukaryota; kingdom Metazoa; phylum Arthropoda; class Insecta; order Lepidoptera; family Nymphalidae; genus Morpho; species Morpho helenor. The sequence goes on along the minus strand of JARGCU010000005.1, from coordinate 11,503,986 downwards.
TGGTTTAGCTATGGGCTCCCTTTTAAGTCCACTTATGGCTGAAATTTACATGGACCACTTCGAAAATCAAAATATTGTCAAAAATAAAAACATACTTTACTATTATAGATATGTGGATGACATAATTATATGCTGGACGGGTACGGATAGACAACTTGATATTTTCATTCAACATATCAATTCCAAACATCCCAAATGTTAGCGATACCACAAATATTTGTCCGCGTTTACACCGAAAAATGATAGACAGCCTGGTTGTAAAGCCGACGGGCGGCCATTCTGGCGCGAACTCTCAGAGTGAAAGGGCGTAGACAAAGATAAAGTGTACGATATAATAAATAGTTTGTAAAGTTAAATAAAGTGTTTAAACATATTCTGTCTCTGGATTTAATACCTGGAGGAGTACGAGTCTCTTATATCAGAAGGGGTAAGAACATAATGAACATGTACAAATCCATTTTATTTTTACGGTTACGATAATGTACGTTATTATTTACTACAATATTTCGATTAGTAGATATCTGATTGATGGTATCTGATGATAACTTCGATTAGTAAAGAGTTCAAATCAAATAATAATATGTTGATAGTTATTGTTGCGGAGTGAATTCGTTCTGTGACCTTCGCTTGGTAGTCGGCTTGATTGAAAGGTGCCTAGGCGGCGAGCACATAGGCAGCGGCATGTTTGTACGATAGGCGGGCGGCAAAGGATAAAAGAGCGGTGTTGTTTGTTACAATAGAAATTACGTTCGTTTATATTATTTATAGCCGCGACTGTTTTAAAATTTTTGCTATATGAATTTAACGTAAATAATTATTGAGGTTTAATGTTTTAAAGGGTAATGAATAAAATGATAATCAAAAAGTACTCGTGTTCTTTTCGAATATCGATATTTATGTTTGTTATTTGTATGAATGTTATTATGGATTACTGAAATGAGTTTCGGGTTTGACCTCGTATTGGGTAGGCAGTAACGCTACCTAGTATTCTGCTTCTGCACCTATGACTTATTAGTGGAATATAAAAGGTTTAATATAATTACCAGGAAATTAGAAACAGGGAAGGGTTATAATGTGGAAATACAAATGTGTATTGCTAACCGGTACCTATGCTAATATTATTTTTAGAATTATTATACCTAGGTAGTGGTTGTTATTTTATTATTACTCACTTGTTGTTTTCTCTCTTCCTTATTGACACCCTTATTACCAATCCACCTATACCTATAGCCTGCATCATTTAACTACTTAGATTATAAAACTAAGCTATGTCAAATAGGACATATACACCACCCTTACAAGATGCCGTTGAGAAACGGGATAGAATTTCTAGAAATTCTATTCGTAGTTCACGAATTAAAAGCCGAAGGCGATCAACGAGAGGGAGCAAAAACATACAGAAACGAGAAAGTTATCGTAGTCGTTCTCGACGTAAGGAGTCTCATATTTCCGATAGTGATTTCTCTGAAAGAGAACACCGAATTCCCATAAGACGATGTAGAAATGACAGTCGTAAAGAACGTAATAAGCGCTTGTATCGAAATCGCTCGTCGTCATATACGTCTACATCGACAAGCTCTGATACTTTGAGTTCGGAGTATTCTTATAAAAGTTCCTCTAGTGACATAGAAACTACTCATCGGGGGAGAAAGAGACGTAAAGACGCGGCTAAAAGGAAGAGGACAAAAAGGATCTCTCCTAACTTAAGTAATAAAAAGAGAACTAGATCGAGTTCCAATAGTAGTCAGAGTACAGACCTTTTATTTAAGTTTGCAAAATTAATACGTAATCAGGGTCACGGTGCATTTGAAGGTGCACATAATGTTATCCCTGAATTCGATCCCAATGCGAACACGCAAACGGCTGATGACTGGATACGAAAAGTAAATGACACCGCGACTATCTATGGATGGAATGAAAAACAAATCATTTTCCACGCTATTCCAAAATTAAGTGGATATGCTAAGAAATGGTATCAAGGTTGTAATTCATTAAATCTTAGTTGGTCTCAGTGGCAGCGGAAAATACTCAAAACTTTCCCTGACGATCGAAACTATGCAGATCGCTTGTACGAAATGCTTGATAGGAAAAGCAAAAGGGAAGAATCGTTAGAAGAGTATTTTCACGATAAAATACGACTGGTTAAGATGTGTGAAATAGCGGGGAGAAATGCGGTGGACGGACGGACTTCGAATTAGGTAGTGTAATACCCTTAGGGCGTGTAACGGTAACCGTAGAAGTAGATACAGTTAGGGCAGATATCGAAGCGTATGTAGTTTTGGATGACTTACTGAGTACTGACGTTTTGATAGGACAATCTTTAACAGAATTACCGTCAGTAACAGTTTTTAAAACAAATGCAGAATTAAAACTTTATTGTGATAATACCAAACTAAATCGGGTAACATTACTCAGTCTCTCGAATGTTTCCGTAGAAGGTTTGTCAAATATCCAAGTTTATGTTCAAGATAATAAGTACACAGGTTTCCTATTTATACCTGGATATGTCAGTTTGGAGCTCAACAATGAACATTGTATTTTGCAAGGGGTGTATGAATTCACCGATGGAAAAGGACAGATCATACTAATTAACTATTCGGGCAAAGCTGTAATTATTCCAGAAAACAAAATCGTGGCGCGTGCAACTATATTACCACATATTAAAGAGTCCAGGGAGAAGTCAATGCTAACATACATATGTTAATTCGATAGCTGAAAAGACTTCACAAATAATTACGTAATTCGCAATGACAGGTTGTACAGACGTGTTGGTCAAAAATTAAAGTGGGTAGTACCCCATGGTGCACGATGGCGCATATGTCAAATAAATCATGACGATACTGGTCATTTTGCTCTGGATAAAACTTTAGAAAAAATAAATGCTGATTATTGGTTTCCTAAAATGAAACGCTTCTTAAAGAAATATGTTGCTTCTTGCATAAATTGTGCGTATAATAAAGAGAAAGGTGGACAAAAGACTGGATACTTGCACCCTATCCCTAAAATTCCATCAATCTTTCACACGCTTCATATAGATCACCTAGGTCCATTTATTAAGAGCAAAAAGGGAAATACGTATATTTTAGGGGTCATTGATGGGTTTAGTAAATTTATAATTGTAAAACCTGTCAGAAATACTAAATCGATAACAACAATCAAAGTCTTAGAAGACATATTCTCTAATTTTGGTTGTCCCAAAATTATCATATCGGATCAAGGTACTAGCTTTACTTCTAATGAGTTAAGGATGTTTTTGGAACATCGGGGAATCAAACACGTGCTTAATGCAGTTGCAACACCTCGAGCAAATGGTCAGATTGAGCGTTACAATAGGACTATTTTAAACTCGTTGGCTGCAATGAATTATGACCAAGATGAAAAGGATTGGGATTTATATGTGCATAAACTTCAATGGAGCCTTAACAATACTTTGAACAAAGGAATAGGAAAGTCACCTGCCGAAGTAGTTTTTGGAAAAAGAACTGTTGGACCTGCAGAAAATATTATAAAAGCAGTTTTGACACCTGAGCGGAGTTGCCACGATGAGATAAGAAATACCATAGAGAGTAATATAGAAGAAACGCAAAGAAAAATGAAAGATACATTTGACAAAAAACGAGCACCTACGAGAATTTTTAAGGAAGGGGATCTGGTTATGATTCCAAACAACAATCCAGAGAAAGGTAAAAGTAGGAAACTTGCCCCAAAATTTCGGGGACCCTTTAAAGTTACCACTGTCTTAGACAATGATAGGTATAAAGTTTCAAACATTGAGGGACACTCCAAAAAAAGGTACAAAAATATATACCCAGCTGATCATCTTAAGCCTTGGGTTACTTTTCAAGCTTCCCCCTCGACAAGCGCGGATAGTGATAGTAGCGATGAAATAGCGCAGTAAATAGAGTAAACTTGACAAAGTAAATGATCAAATATTAATATTTAATTAAACGTTCATTCCTCCCTAATATCCTAATCCTTACAATTATAGCTTAGGTATGCAATGTTGATGTCTCTGAGCCAATAATGATGTACCCGAGCCAATAATGATGGCGTAAACCCACAAACATTGAAGAGAAAATGGACCAATTCATGGGTTGATAAATGGCAATTAACACTATAAATAATACAACAGGCCGTGTCCCGATGGTGGCAAACGGTAGTTAATAATATTAGTTTAGATAACAGGCCGTGTCCCGAAGGTGGCAAACGGTAGTTGCTTACAATGCACAGTCGACATATCATGCTCCGAGAGTGACAAATGGTAAATAGCGGTAAGATTAAGATAACAGGCCGTGTTCCGATTGTGACAAACGGTAGTTTTCTTACAGTGGACAATCAACAGACCGTGTTCCGAAGGTGACAAACGGTAGATGGTGTTATTAATAAGACAACAAACTATGTTCTGAAGGTGACAAATGGTAATTAGTGTATTTAAAATGGACAATCAACAGTCGATATTCCGAGATGGTGTTATGTATAAAATACATTACTTGACAGTTAAATTACGTATATTGCCAAACTTACATCCGTGATACTGAGATTTAAGGTTTTTTTTGCTTTTATTACAAATTGATGTCGATTATGTTATAGGTTCTCCTTCAATAGTATGTGGGTTTATAAAGAAAATTTTATTTTTTTTATTTTGTATGTTCAAAATTTAATATCTAGTACTTTGTCTTTTGTAACTGCGATTTATTTTTATTTTTCCATGATTATATGTTGTTATTAATATTATTATTATTTTTTTGGTGTTCAAAGATTTATTCAGTTATTTAGAAATTCAATTGTTTGTTTTTTCTTAAATTTTGAAGAACATTTTTAAGCGTATGTACATGGGGTATGAGGTCATTACCCTCATTAGGAAGGCCGAGGCTTCAGAAATAGGGACATTTCTGTAACAGGACGGCCGCCTGTTAGCGATACCACAAATATTTGTCCGCGTTTACACCGAAAAATGATAAGACAGCCTGGTTGTAAAGCCGACGGGCGGCCATTCTGGCGCGAACTCTCAGAGTGAAAGGGCGTAGACAAAGATAAAGTGTACGATATAATAAATAGTTTGTAAAGTTAAATAAAGTGTTTAAACATATTCTGTCTCTGGATTTAATACCTGGAGGAGTACGAGTCTCTTATACAAAATTAGTTTCAAATTAGAATCAGAGCAGAATAACTCGCTAAATTTTCTTGACCTTACTATTACACGGTCTAACAATGAACGGATACGATTATACCTGCTTCTTTTTTTTCACCCCTGGCAACACAAACTTACCGCCTTTCATAGTCATATACATAGACTCTTATCAGTCCCTCTTTGCGAGAAGAATTTTAATTAAGAGCTTCAAATAATCAACCAGATAGCGCATTCTAATGGCTATGATAAGCAATTAGTACATAATATATAAAAAAATAAACAGAAGAACTCGAATGTGCGTCTACAAGGCGTAACGTATGAAGACCGACTACCGACCTTGAGTCTTTCCTTGCCCTTCAACTCCAGAGACGCAAATCTTGTTGGGATTTATGTTTTGATTTCGAGAGGGCTTTGCAGCCTTGATGGGAAATATAAAGGATATGTTTCTTTGCATTAAAATAAAGGAAGAACACCAAAAAGCTGTGCAATTTTTTGTGGACATTTTGGTCTTCGAGCCGGATCAAGTAGAGGGAAGATCGTGTGATTTTCGTGAATAATGGTGGTCTTCACCACGCCGCCGCGACACGTTTTGAGATCACGTCTCACTTTAAAAATCGTCGCGTGGATAATGTAATACAAGTAAGTGAGTTTCGAGATATAAAATTCGATCTTGTTGAAACGTCTGAACCTCAAAGTCCAGGGCCTTGTTCAAAATAAAAGTCACACACGTCGTATGAAAGACGAATAAAGCAAATAAAAAATAAAATAAAGTGAATTACGAAGCGGAACCGAGAACAACTCACTCAGAAAGAGCGGCAGAAGACAGGGTGCAAGAATGGCTCGAGCGCAGTCATAATGAGCGGTGCAGCGAGACTTGGCAGCTGCCGCGGCCCCGGCACCAATCAGTGCGCCGTTGGCCGACATGATGCACGAGTTGACGAGCGCATTAAAGGATGTTATTATTGTAGCGCGCGGCAAGGTAAACAATACATTACTAACGACATTATCCACTTCAAAGGACCTACCTATATATTTTGGAGATGCATAAGAGTGGCTGCAGTATAAAGAGGCTTACTACGAATCTACAAGACTGTGTAAATACATAGACAAAGAAAATTTCTGGAGATTGAGGAAAAGTTTGCGAAGGGAAGGGAAAGAAACGGTATCCTCATTATTAATAGGCAATAGAAATAATTCAAGTTTTAGAATTACGGTATAGCAGACCGGAGAATATTATTTAGCAGCCATTACCGCCGAATTAGTATAATGAAATAATCAACTTCGCGATCAAAATAAAAAAAAACTATGTTACCGCTGTAAAATCCATTAACCAAACAGACTATTTAAGAAGCCCGGAGCTAATTACAGCAGTAGTTTCCAAGTGCACTAGCAGCTTTATTACAAAAAGTGGGCAGATTACTTGCATCCACATAGCATATCGCAGAAAGCGAAATTAGAATTCTTTACAGATTTTTTGTATGAAGAAGCAATAAAAACAGCTGAGGCTGGCTTAAGCCACATTCACAGTAAGGCAGAGTGTAAGCGAAAACCCGAAGAACGCAAAATGGCCGTACAGTCCATCCTACTAAATGATGCGGGCAATAACCCCAAGTGAATATTTTGCCGGAGACGTGAATACACTTCCGTTTGCACTCTGCAAGCGGTTTAAGCGAGTACTACGTCGGGACAGATAGAGGTTCATGAAAAACGGCTATGTTTGAAATGCCTAGTGGCACGGCACGACAAGGAGACATGTCCGTCACTGCCTGTTGCACTGGAACGTGAGAGCCCCTCAGGAAACCGTGAGTGATGTAAAAAGTGAAAGTGCTGTAAAAAATGCCAGTGACATGTTATCGCGTCAAAGTTCCCCACAAACCGAAACTTCGAAACAAACAACTCGTTATGTGTTTTGCTCAAAGTAGTATCTATAGACATTTATGGACCTTTAGGTATTGTAAGTACATATGCGTTACTTGAAGACGGAGCGATTGTCTCTCTTATATCGTCGTCTATTACAAATGTATTAAAGAAAAATAGTGAATGAAAGAAGTCCTAAGCAATGAAAAAAGGTGATAATTAACAGAAAAGATTTTTTTCAAAACAAGTTTAATAAAATTGATTCATCAATATTTAGTGAGCCCCCCTGGGAACAACAGACTCCAATCGCTTCTTCATGGAATGCATAAGTTTTGTAGCATGTCTTGCGTGTCATCATTACACACATACTCATTACATGCATATTACACATACATAACATTCACACTTAAAATTATTCATGTTAAATAACTTACAAACAGACAAACTCATCTACAACTTTTATATTTAGTATAGTTCGACACGCAAGACAATGCTAGACCCTTTACCCTGCCGCCGCCGCGCGCCCGCGACCCTTTTCGCACAGAGCCGCGCGCACGCCGGCCGCAGATGTTAACACAGTCAGCTCTCGGTTTGCCCCTAGCAAACACTCACTTATTTCGTATCAATTATCCTTCCTATATTATTATTTAATTCTGTAACTTAACTTCATTCCATTCTATTCTCTTTTATATACTTTATATATTGCAACCTGAAATTCTGTAAAATAAATGTGGACAATCTAGTGTGTGTGGTTTCTTTGTTATATCGCGTACCACCTTAACAACCACAACTATAGTTTCTTTACTCTATCTTGTTCGATGTTATTCTATTATTCAATGAGCGCCGCTTTGAGGTCGATTTCGTGGCAGGAGTAGGATTTCCAGCTCGAACTTTTTTTTAAGTTGATTTCACAAATGCTGATAGGATTCATGTCCGGGTTACGGTTTATCCAGTTCGTAGCGGCAATTTCGAGCTTCTGTAAATACAGACGGAACCGGTGCAGTATTATCACGCTTAAATTGCCCAGACTGCTCTGAAACAGGGGGATGTAACTCGCCTATAAATCCCCAATTGAAATTTTTTGCTAGAAACTAATGTCATAAGTTTCCACATAGATAGAGGAAACTTAATTTTGACAACGGTTTGATACTTTACTCTCAGTCTCGTGCATACGCGCGCAGTGAACGGACACGTATTGTTTATGTGAACGTTATCGCTGCGCGTATCGTGTAAGACGCAAAGTTCGCCAGTTTCGGTTAACGCCCCAGCACCCCTGCCCCCGGCGTCAGTTGTACTCGCCGCTATTCGTGTCGCGGCTTGAGGAAGCGGTCGGCAGCCCATCGCGTGTACCTGCCTCGCCGAAGCTGTCCAGACACAGCAATCTACGTCGCCTTTTATTTGAAAAGGTGATTGTAGACGTGCCCACTGTAACACCGCCGCCCTTCCTTCCCATGCGTGTGTGGTTTCCGTTCCCGCCCGCGGGCGCTTAGCTGGGCCTCCCCTAGGGGTCTTACCCGGCTTGGTTGCACGCGCCGAGGTAGTGCGGAGCTATACTCGCGAAGAAGCAGGCACAGTGTTCGCACGAAGTATCGTGTACCATGTCCGGCAGGAGGGAGCCCTCCCCAAGGACCAACGCATTAGGGGGGAGCGTCCTGCTTTCCCCCACGCCGTTGTTAGACGCGAGTTGCGGGATAATATTGTCCCGTTTGCGCCACTACCAGCACCACCAACACCCCGTCCTCGCTTCCGGCCGATAGCCGGCGAGCGACAGTCGAATGAGTCCACCGCTTCACCAATCACGGCCTATGTATCTGAACATACATCGGGAGTCGATACCGCGAAGCGACCGCGTGCCGACGACTTATCACCCGGGTCCCAGGAGGGTGAAGATAAGCGTCCGAAGACGGACCGATCACCGACGCCCTCACCACCATCACCACCACCACCGCATGTGGAACCAGCGGGTTTAAAAACCTACGCTCGGCAATCAAAACCACTGCCCCCCGCGCCACAAGAAGTAACAGGAGGGCAGACTCACATTGCTGGTGAGACGCAGGAGTCGGACAGCTTGCCCTGGTGACTGCACCATTTACGCTGGCCTGGCCTCGCTGTCACCAATGGTGACGTCCCGCCTTCCATCACCCCAAGCCGGACCCTCCGGCTACGCCGCAGCCGCCGCCGCACCGTCATCCCCCCGTGCGCTTCAACAGCGCCAGGAAGAGATGCGGCGCCAACTGAATCCACCAACAGCAACTGGAGCGAAGACGGCGCGCTCGGAGTACCCGCCCATCACTGTGGAGTGCCTCCCCAACTGGACGAGGCACTTCACCGAGATAAGGAGCAAGCTGGGACACGCCCCTAACGCCCGCCCGATGGGGAAGAGCGTCAGATTCCTCCCCAAGTCGGCGGAGGAATTCCGGGTGCTCCAACGGTACCTTCTCGACGCTGCCATGCAGGACCCGAACATCGTGTGGTACTGCTACAGTCCAGCGTCGAGCCTGCCCGGCATGGTAGCCATCATGGGGCTAAGTTAAGACACTCCAGCCAGCAGAGGTCATCGCGGCGCTGCGCAGCCTAGGGTACCCGGCGACCCAGGCGAGGACCATCCCTGGGGTCAGAGGGTGGCACGGCTGCACATACTTCGTGCAGCTGGAGCACCTGACCTTTGAAGAGCTCGGTCACCTGTACAGAGAGATCAAGCTCCTGTCGATGCCGGGCCTCATCGTCGAGGCATGGAAGGGCGGACGAAGTCCACCACAATGCCACAGGTGCCAGCAGTTTGGCCACTCCTCGGTCAACTGCCACCGGCCGCCCAAATGTGTCCGCTGTGCAGGTGGGCACCTGGCTCAAGAATGCGACCGGCCCCAAGAAACCGCGCCCAAGTGCGCGATTGTGCAAGAACTATAGTGTACAATCTGTGGCAAGGATATTTAAGAAATTTACTGTTATCCATTTTGGTTCGTTGGAGTTCAGTGTTTTCAGACTTGTATATAATTATTAGTTTATTGTGTTTATATGTATGTTTTTTTTGTGCAATAAAGAATATTTAAAAAAATGCTCCTCTCAATAGTAAGGTTTTATCATAATTATCTGTTCTCGGATACAATAAGCAAATTTTGTTTGTTTTGTACTTTGTTTTTTGTAGTTTGATTTTGTAGTTTGTTTTTAAGTCATATAAGTTAGTGTAATTCATATTTGAATGTGATAATGAAATAAGGCGTTGATGAATTTATTTTATATAATTTGTAGTTTTTGAAGTTGTCTTCGAGGCATTGGCAGATATCTACCAGATATTCTAACAATTCGAATTTTTAATTCATCCATATGGGGGGTCCATGTCAGCTAATATTTATAGAAGCTAAAAGTAGAACTTTGTCCCTATAACTGTTTGTGTAAGACTATTGGTGAAGATTATTAGAACTTGATTGTTTTGCAACTTTCAAGCAGTCAGTAATACCGAAAATATTGTTTGCTTGTGCTTCAAATAGTGGACGAACTAAAAGTATAAAATATTTATTGAAAAATTTGTATATATAAACAACTTTAACTTACATATCACCAAAACATTATTTTTAAGAAGACTAATATTTTTTTTTGCTTTCAGGACATGGAATTTTACCAGCCGAATGTACAGACACAGCTGATTTTTTGCTATTATTCGATCAATTATTCGATTCATGTAATGGTCATTATTATCAAGGAAACTCTAAAATATACAAAGGTTGTATAAAAAGAGATTCCTTTAAATTATGGGCTGATTTGATACCAATTTTAGAAACAATTAAATTTAAATATGTAGTAAGGAGAAATGGTGTTGATCATCTCTATAATATAAAAATGAATCGCTAAATGTGTTGGTAAGCGCATAACTCAAGAACGCCTGGACGAATTTGGCCAATTCTTTTATTTTAATATTCGTCGAAGCTCAAGGATGGTTTTTACGGCGAAAAAATACCAAATAATTGCCGGAAAAACCTTAAAAACAGTCCTTTTCTTTATCCAATATAAACGTTTTTTAACTAATACGTACAGTTGTAACGTAAAAAACGTATATTTATGTATTTTTATATTTAACGCGCGGAATCGTGTGACTCATTCCTAGTCACACGACGCGGGCCCTCCTTCCGCTCCTCCCCGCCTCTTGTCTCGCCATAGGTGGGCGCGGGCGCATTAGCCCGTCAGCCCGGCCTGTTCGTTTCCTGAGTCGACGGGTTGCGCACGTTCACAGGCATAATGACCTGTGACTTTAATCGTGCGTGCCCCTTTCTTCGAAGAGGACGAACAGCCTAGATATCTTTTATTTTATTTTTTTTTCTTTTATTATATCTAGTATTTTGTGACGTTTATTTCCCCACGTATTGGGGTGTCATATCGGGGTTAGAAAAGGTACCTTTTACCCCCATCTCAGCCAGAGCCGGACTTTAGTGGCCTTGAGTCCGGGCCCGACGTTCTTCGGGTCGACTCTTCGCTCTCCAGGCGCACGCTGCACGGCCCACTTCGCTGCTAGACAAAGCCAGGGCAGTACCTAGCGCACACCTACCTACTTACGAAGCATAGCATTGACGGGCAGTAGACTTACGACCCCAATAAAATTTGTTGTTACCGTCTGGTGAGCCTTTTCTATCACTCCCGGCGGGAGGGACTCAGTCAATTTGAGCTTTATTGCTAATGTATAAAGTTCACTGTTGTCTAAGCAATGTAGGTGTGTTCCTAACATCAAAGCAGTGTGCGTTGTAGCACAGAATATAATAATGTAATGTCGCGTTCTGAAACTCAACAAAAGTGATATCGCGGACCCGATTAAATTGAACAGTCACAAAATGTAATGAATCATTAGTTATTTGGTTGACTTTGCGATATTAGTTCTTTTGTTTTACTTTAAAATACATGTTATCCCGTCATTACATCAGACAAACACAACCGTTACTAAAAGTCCATGACTCCAAGTCATATCAAATTTTTTTTTAAAAATCGTTGTCGATTCTAAGACCGTTGTCGATTTGAAGTGTTGTTTTTCTTGGATTTTCTGTTACGTCCTCTACTGAGTTTGCTTTTATCAACAACACGAATCAAATTCGTATATCGTGCAGTGTTTAATTACCTTTGATCATTAATTATTGCATGTGGCATAATAATTAATAATATAGATATGCCTCCTGTAAGACGAGGAAATTTAGGTAGAAGAACCCGAAATGCTACAAACCAAGCTAATTACCGATCTAATCATACTGCACAAGAACGTAACGACCGAAATGAACATGAAAGATTTCGGAAATCACAAACGCGTGAAGCGCGAGCGAGACATTCAACTAATAATCGCGCAAGTTTGAATCGAGCTGCTTTCAGTTACGATGTGTCAATTGACTACAGTAACTACCAATGTGTTGTTATTGGTTCTATGAACACAGTTTGCTCACATTGTAAGGCATTGAAATACAAAAACGAAGCGAATGGATTGTGTTGCGCAAATGGTAAAGTGAAATTGATACCATTGGATCCACCACCAGAGCCATTGTACTCATTGGTTCCAGGAATAGGAACAGATTCCATACACTTTTTGACAAATATCCAACAATATAACAGCTTTCAAATGACTTCATTTGGGGCAACAAATGTAGTTCGTGAAAATTTTATGCCAACTTTCAAGGTATGTATTAAAGCAAATCATAATTATTTTGATGATAGATATTAGTTACAACTAAATATTACATATTGAGGTACCTAAGCATATGAAATATTATTTAGTGATTAGGAGACAGATATAATTTTTAAGAACAAATATTATTTAAATTTCATCACTGACAATCCATATACCCCACATTGTTTATTTAATTTATTTTATTTTCTAGTGTTTGGTACAAACATAATTATTTTTTTTTATTTACAGATACAAGGCCAAATATATCACATAGCAGGTTCATTGTTACCAGTGTCAGATAGCAACAACAAATTCCTGCAAATTTAATTTATGGGCAATTCACCACAAGAAATTGATCAGCGTTGTGCGCATAACAATTTAGTAAAGAGGTCTATTATAGAACAATTACAAACTTTATTTCATGAGCACAATCAATTGATTTTATTGTTTAAAACTGCACTAGATCTGATGCCATCTGATAATCACAAAATTGTAATCAGAGCTGATAAAACACCTGCGGGTCAACTTGCAAGACGTTTTAATGCACCAACTATTGATTAAGTTGCTATTGTTGTAGTTGGAGAAGACTTGGAATCCCGTGATATTGTTTTACACCATCGGAATGATCAATTACAACGTATAAAAGAAACGCACCGCTCATATGATGCACTACAATATCCCATTATATTTTGGAAAGGTGAAGATGGCTATGATTTCTCAATAAAAATGATAAATCCCATTACAGGTAATTAAAATATTATTTTAGCTATCGCGATAATATCTCAGTCACTATATTATGTATTTTAATTTTATTAAAAAAAAATATATTTACAGGTTCTGAAACCAACAAAAAAGTCAGTTCAATGAACTATTATTCATACCGCCTAATGATTCGGGAAAATGAAGACAATCACATACTGAAATGTCGGCGTTTATATCACAAATATGTTGTGTTGACATGTATGTTAAAATTGAAACGGAGAGATTAACATTTATCAGGTTGAATCAAACCAAACTGCGATGTGAAGAGATACATTCACCTTCGAGATGCGATTAATACTGATGGAAATGCGCAGAATGTTGGTCGGATGACTATTCTTCCAGCAACATACATCGGAAGCCCTCGACATATGCACGAATATGCTCAAGATGCCATGTCGTATGTTCGTCATTATGGTACAGCAGATTTATTCATCACATTTACATGCAATCCGCACTGGATAGAAATCAAGCAGGAGTTATTCCCTGGGCAATCACCCATTGATCGTCATAATATTACAGCCAGAGTCTTTAGACAAAAGTTGAAATCTTTAATGGATTTCATTGTAAGACATTATGTGTTTGGTGAGACACGCTGCTGGATGTGTTCTGTAGAGTGGCAGAAACGAGGATTGCCACATGCACACATTTTGATTTGGTTAGTTGAAAAGAACCAACAAATCCTATAAATGTATCAACAGATCCTATAAATTGAAATTATATTCATTGCAATTAATTGATATCAAATCTATCATTCTTATTTAATAAAATGTCTGATCCCCAAACTTCACAAATGGAGGTTGAGACCGTAGAAGTTCCCAAGGCAACAAAAAGAAATATAACAGTAGATCCTGACACATTAGCTGAGTTGCAAGAAAGTAAGAGACCAAAAATCGCACTTGACAGCGATAAGAAAGGAAAATGTTTAACAGCTATAGCCCAGGGGTTCGAAGATATATTGGCTGTATTTTTTGGAAAAGAGAAACAAACGGCAAAAGGTCCTGAAACTGCTCCGAAATATGGGCCTTATTATAATATACCCGTATCAATACAAATTTCCAACATAATGTTTACTTTGCATACTTACAAAAGGCAAAAAGCGTCTGGCAAAGACAAAACTAATGTAATTACTAAATCTGACCAGACTGATTTTACAATCACATACTTAGGTAAGTCATATTCAAAACCCAGGGATGAATTGATAAAAGTATGGGAAAACGTAGTTGGGAAGTCGGGACTGATCTATAAAGACTTTACAAGAGGAGACTCAGAGGAAAACTGGTATGGGACTTTTGGGCCCTATATAGACTTTTTTTGTGGCTTCGGACTACGTCTCAAAGAGCTCAGGATTGGTCACGACAAAATGCCTGTGGGCAAGAAAGGAGATACCCTGTTAGAAATACCTGTTAAAAAATACGGATTAAATGGCGCACACCATGTGTTACTTGAGGGATGCACATTTCCTCCAGAAAAGAGGTCATCAATGGCACAAAGCATGGGCCCAATGACTGCTCTTTTATGCATGTTAAGGTCTGAGGGGATGTACAGGGACAAATGGGCTAATGCGGTGAAGAGAGCATTCAACCATTTAGAGATAATAGACGACATAATCGAAATAACTAAGGGACAAAGGAAAGCAGCAGACATCAGCACGATGATCGGGCTTCTTGCTGAGATTAGTTTGATATCCACTACTAGACAAGCCACTAGAATTTTCTTTCCACTTGCAATGTTCCATTATGCCTATCATGTTAGTAAACATAAAAGCAAAGAGTTCCTCAATTTTTTTAGTACTACAGGGTCTGGTGCTTTCTACACTTATAAAATGGCCCATGGTCAACCCTGGACTATGACAGGCTCTATGAAGGAGGAGATGGCTTCTCAAATGGTTTTCCATTCAATTTTTGGGACATATAAAGAAGATCTTGGAATTCTTTCTGAGATAACAAATATTGCGACTTGGTATACCAGGGAAGGGTTTGGAAAATCATTCATTAAGGGTGATAAAAAGGATACTGCAGTAAAAGTTAGGCTTCCAACTTTTAAATATTACGCAAAAATGTCTACAGCGAATCAAAGCACATTGCTAGCAGGGACATATAGCCAAGTATTCTTCTATTCCATGTTTCAGTGGACATAGACACCAACACTTTGGAGATGACTTTTTTAACCACACTGAAAAGAAGATATCAACAGGATCTTCAGGAAAGAGTATCTCTCAAATAGTTTCTTCATTGTCTATCACTCTAGATCAAGTGAGAAACAAAGTAAAGGAAGAAAGAGGCTCCATCGATATGGGCACGGTGCCATGGAGGGATTTTTCCACTCTGGATCTCGACAAACCTGGAGATGTCGTTGATCTGAGGATTAGAGGAAAAGGGATTTATTTCTTGGGAAGATCTCCTGCAAAACAACATAGTTTTCATATGTACTTTTTTATAATTTTTATCATTGTGTTTCATTTATGTGTTTTGTCAATTTTTATTATATTTGCATTTTATTATATTTGATGTTGGCCAAAGGCCAAATGAAGTTGATGCAGTGATATCAGCTGAAATTCCTGATGTACAAGTAGATCCTAGATTGCATGAGGTAGTTATCAAAAACATGATACGCGGTCCCTGTGGTACTCTTAATCAAAATTCACCGTGTATGATGGATGGTAAATGTTCAAAACGATATCCACGGACATTAATTTTTTATTCACAACGCCCTATCAACAGGGTGAAGGTTCTGTTCAGGAGAATTTTTGCCCCGACAATAAAATAGATAGGAACAAAAAACTGTCATATTACAAATCTTTTTGACAGAACGAAGTCTGTCGGGTCCGCTAGTATAATATATAAATCAATTCCTTCAATACAAAACTGCATTTATAATATTATGAATTATATAAAACCTTCATAGAAATTTGGAACTATTTTTAACAATTAATTAATCATGAAATAATTAATTTGGTAGCTAGAAATTTCAATCAAGATCCTCTAGAAATTTTTTTCAGTAATATTAGAAGTAATGGTGGAAGGAATATTAATCCAAGTTGTGATCAATTTTTTAATGCTTTTAAAACGTTGATTATTAATAACTATAATTCGCCACATTTGGCAGGGGCTAATTGTGAACAAGATTTTAATAAAGCTATGATGAGATAATGATTGCAATATCAAATATGTTTGTTAATTATTATGAGAGTCATAAACTTGATTATGCATGTGACATTGGTTGTTCGTTGAATGCTTTGGGTGAGGGACAAAACAATGATTCGTTACTGCATGCTGAATCAAAAAAATATATAACTGGGTATGTGATTAAGAAACGAAAACAAAAATATTCCGCAGCTGTTAAATCTGTTTGAACAATTTACGTAGAAAATCAGTTGATTTAGAATCTTTTAATTATGAAATTGATTACCTACGCAAAAAATCATTATTTCACCTAAGCGACGATTTTCTGAAATTAATAATTTAATAAGTGGTTCCCCATCTTTAGTCGGAAGATTTAAACAATTAGTATTGAACAACAAGATGCGTACTCGCGCGTACGCACGCAGTGTACGGATGCGTATTGTTTATGTGAACGTTATCGGTGCGCGTATCGAGTGAGACGCAAAGATCGTCAGTTACGGTTAACGCCCCTGCACCCCTGCCCCCGGCGCCAGTTGTACTCGCCGCGATCCGTGTCGCGGCTTGAGGAAGCGGTCGGCAGCGCATCGCGTGCACCTGCTTTGCCGAAGCTGTCCGGACACAGTGATCTACACCGCCTTTTATTGGAAAAGGAGATTGTAGACGTGCCCACTAACACCGCCGCCCTTCTTTCCCGCTCGCGGGCGCTTAGCTGGGCCTCCCCTAGGGGTCTCACCTGGCTGGGTTGCACGCACCGAGGGAGTGCGGAACTACACTCACTAAGATGTAGGCTAAAGCACACTGCTCGCACGAGTAATCGTGCACCATGTCCAGTAGGGGGGAGCCCCCCCTAAGGACCAACGCATCAAGGGAGAGCGCCCCGCTTTCCCCCGCACCGTCATAAGACGCGACTTGCGGGATAACAATGTTGTTCCGTTTGCGCCGCCAGCGCCACCACCGGCACTACCAGCATCCTGCCCCCGGCGAGCGACAGTCATCGGAGTTCGCCGCTTTATCGCCGATGTATCTGAGTATACATCGGGCGTGGATGCCCCTAAGCGACCGCGCCAAGGACGAAATTCGACACGATTGGAAAGAAAATGAAAAATAAACAGGACCTAGAAATAGTAAATGTACTGCAACAGGAGAGCGCTTGCATGAATGATGAAGACAGAGAGATCCTACGGCAATAATCCTGAGGCCAATAATTTGAAACAATTTCAACAAAACCACGCAGCTAGCAGGGAAAGATTGGTATTACAGATTCATGGCCAGACATCTATCTATCAGCTTACGTATGCCAGAAGCTACGTCTCTTAACAGAATAACAGCTTTTAACGCTACTGAAGTTAACCTTTTTTTAACCAACAAAAAATGATCCAAGCTAAGCACAATATACCTGGTCATCTTTTTTAATGTTGACGAGACCGGAATAAGCACTGGTCAAATAAATTACAAGATTTTGGCTCCAAAAGGTGTGAAACAAATAGGAAAACGTGGTGTCACGACAACAGTAGTGTGCGCTGTTAGCGCTAATGGTGTATATGTCCCTCCCATTTTTATATTTAAAAGGAAAATGAAAAAGAATGAACCCACTGCTGATTTAAAGCTGTAATAATTACTTGGTTGCAACGGTTGCTGATTCTCGCTGGATCAACGAGTCCATAATTATCGGATAGAGCGGACAAATAATTTTACCTGAATAGACAGAGAAATATATAGTAAAAATATATAAATGTATGCGCCGACTTGGGTTACCCTCTTGAACCGATGGATTTAAGATATCTGATTAAGACTTATCTTGATAAATTAGGGAGAACGGTATTGAAATTTATAACAAACTAAAAACCAGCAGTTTTTACCTGCATACATACAGATCTCATGGCAGTGGAAGTACTAATGTACTAAGTCGGGACTATAGATTTATTTTTTGTTAAGTATTTCATCAATCGTTTCCGCAGCGCAAGCAATGACAGATTTTTACGACTAATTTTTAACACCTTATTACATTTTTATTACGGATCCTTATTTTTTTTTGTAATGCCCATGTTGCTCAGTAAAGATGCAGCTTTCCAATGGTGAAAGAATTTTTGAAATTGGTAGAGTAGTTTTTGTGTGCAAAGATTACAAACATACATACAAATTTCTCCTTATAATATTAATATAGATTTACCCAGACCTGATTTCGCTAAAAGTTCAAAAGAAACCAAGAAGTAATATCACAAAAGAATTGTCAAAATATATAAAAAAAACATAAGAGCTTTACAAATACACATATAACTCGATATAAAACCGTATATCATGCAACATCATTGTAACCATTATTATTGTTACACTCAAATCTGCATAACCCTTTTTCAGACAACACACCACTTCTAATTTCACACTATTCTTTTTATGCCATTTTCAATCTTATATACATAAGAATAACTCATAGTCTTTTGTAATCGTAATGATTACTACATCACTGAACGTTTAGGCATTTAGGTCAGAGATTACGCATTGTTGTTCTTAAGGTAATACCTTAATGGAATGCATATTGTCATGAGGTTACATAAACATTATATTAAAATTTAGTTAAAAACCATTGTGACCCAAACAATCATAAGAATTATAAGATTAAGCTTGGCGAGAATTAAGTAAAAGTAACGATTGCTAGGATAATTATAAGAATACTCCAATGAACTAGAAACTCCTTTGGCAAAATAAGAAGTTGGAAACAGACTTAATTCCAACAAAACAAACATTAACAACCAAGGTTGTAAAAAAAATTAAAAAACATGGAACAAAGTACCCAGAGAGATTTATGAACCATTATAAAGCCTCAATTTCTGTGATGATGTCTGTGACAGCTGAAGGGAATCTACTTCCACTTTATGTCATATACAAAGTGCAAAACCTTTGTAGAATATTGGAATCATTGTAACAGTACCACAATAGCTATTTAAACCACCTGGATCAATCTGATTTGTATCTGAATCTGTTTGAAAGAGCTTATTAGTATAAAGATTATTTGATTTGATTCAACTATTTTTAACCATTTAAAATCTCGCACATGCTAAATAATGCCTAAATACAGATGAAATTAAGTTGATGCCCTAGCAAATTTCTCTATTCACCTCTTATGTTTTTTTCTATTGAACCATAATTTACCCGGAATAGAAAACAACAGGTTTTTTTTTTAATTTACATGTATTAACAAAAATAGTATGTCATTATTTAAAATTTTAATAGCAGTGCTATTACACTTATAAATATATACAATACTGTTAGAAATTAAGTCTAAATTCAATTTTAAATGAATAATAAAAACATAAAATGTTGTGTTTAGGGAATCACATCATGCACCTTACTGTGCACCAACACTTTTCACTACAAAATCCAACGACAGAATGATTCTACCACCAGTTCGGAACTCTATTCAACTTGAGAAGAACTGGCAAGAAACAAAATGCTCGTTCCCATCATGAATAACGATTATTTGAGGTTAGATTCTAATAACACCAAATACAAAAGAGGTCACCCAAATACGTCTACCTCCTACAAATGCCTAAGCCAAAGAGAGAACAAATAAAGTCAGCCGTCATCTTATATAGGCTTCAAAGCTTAGAGATCTAGATTCCTAACAATACAATAAATACACTTATAATATACTGTCATATTTTCCTCATAACAAGCCATAATGAATATGAATATACGAAGCAATGTTCATAAATGTGCCTATACACCATTTTACGGTACCATGATGAACATGATATTTTAATATGATCTGAACTCTTATATAAAAATTGCAGTCATTCTTGATAACACAATAAAATAGTGAAATACACATTTTTGTCGTACACTATGTAGCTATGTACTTTTAAATTATTTATTTATTTATAATAATTTGAGTTTTTATTTTAAGTTTTGTAATTTAAACAGTTTTTTACATTACAGGTTTTATAGTTTTTAATAGTTTATTTTTAAATTAACTATTAAAGTAGTTAGGGATCACTTACTTAAATAAGTCGTTTTAGTTTATTAATTAATTCAATATATAATTTTTAATAACTTCAAGACCTAGATCTCAATAATAATTTATTTTATTTTTAACTGACCAGTATTTAAATTTTTTGTCAATTTCTTTTAAAAGTTGTCGCGTGACAAACATTTGATTATACCTCATACTAAACTTATTTTTACATTAATTTAAAGCGATATTATTAATTAGTAACACAGAAAAGGAATTTGTGAATGTGGAACTGGTTTTTGCTGCTAACAATAAAATTTTACTTTGTTCCGATAAATATATATGATTGACGCACTTCATTAAATACGTTACAAAATTAACAGTGTATAAACTTTTTCGATTTGCTGAAGTTAGATGAGCAACTTCTTTATTGAAAATTTTAGTTACTTTTCGATGTCGATTTTAGATTTTGAGCGATCTTACAAAATGGTCGTCACAAAATGGCCGTTGGAGGGATGTCAAAAACAAACGATTTTTATATTAATCGATTTTTTATCAAAATAATCTATTTTTAATAATCGATTATTTAACATTGTAAATTTAACGTTTTTTTTAACGGTTATATTAATTACCCTTTTTATTCTTTTTTTACCCCTAATTTTCTTGTTTTTTAAGATAAGGTACGCGTTGTTGCATAAAACCAATGTAGACAACATATTTTAATCGAATGTCGCAAACTGGACATCTGCTATTTTTTATACGTTGTTGTCCACCTTAATTAGTCTTTATTCTAATTAATTACTAAAATAAAAAGCAATTTTTTTTTAAAGCCAGAAAATTGATTTTTATTTAATCGTTTTTCGTTTCAAGTTAATCGATTTTTTATAAATCAATTTCTCTCTCTCTCTCCCTAGCTATGTATCCTTTATAAATCAATTTATTTTAAGAAAAATCGAGTACTGATTATTAATTAATCGATTTTTCCACTTCGTTCATCCCTAATAGCAGATTCGTTATTCATGAATAGTAATCCTAAACACCATAGACTATTCACTAAAACACTAATATCTACAAAGTAAAGCTTGGTATCCATAGACTACCTACCATAAATCTAAAGTCATAGACTACCATTAAAATAAAAATTAAAGAATTATCATGTTAAAAAAAAACAATTATTATGTTAAGGTTTTACGAGGAAGATGGTTATAAAATGAGCATATTTTTTATTTTATCAATAGTTTACAGTAATTTTATGTTTATTGCTTGACATCAATCCGTTGGTACATTCATTGAGCCGCGCTGCCACTGCACAATCGTCTCTATTTCGAACACTGACTTCAATACAGCGATCCAAATTTTTCTCCAATTTTTTTAATAATTTTTCATCTTTGGCGTAGAACTTTTTTACTAATATAAGTAAATTACCTAAAATTTCGTAACACAGTAAAAATATTAATTTTTAAGCATAGCTTGTGTTTTATCTCAGTTATCATATCAGAAATATAAATGTTAGGAAAATATGCTTTAAAAGTCAGTGAGTCATAAATATAAAATCTCTTTATATTACCTTTCATAGATAATACACTATATAGGATATAGATGTGCAACTCTGTCATTTTTTTGAAGTAATGATAAGGGACTGTTTTCGCTGATCTGGCAGAGATGTCGCTGTAACGTTATCATAATAATCCACTAGATGGCGCTGTACTGCATTCATATAGTGACCCTTATATAAAAATAGTATTTACAAAAAAATAGTTTGGCGCTATACCACTTCAATTTGAACGGACTTGGCATCTCCAAATTCCAGTTCAAATCAAAGAGTAGCACCAAACTATTATTCTAAATAAGGGTAATGAATAAAAGATTAAAGCTATGTAATATTTAATAATTTTTATTTTTTACATCTTTTTAAATAGTATGTCAATTCAGGAAACACTTGAAAAATACTTTTAAAACATTAAAAAAAATATCAAGCGTATACAAATAACAGATGTTCATCAGTTTACACGTTTATTTGTTGAAAACAACTAACTTTGCATACGTACTACACTCTGTAATTAGTTTTCATAATCATAATCTTCATTTGCTGTAAACCTGAAATCACACATTTGAATTTTTGTAGCTATAGTCTAAATCAGACCAAATATTTCAAATGTATACCAAAATAATGTAACCAAAAGTGTTAAAATATAATATTTATTACGAATAACCACATATTTTTTTCTAAAAAACAAAGTTGCGGGTGCTCGTAAAATAACTAACATGCAACAAATTGTTTAAAACCCTACTTAGAAAGGGTTAAGGAGGAGCAAACTTGTTCCTATTTTATTCTTAGTATATTACTTTTTGAATCGTGTAAATATTATTTCTCGTTTGGTTTTAATTGCATAAGAATGTACATAAATAAAATTAAAAAAATTCGGCTGGTTATTCTCGTGTAGGCATTTCCTTTTCGCTCGGCACTAAAAGGGTTAAAAATTAAATTTCTGCAGTAAAAATTTCTATTGTTAGGAAAAGGTACTAAATGGTTTCAAAAACATTATAGTAGTTACTTACCAACGTTTTCACATCCAAAATAACACATAAAATAATTTTTGTACGGCATAATTTCCAATATCGACCTTTAAATAAGCAGTGATGCGTTTTTGGCAGAAAAATTTGAAAATTTATGACAGATACTTATATATATTACAGTGTATCATTTGCGACATCTAGTGAATAATGATATAAAACTAATTTTTGTTGTCCAATGCTTGCAATGAGATGACGCTCTCGGCGACCTAAAGAGTGCTTCTTAGAGAGTTTCACCCCCCTGTTACCTTTATTGACTTTTCCATTTTCAATGACACCGTTTCGTTTTAATACGCAAGAAATAAGGCATTCCGCGTGGACAGGCGAATTCTTGTTGGGCGATAATCTTTTAACTTTCCGTGTATCGTTTGCTTGAACTTCTTTTAGGCAAATTGACATATTACGTTTGAATTCTTCAACGTCATTTTTAATCTCTTTAGGAAAAGAACTATACGACCAATCGGGAACGCTACTAAATTTGTTAACTAAAATAAAAATAATAAAATTAGGAACATTAGTGGCTTTTTTTTTTGCATAAACAATTAAGCACGACAATATTTCATAAACTTGGCGTGGAATACTTCTAATTTGGTTGCAACAAAAAAAAACAATTTATATTTTTTTTTTAAATTTACAACTACGACTATCATAAATTATTATTTTCAAATTACCTAAAACGCAAAGCAAGTTTAAATTCAAATTTAATGAGGTAAAATGAAAACATAATATTATATAAACTTTTCTATTATAATTTTATCTAATTTCTGAGTTCCTACTTAACAGTAGCTATATTTTGTCTGAGGCTAAAAGTAATATATTGGGGTTTTTAGTCTATGCCTCGAAGATGTCTTTAAAAAGTAATATTGGACCATCTGTCTCCTAGATGGCGCTATTACGGATCACCAGAAACTACTGCGAGTTACCAATCTATTTTATTATGTTCACAATAAAATATAATAATCTTTGTATTGGACCAAATTAAAAAACATACCTTTACCACGATTTTTATGTTTCAAATTCATATTTCTTGAAAAAATCGTGTCTTTATCAATACGAACACCATGCACGGTTTCAAGTCCCATCATCTCATTATTTTCTGGATATTTCTCATTACTTTCTACCCGAATAAAGTGTAATACTGATATGAAAATTATATATAATAACATTTTTTATGTTTTAGTTAAGCTGAAATTTTTGTGAGAACTGAATTAAAAACTTAAATTTTGCTTTGTGTATAAATTGTTATTTTTCTAATTGGTTGTTAATTTTTATTGCTTGAAACTGTTGAGTAAAAGTTGATTTTCTTAATTGAGCAATTATAACTATGAATAACTACAAAATGTATTAGACCTATGGTTTAGGTCTAGTTTTAACAATGCATAGCAAATAATGTGCGAAAGGAAAACTTGCTATTTATTTACCTACATATACCTTTTATAACATAGCATTCCACGTATATCACAGTTAGGTAATCCAAATTATATGCATTCAAAAAATAATTTTGTGTTATATAACAAACATCAAAATTTTTATATGTAAAATTTTAAATGGGTAGACGGGAATGACAAAAACTCGAAACTCGAAGTCTCAAAGCGCTTTTAGTATGATTAGATTAAAAATTTTTTTTTAGGTTTTATAAGTATTTAATTAATATTGAATTTATACTAAGTATACTATTTACTAAACTAAACTATTTAAAATTGAATGAAGTGTAAAATTTTGTTGTTTTTTTATTGGGAAACATGTTGTCCCATATATTTATATTTATTTATTTAAAATAATATTCTCATTAGGTTTGCTTCATACATGCGTTTTTTACGTTTTCTTTCTCTTTTCTAACAATATGTATAAAAAGAAATAAATAAATAGTCTTGTATATTACAGATGTTTATAGAACATCTTAGAAATACTTAGGTACACAATATTTCCAAAGGTGACGATTAAATGAAACTATATTTATAAGTACAACTATATATTACACTTTACATTTAAAATTAGAACCAAAAATTTACAGAATGGTGAACAAATGTATCTTGAATGTAACGAAATATCACATATGTTGACATAACTTAAAGTATTCAGATATTTGTAGTTTCATTAATTGTTTAGTAGTGGAAATGTAAATTCTGAAATATATTACTTTTTAAAGACATCTTCGAGGCATAGACTAAAAACCCCAATATATTACTTTTAGCCTCAGACAAAGTATAACTACTGTTAAGTAGGAACACAGCAATTAGATAAAATTATAATAGAAAAGTTTATATAATATTGTGTTTTCATTTTACCTCAGTTGAATTTGAATTTAAACTTGCTTTGCGTTTTAGGTAATTTGAAAATAATAATTTATGATAGTCGTAGTTGTAAAAATTTTGAAAAAATATAAATTGCTTTTTTTGTTGCAACTAAATTAGAAGTATTCCACGCCAAGTTTATGAAATATTGTCGTGCTTAATTGTTTATGCAAAAAAAAAACACTAATATTCCTAATTTTATTATATAATATTTTGAATTTGAATTTGAATTTGAAATGGGATGTGTATTTATATTATATTATTTATTAGTTTATATATTTAATATTTATTATTTCTATATAATTTTATGATGTGTAAATCTCTTGTCTGTGTATTGGTGTGTATTATTAGTATATATTTAATTTTATAAAAGTGCACCACCCACACAATATTTTCAGCTCCCCCTTAACCCTAAGGTCGTCTGGAAGAAATCGCTACTAAGCGATAAGACCGCCCTTTATACGTTTTCTTTTTTTATTCTTGTTTTTTTTTCTTTTCTGTAATTTTTATGTGTGGTGTATAATAAAGTATATAAATAAAAATAAATAAATAAAAATGCTTGCATATGAATAACATGGTTTAAGAACGATGCACCTTTGTCCTATATAAAAAAGGATATTAGCTGCCTATTACTCTCCCACTGCTGGGAATAGGCCTCTTCTCTCCGTTTTTGGAGAGAAGGATTGGAGCTAAGACCTACCACGCTGCTCCAATGCGGATTGGTAGGTTACACATATCCCTAGGATTCTCTAGATATATGCAGGTTTCCTCACGATATTTTCCTTCACCGAAAAGCGTGTGATAAATTGCAATTATTAATTAGACACATAATTTTTTATAGAGAAACTCATTGGTCTCTGCCCGGGTTCGAACACGTGACCTCCTCGAAAGAGTCGCGTTACCGCTGGGCTACCACAGCTTCTACTATATGCTTTAAGGTAAATGCACTTTACAAATGTGAATAAATGTATTACATATACAAGCTGGTATAGACTATACGACATTAACTTTAATTTTAGGTACCTACACACCTGAGTACCATACATAAATAAAATTAATTAATTTAGTAAAGTATTTTATCCACAGGAATTATTTTATTTTTTAAATAAACACGTTTATATAAATCAATGACCGTACACGCTATTCTAACCTTAGCCTAAAAACTAAATACGGTATTATCAATGTTATGATTTTCTCCTGTTTTTTTAACAAAGACGTCGCGCCAGGTCAGTCAATCATTACTAACAAAGCCAGATATCTAAATGAAATTATATTTATTCTTTAAAAAACACATTTTTTAAAACGATATTTAAGAAAATTGAATTTTATGCCAAAGTTATCTTATACGTTTAATTAAAATGGTTATAGTGGGTTAACCTTAAAAGCTAGACATATGCTGTCGCGGACTTTTATTTTGAACTGCTAGACGGGAACAATTTTGTAATACATGATTTATGCATAACGTACAATGCTGACTCAGCGCACACAAGTAAAGCTTTAAATTTTGTCGTTTTCGTAATATTATTTAATGCTGCTCCTCTCCTATTCATCTTAGCGTGATGTTATAGCCTTCCGCGATAAATGGACTATCTTACACTGGAAGAATATTTCAAATCGGTCTAGTAGTTCCTGAGATTAGCGCGTTCACACAATCATACAAACAAACAAACTCTTCAGTTTTATATATTAGTATAGATAAAGGACAATATGAAGGGAAAATTTAACAAAATCATTGTACTATAACTAATTTGAGCTAGAAACTTCTGGAAAATACCGACCCCTCCCGGTTTGTAAGACCGGCCACCGGGCGATATCACTAGGCTTAAAATAATAGACCTGGGATACCCGTACTATTTGGTGCTATTTATTGGTACCTGACCTGACCATTTTTTTTTTTTTTTTTTTTCGAATATGACTAATGCTGTTAGCCCTAATGGCTTTGACAGCGTCACCGATAAGACGGGCGAGCGCTAAAGCATCGCCGAGCGGACCTGACCAAATTGTTCTCCGCACTTATATTAATTACATTGCACACTCAATAGCGTGGGCTAATCTTGAACAGCGCCACCTATGTTTAACCGAGTACAACTTTAATTAGTAATTGTTCTATTGGTCATGAACAACTTCAATAATCCAAAACTAAGCACTTATTATATGATTCTCTACATATCTGATCACTGGGAGCGGTTTTTAGAACCAGCAGTTGATTTGAGGATTCAAAAACGTTTATAGAATTAGGCGTTACTTTGCGGAGATCCATAATACAAAAGTAATAATAAAATTATTTTGCTATAATCCGCGTTGAAGTAAAATAGAAAATATATATAATGCTAAATGTAGAGTGGACAATCCGCTTTTATACCTGATACATGCAGGATTCGTACATGTACACGGCGCTTTGCGATTTTGTTGTGGAGTCTATCTCCTGATGATGCTTC
Organism: Morpho helenor; assembly: GCA_029227775.1. Lineage (NCBI taxonomy): Eukaryota > Metazoa > Arthropoda > Insecta > Lepidoptera > Nymphalidae > Morpho > Morpho helenor. The sequence goes on along the minus strand of JARGCU010000005.1, from coordinate 11,476,221 downwards.
GGTTGCAGGGCGAAACGATTGTTGAGTTTGTAATAGTGAACGTGTGTAGTGCTTCTGTATTGTGGTGGCGGTGGTGAAGGTTTGGGCTTGTTTTTACGAATCCTGCATGTATCAGGTAAGAAAACAGATTGTCCACTCTTCATTTAGCATTATATATATTTTATTTTATTACTTCATCGCGGATTATAGGAAAATAATTTTACTATTACTTTTGTCAAAACGTTTGTTTACAAGCTTACTTGAATAAAGAATAATTTGAATTTCATAAACTCCCGATAAAGAGGTCTTTTCCCGGTTATTTACTAAAAGACGTATATTTTCTATGAACATTTCGTAGAACTTTCCTTATTGCTAATGTTTAGAAACCGGCTATATTCACACCGCGATAACGCTGTGTAAACAACTCATGCATACGTTTTTGGGATATGTTCGAAACTAGTCTGGCTAACTCGACAGAATAACACGTGAGTATGGCCGATTTCTATACATTAACTATAAATATACTCGCGATAGTTAAAAAAATCCTTATTTTACGACTGTCCATATGTGATGTAATAACTCATCTTAGGTAGCGGGCGTCACCAAATCTGTAACGAAAAATTTAACTTTAATATTTAAATGAGTTAATCGTGTATATATATATATATATATATATATATATATATATATATATATATATACTTTTTCTCTCCCTTTCCCTATACCATGAAGATTCCCTGCTATCTTTAGAATATCTAAATTCATATACTACATTTTTACTTTATTTATTTACTTTTACATTTTCCCTAAGTATTTTATTTTTAAAATTAATTACAGAATGTCTTTATATACAACATTAACAGCTTTCTTGTCATTACGCAATACAAACATGTTTTCTTTAGAGAAAAGAACAATGTGATTTACAACTGATTGTGATTTATAACTTACTGAAATGTAATAGTCCACTTTACATTTACCATTATATATTCTACTAGTAATATCCCGCGGTTTCATCCGCGTACATACCGATCTCAGAAAATCTCAATGGATAGTCTATTAAGTCGGACTATAAATTTATTTTTGTTAAATATATCATCAACTAGCTTTTACCCGCGAAACTTCGTTCGCGTGGACTGTAGTCTTGAAATTAGGAGTAGCTTCTGTCACCATCCAAACCTTCAAATATCACCATCATAAAAATCAAATCGATCCCGGTATATAAACATTAATTTTGCCAAATTTCATCTATATTGATTCAGCGAATTGACCATGAAAACGTTACAAACAGACTTTCGCATTTATAATATTATTAGTTTATTTATTTTACTAAATAACCCGTATTACTTATATTAATAATCCATTTTTATTACAATGTTTAATTTTCTCAGTTAAATTTGTCCAGTAAACGAATAAAATAAAATAAAATATAAATACTCTTTAAAGATAACTCCTTTGACGTAAGCCGAAAAACTTTGAATCTAAATACTTCGTAAATACAGATTTGACTTGATTTTGACACATCGTAAATAAAAATTAGTTCCATAGGTTTATTATAGATGGCGTTTTCAATGTCATCGTATTTAATTCCTCCTGAATTTAATTCCTGTTGAATTAACAGGATTTATATAGCCTATATGTTACCCCGGTATATAAGGAATATTTATGCCAAATTTCATCGATATTGGTTTAGCGGATTGGCCGTGAAAACGGAACCGACAGACAGACAGACAGACTTTCCCATTTATAATATTAGTAAGAATAGTTTCCGCAGCGCATGCGATAACAGATTTTTGTAACTAGTTTTTAACAACTTATTACATTTTAATACAGATCCCTACATGCGATGATAGATTTTTATGATTAATTTTGTACATTAATATATTTTTAATACGGATCCCTTTACGGATCGAAGTTTTTGTGTATTGTTGTGCCATCGGTGGCGGGCAGTGCATGAGTTCTTACAAATTCTGCATGTATCAGGTATGAGAACGAATAGTACACTCTACATTTAGCATCACACATATTTTCTTTTATCGCGGATTATAGCAAAATAATATTCTCATTACTTTTGTATTATGGACCTCCGCAAAGTAACGCCTAATTCTATAAATTAAATATACATATAGGAAGAATTGAGGGTGGTCTATCCTACTGAATAACTTAATGAATAAAATAAAAGCACTCACTAGGTGGAGGCGAGGTGGGAGTGGTGGGCGCGCACGCCGCACATAACGGCACGGCGCGCGGCGCGGCGAGTGCGGGCAGAGGCGCGCGGGCGCACACGCAGCGCGTGCACACACAGCGCCCGCACCCCCAGCAGTGGTGCTGGGAATAATTTTTAATAAGTAAGTAAGTAAGTAACGGCCTGTTACTATCCCACTGCTGGGCATAGGCCTCCTCTCTCCATTTTTGGAGAGAAGGGTTGGAGCTAAGACCTACCACGCTGCTCCAATGCGGATTGGTAGGTTACACATATCCCTAGAATTTTCTAAAGATATGCAGGTTTCCTCACGATGTTTTCCTTCACCGAAAAGCGTGTGATAAATTGCAATTATCAATTAGACACATAAGTTTTAATAGAAAAACTCATTGGTGTCTGCCCGGGTTTGAACCCATGATCGTCTCTAGAGATTCACACGGTCGCACCGCTAGGCCATCACAGCTTATTAATTTTTAATATTTATTTATTTATCTTTAATATTTATTTATTTATTCTTCAACTTTACAATAACTTGTTAGACGCTTAAATAAATTTTATCACAATAATATACAGCGTAAAACATATAGCGAAATCCTATATGTTTTACGCTGTATATTATACTATATATATAGGATTCCCTGTGCTATGGAAAGCCAGACTTTAGACCGAACCTAAATAAATTTAATTTCTAAGTTATATAAATAATTTGATCAGTTGCGCGGATCTAATAGTCAATGCAGCAGTATATGTCAAGTTTTTAGAAGCTAAAAATTCATAAATCGCGTTTATGGCATATGTGTAGCGTCATTTCATAGATGGCACTAAAATAACTATTACAATGTATCTAACCCAATCCAACCTAATTCAAAATTAGGTCACTTTAATAGTACGCGATATATATAATTATAAGCTGTGGTAGCCGCGCGGTAACACCGTGCGACTCTTTGGAGGAGGTCACGGGTTCAAACCGGGGACGACACCAATGAGTTTTTCTGTCAAAATTTATGTGTCTAATTGATAATTGCAATTGATCACACGCTTTTCGGTGAAGGAAAACATCGTGAGGAAACCTGCATATCTCTAGAGAATTCTGGGGATATGTGTAACCTACCAATCCGCATTGGAGCAGCGTGGTAGGTCTTAGCTCCAAACCTTCTCTCCAAAAACGGAGTGAAGAGGCCTAAGCCCAGCAGTTGAATAGAAACCAGCCGCTACTTGATATATATATTTGTTATACCTCTTTTTAACATTAATTTTTGCATCACTTAACGCTTTGCCATTCCTTAAGCACTATATTTATGCAAATAAAAAATATTACCATACCTTCCTACTGAAATGGTCCAGGGGTGTAGAACAGCTGCACTCAGTTACGTTTTTGATACTCTTCCAATCAAGTGCCACAGTGTTTATCTCCGCTTCTAATTTGGCCAGACTTGCCGGTATCGCAGGATCCACTTTCTACGACAATATAATTTATTTATTTATAAGGCTTACCAACTAGAAATCATATACATATTATAAAAAAAGACGATATTGCTCCTTTATACTTATTCAATAAATAAAAAGCAGGTTTTCCCAGAGTCAACCCATTTACTCTTGCGCAACAACTCAAATGACATATAATATGACAGCCACAATGCTTTTTCATATTAATGACCAACTCTATGAGGAAGGTTGTATTAAAACATGTTTTAACAATATACTTTTGAAACTAATTTTAACATTCAATACATCACCTTTCCTATATGTTTCTAAATTACAGGTAGGCACAGCATTTATTTATGACTTCAAACAATAATTGATGCAAACTATACTAATATATAAAATATTAAAACTATACACATATATTTATATATATATATATATATCTGTAAGATCCTGAAAACTACAAAAATATATAAACTATGATCTTTAAAAAAAGTAAAAATGTAAAAAAAAAGTTAAATTTAAAGGTTTTCCAACACACACTTTTTGAAACAGTGTAACTGATCGATAATTAAATATCGATAATTTTTTTATTACTTTTAGATCCATAATGATGTTTGATATTTAATAATAATAATAAATAATAAATATATGGGACACTTACACACACGGTCGTCCGTCCCCAAAGTAAGTAACTTAATACTTGTGTTACGGGTGACAGACAACTGGTGAATATATACTTATATATTTTTAAATACATACTTAAATACAAATATACACCCAGGCTCAAAGACCAACAAATTCATTTAAAGAAAATGTTGGCCCTCGGCGGGAATCGAACCCGCGACCCGCGGAGCTGAAGGCAGGGTCACTTAATTACCTCTGTAATAAGTGGAATCTTGGTCGCTTTGGGTTGGGTTGTGCCCATTTCCTTGAGCGGATGGTCGTGATTCGCGCACTCCATTTCCGAGAGAGTTCCACCTGACTCGTATAATAATCTGAAAGTATTAAGTATATAAGTTCAAAAGTAATAAAAAAAATTAAAGTAAGTTTAAAAATAATAAAATTATATTGCTATAATCCGCGATGAAGTAAAATAGAAAATATATAAAATAATGCTAAATGTAGTGTGGACACTCCGTTTTCATACATGCAGGATTCGCGAAAACACATGCACAAACCTCCACCACCGCCAACATAATACACAAGCTCTACATACGTTCACTATCACAAACTCAACAATCGTTATGCGTCTAGTTAGAAGTCTATCTCCTGAAGATGATTCGTTTGCACACTTAGAGTGGCATAACGTTAGGAGTATGATAATGACGAACTATATCCGCCACTTTATTCGCGTCAACTTAGATAATAAATATACCCTCAATTACACTCCGTATACGCCGTGTGGTATCCGGCTAAATAGAATAGTACCACCCTCATTTCTTACTGAGGTGTCGTAAAAGGCGACTAAGGTAAGTCGACCCGCCGTGTGGTATCCGGCTGAGTAGAATTGACCAACCTTTTTTCTTACCGAGGTGTCGTAAAAGACGACTAAGGTAAGTTGACCCACCGTGTGGTATCCGGTTTAGTAAATGGACCACCCTCTTTCTTACCAAGGCGTCGTAAATACGACTAGGGTAAGTTGACGTCAGGCAGGCGACCGGTCGTAAAAACGCAGCCAAATCATATGACAGCATGTTTGTAACATGTTGTGCCGACCCCACTTAGAGTGGGTTATGGGCAGTTAGATGATGATACGGGTTTGCTGAACATTTTTTCTTTAAGAATAACCCACATTCTCCACACTTTAAAGTACCTTTGAACTACGTTTTTTTTTCACTGTTTCCATCCTTGTGGATCCATAAATAATTATTATTAGTCCCACCTTACCTATTATTTTTTTTTTTTAAATTACCGGGTAAGACTCTGTTGTCGCCATTGACTTCCGCTTTGTATTTTATAGCAACACGGTCATGAAACAAGAGTATTGCGCCCTTTTTGATTAAAACAGTGGCAGCACTGTGCCGTTGTTGTTACCGGTTTAGTCTTCTTATTGATAAAACGTTTCAGTGACAGTCAGACTTTATTCGTCATTCAAGAGAAGTGCATCTCGGAACGGGAATTGTGGTATTCCTATTATATCGTGTCATTGTATATAGTGTGCGTTAACAACTCGGTTATCGAGATAGATTCAAACAAGATAGATTCAAACAAGTTAGTTATTATTCATTTAGATACATTCAAACAAGTTAGTTATTATTCATTTAGATACATTCAAACAAGTTAGTTATTATTCATTTAGATACATTCAAACAAGTTAGTTATTATTCATTTAGATACATTCAAACAAGTTAGTTATTATTCATTTAGATACATTCAAACAAGTTAGTTATTATTCATTTAGATACATTCAAACAAGTTAGTTATTATTCATTTAGATACATTCAAACAAGTTAGTTATTATTCATTTAGATACATTCAAACAAGTTAGTTATTATTCATTTAGATACATTCAAACAAGTTAGTTATTATTCATTTAGATACATTCAAACAAGTTAGTTATTATTCATTTAGATACATTCAAACAAGTTAGTTATTATTCATTTAGATACATTCAAACAAGTTAGTTATTATTCATTTAGATACATTCAAACAAGTTAGTTATTATTCATTTAGATACATTCAAACAAGTTAGTTATTATTCATTTAGATACATTCAAACAAGTTAGTTATTATTCATTTAGATACATTCAAACAAGTTAGTTATTATTCATTTAGATACATTCAAACAAGTTAGTTATTATTCATTTAGATACATTCAAACAAGTTAGTTATTATTCATTTAGATACATTCAAACAAGTTAGTTATTATTCATTTAGATACATTCAAACAAGTTAGTTATTATTCATTTAGATACATTCAAACAAGTTAGTTATTATTCATTTAGATACATTCAAACAAGTTAGTTATTATTCATTTAGATACATTCAAACAAGTTAGTTATTATTCATTTAGATACATTCAAACAAGTTAGTTATTATTCATTTAGATACATTCAAACAAGTTAGTTATTATTCATTTAGATACATTCAAACAAGTTAGTTATTATTCATTTAGATACATTCAAACAAGTTAGTTATTATTCATTTAGATACATTCAAACAAGTTAGTTATTTAGACATGTTTTAAAAGGGAAACTTATGGGTGCCTGCACGGAGTTAACTTGTGATCCTATCGAGAAAATCGCACGGTTTCATCTGGTCTATATATATATATAATACGTACTTGTTATCAATTTGTAGTGCTTCGACTTTGGTCTCAATCTCTACGGTATCTTCCGTTCCGTTCTGGTAATTGACTACTGCTGTCTCCCGACTCTTCTCCGCTTTACGACCCGATAGAAGAGTTTTGAAGGTCGATATCCTCTGAAAAATAAATTACAGACATACTAATAGTGACTGCGAAATGCCACGTTGGTGTATTTAACAGTGAGTCTACTTTCAGCTCCGCGGGTCGCGTTTCCGTTTCCTGCAGAGGAAAAGAACCAAAAAAGCGCCCAAAGTTAGTCTTACAATAAACAGTAGCTTCTGTCACTTTCCAAACCTGCAAATATCTCCATCACAAGAATCGGATCAATCTGGTAAGAATAAGAGAGATTTAGTTTTCTCAAGAGTATAGTTAAATAACCCGTATGACTTGCATGAAATATATATTAAAACAGTTCAATTAAATTTGGATTCATTTATAAACAAAAACCGAAATATATAAACACTTTCTTAAAATAACTTTTGACGTATAGCAAACAGCGACAAATAGAACCTATTCATTTAATTTACAGACTTGATTTTGATACATAGTGAATAAAAAAACCTTGATTTAAGAGACGGTGTTTCTCATCCATGGTTCTTAAAGACTTAAGTTGGCGTTAATATGTGGTACCCGCTATGGGCACCATTACTCTAAACTTATTATGAAACAAAGTCCACAAAAGCTGTCTGTGTATGTGATCGATTTTCTCAAAATCTACAAAACAGATTTTTGAACAGTTTTTACTACAAAGTAGTGCTATTCCTCCAGAAGGTTTAAGTTAATAGTATGTTATTGTTTTATGTAAATTGTGTTTAAAAGGACGCGCGGTTGTGGAAAAACACGCCTGTTGGAAGCTAAATCAGCAGAAATACATTAAAGTAATGTCTTAGAAAATTGTAGATCTACAAAAAATACTACAATAAAATTCGGGATAGCATGTCTTTCTCTTATCGTAAACTTACAATAACTACTTTTTTGATAAAATTTCAATTCGGGAGGAATTTTGGGACACATTGGTAGCCACGCGTGCAACATTGCTGGTATGGCTAGTTAAACATAAAAAAAGAAGATAGTTGTATGTACCTTTGCAAGATAGTCGATATGGTGGGTCAAGGCTCCAGAATGCTCCACGGCAGCGGGCAGGATATCGGCGAGAGACTCCCTCGGATGAACCCCACTTTCATGTCGGCAATACATTCCGCGCCAGAACCTTGCCACAATAACGGTTATTGTATAAAATTTAGATTTAAATATAAAAATAATCTAAATTAAATGCAAACTAAGACAGCGCAAATACAAAAAAAAAATATTCCTAAATTATCCTATACTCGGCGAACGAATATATAACTCTGCCCATCATCCCGTGTTAAGGTTTCTAATAGAATTTCTTTATTTTTTCAATTTTCTTAGTTATCAGACCTTAAAGGACTAGATTTTAGGCAATACATCAATCATCATCATCATTCTCTTACCCTTATCCCACTCTAAGTGGGGTCGGAACAATATGTCTTCTTCCATTCTCCTCTATCATTCGTCAACTCTGGTGCCACTCCGCTAACATGCATATCATTTTTCACACAATCCATCCATCTTCTTTTCTTCGCTCTCCTAATTATTAGACACTCGTAGCACAAGTTATCTTAGTACGAGTGTCTACGATATTTGTTAATGTGAATATTGTATTTTATTATCTATTTTTGAATCTTGTTTTTTGTATTTTTTTGTAATTTTTTGGCTTAATAAAGTTATTATTATTCATTTATTTTTTTAAACCTAACTTTTTACATTTTTAAATATTTCTAATTAAAAAAAAGATTATAATACAAAAAAAAAACATTTAAAAATATAAAAAATTGACGTGCGCCGGGAACGGGGAAATATCCCGAGTTGCCGGTGGTTAGGGATCCAAAGTGAGGAACTTCCTCACAATGCGCGCCGATTCAAGCAATACTGCCTTCTGCATCCGACACTTGATCCAACTGTTAAGCGAAAGCCTCTGAAGATGTTGGTTGAGGCTCTTCGCAATCAGACCGTTTACCGACACAACAATAGGAACAATTGTTGAGTCAACATTTCACATGGCGGTTATCTCATAAGAAAGGTCTAAATATTTAGTTAATTTTTCTTTTTCGGCTTTTATAAGATTATCGTCATGCGGAATGGTGACATCAACAATAATTGCACGGCGCGCTAACCGGTCTACTAACACTATATCAGGTTTATTGGCAGCAATAAACCTATCAGTGATAATAGACCGATCCCAATAGAGCATAGCACGACTATTATTATTATTATTATTAATTATTATCTTCAAATTCAAAGTACTTCAGTAAGTCAAATTCTTACAAATCAAAAGTATAGTAAGCGATGTCAAAATACCTGATGCTCTGCGGACTGAGGTCCGGTTTAAGTAAGTCAGGATGCGCCTTCGGATTGTAGAGGGGGTTCTTGTACTCGTTTAGATGGCTCGCCATGTAGCCCCATAGCGAGAACGTCCGTTCGGACAATCTGATATTCAAATTCAAATTCAAAATATTCTTTATTCAAATAAACTTGTAAACAACTTTTGAATCGTCAACTCTACTGCTGGTTCGGAAAGCTGTTCCTACCGAGAAGAGCCAGCAAGAAACTCGGCGGGAATATCAGAACATTGTATTAGGACGACCTCAATATAAAAGTTGTTGAACCTATTTATTGGTAACAGGACTACCTCAATATAAAGACAATTTTTTGACTGGTCCATTGGCAGTGGGTAGTAACCCTGCCTTCATCTCCACGGATCGCGGATTCGATTCCCGCCGAGGGCCAACATTTTCTATAAATGTATTTGTTGGTCCTCGAGCCTGGGTGTATATTTGTATTTAAGTATGTATTTAAAAAATATATAAGTATATATTCACCAGTTGTCTGTCTACCATAACACAAGTACTAAGTTACTTTGGGGACGGACGACCGTGTGTGTAAGTGTCCCATATATTTATTTAAAAAGAACCAATTTGTTGGTTGAATAGAATAGATCACCCTCATTCTTACCGAGGTGTTGCAAAAGGCGACTATGGTAAGTTGATGTCAGACAGGCGGCCGGTCGTAAAATACATAGCCGAACCATGTAACTACGTTTAAAACATGTTGCGCCGACTCCCACTTAGAGTGGGATAAGGGCAGGAGAATGTTACTTTGCGGAACAAAGGTAAGGGCACTAGTAATTGACCATGCACTAGTAGTTGACAGTTTTGTATGAAATCTTAAATAATAAGCGTTTTGTTTGTTGTAGCTAATAAAAAATATTATTTACTAATAATAAATTTGGAATTTTAAATAATAAGCATTTTTTTTGTTGTTGTAGCTAATAAATTACTAATAATAAATTTTAAATATAAACAATGGGCTACAGTTCTAAGCTTTCGGCAATTGTTAATGGCAACAGGTAATTACAAATTCATTTTTTATTACCTACAACAAACAAAACGTTTATTTTTTTAAATTTCATACATAAGTTTAAAGTTGAGATTTGTATTTATTGTGGTTCCATTTCTCCTATTGGCTCAGTGTGGGTGTTACTTACCTTATATTATAGTCAAATAATTATTAAACGTTTTTTAACATCTGGTTCTATATATTACCTAAGATCTCGTCTGTCCTTTTCACAGTTGCCAACAAACGTCCCGTATTGGCAGGCGTGGACGTGATCGTGGAGGGTCAAGAGGAACCTCTCGTTGAACTGGAAAGCCTGTAGACAAATAAAAAGAAATGTAGACCTTACCTTTACCTTTACCGTACCTTTTACTAAATACCGGCGTCTTATCTCCACGCCTTTGTATGCAGGCGAAGTCTGAGTTAAACGGTAAGCTTATTAAAACAAATGACCGCGGAAAGTTTTACAGATTTAGTGAGTATGCTGAGAAAATACAAATACCGTAACAATATTATTGTTTTGCCAAAGTATTTAACAGTTCCAAAAATACTGGAGCCAGAAAAACTTCGAAAACTTTCTTTTTTGTTCGTGAATAGACAAAATTAAGTATGAGTGTGAAATTATTATAGCATCTATTTAACGCTTTTATTAGAGAATATATTTAATGATAAGTATTAGATGTGTGGTATCCGGCTAAGTAGAATAGTACCACCCTCATTTCTTACCGAGGTGTCGTAAAAGGCGACTAAGGTAAGACGATCCGCCTGAGTAGAATAGACCACCCTCATTTCTTACCGAGGTGTCGTAAAAGGCTACTAGGGTAAGACGACCCGCCGTGTGGTATCCGGCTGAGTAGAATAGACCACCCTCATTTCTTACCGAGGTGTCGTAAAAGGCTACTAGGGTAAGACGACCCGCCGTGTGGTATCCGGCTGAGTAGAATAGACCACCCTCATTTCTTACCGAGGTGTCGTAAAAGGCTACTAGGGTAAGACGACCCGCCGTGTGGTATCCGGCTGAGTAGAATAGACCAACCTCATTTCTTACCGAGGTGTCGTAAAAGGCGACTAAGGTAAGACGACCCGCCGTGTGGTATCCGGCTGAGTAGAATAGACCACCCTCATTTCTTACCGAGGTGTCGTAAAAGGCTACTAGGGTAAGACGATCCGCCGTGTGGTATCCGGCTGAGTAGAATAGACCAACCTCATTTCTTACCGAGGTGTCGTAAAAGGCGACTAAGGTATGTTGACCCACCGTGTGGTATCCAGCTGAATAGAATAGTACCAACCTCATTTCTTACCGAGGTGTCGTAAAAGGCGACTAAGGTAAGTTGACTCACCGTGTGGTATCCGGTTTTGTAGAATAGACCACCCTCCTCACCGAGGTGTCATAAAATATGACTAAGGTAAGTTGACGTCAGGCAGGCGGCCGGTCGAAAAAACGCAGCCAATTTATAACATGTTTTGCCGACCCCATTTAGAGTAGGATAAGGTCAGGTGGATTTAATGATAAATGTAGTGAGCAACGTTTAAATACTTTATACATGCAGGATCAGTCACCACACGTATCACAAAACGCCGCCACCAACAGCACTACACACACTCACTAAGACAATTCACTTACTTCCGGCGCCTGTCTCAGCAGCTGCCAGGTGCAGTCCAGTAGCTGAGTGAAGACGGGCGAGCGTTCGCGCGCGTCGCACGCCACGTGCCCGCACCGGGCTGTGAACTTGTGACCGAACGATAGCCAGTCCTTCTCGATTAGCGCCTGTAACGAGAGTAATTTGAAATTTTAAATGATATCATAATGCTATCATAGCAAGATTAATTCTTTTCTCGCATCATTATCGTATAATTATACTGAAAACCTACTTAATCGAATTGTGTATAAGTAAATAAATATGGTCGTCCGTCTAATAGAATCAATATATTATAAATCGCATAACGGGCTCCCACATCACAGGCTTCCTAGTGTGGGTAACCAATGGATAAACTCAAAAAATTGAAAATCTTTATTAAATTGAATTTTTATTTTTTATTTTTTAATGATATCATGTTCTATCGCGTTCAAACAAAGGCTCTGTACGGTTTTATGTACAAAATTATATTGCGCCTACCGCTCATGCAAGCTATTTTATATTAGTTCAACCCCCACCATTGACTGCTTCATACATTTAGCATTACATTTATTCTCTTACTAGCGGCTTGCCCCTGCTTCGCACGGGTATAAAATATATATCCCATGTTAGTCAGTGTAAAAAAAAAAAATCGATCCAGTAATTTGATTTATTCATTACTGCCCGTAGCCCGCAAGCGTTAAATTAGGAGAAAAACAATTTCCTTTCCCTACACCAAGAAGATTTCCTGCTATCTTTGGAATATCTAAATTCATATAGTACATTTCTACTTATTTATTTTTACATTTTTCCCTATGTATTTTATTTTTACAATTAATTACAGAATGTCTTTAAACAAACTCTTGAAAGAGCGACATCGCTGCTAAAGTCGAAGTGCTATAGGGCGAAGCGCGGTCTCCTCACGGCAATTTAAATCTGTAATATCTCCGAAAATGTTCACTTAAATTACATGCTGTAAACGGTCATATTGATCTAAATTAAATCAACTATTTATTTAAGGTACTTAATTGGATAAGGATTAATGCTGTATTGTATAAAAATTGCTTCAAAAATAAGGCATTATTTTTCGTAAAAAGTAAATGACAAAAAGTGCTATTGTGGGTTATCCATAAGAGATAGACATACACCATCGCGGACTTTTCTGTAGACCTTTTCAAGGTGTACAAATACTTAGTACATCATTTTGATAAATCTCGTAGGGTTTAGCCAGCGTTTGCAATGTAAGCGGAAAAAAATGTAATTATTTACAGAAACCTCAAAAATTACAGTATTTCTCTACTCCGTATTGAATGTTATTATACATACAAACCTTCCTCTTGAATCACTCTATATCTATTTTTAAAAAAACCGCATCAAAATCTGTTGCGTAGTTTTAAAGTTTTATGCATACATAGGGATATATGGACTTTGTTTTATAATATGTAGTGATGAAGAAGCGTGGATTATAGTAAAATATTAAATTTTATTGTAACTTCTATGTATAAGGGTGGATATAACAAATACCTGGTAGCCGTTGATGGTCCTGTAGTGGGGCTCGAGGCAGACGGCGGCCAAGGAGCACACCTGCGCGGTGCGGTCCCAGCCGTCGCTGCAGTGCACGCACACGCTGACCCCGCCCTCGATGGCGGCAGCTATCCACCACGACGTGTCTAAAATTGACCTGCGGGTACAAAGCTGGTGATATGGCTGGTAATATAGCCGATAATTATGCTGGCATTATAGCTGATAATCTGCCCAATGATATATCTGGCACTATGGTTGATAATATACCAGATAATATTGCTGGCAATATGACTGACAGTATAGACGATAAATTGCTGGCAATATGATTGAAGGTATAGACGATAATATTGCTGGCAATATGACTGACAGTATAGACGATAATGTTGCTGGCAATATGACTGACAGTATAGACGATAATGTTGCTGGCAATATGACTGACAGTATAGACGATAATGTTGCTGGCAATATGACTGACAGTATAGACGATAATATTGCTGGCAATATGACTAACAGTATAGACGATAGTATTGCTGGCAATATGACTTACTAAGAAACCAGGTAGAAAATTGGCAATATAGTAGATAATATGGCTAATATTGCTGACATATTGGCATGTATGCCTGCCTGCCTTACAAAGTTGGCAATATGGTTAATAATATAGCCATTAATATTGCAGACAACATGACTGATAATATGGCTTACAATATTGCCGGCAATGGATAAATAATATATGTAACAAAATTGCCACAGTTGTAACGCCATAAAATGGAGTTAGGACCAGCTAAAGTGCTATAAAAAATGTACAAGAATGAATTACAAACATAATCGCAGCACTCCAGCACATGTCACCCTAAGCCGTCTTAAGGGCGCCTTCCGGCATTTCGGAAGGCGCCCTTAAGACGACGTTCCCTGACGTTTATAGGAGCTTCTTCTTGTTACCTAGAAGCCTTGAAGAGATCTGTCTTAAACAGTTGGTGTCCATCAGTTAAATTCTTTTTCACAAGGTCGAGCTTACCATTTTGACCTCGAGAGGGGTCTACCGACACAATGGTTTCCGGTGAGAGGTTGTCATTCCAACGCCCTGAGTCCCACTTAAGATGGAATGATTGTAATGACAACCTCTCATCGGAAAGCGCAGCGTCGGGGTACCCCTAACAAGGTAGGGATTGACAACCTCAAAAAGACCGCGGGAAGGAAGCAGATCCAAGCGGCACAAGAGCGTATGGTATGGAGATCCCGTGAAGAGATCTATGTCCAGCAGTGGACGTCTACCGATTGACGAAGAAGATGAAAATTTAGTTTCTGCGCCCTGTTGCTCATTTCGCACTATCGAAGTTGCGCCATTACGCATTATTCTGTTCGGCTGTTAAAATCGTTAAGGCTCTGAAAAAAGACAGTAAAAAAATAATCGAAATACATACTTTATATGCTTCAGCCACCCTGATGATTCCAAACCGCTCAGAAATGACGACATTGTTGGAGTATTTTGCTCGCAAGCTGAAATCATAAATGCCTCTTTACTGTTTTTTCCGATATGTTATTGTGAATCGTTTTCTACGAAATTTTTAGATTATTTCGATAGTAATAGTCCCTAAACTTCAAGTACACCAATGGACCTAACCGATTGAGTACAACACCCACTGTGGTCAAAACAGTTTACCAGGTCATTAAACAACGCTCGAGAAGAGCCGCTTATTTAAAGAGAGTCTCGTAATAGGCCAATTTTAACGTTTTATATAATTGATTGTGCAACTTACTCTCGACCAATTTTTGTAGACTCTTCCGCATGACGTGTATGTTGCCGATTCCCATGAACTGGAACTTTATGTTTTCATAGAATGCCTCATTCTCGTAGCCTTTGCCGGCTGCTCGGTTTACCATAGCGTTTATCTAAAAACAAGGTATGTTTTATTTTTTCGTAGTATATGACTAAGTAAGATTGTAAGTCCAACGTTATTATTCCCATAATGCTAAGGATCATCTATATACTCTATGGGTCTCATAAAAAAGCTCATGCAACGAGCTATGCTTGGAGTTTGTATACGCAATCATGACGAACACTTAAAGTAAATAAGGCACTAAGTACCTTAAAATTAAAATTTGAACTAAGTATGCAATTTGGTTCTAAAAGCCTTTTAGAACCAAATTGTATACTTAGTTCGAATTTTGATGTTTGGGTACTTAGTGCCTTATTTACTTATTTATTTTTCTTTTTACAGATATATTTAGAAAAGAGAAAGAAAAAATAAAAATAAAAAAAACACATGTATAAAGGCGGACTTATCCCTAAAAGGGATCTCTTCCAGTCAACCTTTGGGTAATAGAAGGAAAAGGACAAGAATTGAAGAGGAAAGAGAGTACGGGTCATATAGAGAAAAGGAAAAAGTTTATATAAAGTGAACTATTTAATCTTTTAAATAATTTTGGTAAAATAAATAGATAAAAGGATGCTACTAATATATAATTACTTAAGATAAATATTTTCTAATCTGTAACTTAAATACTGAAAGGGAAATACTTCAAGTGTTCAATTATCAGGAATGAGTAAT
Source organism: Morpho helenor (assembly GCA_029227775.1). NCBI lineage: Eukaryota > Metazoa > Arthropoda > Insecta > Lepidoptera > Nymphalidae > Morpho > Morpho helenor. Next base: position 11,460,204 of record JARGCU010000005.1, on the reverse strand, counting down.
AAAACCAAATCTACCGAGATTGGCAGGGCACATACTGCGGAGAACCGGTATTAAGGTGTTGAAATGGCGACCCTACACCGGAACACGTAGCATCGATCGACCTCAAAAAAGAGTCGAGAGGAGTCGCTGGATCGCAGCGGCATAAGATCGTGTGTGTGATCGTGTGGTGGATCACATGAAAAGACCTATGTCCAGCAGTGGACGTCCATCGGTTGTAGATGATCATAATGATGTTTTATAACAAGTTCCATTTCATATATTCCAGTAATTAGATTTCACAGTTTCACCTTTTTGAATTCTGAGATTAAACAATTTAGAGATAACATAATATAATCCTTATATCCTTTAAATGTTTGTTCGGAGTACGAAATATGAATTATTAATAAGGAATTAAGACACTTTTTATCGTTTCGTTCCGTTCGTTTGTTTCATTTATCGTTTCGTGTTCACAGAGTTATACAATTTAAAAAAAGTTATGAATAGACTTCGATTTTGCTTTACTATGGATGGATGATGTTGGTCCTTGTAGCGCCTATTTACTCTTTACTCATAATTTTGTGTTTTCCTTACCCGTGGTCTGGTGTCGACAACATACATATACCCGCAGTTAGGGTTTGCCCGCCGGATCAAGTCCAACATTTGCTCGTCTTCCATACACCTGGAAGATTAAAAGATTAAACTTAATATTTGTTTTCAATATTACCAATGAACTTTGGTAATATAATTCCATTACTATATTATTGTGCTATATTCCTATTAACAAATATTTTTTTATTAAAGTAAACTTATTACAAGCACTTTTGAAATTAATACATAAATTTGAAATTAAATAGTTAAATTTACTATTATCAATATTGCCATTTTTTTATCTTTTGTGTTATCTCGAGTGCAAATATTAATCTATGTATATAGTTTCTCGTTATAAATCTTTTTCTTTCGTTCTATATTACCCGTATGCCACTTCTTGTTATTTTCTTTCTGTTACTCAAAGGTTGACTGGAAGAGATCCCTTTCAAGTATAAGTTCACCCTTATACTTAAGCTATTTTTTTTCTCTTTTGTGACAATATGTACAATAAAGAAATAAATATACTATTTAAAATCATTTGTACCGTATTTTTCGTTTTCCGAAGTCGACGTAATTTTCGTAATAAACAAGGTCGGACTTACCTTGTACTTGAGCTATTTTTTTTCTCTTTTGTGACAATATGTACAATAAGGAAACAAATATACTATTTAAAATCATTTGCTCCGTATTTTTCATACAAAGTCGACGTAATTTGGGGGGAAGCTCAGAGCTCCTTGAGCCTAGGGCCACTACCCCGATAAGCCTTCGGATAGCTACGCCACTGTATTCATGTTAGTTTAATCTCAAAAACTGTTAATTTTCCCCATAAACAAAATATCTGTACGCACCTGGCCGAGAACCCGCTAAGGGGCTGGCTGCATCGAGCAATAGCTGCCTTGTTCTGATGCAAGTACGCAAGAACTGGCAGCCGTCCACGAGACCTAAAGCTAGCACTGCCTAAGAGTATGGCAGTCGATGCCCGCGCTGGCACGTAAATCTCACTTGGATATGTGTCGCAGAGCTGAAAAATTTGGCACAGAATAATCGTTATTCAAATAAGCTCTTTCAAACACTTCTCAATCATCGAGGATCAATATGATTAATGAAGCTACAACTGGTTCGGAATGTTGCTCTTACCGAGAAGAATCAGAAAGAAAATCGGCGGTCAATCTTTTAAACATTTTTATTATACCGCAGTCTTGTATGAAGCTGAAAGAATTTTCAAATCCAGGCATTTTTATCAACCAAATAATCTTTAATTTTGTAATATTCTTTACCTATAAGAGATATGCTCTCTTATACTTAATTTAAACCTTTCTGTAGACGTATCTAGTATAGATTGCGGAATTTGTAGAATTTGTAGAAGCGAATACTGAGACCATCGGATGAGTTGCTAACTCTGCTGAGTTGCGACACAAGCATCGCAAGCTTTTTGTGACTTCTCGTATGTCTATGATTTACATCAAATTTAGTTTTATTATTATATTAATAGTCCGGCCTTACAGGTGGCAGCATTTCATGACGTTCCCCGACGCTAAGCAGAGCTTTCGCGCTCTAAATTCCGCATTTCGCAACCTCGACGACGCTTAGACGCTTACCCATTCCATTATAACAGCCATTAGGGCTAACACATAGTCCCACATAGTAAAAAAATAGCGTTTTAACTGTGACTACAACAAGAATACACCGCAGTATTTCCATGACCGCGCCCATTGTATAACTTCGGTGATTTTGGTGATGATGATTTGATTGATTTGATGGTTGATGGTGATTTTAACAGCAGTTTAAAAATACTGTTAAAAAAAAGGCTGATACAGAAAGCCTACTATACTCTTGAAGATTATTTAGAAGATAAGAATGTGTGGATATAGCTCTCTTTGAACCTGTACAAGACAGTAACGACATAATGTAAATAGTATTAAGAATTATATTTTTAAAAGAGCAACCGCCGACTTTCTCGCTGGCTCTTCTCGGTAGGAACAGCTTTCTGAACCAGCAGTAGAGTTGACGATTCAAAAGCACTTGTTTACAAGTTTATTTGAATAAAGAATATTTTGAATTTGAATTTGATTTGATGAGAATTGGTTGTTAACTTGGTATAAACATCTCTTACCTCATAATCCTTATTGGCTGTACACAGAACCCACTGTTCATTGGGCACATTCATCCTCTGGTACTCAGTTTGGATGTCGAAGAAGTTCCAACCGGCCGATTTTGGCAGATCGTCAGGTGTTGATTTATAGTAGAAGCAATACAGCTCGTCTAGATGAACTGTAATTTACAGAGTGTAATTACTTTCTGTATAGGCATTAATTTTTTTTGTGATTAAAGGGGTTTTACTGTGTGTATACGGGGTGTATGTCAGCCCTATTTTACTTTAAAACTTGACCAATCAAACTATTCTAAGGAGCTTATCAAGAAGAGTTTGAACAAATTGCATGCTTCCTCCGAATCAGGTTTTGACAGTATACTATGGAAGACACCAACTTGTAAGTTGTTAAAGATAGGCATTACTTACTTAAACAACTTATAGATATAGGCGTCACTCACCGGAGATCTATAATTCAAAAGTAATAATGAAATTATTACTTATGAATATTTTCTATTTACTACCAAATAATTCATTATTATTTTTTACTTACTTAACTTACTTCTACGGAAGGATATAATTCAACATAAGGTTTCTTAATAGAATTTCTACACTAAACGATCTTGTGCCGATTGAATCCAATCAATCGTTACACCCTTTATTAACGCACGTGCACTTCGTGGAGGTCTATCACACTTCTACTCGTTTGTGGACAAACGTTAACCATAGTTAAAGTTCTCCTTTTCACAATATGATTATACTTGTACGTAGTTTTGAGACAGTGTAGTAGTAAGTAGTTTCAGGGTACGAAGGGAGCTTTATCCACACATTCTTATCACATACTTAGATGATTCTCAACAGTATAGAAGGCCTTCTTTATCAGCCTCTGTTTAACAGTGTTTTTAAACTGCTGTAATGGAAAACTGCTGTAATGAAAAAGAAGAAAACGTCTTGTCTATTGTAGTGACAGTACTCACCTGGTTGACTCAGCCTGAGTAGGGTCTGATGCATTTCATGGCAGTCCCTCTCGCGCGGTATCACGAAGAAAACCGACTGGAAGGTTTTGGTCCGCACCAAAAGCGGTGATCCAGTAGTTGTTATGGGCAAACGTTCAACCGTCGATATGTGCATGAGAAGAATCTGCCAATAACAATTAAGACCTCTTACTCTTTTCTAGCTTTTTTTTTCAGGAAAATCCATTATTGGTCTTCACCACCCGACGGGGATGAGCGGCAGGTATGTCGGACTCGTATCGACTAAAAACCTGACAGTGCTTCACCACGCTGCTGGTGGCGGGGACAGGGTACCGTTGAACACATTGCCCCCATTCCCGCCAGTAGCGGCTCAGTAACCCAGAGGTGGCGACCTCTGGGTCGGGGCCTCTCTAAACAGTGGCCTCTCCCGCTAATCGATGCATCGGGAGTACCAGATCCATGACCGCCTCGGGGACCTAACTCTTTTCCTGATCTATAATGACTCTAATCCACTGTTTCCCAACTAGGGGACCCGCGATCCGTCGTCGACGTTGGTTGATGGCTTAATTCACTCTATTTAAGTAACAAAAAATTACATTTAAAAAATCTTAAAACCAACCAATCCATATATATATATAGGTATATATATATATAATATGAATTGGTTGGATTCTGTTATCTTGTTTACAAATAATAATCTAATCTTGATTTTAATCGTTATTTTTCATTCGTACATGTGCTATTTTTTTGTTATAGACATAGAAATAATTTAGAAATTTTCTTCTGTACGATTTTCATGTATATACAATTAAGAAAATAAATAAATCGTTTACATTGTTTACTAACGAATAGATCGTTTATTTCATTATTAAAAAAAAAGATATTTTCAATCAATATTAAATAAAAATGATAAATTTGGTACATAAATAGTGATATCTTCCGCTAATATAACAAAAACAATAAACATACCCAAGTCTCTTTTCGCATTTCATGATCGACAAATATGAGATGTGTGGTGGCGAAGTACAACGTGCCTTTGGAGGGATTCCGAAGATTATACTTATCCAGCATCTGGACGTTCTCCAACTGTAACAAAAATATACGTAAGAATAATCTAATGTACAAATAAATACATGACCCGAGCTTAACTTATTAAATCAGTGTTACCCAAAGTGAGGCCCACACCTTACTTGGGTAATGCTAAATTTAAAGAAAAAAGCTAATTTTTCTTCATATACCTTAAGTTTCTTAAGTAAACAATTAATTTTTTTATATTAACAGTTATTTATGTTACCGAGAGAAAACTTGCATATACCTAGAGAATTCTGGGGATATGTGTAACCTACCAATCCGCATTGGAGCAGCGTGGCAGGTCTTAGCTCCAACCCTTCTCTCCAGAAACGGAGAGAGGAGCATTGGGATTGTAACAGGCTGATACCTTACTTTCTAACTTATGTACATGTTATAACGTATGTACTTACTTTTTAACTTATAGGAATATAAGGTTAGAAGAGAGAGAGTATAAGAATTTTTAAGGTGGGCATAACACGAAAAGGCAGGGCGAAAGGTTGGGGGACACTGTATTAAATGATTAATATTGAATTGATTGTCATCATTCTCGTACCCTTCTTCTCATCATTCAACTTCCATTCTCTTCTATCGTTCATAATTCTGACGCTACTTCTTTTATGATATACCTAATTATAAGTTAAGACTTTATATATATTATATATATCTTTTGTATTTGAAACGATTCACCACCCTTAAATCCATGATCACTTGCCATAACTAAAATACCTAACAATGATCTCACTTTAGCATATCCTCATTGAACAAAAAAATTTAATTCATAACAATACAACCTTTTCTTATTTTGGATTTTTATTGTCATTTTATTAATCAAAGATTACAGTGTGTTATTAATGTTGTTTTGACGTGTTTAGTTTATTTGACGTATGATTGAATCTTTAATAATTATTTTATTTATTTTTCCTTTTACAAGTAAAATAATATCAAAAGAACACTATAAACCATACATATAATCATTTGCTAATGATGCGTAGTATTAGGAAATCTATGGATGGTAAATGTTTTTGCACTGGAAAAGTTAAAGAGCAGCTGGTTGCAGTTGCAGGTTGTTCTGAAGACTTAGCAGCAGTATTGGCTCTCCCTGATCAATGGGTACCTCGACATTGTGGGCCAACACTTACAAATTATCTTACAGAACGTGAAAACAATCACGAGAAGTGTCTTGATGATCTAATGCAAGAAGCAAAGAATCTTAACAAAGAAATAGATGACAAAATAAGATCTATCTCTGAAATTTTGATAGCGCATATTGGACAGAACCAAAAAGATATCGATTGCGTAATCAAAAAGTCACAGCTCGATGATGGTGTTATTTCTGTAGAAGCTCGGAATGAAGCGCTTAAGGAAATTACAAAATTGTTCACATGCAGAACACAAGAATTCGCAAAATTTAAACAAGAAGCTCTTAGATTAGAAAGACAAAGGGCTGAAGGTATAAGAGATGTTTTAAAATCTAATTTTCAACGTTTCATAGTAGTTGGACATAAAACTCCCAAGGATTTATTACATGATTTCGACACTCGGATCTACGAAATAAATCAACAACTGCTTAGCAACTCTCGGGCTTATATTGAGTTAGAGGCACAATTACGGGTGCAACTGGACGAAGACGTAATTCGTGCACGATCTTCTTTAAACCAGTTATGTATTAAGCAATCTAAGAATGTTGTAAGAGGCCAAAGCGCTTTACCCTGGACGCGGAACAGCCAATATCCCCATAAAAAGTATGACAGCGCTAGTGATAAAAAACCACATGAATCTGATAATAACTCACAAGGAGTTATGTTCGACATAGAAGAATTTAAAGCATGCGTATCACAATTAGTCGAAGGGTGCAGAAAAGCAATTTTAAAAGTATTCACTGGTTTTTCGTATAAGTTAGATAATTTATATAAAGAAATTGGATTTACAAATTTAAATGTAAACAAAAACAAATCGAGCACGGTTATTTCTGAATTAGAGAATATGATTGAACGCGCTCTTGTACGCATATCAAGTAGTAACGTACAAGTTAAAAGTTCTATATATAAAGATTTAGAAGAAATGGCCCGCAACGATGTGTTCAATATGCAAAAAAGTGTATGTACTTTAGGACAACGATTGCGTGACACCTATATGATATTGTATGGCGCTAGTCACCTTTGGGATAATCATATGTTGCGTTCTGCTTTAGTCCAAAGGTTAACAGTAACAGCCGTTGAAGACATACAAAATACTCATGACAATATAGAACTAGCAAACGAAATCAATTTTAATATAACTTTGGAGCAATTGCGTTATGCAGCAGATGCCGAGAAAGTGCAACAAAATTATGATATAGCTATGAACTTACTCGATAGAACTGCAGAGATATATGTTCAGCATAGTGAAACTGAAATTTCTAAGCTCGAAGAATACATGACTTTACCACCTATAATGGCTAATATTTTACAATCTGAATGCGAGTGTTTCTTAGAAAATCACCCTAAAACAATGATTGAGACGTCCGGTAGTTTAACTAGTCCCGCTGGTACAGGATCACCTAGTTCTAAATCAGCTTTTTCTCTTCGCGCACCTCTGCCAAGAGCGATCCTGCAAACCCAACTTCAAGAAATAGCTTTGAACAACTGGAAAAATGGGTTTCTCGAATCGTTTGAATGCAATTTGCCTGCAGTGTCCGGAGAATTGAATCGACAAGCGCGTAAATGGGTAGACGATAGAAGCCTACAGTTAAATATGCGCTATTCTCTAAAACTCATGTCGCACAGTATACGAGCAGAACGAGTGACGGCGGCTAAAGAAATACGTTTAGCTGAGATTCGATTTCATGACCAACGCCTTAATTCTCATTTAGAAGCGATGTACGATATTATTGATAGCCTTCCTTGTGAGGCATCTGGTTTTTTAGCGTTAGATTCACCTGAATTATACCCATTTTGCAAATGGATTAAAAGCATCCAAACTGACATGGATGATATGCTAGCACGTGAACCGCTAGACCCTGAAGTGAAGAGGGTGAAAATGGCCAGCTATGCACCCCGTTTGTTAAAACACAGGCAGCTTTTTGAGGAGTCTCTAGATGCTGCTATAGAACAGTATAAAAAGCATATCGAATACGAAATTCAGGTAGCTAGGATCGCAAATTTTCGATTTGTATCACAGCTTAAGCTTTTTATTGAAGGTGGTAGATATGCAGCATTGGAAGCGACCAAAACATGTGCCACTTTAGTTAAAGCGGCCGATGCTTTAGAGTTATGCGTGCATCGAACAATGGATGCGTTGCACCACCGACGGCCGCAATTACTGGCTCTGGCAGACCAGCAAATGTTGCCGCTGCAACGTGTAGTAGATGAAGTGTATAAATTTGGTGTTAAGAATGCATACGACAAGAAAAAGCCACCACCTAACAAGAAAAAGTAAATTAAAAAATAGTGTGATTGCCTACGAATGAATTTATATTTATTAAATTTTAAGCATTAGAAGAGACATTGGTTCTTTTATTTCTAAAAATTATAATATTATTACAATATTTTTGATGCAAGATTATTCAATAGAATTTCTTTAAAGGTTATTATCATTGCAAACAATTACTTTCTGTAATTCAAAACTCTCCTGCAAGTTCGGAAAATTGCTCCGAAACTTTTCTAGCATAAAATACCTCTTGAAAAGCAAATATATAAAAATCCCATGTTCAAGTTTTTTACGCTTAAAGTAACGATAAAGTATACCAGTGCTGGACATAGATCTCATCTCTCCGTTTTTAAAGAGAATGATTGGAGCTGAGACCTACCACGCTGCTCCAATGCGGATTGGTAGGTTACACATATCCCTATCTAGAAATATGCTGCTTTCCTCACAATGTTTTCCTTCAGCGAAAAATTCAGCGAAAGTTTTAACAGAAACCATTTGGTGCCTGCTCCGGCTCTGATGAATTTTTAAATTTAAAGTTTTTTATGCTCAAAGGGTATAATTTAACTTAATTTTCATGTTTTTAAATTCGAAAGTTAGATGTTACATGTTCGCGCTTCAGAAAACCTTCATCGCTGCATATTTAGAAACATTAGACGGGTTGCCTGTAAGAGATCCAGGGGTTGTCTGATGCTCACTTTTAATGATAAGACCGCCTTTGAACTTCTGTTCTGTATGTCCACTTACATTTAGCATTATATATATTTTCTATTTTACTTCTCCGCGGATTATAGCAAAATAATTTTATTATTACTTTTGTTTTCTGTATGTTCTTATTTCCTTCGTTTGTATTTATTGTTTACTTAGAGTGCAAAGTACTAAAAATATGTTTATCAGAAGGCTAAAAAGAAATTCGAAAAAAATGCGTGTAAGTTTATTTTGCTGGTTAGCTGTTATCTTTAACAACTCAGTGGGAACTGACAAACTTTTATATATCTTATTAAAAACCTGTCACCCAGTTACTTTTTAAACATCGAACTTTGACATATTATTAAAAGCGATACGACGTTTTCCGGGTCAGCTAGTAATACAAAAAATGGCACATCTACTAATGCAAAAAGTGACCTTCGGCAGTATTATGAGATTTTTATACAAAGGAATATTTCACTTCAGACTTGATTATAGTCTTATTACGAATGCGCGTTGAATTATTAAATAGATTTTATGCTTCTTCTAGCTTTTCAAGTCAAGGATAACAATTATGTGCCAAGTGGGGTTGGCACAACATGTTATAAACATATTGTCACATGTCGCCTGCCTAACGTCGTCAACCTCTTAGTCGTATTTTATGACACTTCGTTAAGGAGGGTGGTCTACTCTACACAACCGGATACCACACGGCGGGTCTACTTACCTAAGTCGCCTTTTACGACACCTCGGTAAGAAATGAGGGTAGTCTTTCTACTCAGGTGGATACCACACACACGGCGTGTAGACTTACCTTAGTCACCTTTTACACCTCGGTAAGAAATGAGGTTGGGCTGTTCTACCCAGCCGGACACCATACGGCGGGTGACTTACCTTAGTTGCCTTTTACGACACCTTGGTAAAAAATGAGGGTGGTCTATTCTATTCAGCCGGATACCACACGGCGGTCATTATTATTTATATTAGTTACTAGCTGAACCGGCAAACGTTTTAGCGTATAAATTATTGCTGCTCCTCTTCTATTCATCTTAGCGTGATGTTATATAGCTTATAGACTTCCTCGATAAATGGACTATCTTACACTGAAAGAATTTTTCAAACCGATCCAGTAGTTCCTGAGATTAGCGCGTTCAGACAAACACACTCTTCAGCTTTATATATTACTATAGATAATCTATACATATTATAATATACTAGCAACCGCCAGCGGCTCCGCCCGCGCGGAAAGATTAAAACCGTAATATAGGCTTTTGATAAACACAAAAACGGTTAAAGCGGGTCAACCTTAAAAGCTAGACATATGCTATCGCGGATTTCTATTTAGAAACTCTATTTCTCTCTAATACATATTATAATATAATAGTTACAGTCTTTATTATCTTAGTTAAGTATAAAAAAGTAATAGTATAATTAATTTAGCCCTTCTGTAGCATTTCACTAATAAGCTATAGAATCGCCAAAATTATCTCTAGAATATTCTAACCTTATTTATACGTGCGGGAAATACCAACGACGGATAAAGGTTGCGGGGACAGGATCGATAGGTGTTTAATAATTAACGCGAAGGTTACGTGATTTGAGTGACAAGGATCCTAGATATATAAACCGAGGCACAACCCAGTGTGTAAAATCTAAAATAATCCGTTACAAGGGTTTTTTAGTATGTAATTCATAGCTCAGAGTGCGAGAAGCTAAAATATTTTTCGACGTAGTTCATTTTCGCGCGTTATTTTTATTTTAACGATAACTCCAATGCAATGCGGAGGCATTTGGTTTCGCCGCGCGGTAAAAATACGGGGATACTTCCTCTTCTACGCCGCGACAGCGGTCTTCTCTCCCTCCGTCTTACGAATTCTCAATCAGGAGATATAATACAATTTATTTATTTATTTAGTAAGACATGCCTACAGTATTATTAACATACATTTTTGTTTTATTTTTTACATATTTTTCATACAGCCTTAATCTATTTAAAATACTATTACAGGCATATAGAACATTCAAAAATAATAAAAAAAAGTATTTTTTTTGCTATTTTGATTATTTTGCTATAATCCGCGGTTGTTATGAATATATTTAATGCTAAGTGTAACCTATCCTATCTATTCTATCCGTTTTTGTTCGCGGAGCCTATCCTCCTGATGATGCGTCAGTTTCGGGGCGAAACGATCGTAGAGGTTGTGCTAGTTAGAGTAGTGCTTGTGTGGAGTGTTGGTGTTGGCGGCGTTTTGTAATACGGCGGATTTCAGCAAAATAATTCTATTGTAACTTCTGTACTATATAAATCCGCAAAGTAACGCCTGATTCTATAAATCACTCATTGAACGTATTTCATCACATTCCTAAACCAAAAAATAACAAAAACAACATCGCTGCTGAACCTCTGTACTTCTATAAATAAATAATAAAAAGTTTGAACCGTGAAATTGTTATAATCGCGAGACTCCCCGAATTGTTGGCAGACAAAAAGGCAGATTACAAGTTGAAAACATCTCTCGAATCCCCCGAGGCGAGGTTTCCATAGCGATGTGCGTCTGAAGTTCAGAAAGTATCAAATTAATGAGTAACCCGATTCGCCCCTTAAGCGATTACTTTTACTAAGTCGCAGTTTACATGCGCCTTTTTGAAGAATTTTATTTTTATGAGACATTCTAAATTAAATTACTATTACCGTTTTTTTTATTACTAGCGACCCGCTCCGGCTTCGCACGGGTATAAAATATATAGCCTATGTCACTCAGTGAAAAAAATGATTAAAATCGATCCAGTAGTTTTGATTTATCCATAACTGCGCGTGGCCCGCGTGCGCTAGATAAGGAGTAAAACAAAATCCGCTATGCCCCTGCATTTTAAATCTGTGATATCTTCGAAAATGTTCATTTAAATTACACGCTGTAAACGGCCATATATTATATTATTAAATCATATAATATATGGCCGCCTATATTAAATCAACAATGTATTTAAGGTACTTAATTGGATAAGGATTAATGCTGTGTTGTTTAGAATTGCTTCGAAATAAGGCATTATTTTTCGTAAAAAGAAAATAACAAAAAGATGCTATTGTGGGTTATCCATAAGAGATAAACATATACCATCGCGGACTTTTCTGTAAACCTTTACAAGGTGTACAAATACTTACTACAATATTTTGCTAAATCTCGTAGGGTTCAGCCTGCGTTTGCAATGTAAGCGGAAAAAAATGAAATTATTTACGACATCACATTAGAAACCTCAAAAATTATAGTATTTCACTACTCTGTATTGAATGTTATTATACATATAAACATTCCTCTTGAATCACTCCTATCTATTAAAAAAACCGCACCAAAATCTGTTGCGTAGTTTTAAAGAATTAAGCATACATATTAGGGATATATGGACAAACAAAGAATGTGACTTTGTTTTATACTACGTAGTGATACCCGTGCGAAGCAGGGGCAGGCCGCTAGTAAAATAAATAAAATAGAATTAGGAAATATCGGCACCGTGGTCTAAACTCCAATAAAATGAGACTATCAGAAGAAAACCTTTGAACAACAACAGACTAGTTACAAGTAGCTGTTATTTTACAATAGGAAACATAAATTTTAAGCATGAATGATTGCAATGTTGGTTTTTACGTTGTCGAAAAAAACTGTAATTTCCACAATCACTGAGAAGTAATTTACTTAATCATTGGAACAGTTCACGTCGACCTGAGTTGGACTTTATGTAAACATCTGAATGAAGATAAATGTTGGGGCGCGGAACAAATTACATTTCACTTAATTCATTAAAAGGATTCTTTTAACTTTTATTTTAGACTTCCTACCTTTTCTTTGGAGATAAGGGACTTACACGTTGCTCTAAAGCGTATCGGAAGATAATTTATATAATTAGGCGTTACTTTGCGGAGATACATAATACAAAAGTAATAATAAAATTATTTTGCTATAATCCGCGATGAAGTAAAATAGAAAATATAATGCTAAATGTAGAGTGGACAATCCGTTTTCATACCTAATATATGCAGGATTCGTAAAAACACATGCACAAACCTCCACCACCGCCACCACAATACACAAGCACTACAAAAAGTGAAGTAAAAAGCGACTAAGGTAAGCTGACCCACCGTGTGGTATACGGTTGAGTAGAATAGACCGCCCTCTTTCTTACCGATGTGTCGTAAAATAAGGACCCCACTTAGAGTGGGAAAGGACAAGAGTTTGTGTCGTATAGTCGGTACCACCCCCTGTATATTTAAAACTGTTTTTCAGGCGTCAGGCAGGCAACATGCAGGCAGCATGCAACGTGTTATAAACATGTTGAGCCGACCCCACTTAGAGTGGGATAAGGACAGGAGGGTATGTCGTATTGTCGGTACCACCCTGTATATTTAACACTGTTTTTCTATCTACATGTGATATAAATATATCCGGGAGTGAGCTCTAGTTGTTTGTACGTAGGTTTTGCGGTCAGGCCCTCGAGGTTGGGATTATGTACATTTAAAATACCCGAAGCTCCGTGGAGTTTGCGGTTAACTTTATACTAATTTAACGTGTAAATATAACCCTTGTTTGAACATAAGACCCATAATGTTACGTCAGACGGCAAATTTTGGTCGTATTAATTATTTACACTAAAACTTTGTCTTTAAATTAATTAAACCTAAATAATTAGGTAAGAATAGTATGTACAAAAAGGATATATTTTAAATAATTTAGGTGTTTTCGAACAAAATAAATACAATTTAATTGAGATCTAGCTTTGTTAGTAATGGTTGACTGACTTAGCGCAGCCCGCCTGTTCAAACACCAGGAGAAAACAATAATATTATAGTTTTGTCTCTCGTCTTTAGTCTCTCGGTCAAGGTTATGCTTTACATACGAAATGGAATGTAATGGGGTAGGGTCATTCACCCTTTTATATCATGTATCTTTTATTCCAAACGTAAAATAATTCCTGAGGCTAAATTACTTCAATATATTAAATGATTTTTTTGTATGTAGGTGCTAAGGTGTGTTACCTACACTCCTGCAATTAAAATTAATGTCGTATGGTAGGTACCACCATGTAAATTTACACTGTTTTTCTATCTACATGTGATATAAATATATCCGGGAGTGAACTCTAGTTGTTTGTACGTAGGTTTTGCGGTCAGGCCCTCGAGGTTGGGATTATGTACATTTAAAATACCCGAAGCTCCGTGGAGTTTGCGGTTAACTTTATACTAATTTAACGTGTAAATATAACCCTTGTTTGAACATAAGACCCATAATGTCACGTAAGACGGCAAATTTTGGTCGTATTAATTATTTACACTAAAACGACATTGTCTTTTATATAAATTAAATCTAAATAATTAGGTAAGTGTGTATGTACAAAATGTATGTATCGATAGTAATATATAAAGCTGAAGAGTTTGTTTGTTTGTTTGAACGCGCTAATCTCAGGAACTACTGGACCGATATAAAAATTATTTCAGTGTAAGATAGTCCATTTATCGAGGAAGGCTGTATATAGACTTTATACCATCACGCTAAGATGAATAGAAGAGGAGCAGCAATAAAAAATATTATGAAATTTATTCAAAAATAATGTTTTACAAAATTGTTCCCTGTCTAACTTTGTCTACGATTTCTTTGCCATAACGATTTTATTCTTTCCACGCGTGCGGAGCCTCTTTCGATTGTTTTAAATAATTTTGGTGTTACATAGCGAAGATCTATAAAAGAATATAATTTTATTTAGCTATAATCCGCGACAATATTTTCATTAAAAAAATTAATATTTACATTACTTTTGTATTCTGGACCTTCGCAAAGTAACGCCTAATTCTATAAATTACAATAATAATATTAAAAAAATATATAAAAATTTATTTTTCTAAAACCTCGAAAAGTAATGACAATATTGCTTTGCTTAATGTTATTTTGCCCAAAAAAAACTTATTTAAAAAGGTACCTTTAATACTAAGAGTGCGACATAAAAGGAAAAACCGCTGTTAATATTTTTATAAAACAACACTGGAATCGCCCGTCCGCGAAAATAACATTCAGCAATATGGAGTGAACAATTCATTTACAAATGGACGTTTGCATGTCCAATTATGTACACAGCGCTTAGCTTTGTAACAATACAATATCTGTATTACTACATCCAATACGGGTTTGTAAATTTGAGGGCAAAAATAACAAGTCAAAAAAGCTTTAAACAAAATTCTTTGTCCCAACTGTTAACTGCTAAGATTTTTCCTCGTTTGGAGCCAATCCTGGCACAAACATCAGGTAATGCTTGTCATAAAAATTCATTGTCATCAGGACTGGTCCATAATCTAAAATTTCAGCTCAATCGGACGCCGGAAAATAGGTCAAATTTAACTTGCAAGATTCCACTTTCACGTACATTAAGTCAAAGCTTTATTAAGTCAAGTTAAAAAGCTTTGAACATAATTTCATGTCCCAACATGTTAGGTCGAGGAGTGCTCTCGTCTGGAGCCAATCCTGGCAGCAGCATCAGGTCAAGGTAAGTTAAGTAAAAGGTTTTAAAAATTAGCCGACTTTTACTATCCCATAGCTGGACAAAGTCTCCTTTCTCTGGAAAGAAAGGTTTTAGAAGTCCACGGTTTGACACATAACACAGTTTAGGATTTTCTTCCCTAAAAACTATCATTAATTGATAAAGAAAATTAGTTACGTAAGTTATTCAGAAAAACTCACTTAAGAATTCTGGGGTAGAATCCGCGATCAATGGCCTATGGTCTTAAGGTCCCTTCGCCTATCAAGGCTATATGACACTGTAAATTTAAAAAAAGTAACGGTCTGTTACAATCCCACTTCTGTGCAGGCCTCTCCATTTCTTGCTTTGCTCCAATGCGGATTGGTATGTTACACACATCCCCAGATTTCTCTAGAGACATGCAGGTTTCCTCACGATGTTTCCTTCACCGAAAAGCATGTGATAAATTGTAATTATCAATTAGATACATAAGTTTTAATTGAAAAACTTATTAGTGCCTGCCCGTGGTTTGAACTCGTGATGAGAGTCGCATCGAAAGAGTCGCAGTGTCTAACCAGGTGGCTGAGCTTCATATGACCCTATCCTCTATAATAAATCGTTGCGCTCATGACAGAGCGGATGTGATCGCCTTCAAGTTGCTGATTTGGTAGCGGCTGTTGTTATGTCCCTCACAATTCCCCGCTATTTGCGGTTTGCGGTCATTCGGGTACACTCATGCACCGGACCGCCCACAGCAGTTTTGATCTGGTCGGTCCATCGCATGGTTGACCTTCCGCGTGGCCTTGTGCCTTTCACTTTTCCCTGGACAGACGCTCTATTGCTGCCCCGTCTTGAAACATGTCCGAAAAATAAAAGTATACGGGACTGTAGAAAATAGACGCTGCGAGATGCCTAGCTCTGGGAGTATCGAGACATTTGTCGGTCCATCTTAACCCAAGCATTCTTCGCCAGCACTACATTTCAAGAGCATCTATCTTTTTCCTCTCAATTTCCTGCACTGTCCACGTTTCTGCAGCGTATAGAAATATGGGTAGTATTAAAGTTCGCACGAGCCGGGTTTCGTGGGTTTGGTAATATTTTTGTTCCTCCATATTTTCTTCATTTTGTCTGACATTAAAGCAGTTTAACAGAGAAAACGTCTACATAATCGAGTGGAATGTCGATAAGGCCTGATTAAACAACGTGAGCATGTTACCTCAAGTATGACGACTTCAAAGCACAAGCCGCATTACATACATGAAAGATTTTCTATCTCAGGAATTACCCATACTCGCACTTACATTCATCATCCTCCTGCCCTTATCCCACTCTTAGTGGGGCGGCACAACGTGTTATAAACATGTTACATGATTTGGCTACGTATTTTATTACCGGCATGCCTGACGTTAACTTAGCTTAGTAGTATTTCACGACAACTCGGTAAGAAAGAGGCCACCCTCTTTCTTTTCTACTCAACCAGATACCACACTGTGGGTTAACTTACTTTTCTCGTATTTTACGACACCTCGGTAAGAATAGTAATTAGAATTAGGCGTTACTTTGCGGAGATCCATAATACAAAAGTTATAATAAAATTATTTTGCTATAATCCGCGATGAAGTCGTGAGATCCTTCATCGTGGATTATAGAGGATTATATATTAAAATAATTTTATTATTACTTTTGTACCTCGGTAAGAAATAAGGGTGGTCTATTCTACTTAGCCGGATACAAAACAGCGAGTCAATTTACCTTAATCGTTTTTTACGACACCTCGGTAAGAAATGTGGGTGGTCTATTCTACTCAGCCAGAATAGAGCCAGACGGCGAATATCACATACACATAAGCATCAAAATAATACAGGTAAATGCTGAAAATATAAAATATCTTCTACACATACCTAAAGTTCGGAAATCTGTATTAACACAACGCTCCTTCGTACCAATTAAAAGTTTATCTCTGTCGTTTCAGAACGTACCTAAACTTTATGTCGTCTTAAAATGCCAGATGCCATCCAATTTACAACCTTCATTTTGACAAAGTTTAATCTGGGCTTATATAAAATATTAGTTACTTTAAATTATTAGTAACTGGGTGACCGATCGAGGTAATTTTTAAAAGATATAAAAAATGCAAATAAAATATAAAAAAGAAAGAAAAAAGTAAGAAAGCGTATGGGTCTCGAACCCAGGTTTTAAACTATTTGGATCCACTCGTTACCATTACGCTATCACAGCATTACGTTTGACAGTCAAAAATATCATTTGCTTTGTATTTTAATTTAGCAATTTTTTTGTGCCCATAAACAGTGATAAAATGAGATTTGTTTTTAAATAAAACCTAACTGAATCGATTTTTCTTTCCCAAGACCCCTACACGCTGAATTTCAGGAAAATCGTTGGAGCCGTTTCTGAGAAAATATATTTATCTTAAACGGAAACGCTGCCAGCATTCTTGGGACCATTCCACGTGGGCATGATTTGTATAGTCCTAGCGTGTAAGTAATTTAAGACTAACTTGTACATTTTTGCATTATATATTAAAGATTTTGAAGATATGTGGCTATCGATAACATTTGTAAGTTTCTTAATTTTATTGTAACAAAGGAAACGTTTATGAAGTAAACAACGGGGGTTGCCAAATTCAAGTCATTTTAGTTCTGAACGCAGATTCAATACTATTATTAGATGCTCAGCATTATTATATTTTAAAGCACTTTTGGATCGTCGAACAACAAGTAAATTAGTGAATTCTGAATTACATTAAGAACCTCTTGAATGTCGTTAGAAGAATCAGCATGAAAGTCGGGTTCGGTCTTTAAAACATTTTTATTGCAATAACATTAGCAGCGGGTATGTTAGACTCTCACCTACTAAAAACCTGACAGTGCTCCACCAAAATATATAAACAATGATAAATACTTTTAATTCATTGAATACTAGCAATCGCCAGCGGCTCCGCTTGCATGGAAAGATTAAAACCGCAAGATAACCATAAAATCGTTTAACGTTAAAAGCTAGACGTATGCTATCGCAAACTTTTTTTAAAACTTTCAGGAGAGATCAATTTTGTAATACATGATTTTTTGATAACTTTCACACTCAGTTTTACTTAGCCTATGCAAGGAAAGCGTGCGTGATGTTCGAAATTTTCAAATCGGTCCAATAGTTCCTGAGATTACCGCGTTCAAACAAACAAACTCTTCAGCTTTATATATTAGAAGAGATGACTAAGTTAATAACATTAAATAACTTATATTCTACTTACAAAAGTAGTAATAAAATTATTTTGCTATAATCCGCGATGAAGTAAAATAGAAAATATATATAATGCTAAATGTAGAGTGGTCAATCGGTTATCATACCTAATACATGCAGGATTCGTAAAAAACACATGCACAAACCTCCACCACCGCCACCATAATAATTAATGTGTTTGTAACACAATAATGTGTTTTTTACGAATCCTGCATGTATCAGGTATAATAACCGATTGTCCACTCTACATTTAGCATTATATATTTTTTCTATTTTACTTCATCGCGGATTATAGCAAAATAATTTTATTATTACTTTTGTATTATGGATCTCCGCAAAGTAACGCCTAATTCTATAAATTATTCATATTCTACTTAGTTATGAATTATTCTGTTACTTTAAAGTATGCACTATATACATGGTTTTCAAATTAAATCCAATTTTCCCATTTTCCATTAGCCATAAGGCATTACAGTCCGCGCTGAATAATATATTGCGCAGTAAACAGTGTTATGCTAAAATATAACGTATCGTAATACAACAGGGTTTATTTTTGAAGGGAATTATAACAGCATTATGATTTACGTCACATTTGAAGGTAGAGATTGTTGAAAGCTCTAACAGTGGTATTAAGTTGTTCAGATAATTTTGAGCGTATAACTTTATCGCTGAGTGCTTATCTGTGATATAGCGTTTTAATATTAACGTAACGGCCTGTTAATGTCACTTTTGGTTCCCTAATAACTGACATACCTGATCAAGATAATGATACAAAAGTGATAATAAAATTATTTGATAATCCGAGATGAAAAAGTAAAAAATATACATATATAATGCTTAATGTAGAGTGGACAATCCGTTTTCATACCCAATACATGTAGGATTCGTAAAAGCTCAGCTGAATTTCAGGAAAATCGTTGGAGCCCTTTCCGAGATTCAGAAAATAGTACCTGGGTAATTTTTGAAATGATGTAAAAAAATAAAATAATAACAAAAAATTGAAAAAAAAAACTAAAAAATAACAGGGCAGGTGGGGCTCGATCCTAGGTATTTTCACCTCTCGTTCAACGTAAATTTCAAAAAAATTTTAGATCCCGAAAACAGGGATAAAACGACATTTTTTTTAAATAAAACTTATCTAGATCGATTTTTCTCCCCCAAAACCCCCTACATGCTGAATTTCAGGTAAATCGTTGGAGCCGTTTCCGAGATACCGAAAATATATATACATAGATACAAGATTAACTCATTTAAATATTAAAGATTTTGATTAAATACATATATGCAACAAACTTTAGTCAAGATATTTACAATTTCCTAGCAAAATTTCCTAGACAATAGCTACCGTCTCCCAAAGGATTCATAGCTTCAATTTCTATCCGACAATAACATTAAACTGCTTCTGTATAAAAATTAAGGCGTAAATTATTATATTATTTCGCAAAAGTCTGACCTTTTCTATTCCTTTGTAAAAGTTAATGAAAAACGACAGAGATTTAAAAGAATAGCTAGTGACTACTTATTGTAGGGACTTCCTGATAAAGTTTTTAAAAAAAACAACACAAACACTTTGTTTGTTTGTAATATTTTTATTGCATTAATTTATAGTAGCTGGTTAAAATACCTGGCAAAAATATCCCGGAAACCAAGGATATTAAATTCAAAATATTATTTGTTCAAATAAACTTGTAAACAAGTGCTTTTGAATCGTCAACTCTACTGCTAGTTCGGAAAGCTGTTCCTACCGAGAAGAGCCAGCAAGAAACTCTTTACTAATTCTTATAACTAGTTACTGGTACTACCTTTAGTCATTACTACATTGAACAGGGTCGAAGAGTAATTATGTAATCCTCAACAGTATAGTAGGCTTTCTGTATCAGCCTCTTTTTATCAGTGTATTTAAACTGCTGTAATTTATTTATTTATTTATTGGTAATCAAACAGCGTTTCACAAGTTTTAATAATGAACAATAAACATTGCTATTTCACAAGGTCAATAAAAGATTACTCTAAAATAATTTAAATTTAATAGAGAAAAGTATAGTTAGTGTGTGTATATGTGTGTTCAGTCTGGTATGCGTGTTTTTTTTTCGAAAATAAATAAAAATAAATATTTATATTACAAAAAAAAATTACTCCCTATCCTTTTATATTCTTTAAGTATATATTATGTAATTTATAAATTTCCTTCTTTAATTGCGCCTTAGAGAGATAGAATAAGTCTATTTTGAAATACTTTTTATTATAACTCTGTGCTAATCGATGTAATTATTATGTATATTAGAACATGTGTATAACATGTATTATTCTACGAGTAATAATGAAGTTTCTAACACAACGCGAACTCGACGCCACTAAGAAAGGAAGTTCTAACATACAAACTTGTGGTATGTTGACCTCGTTAACGTAATAACGTCTACCACAGCTGTGTACAGATGAGAAATTGGGTATACATATATTTGTGCAAGCTTCATCCCACCGTTTTTTAATAAAACACAAATTATTATAATTAATTTTAAACACTATATAATTTATATAGCTTCATCTTACCGTTTTGTAATAAAAGCCCGTTCCCCAAACGAGCTACCATGACGAAAATTGTTTTTTTTTTAATTCAACGTAAATTTTAGCATTATGCCGAAAACAGGGATAAAAAGACAGCTTTTTAAATAAAACATAGCTAGATCGTATTTTTCCCCCCGAAACACCCTACATGCCGAATTTCATAAAAATCGTTGAATTCAGAAAGTATGTTTTATATTTATACATACAAGATTAACTCATTTAAATATTACTGATTTTAAGTTGATTAATGTATAATTTTAATCTCAAGTGTGTAATTTGTTGGTGATCTATAAACAAAAAAAGAAAATAACGTAAATAATGTAACGTACAAAAACCGGTCTTATCGTTTAGTAGCGATTTTTTCCAGTACATATCTCTAGTTTGTAGTTATACATGAAAACGCAAAATTGCAGGCATCTACAGGTTATATGAAATTCGCTTTGTCAAGTATTAATAATGCCCCAGGTATCCCGGGAACTTGCATTATCTCCGTCCTACTTACGCACTTCAATACTCAGGTACAGAGGAAATGACGTCATTCATCAAACTCTACACAGAGCATTTAGTGCAATACGTAGCACAATCGAATCTTGAATGCCTTCCTGACGGCTATTAAAGAAGGCCTTACTATCTTTATTAATATATCACTTCTTAGTAACAGTTTAATTTAGAAATATAACATGGGACATTCACACACGATCGTCCGCCCCCGAAGTAAGTAACTTAATACTTGTGTTATGGTAGACAGACAACTGGTGAATATATACATATATATTTTTGAAATACGTACTTAATACGTAAATACATAAATACTTAAATACACCCAGACTCGAAGACCACCAATTTCATTTATAGAAAATGTTAGCCTTCGGCGGTAATTGAACCCGCGGCCCGCGGAGTTGAAGCCAGGGTCACTATCCACTGCGCCAACGGGCTAGTCTAACACGTACAATTAAAGGACAAGTCAAGTACAAAATGCTATTAAAAAGCTTTTGATTTCCGATTTTGTCTTGGAGTCTATCTCCTGATGATGCTTCGGTTGAGGGGCGAAGCGATTGTTGAGTTTGTGATAGTGAACGTATGTAGTGCTTGTGTATTGTGGTGGCAGTGGTGGAGGTTTGTGCATATGTTTTTACGAATCCTGCATGTATCAGGTATGAAAATGGAAGGACCAACGGACACTATATACATATATTATCTATTTTACTTCAAATAATTTTTATTTAATTTTGTAAAAAGCATTTAATTAAATTTCATGTCCTTACTGTTAATCAATGGCGGATTTCCCTCAATTGAAGCAAATCCTGGCAGCAGCATTAGATCATGCTAATCATTAAAATGCATTGTCATCGATACTAGACTAGTATGTAAAATAACTTGCAAGATTCCACCTTCAAATACTTACATTGCAAGTTAAATAAAAGCTCTTGATAATAACGTGAGATATTATATCCTCCTGCCCTTATCCCACTCTAAGTTGAGTCAGCACAACATGTTATAAACATGCTGAAACATGATTGGGCTGGGTTTTTACGACCGGGCGCCTGCCTGTCGTCAACTTACCTTAGTCGTATTTTACGTCACCTCAGAAGAAAGACGGTGGTCTATTCTACTCGGCCGGATACCACACGGCGGGTCGACTTCCCATAGTCGCCTTTTACCTCGGTAAGAAATGAGGGTGGTACTATTCTACTTAGCCGGATACCACAAGGCTAGTGATAATAACGACAGATCTTTAAATTATTATTCTCTATCTAAAAAATGTAACTTGGAAAAAATAATTGGGCAGTTGGGGCTCGTAGAGTTGACGATTCAAAGCACTTGTTTACAAGTTTATTTGAATAAAGAATATTTTGAATTTGAATTTGATCCGGGGTATTTTAACTTTCTTAGTCCGCCCGTTACCCAATGCACTATTACAAGTTCACGAATGACAGGTAAAATATCATTTGCATCTACTGTATATTTAACCATTTACGTATGCCGAACACACGGATAAAACGACCTCTTTTATAGTGAAATCTTTCTTTCCCCCCTAAAACCTTCTATGCCGAATTTTATGAAAATCGTTCCGAAATTCAGAATAAACACATATATATATATATAAGGTATAACTCATTTAAATATTAAAGATATAAGACTGAACAGATTTCCACTTTCTTACAAAAGAGAAAACAACAATAAACTCCTCTGAAAATATACGCTTAGAGTATATAGCCTTTCATACGTTCAAATACAAAGAAAAGCAGGTACTTGCTCACACTTCAAAGAAACCTTTACACGTTTCAAGACTTAAAACGAAATATACCACTCGCTGAGATGAAATATTGTATCCAGGTATACAATTTCTTTTCAAAAGGGTACATTAAATATATATATAAACGAACTTTTTTTAAATAAAACCTAGCTAGATCGATTTTTCTCCCCCAAATCCCTCTACATGCTGAATTTTAGGAAAATCGTTGAAGCCGTTTCCGAGAATATATTTATATATGTATATACATTATAAACCAATGTACCTCTGTATAGTGCAATAAGAATAAATAAATAAATAAAATAAATACATACAAGATTAAGACATTTAAATATTAAAGAGATATTCAAAGCAATAACGGTATTTTTCAAAGTTTAGTCCATTTCAGCACGTTCGATACACACCCATCGATATAACACTGGGCGTAGCGTTGTAGCCTAAAAAAATATTTGCTCATATTCACATTACACGAGAAGTTTGCCGAGCTAACATTGAACAACCCAATTGTTCGGACGTCAGTTATTGCATGACCAATTTTTGTTAACCAAGTAATGATATGTTTGGACAAAAACAATGGAAAATCACAAGAGCTCATAAACTCAGTTCTTTCACACACAGTTCGTACCATAATGGGCAACTCAATTAGTAGTAACGGCCTGTTACTATCCCACTGCTGGGCATAGGCCTCTTCTCTCCGTTTTTTTTTTGGAGAGAGGGATTGGAGCTAAGACCTACCACGCTGCTCCGATGCGGATTACACATATCCCCAGAATTCTCTAGAGATATGCAGGGTTCCTCACGATGTTTTCCTTCACCGAAAAGCGTGTGATAAATTGCAATTATCAATTAGACACATAAGTTTTTACTAGAAAACTCATTGGTGCCTGCCCGGGTTTTGAACCCTAGATCTCCTCGAAAGAGGCGCACGGTGTTGCCGCTGGGCTACCACAGCTTACTTCAGCAACTCAATAAAGACAATAAAATAATCATATATCAGATATCCGTATGTCATCACTGGAAATATGTACTGTTCGACAATTCAAATTCACATTATTTATTAATTTATTCAAAAAAACTTGTAAACAAGTGCTTTAAAATCGTCAACTCTACTGCTGGTTCGGAAAGCTGTTCCTACCGAGAAGAGCCAGCAAGTAACTCGGCGGTTGTTAATTTAGAAATATGTATAATTCTTAGTACTACAGTTCGTTACATTTAGTCATTACTGTCTTGTACAGGGTCTAAGCGAGCTATATCCACATATTCTTATCTTCTAAGTAATCCTCAACAGTATAGCATAGGTTTATAGGTGTATATATGTACAGTATAGGCTTTCTGAATCAGCCTCTTTTTAACAGTGTTTTTAAACTACTGTAATGGCAAAGCTAAAAGTGGTCTATTCTACTTAACCGGATACCACACGGTGGGTTAACTTACCTTAGTCGCATTTTGCGACACCTCGGTAAAAAACGAGGGTGATACTATTCTATTCAGCCGGATACCACACGGCGGGTGAATTTACCTTAGTCGCCTTTTACGACACCTTGGTAAGAAATGAGGGTGGTGTATTCTACTAAGCCGGATACCATACGGCGGTTAGAGACTATGTTAGTATTAGAATTAAAATTAAATTAAATACGTACTAGCACCCCTCCCCGGCTTCGCACGGATATAAAAAACTACAGTAAAAATTACAGTATTTCTCTACTCCATATTGAATGTTATTATACATATAAACCTTCCTCTTCAATCACTCTATCTATTAAAAAATCACATCAAAATCTGCTAAAGATTTAAGCATACATAGGGATATAAGAACATTTTTTTTTCGATTTTAAGTGGGTCGCTGTATTTTTTATTCGGCCCACTGCTGAGAAACGCCCCATTTGGCCAAACTCATCCAGGTCAAGGGTGGTAGCTTCCGCGATTGGATACGTCCACCGCCACCCTGCCTGTTCGATTAACTTTGTACACTGTATTTATAACTTACAACTAAAAATCTTAAACTAACTTTACTAACTTACAATTACTGCTAAAAGAACAAACACAAGTGGGTCTCATAATTAAACATTTAACACAAATAGGTGACGTAAACTTAGTAATTTAGCAATATAAAAAATAAAAAGAAGAGTATAACATAAAACAACAAAATATATACATGCAAAATCACGCTTAATTAAATTACTTATATCCTAGATCCTTATATAAGTACTTATATAGGCATCTTAATATTATTAAGGATACCGAGGGGGGTGGACAAATATAAATCTTTGTGCTGTAAGGTGCTGGAGCGAGAGGGGTTCTTGTTAGTGTTGTGGATTTGTTAGGTTTATAGGAACATAGGGACAGACAAAGAAAGCGATTTTGTTTTATACTATGTAGTGATAATACTAATAACGAAGGTCGTATGTCAAGCAAATGCGATAGTAGTACATGAAAAAAATATACATCTCTTTCCACTCCAACATCACTAAAATGTTATCTGAATTATGTAGCGGATATCTACAAAGCGTCTGGGATTCGGACATAAAATTACACGAAACGCTGCGTCGAGGTTTACTTTGGATACCTAATGCGTAGAGAAAATATAACTGATGTTAGATCATAAGATATCTGGACTTGAAATAAAAATATATGCTCCTACAACCTAACAAACATCCTCCTGCCCTTATCCCACTCTAAGTGAAGTCGGCACAACATAATTTATTTCAATCAGACATTATAAATAAATAAATATATGGGACACTTACACACACGGTCGTCCGTCCCCAAAGTAAGTAACTTAATACTTGTGTTATGGGTGACAGACAACTGGTGAATACATACTTATATATTTTTAAAGGGGCTCAAAGGGGCAGGCTCAAAGACCAACAAATTCATTTATAGAAAATGTTTGCCCTCGGCGGGAATCAAACCCGCGACCCGTGGAGCTGAAGGCAGGGTCACTACCCACTGCTCCAACGGGCCAGTCATCATGGAGACAGACATTACATTCATTGTTAGTTAACAAAATATATAGGAACTTAAAGACTATATTAGACATCATCTTTATCATCATTATATATAAGTGGGGTCGGCACAACATGTTAAAAACATGCTGTCACATAATTTGGCTGCGTTTTTACGACCGGCCGCCTGCCTGGCGTTAACTTACCTTAGTCGTATTTTACGACACCTCGGTAAGAAATGAGGTTAGTCAATTCTACTCAGCCGGTTACCACACGGCGGGTCTTACCTTAGTCGCCTTTTACGACACCTCGGTAAGACATGAGGGTTGGTCTATGCTACTCAGCCGGATACCACATGACGGGTCGACAAACCTTAGTCGCCTTTTACGACACCTCAGTAAGAAATGAGGGTGGTGCTATTCTATTCAGCCGGATACCACACGGCGTTCCTTCAACAATGTAAAAGACAAATACCTTTTTTTGCCAGAAATATTAAGTGCATTGGCAAAACAGTTTTTAAGTCAAATTGACTATAAGTATTTGGTTGAGCCTGGCTTGTTAATTTTTTGCAAAATAAAAAAAATAAACTTCAAAAAAGAAAGAAAAAAATATTAGGCAGGTGGGGCTCGATCGTAGTATTTTCATTTCTTACGACCACCCATTCCCCGAATAAGCTACGCTGACTTTACATTTAACGGCAACAATAGTGTTTTATACTAAATTTAAATGTTAATAATTTTGTTATGCCCAAAACAAAACACGAACTTTTTTAATTAAACGTACCTAGATAGATTTTTCTCCCCCAAAACCTCATACATGCTGAATTTCAGGAAAATCTTTGGTGCCGTTTCCGAGATTCCGAAAAAATATATACATACAAGATTAACTCATTTAAATATTAAAGATATAGAATTGTATATAAGCAAGTAAGTGTATTTATATTTATCACTTATCTCTCACCCATAACACAAGTACTAAGTTCATTACTTTGTGTACGGATGACCGTGTGTGTGTCCCATATATACTCTAACTTCACTATCACTACATATTATAAAACAAAGTCGCATTCTTACTATGTACGCATAAAACTTTAAAACTACGCAACAGATTTTGATGCGGTTTTTTTTAACAGATAGAGTGATTCCAGAGGAAGGTTTGTACGTATAATAACATTCAATACGGAGTAAAGAAATACTGTAATTTTTGAGGTTTCTGTAAATAATTACATTTTTTTCCGCTTACATTGCAAACGCAGGCTAAACCCTACAAGATTTATCAAAATAATGTACTAAGTATTTGTACATCTTGAAAAGGTCTACAGAAAAGTCCGCGATGGTATATGTCTATCTCTTATGGATAACCCACTATAGCATTATTTGTCATTTACTTTTTACGAAAAATAATGCCTTATTTTTGAAGCAATTTTTATACAATACAGCATTAATCCTTATCCAATTAGGTACCTTAAATAAATAGTTGATTTAATATAGATCAATATTTCCGTTTACAGCATGTAATTTAAGTGAACATTTTCGGAGATATTACAGATTTAAAATGCCGCGATGAGGGCATTGACGCCATCGAGTGACTGAGTTCACTCACTACTCAGTGACATGGGCTATATATTTTACTAGCGGCCTGCCCATGCTTCGCACGGGTATAAAATATATATCCCATGTCACTCAGTGTAAAAAAATGATTAAAATCGATCCAGTAGTTTTGATTTATTCATTACTGCCCGTGGCCCGCAAGCGTTAAATTTGGAGAAAAACAATTTCCTCTCCCTATACCAAGTCGATTTCCTGCTATCTTTGGAATATCTAAACTCATATAGTACATTTTTACTTATTTACTTTTACATTTACCTATGTATTTTATTTTTACAATTAATTACAGAATTCCTTTAAACAAACTCTTAAAAGATTCGAAGTGCTATAGGGTGAAGCGCGGCGTCCTCGCGGCATTTTAAATCTGTAATATCTCGGAAAATGTTCACTTAAATTACATACTGTAAACGGCCATATTGACCTATATTAAATCAACAATTTATTTAAGGTACTTAATTGCATAAGGATTAATGTTGTATTGTATAAAAATTGCTTTGAACATAAGGCATTATTTTTCCTAAAAAGTATATGACAAAAAATGCTTTTGTGGGTTATCCATAAGAGATAGACATATACCATCGCGGACTTTTCTGTAGACCTTTTCATGGTTTACAAATACTTAGTACATCATTTTGATAAATCTCGTAGGGTTTAGCCTGCGTTTGCAATGTAAGCGGACAAAAATGTAATTATTTACAGAAACCTCAAAAATTACAGTATTTCTCTATTCCGTATTGAATGTTATTATACGTACAAACCTTCCTTTTGAATCACTCTATCTATTAAAAAAAACCGCATCAAAATCGGTTGCGTAGTTTTAAAGTTTTATGCGTACATACGGAAATATGGACTTTGTTTTATAATATGTAGTGATACCCGTGCAAAGCCGGAGCGGTCCGCTAGTATTTAAATAAAAAAAAATAACTGTGTAGCGTTGAGCTTGTATTATATGAAGACCTGAATAGTTTGAAATATAAGAGCTTTTGACGTTGCTCCGATCTGGGATGCGATGAGAGGTCTAACCTCATAACTTTTTTTACATACAACATCGCCGATTTTGTTTTAGTTTTTTTTTTTACAAAAGTTATGATTATTCTGTTAAAGCCGTGTGGTATCCGGCTGAATAGAATAGTACCACCCTCATTTCTTACCGAGGTGTCGTAAAAGGCGACTAAGGTAAGTCGACCCGCCGTGTGGTATCCGGCTGAGTAGAATAGACCAACCTCATTTCTTACCGAGGTGTCGTAAAAGGCGACTAAGGTAAGTTGACCCACCGTGTGGTATCCGGTTTAGTAGAATAGACCACCCTCTTTCTTACCGAGGTGTCGTAAAATACGACAGAGGTAAGTTGACGTCAGGCAGGCGGCCGGTCGTAAAAACGCTGCCAAATCATGTGACAGCATGTTTATAACATGTTGAGCCGACCCCACTTAGAGTGGGATAAGGGCAGGAAGATGATTATTATGATTATTCTGTTACTAGCCGAGCTTACGGTTTCGCCCGCATGGAAATCAGTGTTTTTTAATCAAAATTTTGATCATAAAATAGTTAGTTTGTTTGTAATCTCTTTATTGCATTAACTCCACTTACCACCTTTACCACCGGCCGCCTGCCTGACGTCAATTTTTTTTTTTTTTTTTTTATACAGGAAAAAACCCCTTATGGGTACCGCCGCCCGACGGGGACAGGCGACGGTTATGTCGGACTCGCACCGACTAAAATAACCTATGTGCTCCACTACGCTGCTGGTGGCGGGGATAGGGTACCCATGAAGACATTGCCCCCCATCCCCGCCAGCAGCAACTCTGTAGCCCAGAGTGCGCCACCTCTGGGTCGGGGCCTCTCTGAAAGTGGCCCCTCCCTCCGCTGGACGATGCATCGGGAGCACCAGATGCATCGAACGCCTCGGGGACCTAACTCCAGCGAGCGTCCGATAAACCCCGTTCGGATCGCTCGGAGGTCCCCGTTAGGGCGGCATGCGACGGACTTCGGCGAGTCGCCTGCGCCCCGCTCGCCTGCGGCGGATTGGATCCAAGGACTCGACTTCCCGGATCCGCCCCGCCGCCTCCTTCCGCGAGATAACTTCCTCGCAGAAGGAGGCCATCGCTGCCCACGATCGCTCCCTGTCCACCATGGCGCGGACCACAGTGGGCAGGGAGAGATCGTGCCCCACCTGTGCCACGAGTTCCGCCCGCTGAACCGCCCAAGCTGGACAGTCTGCGAGCGTGTGCAGCGCCGTGGCCTGACGTCAATTTACCTTAGTCGTCGTTTACACTTCGGTAAGAAAGAGAGTGGTCTATTCTACTCAACCGAATACCAAAGTGGGTCAACTTACTTTAGTCGCCTTTTACGACACCTCGGTAAGACATGAGTGGTCTATTCTACTTAACCGGATACCACACGGCGGTTAAAAACTATGTTATTATTAGAATTAGAATTAAATACTTATAAAACACATAATTAACTTCGAACGTCAAGCAAATGCGATGGTAGCATATGAAAAAATATACATCTCTTTCCACTCCAACATCACTTCGGTAAGAAAGAGGGTGATCTATTCTACTCAACCGGATACCACAAGGTGGGTCAACTTACTTTAGTCGCCTTTTACGACACCTCGGCAAGACATGTTGGTGGTCTATTCTACTTAACCGGATACCACACGGCGGTTAAAGACTATGTCAGTATATTATATATATAAAACACATAATCGACTTCGAATGTCAAGCAAATGCGATGGTAGCATATGAAGAAATATAAATCTCTTTCCACTCCAACATCACCTCGGTAAGAAAGAGGGTGATCTATTCTAGTCAGCTGGGTGCCACACGGATATATTAAATGAAAAGTATCATATGATTTACCTTATATGATGACCAGCTATGTTATACGGCTGCGAGGCTTGGCCAGTAAAAAAGACTCAAGAGCAAAAAATTCACACGGCCGAAATGCGCATGCTTAGGTGGTCTGGAGGAGTCACTCTTAGGGACAAAGTACCGAACACCTATATTAGAGGCCCTTTTTAAAGTGGTACCTATTACAGAAAAATTAAGGGAATCAAGGTTGAGATGGTACGGTCACATCAAAAGAAGACCTGATGATTACATAGTTAAAAAATGTCTTGCGATGCCCATTGAAAAGAGAGGAAGAGGAAGGCCCTTCGCCACGTGGTTGACGACTGTCCAAAAGGACATGAGAAATTTAGGACTCCGCGAAGAAGATGCCTATTGTAGGGAAAAATGGCGCCACATGATTGGGAAAGCAGACCCCGCATAACGGGAAAATGCGAGGACAATGATGAAAAGTATCATATGATTTCACCGTGCTAAAAGTATAGGAAATATGTTCGAACTAACGTTTAAAGTTTTAAATTGATCGATCGATAGCGTCCGACAGGTGACAAAGTTATGCGAAGAGTAATATCGCACGATTCACGACGAATCACTTTTCATTATACTATTCTCTTTTTTTTTAAAGAGACTATATAAAAGTGTTCTCTATATCATAGACATACGAGAGGTCACAAAAAGCTTGTGATATCTGTGTCGCGACTCAGCAGAGTTAGCAACTCATTCGATGGTCTCGGTATTCGCTTTTACAATAAAATTCCGCAATCAATACTAGATCAGTCTACAGAGAGGTATAAAATTATGTATAAGATATATGCTTATACGTAAAGCATATTACAAAATTGAAGATTATTTGGATGATAAAAAAGCCTGGATTTGAAAATCCTTTCAGCTTCATACAAGACTGCGGTTTAATAATGTAAAATTGAAAATGTTTAAAAGATTGACCGCCGAGTTTCTTGCTGGTTCTTCTCGGTAAGAGCAACATTCCGAACCAGTTGTAGCTTCATTAACCATATTGATCCTTGACGATTCAAAAGTGCTTGTAAGAGCTTATTTGAATAAAGATATTTGATTTGATTTGATCTGTTTAGACTAATGATGAATGATGTTCAGAAAAGAATTACAATATCTTTAATATTTAAATGAGTTAATCTTGTATGTATATATTTTCAAGATTTCGGAAACGGCTCCAACGATTTTCCTGAAATTCAGATATAAGTGGTTTTGAGGGATAAAAACTTAGATAAATTTTATTTAAAAAAAAATGTCGTTTTATCCTTGTTTTCGGGCTCTAAAATTTTTTTTTAATTTACGTTGAATACAATCACAATTTTTCGCTTTCAAACGTAAAGTCATGGTAGTTCATTTGGGGAGCGGGCGGTCTAGAGAGGTGAAAATACCTAGGATCGAGCCCCGCCCGCCCTATAATTTTTTCATTTTTCTTTTAAATATAATATATATATAGGCAAGCTGTGGTAGCCCAGCGGTAACACCGTGCGACTCTTTCGAGGAGGTCACGGGTTCAAACCCGGGCAGACACCAATGAGTTTTTCTGTAAAAACTTATGTGTCTAATTGATAATTGCAATTTATCACACTCTTTTCGGTGAAGGAAAACATCGTGAGGAAACCTGCATATCTCTAGAGAATTCTGGAGATAGGTGTAACCTACCAATCCGCATTGGAGCAGCGTGGTAGGTCTTAGCTCCTAGAACTTATAACTTAGAAGAAGTCTATTATAACGTGCTTCAAAACCAAATGTCAAATG
The DNA here is from genome assembly GCA_029227775.1 of Morpho helenor. Classification (NCBI taxonomy): domain Eukaryota; kingdom Metazoa; phylum Arthropoda; class Insecta; order Lepidoptera; family Nymphalidae; genus Morpho; species Morpho helenor. The sequence continues at coordinate 11,427,662 of JARGCU010000005.1, read as the reverse complement.
ATTTAGTATCGAATCAAGATAAATTATTAAACAGGCACTCTCAAGATGTTTACGGTGCTCAGCGAAGCGAATTAATCGATTAACTCCACTATCTGACAACTTATTTCGACTAGATTGAACACGAAATGATAATTTAGGTTATCCCGAATTCACATATTCAATTTTATTATTTAGAAGAGGTATTTTATACATTTGAAAGGAAAATCCAGACAAAAATTGATATGTTTTAACGAGATACGCTTGAGTAGATCTTACATTTTGTCATCATCATCTTCCTGCCCTTATCCCACTCTAAGTGGGGTCGGCACATGTTATAAACATGCTGTCACATGATTTGGCTGCGTTTTTACGAGCGGCCGCTTGCCTGACTTCAACTTACCTCAGTCGTATTTTACGACAATTCGGTAAGAAAGAGGGTGGTCTATTCTACTAAACCGGATACCACACGGTGGGTTTACTTACCTAAGTCGCCTTTTACGACACCTCGGTAAGAAGTGAGGGTGGTACTATTCTATTCAGCCGGATACCACACGGCGTAGATCTTACATTTTGTGTAAGATGTAATTAATAAGTGATGTGTTGGTGAATGTGTATGCCGTGTGGTATCCGGCTGACTAGAATAGACCACCCTCATTTCGTACCGAGTTGTCGTAAAAGGCGACTAAGGTAAGTGCCGACACGGCGCTGCACACGCTCGCGGACTGTCTAGCTTGGGCGGTTCAGTGGGCGGAACTCGTGGCACAGGTGGGGCACGATTTCTCCTTGTCCACCGTAGTTCGTGTCATGGTGGATAGGGAGAGGTCGTGGGCAGCGATGGCCTTTTCTGCGAGGACGTTATCTCACGGAAGGAAGCGGCGGGATGTATCCGGAAAGTCGCGTCCTTAGATCCAATCCGCCACAAGCGACTCGCTCAAGACCATCGCGTGCCACCCTAACGGGGACCTTCCGGGAGTTTTGAACGTGGTTTATCGGACGTCTACCTTATAAGGTACCCAAGGTGGTCGATGCATCTGGTGCTCCCGATGCATCGTTCAGCGGAGGTAGGGGCCACTTTTAGAGAGACCCCGACCCAGATGTAGGCACTCTGGGATTCAAAGCTGCCGCTGGCGGGGAAGGGGGCAATGTTTAATTTTTTTTTAAATAAAAAAATGCAATAAAAATCGTTGGAGCCGCTTCCAAAATTCAAAAAATATATATATAGACAAGATTAACTCATTTAAATATCAAAGATAAGTCCCTAATCTATTATAATGACTCTGTAGAACAAAGTCGTTGGTACAGCTTGTATATAATACACCGTATGTTTATGTTACTTTCTCACAACCTTTCTAATGAGTCGCATTATGGTGTCAGGTTACAAATGCCTCTTAGAAAGCCTTAATGAATACAATGTGTTTACTGGATACAATGACAGACGTTTTACTTTTCACATAATACTTAAGTCTCATCATTCTCCTCTAAGTGGGGTAGACACATGTTTTGGCTTCGTATTTTACGACCGGCCGCCAGCCTAACGTCAACTTACTTTAGTCGTAATTTACTACACCTCGGTAAGAAATGAGGGTGGTCTGTTCCACCTATCCGGATATCACACGGCGGATCAACTCCTTATAAGCTTCTATACGCTTCAATAGAATTAATTTAATCAATGCTCCAGAGGTTAAGCCGTGAAAGCGTATTGTATTTTGATAACTATAAAAATGGTTAAAGTGGGTTAACCTTAAAAGTTAGACATATGCTGTCGCGGACTTTTATTTAGGACTTTAAGAAGGAAACAATTTTGTAATACATGATTTTTTATTTGTTTATGAAAGACGTCGACGGGGAAGGGTTAATAACTGCCGTTTTCCTAATATAGTTTTTTGCTGCTCCTCTCCTATTCATCTTAGCGTGATAATATATATAGCCTATAGTCTTTCTCAATAAATGGACTATATTACATTGAAAGAATTTTTCAAATCGGTCCAGTAGCTCTGAGATTAGCGCGTTCAATCAATCAAACAAACAAACTCTTCAGCTTTATGTATTAATATAGATATATTATCATATTAAAGCACGCCTACATAATTCCTTGCCTTACATAATCATGCCTTATTTCATTTAAATATCTTCTTTCTTTCTTACATATGCATTTTATTCACTCCTGAACGTTGTCTGGGATATAATGTTTCAAGCATTGAGTCTGCCTTTTGTACAAATATTTGTATATACATATATTGTAAGTATTACATTATATTATATTATATTATAGAAAAGTCGAGAAGTGCAAGATTGAGATGGTATGGACATGTAATGAGGAGGGATGAAAATCATGTGACCAAACGTGTGTTAAATTTGAATGCGGATGGATATGTGCCTAGAGGGAGGCCTAAAAAGAGATGGTTGGATTGTGTGAAGTATGATATGCATATAAAAGAGTGGCGCCAGAGTTGACGAAAGATAGGACAGAATGGAAGAGAAAAACATGTTGTGCCGACCCCACTTAGAGTGGGATAAGGACAGGATGATATACATATATTGTAAGTATTGTTCAATATAGTTTATAAATATAATAAATATTAGGTATATTTTATAATAGTAGTATGGATGTACCAAGAAATTCAGGTAAAAGCTAAAATAAAAATCAACAGGAAGATCGCTGAAATTGAAGTGACTGCTAACAAATTAAATTACAGAAATGTACCGTTTTATTAAATTTATACCTGCTCGGAAATGTTATAGAGAGAGCTCCGTACAGAAATTACATTAGTGTACGTGCTATTGAGCTGTGATAGGAGAGCGGTGAAACCGTGGGACTCTTTGAGAGGGTCTCGGGTTCTAATCCCGGTTACACCAATGAGTTTTTCTCATAATACTTATGTTTCAAATTGATAATTGTAACTTATCACATACTTTTTGCTGAAACTGTCCATCCGATTTGGAGTAATAACTTGGGTACTTGTAGTGTAAAACCTAACCCAGCGATGGGACCGCATGAACCTTTTCGAGAGGGTCACGGGTTCTAATCCCGCTTACACCAATGAGTTTTTCTGTTTAAATTTATGTTTCTAATTGATGATTGCAATTTTTCATACGCTTTTCGGTGAAGGAAAACATCGTGAGGAAACCTGCATATCTCTGGAGATATGTGTAACCTACCAATCCGCATTGGAGTAGCGTGGTAACCAATCTTTCTCTCCAAAAACGGAGATAGGAGGCCTATGCCTAACAGTGGGATAATAACAGGCCGTTACTTTACTCGTCTGCTTGGAGGTTAGAATCAAGATAAAATGTAACTAATGTAATGTAATGTAATGTAATGTAATGTAATATATCTTTATTAATTATTTAATATTTAAATGAGTTAATCTTGTATATATGTATAGGTATATATTTAAATATATTTTTCGAATCTCGGAAACGGCTCCAACGATTTTCATGAAATCGGCATGTAGGGGGCTTGGGGGGAAAAATTCGATCTAGCTAGGTTTCATTTAAAAAAAAATTATCATAACTTTTGTACTATGGAATTCTACATAGTACCGCCTTCTTCTATAAATTATGTCACCCATAACACAAATGAACACTTGAAGTAAATAAGGCACTAAGTACCTAAAAATTAAAATTCAAACTAAGTATGCAATTTGGTTCTAAAAGCGCTTTTAGAACCAAATTGCATACTTAGTTCGAATTATAATTTTTAAGTACTTAGTGCCTTATTTACTTCAAGTGTTCAAATATTAAGATTTTTTTAATTGCTTTGCAGACGAACGACAGCGTGTGTGTCATATATAAATTTATTCATTTATTACATATATTTCAAATCTCTGATCCTTCTATCAAGGTTTTGGAAGGTTTCAAATCGCTGATCCTGCTATTTATAAATTATTTGATAATGTACTTATGCGCTATTATGTAAAATCGCACACTTTTTACGTAACTTGGCACGAACCGTTTGAACCAGTGAACTAGTTAAGGAATTTTGGCATTCAAGTTTATGATGTCTTGGTAGTTATACAGTCAGCCGTGTTCTTAAACGACTGTTTGTCACAACTTGGAATTACTTTTTGCATCCTGACGGATTATTTTTTGTAATTCAATTTGCTTAACGGCTTAAATCTAATGCTGCTTGGTGTCAAGAGCACGTCTAGACTAATTATAATCTATACTAATATATAAAGCGGAAGAGTTTGTTTGTTTGAACGCGCTAATCTCAGGAACTACTAGACCGATACAAAAATTATTTGAGTGTAAGATAGTCCATTTATCGAGGAAGGTTATAGATTATAAAACATCACGCTAGGGTGAATAGGAGAAGAGCAGCAATAAAAATATTGCAAAAACGGCAAAATGTGAAGCATTCCTCGCGAGCTCTAAGAAGACCGTGTCATTCAAAAACCTCTTATAATTAACTCAAGATAACAACTGTTATGTTCAAAATTTCAATTTCAAAAAAAAAATTGTTACACTCTGATTTCCATGCGGGCGAAGTTACTGGCACAGCTAGTAATCTATATATCGCTTGCACGTTATCATACCCTCCTGCCCTTATCCCACTCAGTGGGGTCGGCACAACATGTTATAAACATGTTGTCACATTATTTGGCTACGTATTTTACGATTGGCCGCCTGCCTGATATCAACTTACCTAAGTCTTATTTTACGACACCTTGGTAAGAACTGAGGGTGGTCTATTCTACTTCTACTCTACTTCTCTTCTATTCTTCCCTTAAACATCACTGACACAATACATACAAAAAAGCAAGGAAAAGAACCCATTTGTTTCTAACAGCTTTCAATTTTGAGTAATTCAACATAAAATTAACCATCCAAAAGTCTACGAATATATTTTAATAAAGTATTATAAAACTCAAACTCCCAAAGTTTGTTTTCATATTAATCCATCTCCAAATAATTACTTCTAGCTCAGGTATTACATAAAAGACTTTATCCCCTATTTCTCGCCCAGCGTAGTCAGTTTAATTACAAAAGTGATTACATTTATTCCGCTATCGAACCGATCTTCACGATTTGCTAAGATTAATTGCACAGCGAAGTTGGATTTGTTACTTACAAACATAGACCTTAATGTTATACGTAAAAAAGATCTTAAAACAAGTCAAGTTGAAAAAGCTTTTATCGAAATTTCACGTCCCTCCTGTTAAGCGTTGAGTTCCCTCGTCTGGAGCCAATCCTGGCAGTAGTATGAAGTTATGCTTATCATAAACATGCATTGTCACGAGATTGGGTCTTAGGTACGAACGTAAGACCCTAATTTTATACGTAAAAACATCTTAAAACAAATCAAGCTAAAAATGCTTTAAAAAAATTTTTAAATCCCTCCTGTTAAGTTTTGAGGAGTTCCCTCGTCTGGAGCAAACCCTGGTAGTAATATGAGGTCATGCTTATCATAAACAAGCATTGGCATCGTTATTGGTCAAGTATGTAAAATTTCAGCTCAATCAGACCCTGGGAAGTGGGTCAAATTTAACTTGCAAGATTCCACCTTCAAATACACGGCAAATTAAATAAAAGTCTATAAAAAAGTTATACATTTTTTATACTTTATTTGACTTAAACAGATTTCTAAAAAAACACGATTTATCACGAATAGGCACATATATCCGGCTCGAAGGACCATATATTGAAGGTGTGTTTTTTTTCGTAAAACAAAATTTACGTTTATAAGACCCACATAACAAGATTTTTGAACCAGTTTTTATATATGACTAATTGTGCTAGTACTCGATTGCTTTAATTTTAATGTACCCGCAATACGTTCTATGTTTTTTCCCGAATAATCAGGAATGTTCATATCCCATGTTATATGGTATTTAAGCTTTATTTGTACTGAATTTCATTAATATCGGTCCAGCGGATTACCCGTTATGCCATGTATTTCATTATTATGGATTCCATAACACATATCGCTAACAGGTTTAACAAAGCGCTATTTCTATATAACTTATGCAAATAGTAAAAAACCAGTGTCATTGAACAAAAGTCATCGACGCTTTAAGCCGCTATTCAAAACAACGAATTTAAAAATTGGCATATTAATACTAAATGGATCTAGTATAATTAACGTATAGAAACCACTATACTTACGTTTTATTTTATAGGATAAGCCCGACTCTTGTATACTCTGGCGAAAGTTTTATGAATAACGGCATTTTTCGATCAAAAATATGTATATTATATGAGTGACACAGAGGCTACACATATCCCTAGAATTATATACAGATATGTAGGTTTTTTCACGATTATTTCCTTCATCGAAAAGCGTGTGACAAATTATCAATTAGACACAAAGTTTTTTTTACATACATATTTTCTTAACCACACTAATATAACTCACCTTTTCAGTAACTGCCAGACCACTAAACTCTTCTGGAGCGATACAATCGCCTTTAAACCAATTCGCCAACCGTCCTAATTCACCTAACATATTCGTTGAGCTTAGACTAAATGCCATTTTTTATTAAAAACTTTAAATTTTTTCTATAAATATTGATAGTGTAGACGGAGCTTTATTTAAAAGTACTACCCAACTTTTTAAAAGTTTTTTTTAAGAATGATATTTATTAAAAATTAATACGACTTCACTTTATTAAAGATGTTGTCTATAGCATTATTTTGTTATCTATATTTTTAAATCGCTATTCCCTTAAAGGGAATTCCGTGTTCCCTCCAGGACGTCGCGTGGGGGACTAAAAAAATGAAGATAACTCCAAATGTTATCCTCAAAATATTCGCACAGAAATGTGATATGGCCGTATAAATCGTAGTCAAACCTTATCACTGCAACATAAAATCTAGATTACAATATCACAATTCGGAAGTTTTGCCAGAGAGCATGCGCGCGGAAATGGGGCGGCAATAACTTTATCCATAGACACGAGAGAGACGTCAAGATTATCCAATTGCATTTTAATTTCCTGATTTGACAAACGTGTCAGATAAATATCATAAAATAATACATCCATAATTTACTAATATTATATATGTGAAAGTCTGTCTGTTACGCTTTCACAGCTGATTCGCTGAAATAATACAGATAAAATTTTGTGCAACTAAAGCTTGCTAATATATAGGATAAAAAATTCCGTATTTCCGTCGGGAATGTAAAAAAAAAATTAACTGAAGTTATTTCAAAACTAAAGACGTCGTGAAATTGGTATTTAATAAATTTTTAATATTTGTTATAGCTCTGATTACGCCGTGTGGTATCCGGCTGAATAGTACCACCATCATTTCTTACCGAGGTGTCGTAAAAGGCGACTAAGGTAAGTCGACCCGTCGTGTGGTATCCAGCTGAGTAGAATAGACCAACCTCATTTCTTACCGAAGTGTCGTAAAAGGCGACTAAGGTAAGTTGACCCACCGTCTGGTATCCAGTTTAGTAGAATAGACCACCCTCTTTCTTACCGACGTGTCGTAAAATACGACAGAGGTAAGTTGTCGTCAGGCAGGCGGCCGGTCGAAAAACGCAGCCAAATCATGTGACAGCATGTTTATAGCATGTTGTGCCGACCCCACTTAGAGTGGGATAATGCAGGAAGATGATGATGTTATAGCTCTGATTACATCACAATTTTTTGCTGTCAAACGTAAAGTCATGGTAGTTCATTTGGGGAACGGGCAGTCTAGAGAGGTGAAAATACCTAGGATCAAGCCCCATCTATCCTATTATTTTTTCATTTCTCATTTCAATTTTTTTTTTAATTTTTTTTAAATCATTTTAAAAAATACCAAGCAAGGCTCGGTCACCCAGGTGCTTATGAATAATTAGTAATAAATTTACATGGCATTAAGTATATTCATAAAGAAGTACACTATAACTTATATTAGATAGTATTTTTCTATTATTTAGTAGCATACTATTTAGTAAGCTATTATAAAGTAGGATAAAACTTCTTGAAAGTATTAAAAGTTATACAATTCTCTAGGTCAGAGACTACTACCTCAAAATATTTAAACACATAACTTTTATTTATTTTTGGATATATGAATTAAAAAAGTTAGTTATATTGTTATATGTTTTCTAGGATTTTAGTATACATAGTTTTAGTATAGGTGTGGTTAATATTCTTAAAAAATTTCTAAGTGTAGAAAAAGTGTTACAAAGTTATTTTTGTTTTACTAAAGTTTTTTTATAAAAACATCTGAATTGATTTCTTAATATGCACATGAATAAAGTTATTTCAAAGTTGTTTTATTATTGAGAAACATATCAGTCTAGGCAAAACAAGTTCTTATTTTGCCACACTATATTTAATTATATTTTCCGGAAGTATATACGGCTGTATGAACTTTGATCTATGCCAATCCCAAAAAAGAATTTTAAAAAATATATATCAGACAATGTTACACTAAGTACCTACCTAATACCTATTCACAAAAAATGTCATAAACAGTTGTCAAATCTGCCATAAGTTTAGTCAATAGGTTGTTCTATATAATAAGACAATAAACAGTACAATATATTGATAAAAACTACTTACCTTAGGACTATCCATAGCTGGAATTGGTGGCAATCAATAAAATAACCAAGATTGTTCTTATCTTAACATATGCCTTAATGTAAAATGAAATTCATTACAAAACATTGAAATAAGCTTCGCGAGATAAAGTAATCTTAAGGCATAAAAGTCACTTTTATATTAACACAATGGATAATAAAAAGATAAATGGGCGAAAACATCAACACAATTTGAATTAAAAGTTTGACATTAGATATGAGTATTTTGACGTTTGTCAATTTTGTAATTTGTCGCTGACAAGATCCAGCTGTTAAAGTGAATTATCTAGTTATTAAGGTATTTTGTAAACATAAAAAGGAAAGACATAAATCTTAGTGTAATAATTTTTATATCTTTGTTTTAATTTTTATAGGTATTATATTTATTTTCCTAATAGCAACAACAATTATTGTTCACTCAAAAGGTGAAATGATATTATTTTAATATGGCAATAAATTTTGCTTTGACACTGACAATACTTATTTCTTTGTTATCTTTCGCAAAAAATTCAGAATCAGTCGATTGTGTGAAACGTAGTGATTTCTGCAATTTTCTCAATATTCATCAAAGTGTATCTGACATTTTTCAAGCAAATTACTACAATGACCTCTACTTTGCCGAACGACAGAAACGAAGAACGTCGTCGAAGAGTAAGTTAAAATTTGCACCACAATAACAAATCATTTGTAATAAGCTGAATGATTCATGCTAATGATTTCTTATCTAGAATTATTGATAAACACATTTACTACAGGCGCTTTGGTTATTGAACCGGTTATATGTTATTATTAAGTTTTGTCTCTTATTCTTTCTAGACATTTCTACAATTTCATTAACGAGGAAATTTTGTACGCGAAATGTTATTTTAGCACTTACAGTATCTTTTAGCTACCATAATTAGATAATGTATGCTAGATTATTCTGTTGTATTTAATTATTTTATATATTCATCGATAATGTCAATGGTCAAATATACAAGATTGGAATCCAATTAAAATTTCGAAAACAAAATCGTACAACAACTATTATGAGTAATTCTTATATGGGTTTTTCACGATTTGGAGCTAGACAAGATAGTAATTTAGATAAAAAAAAATTATCATTAGCAATCATGTTGTTTCTTACCCTAAAAGTGTTTTATCCCAAATAAATTAATATTAATCGCAAAGCAAACTATTAGGAGCTGACCACCCGCCCTGCACCGACAGGCGTCCCCGAAATTAGATAGATGCCTGAACTATATTATAAGGTTTTAAGGGAAGAATTTGCAAGCAGTCCTCTGGTGCCCCTAATCCCCCCACATCACCAAAAAGTTTTGGTAAATTGTGATGTGACACCCACCAATGTGTGACACCCAGGTGCATTGCATCCATGGGTCAAGATGGGTGCTATTATACCAATATGTTACATATAAAGTAAGTTAAGCGTTTAAGCTTTAATGACTATCTTAAAGCAGCAATTTTTACAGATTAATTATGATGTGTAATACGCTGACCCGACGGATGGGGGAAAGAATACGTACAGGTGATAGGTACAAGAGTTTAATCGTCACATATACATAGAATATCAATACAGCAGACGGGTCCTTCACAGCATTTCTATTTCCTAGTATGGATGTACCAGAAGATGCACTGTTTACAGTTGCACTAGGCGTAGTGTTCCAGTAGGATGCACTTTGTAAGCTTAGGAACTGATAGGCGATGTTGATCTAATATCATTTTGTATGGAGACTTCTTATATTCCCATGAAAGCACTTCTATAGCGCGGAGCAAACGATCAGTGGCGCCATCTAGTTTTGAGTGCGGAATCACGTGTTCCTAGTATGTTGTGTTACAGATGTAATTTAACAAAATGTTAAGTAGTGTAACTGTACCGTAGAGTTATAACAAATAAGTGATGAGATTCAGTTAATTTTAACTGTTTCACATTTTTTTACCATTTAGGTGCTGTTGGGTCCTCTGCCATCAGGGTTCCTTAGAGCGGATGGAACGACAGACACAGTGGATGCTGATTATCAGGCCGCACTAGCACTGCAGCAGCAGCTTTGTGGTGCTACGGTAATTATTACATACATAAACAAAAGTAACAGCCTGTTGCTAACTATTGGCAACACCAAAATGTTAGTAGTAAGAATTAACTTGTATATGGCAACATCCCTCTTCTCTCTTGATGGAGGAACGAATACACGTGTTACAAAGTGCCTTTACGCTCTTTTACCAGTAAAACAATTATACAGTCCACTTACGACCTAACATGGTCCTTTAAGCCGGAGCCATACACCTCATCTCTCCATTTTTGGTAGGTTACACATATCCCTGGAATTCTCTAGAGATATACATGTTTCCTCACTATGTTTTCCTTTACCGAAAAGCATGTGATAAATTGCAATTATCAATTAGACACAAAGTTTTAATAGAAACACTCATTGGTGACTGCCTGGGTTTGAATGCATGACCCCTCGTAAGAGTCGTACAGTCTCATTGCTGGGCTATCACAGCTCATAAACAAACATCTTTAACAAAGCCAATGTCTATATATTTAGCATGTTGTCTTCCAACATCTTTTGTGTCTTTTAGAAATTTCTTACGTTCCCTTTGTCATATATGCGTATATAATTATCTATACATATTATTAAATAAAAATATATTTATCTATGTGTGATCCATATTCAGAAAATTTACTTAATTGTACCGTTTTTCTTAAAGAGTGTGATTATTGAGGAATGTTTAGCTTATTAGTAGATTCTCCAGAATGGTTAAACCAATTTTGATGGCACATTCACTGGAAGATATGGAGCAACATATACTTGTTATTCACAGTTAGCTGCTAATAAATATTGTGTTTAGATGCCGCCTTCCGGACCACCGCTCACTGCAAGGCTCAGTGTAACCATAGCACAGGCGAAACTTGTTAAGAATTATGGTAAGTATAAATATATATATTAGAATGTCGTGTGGTATCCGGCGGAATAGAATAGTACCACCCTCTTTTCTTACTGAGGTGTCGTAAAAGGCGACTAAGGTAAGTTGATGTCAGCCAGGCGGCCGATCGTAAAAACGCAGCCAAATCATGTGACAGCATGTTTATAACATGTTGTGCCGACCCCACTTAGAGTGGGATAAGGGCAGGAGGATGGTGATTACAAATATATATTAGAAATCCCTTGCCACGTTTGTCTGTCTGTCTGTTCCTGCAAAATGTGATAATTTATTAAATTTATGTTTGAATAAACAATAAAAGAATAATATTATCATTATATTTTTATGGATTACTGCAAAGTGTTAGGTGATAGGTATTTGTATAAATATTAGGTTTATTTATGCCACTAATCATTTAAACATCTTCAAAAGAATTCCATTTATTCTATAATGTACCCTATTTATTGAGATCAAAATAATCTTCTGATATATTATTTTTAGGTTTGACACGTATGGACCCATACGTCCGCCTACGCGTGGGCCACTGTATATACGAAACGCACACGGACCCCAGCGGTGGGAAAACGCCGAGATGGAACAAAGTTATTCATTGGTAAGTGCTAGAGATCATTTCCCACTAACATCTCTCAATTCAAGTACAACAAACACTTATCAATAAGTTTGTTTTACGAATTTACAGTTTATTTTATAGGGTGGTACCGACCATACGACATTTTAATTCCAGATATCTACATAATAAATTAATCTACACACATTAGCAGGTTATTAACATTAAAAAAAACAGTTAATTTAGTGAAGTAAATTAGGCATAGAAATTATTTTACGTTTTGAATAAAAGATACATGATATACAAAAGGTGAATGACCGTTATCCATTGAATTCCATTTCGTATGTAATGCATTGACCTTGACCGAGATTTTATTATGAGAACTTATGTTATTGATTTATTCTGTTGTGTGAACGAGCGCACCGCGCTAGGTCATTCAACCATTACTTGTTAGCCAAATCTCAATTAAATTATATTGGTCGAAAATACATTTTTTTTAACTGAATTATGTCTAAGTTATGTTATACTTTAAGGTAAGCAGTGGATTCAATTAACGTCATATTATTTTTTACAACTTAATATCACATTATTACTACTCTGTATACGCGACTTCGTTTGCTTCTATTTTGAAGTTAAAATAACCTCAATTAATGTAAAACACGTTAAAAAATTCCTCCCCAAGAAATGCGGACCTATTTCTTATAATTTCAATATAAATTTCTTCGCATTTCCAGCGAAGTATTTATACAAAATATTATGTTAAACGATGCGGCTTTTGCGAGAAGAAATAAGGAAATATATTTCATTATACAACAACCATAAAATTCCTTTGAAATTTTCGAACTTTTTTGCACAGAATCTTAATAAGGTTTAACACGATACTCGACGCCAATACGGGAATTTTACTTTGAATGTATATAAAACACTAGGAATCGCCAGCGTCTCTGCTCGCGTGGAAAGATGAAAACCATAATATAGTATTTTGATAACTATAAAAATGGTTAAAGTGTGCTAACCTTAGACTTATGCTGTCGCGGACATTTATTTACAACTTTTAGAGGGTAACAATTTTTTAATACATGTTTTTTTTTACTTTCACCGTTTACTTAGCGCACGCAAGGATAACTTTTATACCGTTTTCGCAATATTTTTTATTGCTGCTCCTCTCCTACTTATTTTAGCGTGATGATATATAATCTATAGCCTTCCTCGATAAATGGACTATCTAACACTCAAAGAATTTTCAAATCGATCCAGTAGTACCTAAGATTAGCGCGTTCAAACAATCAAACAAACAAACTCTTCAGCTTTTATATTAGTATAGATTAGTAATGCCGTTAAAATTTATAATTGAAGCCGTAATAGTGAATATTATAGACCGTGATCCTTTTCATGTATTCTTGGGTTCAAATTGAGGAAAAACATTTGATCTTAAATGGCTCATGTTTTACAATTCTTTACGGTGAAACACTACTTTTCTGGGACTCGCCGTGTTGTATCCGGCTAAATTGAATAGACCACCCTCTTTCTTACAGAGGTTTCGTAAAAGGCGACTAAGGTGTACGACACATCGGTAAGAAATTAGAGTGGCTTATTCTACTCAGCCAAATACCACATGGGATGTCGACTTACCTCAGTCGTCTTTTACGATACCTCGATAAGAAATGAGAGTGGTCTGTTCTAGGTAACAATTCAATTCCTCTGGTTTATGGCTTTTGAGAGTGTCACAGAACACTAATTACTTCGCCAATGTCATGTGGAATGGCAGAATCATGGTTGTATAGCAGTTAACCGGTTCAAAATAATAATAAATAAATAAATAAATATATGGGACACTTACACACACGGTCGTCCGTCCCCAAAGTAAGTAACTTAATGCTTGTGTTATGGGTGACAGACAACTGGTGAATATATACTTATATATTTTTTAAATACATACTTAAATACAAATATACACCCAGGCTCAAAGACTGACAAATTCATTTTAAAGGAAATGTTGGTCCTCGGCGGGAATCGAACCCGCGACCCTTGGAGCCGAAGGCAGGGTCACTACCCACTGCTCCAACGAGCCAGTCAAATGATTGATCGGTTTAATTTTGTACATGTGATAATAGCCAGAATTACTTGTAGTGCCTTCACCTAAGTCTAGTCATAAAGATCTTCTGATAATGTCTATGTTTTTACAAAATAAGTTCATTTTTGTTCCAGCTTGCTGCCTCCCGGTGTGAACTCTATATACCTGGAGATCTTCGACGAGTGCTCGTTCACTATGGACGAGCTGATCGCGTGGACCCATATATCCATCCCGCAGGCTGTGTTGAATGTAAGATATTTAGTATTTTAATATATTATTATCTCATTTATAGAAAAAGGCGTTACTTTACAAATAGAATAGAATAGAAATTCTTTATTGCACACACATTAAATACCACAAGGTACAAAAAGAAAGAAACTTAACTAAAGAAGCAAAAAGGCGTGCAAAGGTGGTCTTATTGCTAAAAGCAATCTCTACCAGACAACCTTTGGTGAATAAAAGAAATCGTAACATAAAAATAAGATAGGTGCATCAACAATAATAATCGACATGAACAAGTATAATAACTATGAATTTAAACACACACATATATATATATATAATAAATACTATATACATACATATGGATAATAAATATACAGATACGCAATACACATAAATAAATAAATTTGTATATACACTAATAAATATAATTACTAATTATTAATAAATAACAACATAATACAATTTTATATTTTATTTCACAGTCCAATGAAAGGTTTACATATGTCATTGCTGAAGATACGAGGTCCTGGCTAGGCCCTATCCTTGAGTGGATCAATCGTTTCCACAGACTCTTTATTAGTAGCCATTATTTGCAAGACTTAGTAGACTGGCGTAGGTCAGTCCTAGTTATTCAGATCAACTAATTGGCCACATCACCAAGATGGTCAGATTATCTAATTGGTCAGAGCACCTTGTTCGTCAGATGGTCTAGTTGGTCAGGTCACCTAGTTGGTCACATCACTAAGATGGTCAGACAATCTAATTGGTTAAAGCACCTAGTTGGTCTAATAACCTAGCTGGTTTGAACAACTAGCTGGTGAGCGAAATTTTGGGCTTTTACCTTCAGTGTTGCCAGTGTATATTAAAAAAAAAGTAAGTAAGTAGCGGCCTGTTACTCTCCCACTGCTGGGAATAGGCCTCTTCTCTCCGTTTTTGGAGAGAAGGATTGGAGCTAAGACCTACCATGCTGCTCCAATGTGGATTGGTAGGTTACACATATCACCAGAATTCTCTAGACATATGCAGGTTTCCTCACGATGTTTCCTTCACCGAAAAGCGTGTGATAAATTTCAATTATCAATTAGACATATAAGTTTTAACAGAAAAACTCTTTGGTGTCTGCCCGGGTTTAAACACGTGACCTCCTCGAAAGAGTCGCACGGTGTTACCGCTGGGCTACCACAGCTTCAGTGTATATTATAGCTTTAATAATATTGTATTATAGTTGTGCGTATAAAAAACGTCGATATGGGCTTGCGGGCCTCTCACATAAAATGGCCTTTTTTGGCCAAGACTTCCTCCAGTAGTGTCTTAAGAAGTTTAATCTTTGAACCACTAAGATACCATCATTGTAATAGGATACCATTATTATAAAAAAGCTGTGGTAGCCCAGCTGTAATACCGTCCGCCTCTTTCGAGGATGTCTAGGGTTCAAACCCCGGGCAGGCACCGATGAGTTTTCTAGTAAAAACTTATGTGTCTAATTGATAATTGCAATTTATCACACGCTTTTCGGTGAAGGAAAACATCGTGAGGAAACCTGCATATCTCTAGAGAATTCTGGGGATATGTGTAACCTACCAATCCGCATTGGAGCAGCGTGGTAGGTCTTAGCTCCAATGCTTCTCTCCAAAACCGGAAAGAAGAGGCCTATGCCCAGCAGTGGGATAGTAACAGGCTGTTACTTACTTACTTACTACCATTATTCTCCTGCCGTTATCCCACTCTGAGGACTAACGAGGATTTGCGATACCTCAGTACGAAATGAGGGTGATCACACACCGCATAACCACCCTATTAAGACACCATTGTTCACTATAACGTTATACAAAATCCCCCCAGGGAGAGACCCATGAAGACTGGTATCCGTTGAACGGTAAACAAGGTGATGGAGTGGAGGGCATGATCAATCTGGTGCTGAGCTACTCGGTGAGTACACCTCACGATATCAGCCGGGTGCCCACTGTTGGGCGTGGGGCCATGGTAATCACCACGCCACGACTATCATTCACATCGCGCCGCTTCATAGTGAGTATTAGTATAGTTGTAACTAAAGTTTATGTGTTGTGTGCTTGTGTACAATACAATGTTTATAAAAACTTTGATGGCCTAGTGGTTTGATATCTCAATGCGTATCATAGGTTTCCAGGTTCGAATCTCAAGCAGACATCTCCTAATTTTCGTTTTATTTATTTATTTGGACAGCAAGTTGTTGTTACATATAAAGTTTACACATAGTGCAAATTGAAACAAATATTTTTTTACATTTGCTATACAAAAGCTGTGGTAGCCCAGCGGTAGCACCGAGCGCCTCTTTCGAGGAGGTCTATGGTTCAAACCCCGGGCAGGCACCAATGAGTTTTCTAGTAAAACTTATGTGTCTAATTAATAATTGCAATTTATCACACGCTTTTCGGTGAAGGAAAACATCGTGAGGAAACCTGCATATCTCAAGAGAATTCTAGGGATATGTGTAACCTACCAATCCACATTGGAGCAGCGTGGTAGGTCTCAGCTCCAATCCTTCTCTCCAAAAACGGAGAGAAGAGGCCTATGCCCAGCAGTGGGATAGTAACAGGCCGTTACTTTACATCTTATATGTCACCACATGCACATAAAATTATTAAACAATATATATATAAAAATTACATAAAAATTTAAGCATACGACATTAATATTATAATAGGTAGAAAAAAAACTAATATTTACTGTGAACGAAACAAATTACCAAAAATTAAATTACCACTAGTCTTTTAGTGTAAATTTAGCGTAAAACGGGAATATATTTAGTCTATATTCAATTGTACAAATTTTATTAATAGTCAAGCGGAATTGCTAAGAAAGCGTAGACAGACAGACTTTGCTTATAATATTTCATATTATTACCAGTGTGTTTTAAAGTAAGAAAAAGAAGGAATTATTTTAAATATTTAAATGAGTTAAACTTGTATGTATATATATTTTCGGAATCTCTAAAACGGGTCCAACGATTTTCTTGAAATTCAGCATGTAGGGGAGTTTTAGGAGAGAAACATCGATCTACGTAGGTTTTATGTTTGAAAAAAAAATTTATCCTTGTTTTTAGGCATTAAAAAATACTAAAATATATTTTAATATAAAATACTATTTTGCCATGAACTATAAAGTGAGCGTAGCTTATTCGTGGAACGGGCAGTCTCGAGATATGTAAATACCTAGGATCGATTCCCGACTACATAATTATTTTTTCTTTTTTTTAAATTTCTTTTTTTATTATAACCAGGTATTAAATCGTTGTACCATATTACCAGGTGGGTCCAGCAGCGGTGGCGACCTTCCCCCCGATGTTGGTGGTACCCAGCACGGGTTTGGGCTACGCCACCATGCCCATGTACCCAGCACCGATGCAAGCACCTCAAGCCTACCCCCAGCACGTCCCTCAGCAGCCAGCGCCAGTGCAGCCAGTCACTGCGGAACAGCTGCAACAGGTAACTCTAGCTTTACAGGCAGGGTGGTTAGATGTATACAATCGCGTAAGCTTTGGATGAGTTGGCCAAACTAATCCAAGGGTGGTATATCATAAACATCACGTGATTTGACTGCGTATTTTACGTTAACGCCTGACGCCTAATCAAATAAATTCAAAACAAAATAATTTTTTTTTTTTTAATCTAAATAATTTTTTTGGATATAATCAATTCACATGTGTACAAGAGATTCGCCGTGTGGTATCCGGCGGAATAGAATAGTACCTACCACCCTCATTTCTTACCGAGGTGTCGTAAAAGGCGACTAAGGTAAGTCGACCCGCCGTGTGGTATCCGGCTGAGTAGAATAGACCACCCTCATTTCTTACCGAGGTGTCGTAAAAGGCGACTAAGGTAAGTCGACCCGCCGTGTGGTATCCGGCTGAGTAGAATAGACCACCCTCATTTCTTACCGAGGTGTCGTAAAAGGCGACTAAGGTAAGTCGACCCGCCGTGTGGTATCCGGTTTAGTAGTATAGACCACCCTCTTTCTTACCGAAGTGTCGTAAAGACGACAGAGGTAAGTTGACGTCAGGCAGGCGGCCGGTCGTAAAAACACTGCCAAATCACGTGACAGCATGTTTGTAACATGTTGTGCCAACCCCACTTAGAGTGGGATAAGGGCAGGAAGATGATGATGATGTGTACAAGAGATGCAATAACAAATAGACAAGATTATAACCTACTGGAAATGAACACAGCATGCAAATATTAGTGTACATAGTTCACTTAAAGTAAATTACTCTTTTAAATTACTTTGAGTTACGCAAGCATTAACACAATTTGCTTTTGAATGAGGCTAAAGAACCACAGAAATTTAATTCAAATAAGCTCTTTCAAGCCATTTTGAATCGTCAAGGATCAATATTAATGAAGCTACAACTGGTTCGGAATACACACGGTAAGTTGACTTACATTAGTCGCCTTTTACGACACTTCTGTAACAATGAGGGTGGTCTATTCTACTGAGTCGGATAATACACGGCGGGTCGACATACCTTAGTAGCCTTTTACGACACCTCTGTAAGAAATGTGGGTGGTCTATTCTACTCAGCCGGACACCACACGGCGTGTCAACTTACCTTAATCGCCTTTTACGACACCTCGGTAAGGAATGAGGGTGGTGTTACGGCTTAGCCTTTTTAATGGATATGTCCATTCTTCTTCTTTGTCAACCGATGGACGTCCACTGCTGGACATAGGTCTCTTTATGGGATCTCATGGGACCCAGCGGCTTCCCAGCGGCTTCCCACGACCTTTTTGAGGTCGTTAGACCATCTCGTGGGGGGGTCTATGTCCATTAAAAAACCATAAATGTTTAGATCGAGGAGATGTTCCCGAGCATCGACAAAGAAGTCATCAAGTCAGTGCTGGAAGCGAATCGTGGCAACAAAGACGCCACCATCAACTCGTTACTCCAGATGTCAGAGTAACCTAAATCCAAGTTGCCACATCAAAAAACCATATATATGTTAGATAAATAATTAAATTTATCAGCTTATTCTTATATCTGGTTAAATAAAGGTACTATAGATCTAAATTTTAATCTGTCACGTTAAAAAGCTATTTAAAATGTAAATAACACGTTATAATAAAAATTTCTGACGTTTTCAGTCTTAATCTATACTAATATTATAAAGAGGAAAAATTTGTATATATGTTTGTTATGTTTTCACTCAAACTACTGGTCCGATTTCAAAAATTCTATCACCATTGGAAAGCTGCATCTTTACTGAGCAACATAGGCTATATTACATTTTCAAAAAATAGGGATCCGTTATAAAAATGTATCTATACTAATATGTGGAAAAATTTGTATGTATGTTGTCACACAAACTACTGGACCGATTTCAAAAATTCTTTCACCATTGGAAAGCTGCATATTTACTGAGCAACATAGGCTATATTACATTAAAAAATAGGGATCAGTAATAAAAATGTAATAAAGCGTAAAAAATTAGTCATAAAAATCTGTCAACGCATGCGCTGCGGAAACTATTGATGATATATTTAACAAAAATAAATCAGAAGTCCGATTTAGTAGTATTTCCACTGCCATGAGATCGGTATGTACGCGGGTGAAACCGCAGGATATTACTAGTATTTAACAAAATTTAATGTCCCTACTGTTAGCTGTTGGACAGTTCCTTCGTTTTTAAGTCAATCCTGATAGCATCAGGTCATGCTTATCATAAACATGCATTGTCATCCGAATTGGACCAGTATGTAAAATTTCAGCCCAATCGGATATCGGGAAATGGGTCAAATTTAACTTGCAATATTCCACCTTCACATACAAGGCAAATTAAGTAAAAGCTTTTAAAAGGGATAAACAAGTAAAGTTTTGTTCTATATAGTCGGTTTTTAGAAAAGGTCCAGAGCCCTAGACCCTTAGAGCAGTTAGCAAATACGTCAATGTTTCTTATTAATTCAATTCTGGGGTTTATGGCTTTTGGGAGTGTCACAGGACACTAATTACTTTGCCAATATCATTTCTAATGACAGAATCGTTAACCTGTTCGACATTGTTTGATCAGTTTAATTTTGCACATGTGATAATAGGTAGAATACGCGTGTGCCTCCAGGGAAATCTGAATTATTTTAGGCAATAGATCCGCTCTGATGTAACTGTAATTAATAGAAAAAAGTAATTTAATGGCACTAGAGCTTACATAAATATTTGGATCAGGTATCAAATTAATTCAGTTTCGCTTTGCATTTATCGTTGAATGACAAACGTCTAAGACGAGGTATTGATGATCAGGGATAGAGGGCAATTGAAGGAGCAGTTATAAGCTGAATAAATCACATCTCAATAACTCAGTCAAGGGCTTCTTAAAACAATTATGTTTGTGGTATATGAAATACCTAAGCGTAACCATCTTGTATGTGTTGATAAGATTGTGATTTCAATGTGAACCTGAAGGTACGTTAAAATGTGGAGTTATCCATTGTATTGCATTGTTATTTAAATTATCTATTAAAAGGTATTCAAATAAATCTAATTTTAATATATCTAGCTGATTATTGTGTTGCACATTTTATTACTCTGTAGTGCCTATATATTACTATAATAGGTTAGATATTTCTCAACGTCTATTTATCAATGTTGCCAGTTAGAAATTTGTTTTTTCTATGGTCCCAGTTATTTAATAATGGACTGGTCATTTGGACCTTCAATATATATACAATTCAGACGGTTGATTATAGTTCGTGGATAATTTAGTATTTTAGAGAATCTACAATATTGGAGTGTGTTCTACAGCAACTTATTATAACAGATCTCTTGCCATCTTATTTAGATGGTGCTATCGTGGTGTTAATTATATCGCTGGGACAGTATATACATACATTAAAAAACCACAATTACTGTACATACAAATGGCATATTTTGACTTATTATTGAGTTTAACAATTTGCACAGCAAAATTTTTCATAACCACTAGATATAAGTGTTTAGTTTATATTGAATTATAATTTATTATTTTATTTAATTTTTTTTATGTTAACCAAAAGTGAATTTAAATCGAACAAGAAAATAATTTCTTGTTCGATTTAAATTATTAAATAGAATTTATTTATCATTGCGAGTCATGTACTCAAAAAATATTAATTATAATATTATTCTTTTTTTATTGGACTAAGGAAGTGTTGACATATGGCAACATTGTGATAGTTCACAAAACATATCCTTCATGTTCCAAATATTTTTAAACATTTATTTTGCCCAATCTATGTACTCATAAAAATTAAAAAATTAATTATCTATGAAGTTAAAACGTTTTGGGATTAAATAATAAAATTTAATCTAGACAGAGAGAGTTATGTTATTACAGTAGGGGAGTCAAAGGTGTAAGGGAGAGTATCACAATAAATATTAAGAGGGAATATGAAACTCGTATGCTTATCTTTGTTTAACCACACATAAAAAAGGGAGATAGATACATGTGTGTCACATTTGAGATGATCTCTCTACACCAGTATAAAAACTATAAATCTAGAACAGAATTAGGTAATATCCTAGTTTTTTAATTTTTATGAATAAGGTGTTATTATGTTATCATATTGTTTCGTTATAAAAGGGGATTTGATGGTGCCGTAAGTTTTTAATCAAAATAATAATTATGACGTTATCCTTGTCTCTGTCTTATCTAACATAAGTTATATATAGTCTGTGCTCGGTGCACATATATTTTATTTATTATGGGTTTGAAAAAGTTGATAAATTAGAATAAGAATAGTAGTTTTTAACTAACTATTCCTAATCTATGCACCTGACACAATTTAAGACCTGTGCCTAGATCTGTAGATATGAGAATGAAATTGCTCTAGTCTGCAATTATTGTCTTTTTTTTTTAATTTTGGTAATTTAAAAAGACATTTATTCTAAAGCAATGCGGACATTAGATAGCTTATTGATGTCGTAACGAATCAGGGAATTTTACTATAAAATTCTAAAATAAATATTGTTAAATTCTGAATAATTTCACATAAATAATTGGGATTAGTTAGATTTTTTATAAGAAACGCCGATACAATTGAGTTTTTTTTGGAGAACTTTGGATGTTTTTTTTTGTATTCAGTATTAGTACTAAAATTGAAAAATAAATATAATAACAATAATAAACTACGATTCATCGAGCAATATTATTATTTACCATATTTTCATATGATAACTAGATAGTAATAATAAGTTTAAATAATTTCATTATATTACCGTTTTGTGAAGACGTAGGGTGCGGGTACCGTTTATGTCTTATAGGTTAGCTCATAAGCGTTATATTCACCAGCGAGTTTATCGCAATGGTATACTGAAATGTCGGTCAAACTCCACGAGACAAAATTATCCCTTGGAGGCCCATTCTGGGTTTGGCACAAAATTTTGTCACGTTATCTGACATGTCATGAGATGAGAATGTTAAGATTGATGTGTGGTGTGACAAAACTAGATAGAATACGCAATGAGTATATTAAGGGAAGTCTGAAAGTTGCGTCCATTACAGAAAAGATGAGAAGTGCGAGACTAAGTTGGTATGGTCATGTAATGAGGGATGAAAATCATGTGACCAAAAGAGTTTTAAATATGAATGTGGATGGATGTATGGCTAGGGGGAGGCCGAAAAAAAGATGGATGGATTGTTTTAAAAATGATATGCATGTTAAAGGAGTGGCACCAGAGTTGATAGGGTAAGTTAAGGGTAAGAGGATGATGTGACATGTCATGTGGCAACCTGCCTGCCGACAATGTACCTTAGTTGCCTTTTACGACACTTCGGTAAGATATGAGGGTGATCTATTATATTATATACAGCCAATTACCGTCCGTTACAATATTCAAGTAAAAATCATTTTGTGTATTTAAATACAAGAGACAATATCGTTGCGATACAATCGCTCCTGGATATGATACTATAACATCATACCGTAGAATAAGCGCTGACCATCGACATAAAA
The DNA here is from genome assembly GCA_029227775.1 of Morpho helenor. NCBI lineage: Eukaryota > Metazoa > Arthropoda > Insecta > Lepidoptera > Nymphalidae > Morpho > Morpho helenor. The sequence continues at coordinate 11,404,416 of JARGCU010000005.1, read as the reverse complement.
CTTTGGCCTCAAGGTGTAATGTATTCTCCTTAAGCTTCGCGGCCATTTTGTGCCAAACGCCAATCATTTGCCATCGGCGGTTAGCTTCTTTAACGTCATTGTTGTATTTATTTGTAATTATAAAATGTAAAAATAAATAATTGTTTATCGAATAATGTTGTTTTATTTTAATTTCTTTTTATTATGTTTTATAGAAAAAATGTACAAGTTATATCTATCTTAAATTACTTACACGGTAGGACTATACAGATCATGCATGAGAATGGTCTCAAGAATGCTGGCAGCGTTTCCGCGTTGAATCGCTAAGCTGATTCTTTGTTAGAAAAAGGAGCCAGCCCTTTTGTCACCTGAAGAGTTTAGTTTTAAAATAAATTATTTTAATTTTTTATCATTATATTAAGTTACTCAGTTGTATGAGCTGTGATGGCCTAGCGGTGCGATCGTGTGAATCTCTAGAGACGATCATGGGTTCAAACCCGGGCAGACACCAACGAGTTTTTCTATTAAAACTTGTGTCTAATTGATAATTGCAATTTATCACACGCTTTTCGGTGAAGGAAAACATCGTGAGGAAACCTGCATATCTCTAGAGAATCCTAGGGATATGTGTAACCTACCAATCCGCATTGGAGCAGCGTGGTAGGTCTTAGCTCCAACCCTTCTCTCCAAAAATGGAAAGAGGAGGCCTATGCCCAGCAGTGGGATAGTAACAGGCCGTTACTTACTTACTTTTTACTCAGTTTTAATTATTTCGTTCCTTGATTCTGGTAGAGAAACTTTTTTACCTTAATCGTATTTTATTACTCCTCGGTAAGAAAGAGTGTGATCTATTCTACTCAACCGGTATATTCTATCAATGGGCAAATTATCAACAAAATCATCATGAATATAGGGAACTTAAAAATGATAAATATAGAACTCAGTGTGTTTAAAACAGTTTATTACGAAGTTACTCTGTTCTTTTTCTTCATTCTCTTTTCTCCACTCTTCCGTTGAGCGTTATCAGTTTTCCGTTTAATTTTACTTATTTTTCCAATAACACCTTTAAATCTATCGTCTTTTTTCATTAAAGATTTGTTGACTTTTTTCAACCCTTCTTTTATGGTGGCGTCGATGTTTTCCGTCTCTGTCTGTTGCACGCGTTGCGTATCTCCCTGTCCCGCTTCCTCCTTTATCTGGGCTTGAATTTGTTTAATTTTAGCCAACTTAGCCTTCTTTGCCGCCTTTATACGTTTCAGCCGCATTTCTTCCAATCTGAAGAATTGGTTTTAAATTTACAATAACACTAGTTTATAGGCGTTATTTTGCGGAGATCCATAATACAAAAGTAATAATAAAATTATTTTGCTATAATCCGCGATTGAGTTGGAATATCCGTTTTCATATCTGATACATGTAGGATTCGTGTAGAATATATTCACAAACCTCCACCACCATCGCTATAATATACAAACACTGCACACGTTCACTATCACAAAGTCATCTGGGTGGAATAGTCCGGAATAGGAGCTGACCACCCGCCCTGCACCGACAGGCGTCACCGAAATTAAGTCACAAGGTCAATAATCGTTTCGCCTCGCAACCGAATCATCATCAGGAGATCAGACTTTGGGACAAAATCGCAAAGAAAGGGATCACAACCAGCATAATTATATGACAATTAAGTTAACACCCCCAAAATATTCTGCTTTCGAACACGTGCAAACAAGCTTGTACTAGAAAAAAATTATCTAATATTAACGGACCATCAAACGGATGGTCCACTCTATACTTAACAAACGCGGATGATAGCAAAATAATTGTATGATAAGTTCAATTTACCCCTCCTCCATGTCGTCGGGGTCCACGCCGGCCATGATCCACCGTTTGACCTTGTAGTTCCTCTTCCGCTGCTCGAACTCCTCGTTGTCCAGCTGCGCCTCCTGCTCGCGGCGGGTCACGCTCACCGTCGTGAACACCTTCGCGGCCTCATCGTCTATAAATATTTTATAGCAGTGTTTTTCAATCTCTTTGATTTCACGACCTCTTTACAGATTGAAAAATTTTGGCGACTGGTGTCATAGAAAGACAAAGAAATTATAAAATTTAATTAAAAGACTACGTTGCTTTCGAATTTTGCTTTCAGTCGGCGACGCCCCGAGTAAGGTTTAAGTAAGCCACAGATCGAAAAACACTGATTTATAGAGTTAGGCGTTACTTTGCGGAGGTCCATAATACAAAACTAAAGAAAGATATTATTTTGCTATAATCCGCGATAAAAGAAAATACATGTAATGCTTAATGTAGACTGTGGAGTGTACTATTCGTTCTCATAGCTGATACATGCAGAATTTGTGCTCATGCACTACCCATCGCCGATAACACAAAAATACACAAGCACTACCCAAATTCACCACCACAATCTCAACAAATGTTTCTCACAAATGTTTCACAATCTCAATAATGTTTTTTTCCAACATTTTTCATGGTACATAAATAAATAAATAAATCCATTTATAGAAAATGTTAGTACTCGAAATCGAATCCACGACCCGCGGAGCTGAAGGCAGGGTCACTACCCACTGTGCAAACGGGCCAGTCGATTATGGTCCTCAAGTTAGTAATGCCTAGTTAGATGAATTAAATGAAGATATGAAAAGGTTACCATCAATTTTGTACTCGCTCAGCTTGGTTTTGATCTGGTCCTCAATTTCCCCGAGCCTCAGGAGGTCGTACGGCGTGATGAGGGACACGGCGAGACCGCTGCGACCAGCCCTGGCGGTGCGGCCGACCCTGTCAAGTAATGCCAGGATAAATAAAACTAAATAGCGAATGACATTGCAATATTATTTTTGCATATATTTTATGCGGAAAACGCAGTGTCGGCAGGCCCCCCACGAGATGTACTGACGATCTCAAAAAGGTCGCGGGGAGCCGCTGTGTCCAAGCGGCACAAGAACGTGTATGGTGGAGATCCCATGAAGAGACCTATGTCCAGTAGTGGACGTCCATCGGTTGATAAAGCAGAAGATATGTTTTATAAGTTATTTTTGTTTAGGTGAACAAACATTCATTTTGTCTTTCTTTTTTAATTAATTAATTTTAAAACTGTGTGTTTTCTGTACAGCCATCACTGTCGTGAGCTTCTTCCAAGGTGGTCACTCAAAATTTTTATTTTGTAAGACCATCAACGACAAATACATCATAAACTCATTATTAATATAGACAGTTTTTAGGTAAATGTATCGTCAATTACAGATGGTAACGACATGAGCTTTACAGTTGACAGAGCATAAACAGAAAAAAACATAAAGGAAAAAACTAAATCATACAAAGCTAAGAAAATTCAAAACAAGGACATTCAAAATTACTTTTCTAATTCTATTGTAGACTAAAATAATTAAGGTACATTGTGGTTAGTTTATATAATATACATATACATACATAAATAATAAATATTATACATATATATAAGTGTTAAAGAATAAGATCTAATTAAGTTAAGAAATTATTATCATTGTTGGAGTCCAGTGTTGGAGCATTTAATGTCTGATGCTTTGTTGGGCTATCCACCCCCAGTGTCAGATAACATGTGCCTCAACAAAGGCTAAGTGACTTCCCTCTTTGTGACATGGCACTGCTATACAGGAAATTATTGTTACTCGGTTGAGTTATTCTTGGATTATTTACTTAAGTTAAAAAAAAACAACTCGTACTTATATATATAGCCGACCGACATTTAATTAAAATGTATTATGTTTATTAGTATAGCATAGTAGTAAGTAATGTCTTCTGTAAAGTGCTAGGTCACAAATAAAGTTTCTTTCTTTCTTTCTTCTTTTTTTTATAATATTACAAAAAAAAACTACGGCTCAATGTCTTGATTTTAATGGAGTTAATTAATTTACAAAAAACTATATTCTCCTGCCCTTATCCCACTCTATGTTGTAACATGATTTGGCTGCGTTTTTACAACCGGCCGCCTGCCTGACGTCAACATACCTTAGTCGTATTTTACGACACCTCGGTAAGAAGGAGGGTGGTCTATTCTACTTAACCGGATACCACACGGTGAGTCACTTACCTTAGTCGCCTTTTACGACACCTCGGTAAGAAATGAGGGTGGTCTATTCTACTCAGCCGGATACTACACGGCGTAACATTAAAAGCTAATATGCCCTTAAAAACACAAAAAAAATATTTATCAGGAGGATGATGAAATAGACGAAAAGATGATACTAATATATAATTACTTAAGACATATATTTTCTAGTCTGTGCTTTGAGTGTTTTTATGGGCACATTTTAGGCTAAATCCTCTAGTCTAGTATAAAACTCTATGTACCCTGTAGTCACCTGTGTATATACTCCCTGGGTTCCAATGGCAGCTTGTGGTTAACGACCAGATCAACTGAGGGTATGTCCAAGCCGCGCGCGGCCACGTTCGTCGCAATCAAGGTGCACTTGAGGTTGCTCCTGAACTGAGTTAAGGCCGAAACTCGCTCCTTCTGCCTCATAAATCCATGCAAGCAAACATTGTCCATGCCTATTGCGTTCAGCATCATCGACAGGACCTGACATTCCCTGAAGAATTTAAGACCTTAGATAAGATTTGTGATTGAACGTGTATATAACTTTGGCTGAATATAACTCGTAATAGCCAGGTGGTGAAATATTACAAACTATATCAAGGAATTGTCTGATCACTCACTATTGCACTTTCTGGTAAATGAAAACATCTTAGGCAACTTACATATCACGAGTATTTCTCAATATACTACTCTACGTTTGCTATCGTGTCCAGCCAATAGATGACTTGGAAATAATATGAGAAAAAGACACTACTATTTATTTATTAAGTGTATAATTAGATGTGCCTTTTGTATAACGCTCAAGTTATTCACCCTTACACTCCGTTAACACCCTTTGCACTCCGTTGGCACCGCTGCGGCGACATGGTACGCCTCTATCTATAGCGATGGCAACATTTTTACGGCTAGCTAATAATGTTTAAAATAACCCGGAGTTCGCAATGTTGTTAAAACCTTAGGAGCAACTAGATACAATGGTCAGAGCTGACACGGTACGCCAGTATCTACAGCGATGGCAACATTGTAAAAGTGCTCGGTGTGCAAAAGGTTTAGTTAAAGCACAATTTAACTTACTTTTTAGTGTCAGTGAACACAATGATGTGTGAACTTGGCTTAGTTTCCCTGTACTTCCTGAGCGTCTGCACCAAGTACACGTCGCGAGCGTACGCCGGACATACCACGTACCGCTGGTCCAGGGTGGTAACCGTCAATTGAGGGTCACACTCCGACCATGTTACGAGGTTCTGGAAAAAAATATCTAATATTAATTAGAAAAAAACCTCTTTGGGTAAGCTGGGATTTTTAAAAAGACTGTGTTCATGACGATGTCCAAGTTACCACTTTGAGTTTTATCGAGGAAAAATGAAAATCAAAATGTTCTTTCGTATTTTTTTTTTACTGTGTTTGTTGTTGTTTGTCCCTTGGGCGAAAACAATTAAATCAATTTTGTGCTAACACTACATTTAAATATTGTTACTCATTGCCCTGAAGTTGAATTTTGCATTCGTTGCTATGACTTTAATCAATGAGATATCTATGATGATGTATTTCTATGTAGGCATACAAAATAATTTAAAACTAATGTAACTCTTTTCCACTGATTTTCCCACTTACATGGACAGTCAATCTTTTCTAGAATTATGTTGTTTATCTAAATAGAATATAATAAATCATAGAAATATCATAGAATGAATCATAGAAAACCACGATTTATAACCAAAACTTTTACCCAACATCACAAGTTTTTTCTCTTCTCTTACGATTTGATGAAACGTTTGTATTTTTAACCCATTTTTGTCAATTTTAATTGTCTTTAATACCGGTAATTTTTTTACATTATAGTACTGAGTAGTCATTTTAAATTTATATATATACTTTTCAGTAACACAGACGTCTTTTTGAAAAGAGAGAGGTTACTGCGCATTATTTTTGCGCATCATCTGTGGAGTCGGGTCGATAGTGAAAATGTAGGCTATTGCTATATCTTCGCAATCTATGATAGCCTGGTCACTAATATTTTGATGTTGGGGTGAACTGGCTACCTTAGCCTGGTTTTCAATGCCAATGGAAAAGCGACCGATTCTAATTTATTTAATCGCGCCAATGTGCGAAAGAGTAGGTAGAGTAGGTGAGTAGGTCGAATCTAGGTTATTGCTACATCTTCACAATGTATGATCGCCTGGTCCATGATGTTTTGAAGTTGGGGTGAACTGGCTAACTGTGCGGGGTTTTTGCGAAATGTTCATTAAATTAGAAAAAAAAGACAAACTGATTCCAAATCAAACGATCTGTTAGATTGTCCAGTTTGGTTTATAAAGAAAAAACTAACTTATTTACTTATATTTGTCTTTATAAAAACATTAGTTTAACTACTTTTATCTACGCTGGTACTTGGACACTTCTCACGAAACCCTTGTAGCGGGTTGTACGAGCCGGAGTATTTGATCACTAGTCTATCACTGAAGCCAGCCGGCAGGCAGGAACCGGGTCCGTAGCTGGACAGCAAGTCGATTAGATCACATAAAACTGACTGAATTTTGAAAAATGTATGGATTTTATAGACCTATATTGGTGATCGGTATTTTAATTTTATCTACTTGAATTTTAATTGACCCCGATTTGGAAAAGATAAGTCAGCAATATGTGCCCATGATTAGGAATGTGACAGATCGTTCCCTATGTCTGTCCGCAGGAGGGCGGGATGGATCTATCAGTCGTATTGCTACATCTTCACAATCTATGATCGCCTGGTCCGTCATGTTTTGATGTTGGGGTGGACTCGCTTACTGAGCCAGCCGATTTTCATTCAAATCAAACGTGGATAAGAAGATGATAATGTTATCTATATTCTGTACTAATAATATATAAAGCTGAGTTTGTTTGTTTGATCGTTTGAACGCGCTAATCTCGGGAACTACTGAACCGATTTTAAAGATTATTTGAGTGTAAGATAGTCCATTTATCGAGGAAGGCTTATAGGCTATATAACATCACGATAAAATAGGGAGGGGAGGAGCAATAAAAATTGCTCGCGTGCGCTAAGTAAACAGAGAAGTCATTAAAAAATCTCTTATAATTTACGCACGATTACTACTTTTATGTTCTTAATTTCAAATGGGGAAAAAATTGTGACACACCGATTTTCATGCGGGCAAAGCTGTTGGCACAGCTAATTTTTTTTATAAAAGAAATAAGATGAGCTTTAAATTTATTAAACAAATTCCAATTTATATTTATATGATTTTAACAAATAAAAATAGCACTTTTTATGTAACATATCGCAGTGAATGTGTGATGTTGCCAAGAGTGGGGGGTTGAATGACACGTGTGCTAAATACTGCTGCATGTATGAGGTATGTGAACGTTGTCAACTTCATATACTTAACATTACATAGATTTTCTTAACAGACGCGGATTATAGCAAAATAATACTATCATAACTTCCGATTAGTCAAGAAATTTGACAGACAGACAGACTTTCGCATTAATAATATTAGTATGGATATGGATGATTGAATATTGGGTCCACAATTATTGTGTACAGTTTTGTATGTGGGCGTATGGACGATGTACACGCCGAATGTAGCCTATTGCTATCTCCTCGCAATTTATGATCGCCTGGTACGTAATGTTCTGATGTTGGGGTGAACTCGTTAGATGAGCCTGGTTTTTTTCCAAGTTTCCCCCATCATTGAACAAAAAAGAAAACTCAAAAATGACAAATAAAATTCATTCTTCTTATAAGAAAAATATTTAATCGACATTTTTATAGAACCCATACATAGTCGTGTGGTATCCGGCTAAGTAGAATAAATAGTACCACCCTCATTTCTTACCGAGGTGTCGTAAAAGGCGACTAAGGTAAGTCGACCCGCCATGTGGTATCCGGTTCGGTAGAACAGACCACCCTCCTTCTTATCGAGGTGTCGTAAAATACGACTAAGGTAAGTTGACGTCAGGCAGGCGGCCCGTCGTAAAAACGCAGCCAAATCATGTTACAGCATGTTTATAACATGTTGTGCCGACCCCACTTAGAGTGGGATAAGGGCAGGAGGATGCATTTTATAGAACCATACAATTTTTTTTAACCTCTGACGGATCGCATGCCTCATTAGAAATTGTTTTAACATAATTATTATAGCGCAATATAAGTTCTATATTCGTTTAAATAAAACTGAGTAAAGTGATTCTTAGATTACCATGACAGAGATTTACGACGTCAGCTATTACCACTCTAGATAATAATTAAAAAAATCCAAAAATTAATTTACTCTTTATTTATTTGAAGATCAATATTTATTTTATTTATTTATTATTATTGGTTAGCAATATTTTTTGAGTGTTGCGTATCTATTTAAATAAAATAAAGCATCAAATTAGTCAATTCAAATAAAGAACAAATTAATACCTTAAAGTGGTATTTATTGTTATCGTCAATTACATACAGCGATGACGCGAGAAAACAGCATTTTTAATTTAAAAAATATAGAGACAAAACTAAAAAAAGCAACATTTAGTAAAACAACCTCATAATTACGGTTGAGTTACAAAATACATAGTTACATTACATTAAAAATGGGATACTTAAAGTAAAATAATTAGGAATAGAAGTTGTTGAATCTATATGTTACCTATTAAAAAAAATTGTATTAAATTAAGTTTAATTATGAAATAATCTAATTGCTTTAATTTATTAAAGTTTTATTATTAAGATATGAGACAAGCACCCGACGTAGAGGTACACTACATCTTTGCTGTTTATGCTTGTCTAGTACTCAATGTTTTGATGTTGGGGTGAACTTGTTTGAGCCTGGTAATTCGAATAATGAACAACTGGCCTCTTTGAAGGCAAATTAGTTTACTTGACTTACTCTTTATAACACAACATAGGAGTCGCAACAATGTGCCGGTATCTACTTTCTTCATTAAACACATCTCCAATACGTATTAATTAAGTTTTTGTCCCAACCTAATTTTATTTGTAACATCGGCATACTGCACTACATACATTGTTTTGATTTTAAAAGGTATTGATTTCAGAGTAAATAAGTGTGTTATTTGTGTACACTTGCTATATTTACTACACGGCACACTTTGCACTCTGCCTCATAGTACACAATGCACTATGAGGCAGAATAAATAACTCTTATGCGTGTATGATTGCCTAGTATGCAATGTTTTGATGACAACGTGACCAATAAATTTAAACACAACGCCACACACTTACTACTTACTTACTACAAAGATAAAATAATGTTCTGCATATGTACATACGATTTAGCAAAAATATTAATAAATATATGATTATATTCGCATCACTTTTCATACGACGATAGACAATGTTCATAGATTTCAATACTATGAACATCTTCAAGCACAATGTCTTCTGATCTCACTGGCAAAACGATGATTCAAGTCTTCGCAATGAAGCTTTCGATTAAATTACCTTTCACGAAACACAAAACAAGCGGTTCAGCTAATAATGCATCGAAACAAGGGGCAAATGAGTAACTTAAAAAACCATATCACCTGCAACAATCTCACCGGCAACTTAGTTGCTTAGTTAAGACAAATAATAACACTAGGTTGATTCAACAGTGGTTAGCTATCTAGGGTTAAACTCTAGTGTAAGAAAATTCTAGGTAGAAGAACCATTTAAAATACATCTCCGTGTTCATATTTGCCTGATACTCTTTGTTTTGATTTATCAGGTCAATGGGTGAGTATTGATTTTATAATTAATTAACTAACGCTGTCCACATGTACTATTAATACTTGAATATCCCAACGACTATGATTGCCTGGTACCCTGTGTCTTGATTAAAACGTGACTTTAGTAATTGAATGTCGCCCCTCCCCGATAAGAAAGAGAATAAATAAAAAGTTATTTTTATTCAATAGGAAGAAGAGCCTCTACTTCTCTTTAAAGAGAACGAAAGTAAGTATACATACATTCACACATTCATATTAAAAACACCCACACACAGATATACACCCAACTATTTTATATTTTTTAATTGTTGGAATGAATTGAACCTCATTTCTTACTGAGGTGTCGTAAAAAAAGCGACTAAGGTAAGTTGACCCACCATGTGGGATCCGGTTTAGTAGAATAGACCACCTTCTTTCTTACCGAGGTGTCGTAAAATACGACTGAGGTAAGTTGACGTCAGGGAGGTGGCCGGTCGAAAAAACGCAGCCAAATCATGTGACAGCATGTTTTTAAAAAGTTGTGCCGACCCCACTTGGAGTGGGATAAGGGCAGGAAGATGATGATGTTTGAATGAATAGACGATGAATTAATTGCAAATGATGGAATAATCACAAAAATTTTCACAAAAGATTTTTGGAAAACTTATAAACGGAGTTTGTAAGTGCGAGCCCCTGAACACCTTTAAACATGCTTTAAAAGTTAACATTATAATGGTTAAATTTAAAACTTTATGGTTGAAAAATTATAATACGATCAAACTATTTCAGCTTTGCCATAACAGCATTTTAAAAACACTGTTAAAAAGAGGCTGATACAGAAAGCCTACTATACTCTTGAAGATTATTTAGAAGATAAGAATGTGTGGATATAGCTCTCTTTGAACCTGTACAAGACAGTAACGACTTGATGTAAATAGTATTAAGAATTATATTTTTAAAAGAGCAACCGCCGAGTTTCTTGCTGGCTCTTCTCGGTAGGAACAGCTTTCCGAACCAGCAGTAGAGTTGACGATTCAAAAGCACTTGTTTACAAGTTTATTTGAATAAAGAATATTTTGAATTTATTCTTATTGGATCTAAGGTTTTTATATGGTCAGAACCGAAAAGTCAAGACTCTCAACTTATTTAAAGAACGTCCCATATAAATTTCTACAGTAGAATAATATACATCTCTTAATATATATGATCACCTGGTACAACGTGTTTTGGTTCTAACGTGTTTCATATAAGCATTCACACAGACTTTCATCCTTATATTATTATTTATTTCGTTACGTATTGACTCAAGTTACAACATAAACAATGCATCCGACTCTAATTCTGTAAATGAAAACAGAAATTTTCCGGTTGCGGTATTACCGTGGCTATATCATAAATTCACGTTTACGTTTACAAATAAATAGAAGGAAACATGACTTAAATTCCAAGAAAAAGCAAAGCCAAGCAGTCATCAGACATATGCAAAATGCTTAAACTGTACATTGTCTTTCTTCTAGTAGGATATTTTTTCACGTAAAAATATCACAACGTTTAGTTTTTCTATCAGTACAATAAACAATTAATTAATCCCAAATTAGACATCCTAGAACAATTGAGACAACAAACAAAAAACGAGTAGATTATAAGCCTTACTGCTAATTCTACAAAGTTATCAATGGCAGCAAAGTTATTGACTACAACTGCGTCAGAAAGCTCAAGCAGTCTCTGCATTTTGTTTGATTACTGCTTAAGCTTTTCATTAAATAAATACTGATAAAAAGCTTAAACAGCTTTCAAATAAAAACTTATCACTACATATTATAAAACAAAGTCGCATTCATTTCTTGTACGCATAAAACTTTAAAACTACGCAACAGATTTGATGCGGTTTTTTTTAATAGATAGAGTGATTCAAGAGGAAGGTTTGTACGTATAATAACATTCAATACGGAGTAAAGAAATACTGTAATTTTTGAGGTTTCTGTAAATAATTACATTTTTTTCCGCTTACATTGCAAACGCAGGCTAAACCCTACGAGATTTATCAAAATGATGTACTAAGTATTTGTACACCTTGAAAAGGTCTACAGAAAAGTCCGCGATGGTATATGTCTATCTCTAATGAATAATCCACAATAGCATTTTTTGTCATTTACTTTTTACGAAAAATAATGCCTTATTTTGAAGCAATTTTTATACACTACAGCAATAATCCTTATCCAATTAAGTACCTTAAATAAATTTTTGATTTAATATAGATCAATATCGCCGTTTACAGCATGTAATTTAAGTGAATATTTTCGGAGATATTACAGATGTAAAATGCCGCGAGGAGGCCGCGCTTCACCCTATAGCACTTCGAATCCAGCAGCTATATCGTTCTTTCAAGAGTTTGTTTAACGACAAGGAAGCTGTGAATGTTGTATATAAAGAAATTCTGTAATTAATTGTAAAAATTAAATACATAGGGAAAATGTAAAAGTAAATAAGTAAAAATGTACTATATAAATTTAGATATTCCAAAGATAGCAGGAAATCTTCTTGGTATAGGGAAAGGAAATTGTTTTTCTCCAAATTTAACGCTTGCGGGCCACGGACAGTAATGAATAAATCAAAACTACTGGATCGATTTTAATCATTTTTTACACTGAATGACATGGGATATATATTTTATACCCGTGCGAAGCAGGGGCAGGTCGCTAGTTTAATATAAGTACAAAAGTAATAATAGAATTATTTTGTTATATTATTTTAATGTTCAATAAGCAAAACTGATTGTCGATTAGTCGTTTGTTACTTTATACAAAGCCTTTCAAAATAACAAGAGACAAAACATTCATATCAATTTTGTTACATAAAAATACTAGCATAGAAAACACTGCCTTACACTTTCCCTCTGCCCTCTACTAATTTATAATTCCCTAATACTGAATGTTTATAGTGTGGTACGTATCGATTTTAGGGTGTATGTAGAGTGGAGTGAGTGAGTGAGTATTCAATCGGTGAACTTTAATGTGAACACATTAAACTGATCTAGCAACTGGTCCGTGTAGTCGATCTAGCCTGAAGTAAGACAGATCTTACTTATTTATATTCGCCTGGTAGGCAATGTTGTGATGGCCACGTGACTCTGATAAATTTAATATACCTATAAAATTAGTATAGATAGCAAGTACTACTACTAAGCGCCTTGCAAAAGTACGTAATTCGTTTGTGGGTTTTGGTATAAGATTCTATAATAAAATTCCGCAATCAATTTCAGCTTTGCCATTACAGCAGTTTAAAAACACTGTTAAAAAGAGGCTGATGCAGAAAGCCTACTATACTCTTGAAGATTATTTAAAAGATAAGAATGTGTGGATATAGCTCTCTTTGAACCTGTACAAGACAGTAACGACATAATGTAAATAGTATTAAGAATTATATTTTTAAATGAGCAACCGCCGAGTTTCTTGCTGGCTCTTCTCGGTAGGAACAGCTTTCCGAACCAGCAGTAGAGTTGACGATTTAAAAGCACTTGTTTACAAGTTTATTTGAATAAAGAATATTTTGAATTTGAATTTGAATAAGAGAAAATACCTCGTACAATGGGTAACTTACAGTTCAACAGCTTTTAAAGCTCTTAAAAGATGGGAGCCTTTAACACAACCCAGGTAAAACAATAAAGAAGAAAAATATTATAATTTTTAGGCTTAAATTGCTAATGTGATAAAAAAGTGTTGCACCTATTGAACATTTATTTGGATTTGCACTTTATTCGAAGTTATGCATAAAAGGTATGATAATAATGTAGTAATAATGTTATACTCGTATGTATGCCTGAATCAATTTTTAACGCGTTTCAAAATCCCAAAATCGTTCCAAAACGCTTTATAGAACCAATGGATTCGTTTTCCCGTCATTATTTTTTCATTTTCATTTCATTTCATTATATATGCGGATATTAGCTGTTATACCGTCAACCCTTATAGATCATCTTTTCTTTCTACATATGAGCTTCTTGCACTTTAACTATTAGCATTTAAATCAAAATTTATAATAAAATTATTATTTAATCCGCGATCCGCGATATGGACCTTGGCAAAGTAACGCCTACTTCTATAAATTATTTGCATCTATATCATCATTCTTTTGCCCTCATCCTACTCCAAGTGGGGTCGGCACAAGTTTTAAACATGTTACATGTTGGCTGGGTATTTTACGACTGCCTTGCCTAAGTTGCTTTTTACGACACCTCGGTAAGGAAGAGGGTGGTCTATTCTACTCAGCTGGATACCACACGGAGGGTTAATTTACCTTAGTCGCCTTTTACGACAACTCGGTAAGAAACGGGGTGGTCTTTTCCACTCAGCCGGATACCACACGTCGGGTCGACTTACCTTATTCGCCTTTAACGTCACCTCGGTAAGTAAAAGAGGGTGGTCTATTCTACTTAGACAGATACCACACGGCTTTGTCAACTATAAACCTAAATTTTTATTATATTTTTTGATACCATTGCGTTTAATATAAAAAAATAATAAACAAATGTTCATGTGTTTATTAAAACATCTATAACTTAAAAAGTTTTAACCGTTTATTTTATCTTCGGGTTCCTAATATTTTTCCAGAAATTATCAATTGTGGTTGTATTTATATAAAATGAACTTTTATAAATACAAATTACAAACCCCTATAGTAAACAAAGCTTCCACAACACATTCTCTTGAGGGTATATGATCGCCTGGTACACGACTAACCGTAGAAAACGTGACTACCGCTTACTACCCCCATACTACAGACACCCAGGAACCTCCTTTTTATTACCTCGAACACATGTGTGTAGGATAAAATTTTCGTTCATACTTTTACTATTTTGGACATAAAATTACAACGTATAATAAAATCGAATCAACTCCACGAACTCATATTTTCCTGATACCCGTTATTATGATTTTCGAGTTATTATTTATTGTATTGACCGACTTCTCATTTATTCTTTAGTTGTCAAAATCTCATTTTGACTTCAATTACGATAGCATAAACTATGTATATATGCAAGAATATGAATATGTGAATAATTCGTATAGTTAAAAAAATACTTAGTATTTTAAAATAAATATAGGCTAACGTTTTAAAAAGTAACAAAATATTCAAAATCATATATGCCGCATTAATCTCCAGGCCAAATGAATATAAATAAGTAAGAGAAATTTTTTGGACATAACTTTTCAGGAAGACATATAGGGAAACAATTGACAATCGTAACGTAAATTCGTTACATAGAGATATCAATTTGTGATTCAATAATGTTATTAGATGAGTAAATCTGAATTTTATACACATATTCCATAGCCTTTCTTGATACCATTATTTTTAAAACGGTATTAATTATATGGACTATGGAGGAAGCTTATAATATAATAACGAACCACACACCACTATACAAATAAATACTAATGCAGCTTTAGATATATCTCTTGAGAGTATATGTCGACCTGGTACACCGCGTTAGGATGAAAACGTGACTTTGTTATCTCTCTATTTTATGCACTTTACTTACTGCGCATATCACGTAAAAAAACTTACTGCGCGTATCACATTGCCAATGCTCGCAGAACGAAGCATAGGATTTTTAATTTTAATGTAATTTATAGAAAAGTAATGAGAATATTATTTTGCTATAATCCGCGATAAAAGAAAATATATGTAATGCTAAATGTAGAGTGTACTATTCGTATCGCAAAATAAATCGCAAAGCTTTTGCGATTTTGTCGTGGAGTCTATCTCCTGACGATGCTTCGGTTACGGGGCGAAACAATTGTTGAGATTGTGGTGGTGAATGTGTGCAGTGCTTGTGTATTGTTGTGCCATCGGTGTCGGGTAGTGCATGAGTTCTTACAAATTCTGCATGTATCAGGTATGAGAACGAATAGTACACTTTACATTTAGAATTACATATATTTTCTTTTATCGCGGATTATAGCAAAATAATATTCTCATTACTTTTGTATTATGGACCTCCGCAAAGTAACGCCTAATTCTATAAATTATGTAATTTATAGAATTAGGCGTTACTTTGCGGAAGTCAATGCTAAATGTAGAGAGTACTATTCGTTCTCATACCTGATACATGCAGAATTTGTAATTTTTATTTGATGTATATATGAAATCGCCATTATACAAAATAAGAGACAAAAAATAAAAAAACCCTGAGCATAAAAACTTAGGATCTTTGGAATTGTATAATACGTTGAAAAAACCTTTAGATTGTATGGCGTTAGTAGCCAAATATAATTATGAATGTAATATACAAAATACAATAAAATTTGAATTAGGCCTACAAAGAGATGGTTGGATTGTCTGAAGTTATGACATGCAATAAACGGGGTAGCGCCAACGTTGACAAAAAAAAGGAGAGAACAGAGGAAAAAAACATGTTATACTGATTCCACTTAAAGTGGGATAAGGACAAGAGAATATATATATTTAATAACAATAAAAAAATTAATATACAGCCACACCGTCGTTGTAAATTTAATATACGCATAAATAATAATTTTGTTCGACCTTGATACCGTTTGTTTTCAATTCCAACAGTATTGATTATTATGTATGTATTGAGTATTGGTATGAGTGAATATGAATGAAAGTTACACACACTATTGCAACTGCAGTTTGCTGCGGATATTTACCTCTTCGTCAGATATGAAAGCCTGGTAGACGATGTTTTGATTAAAACGTGACTGGATATTGTACCGTTTATTGCGGTCGACGTATTTTGGAACTTATATTAATTTGTTTGTTCTCTATTTCACGACCCACCTAAATTAAGGTTGAATTTAAGAAGATACTTTAATTTATTCTTTAAAGGTATATAACTTAGTAAAAGGTAATCTAAATATCTATCTAATAAAGTATAAGTAACTTTTCTGAAAAAACTTACACTGTTCTCTTGTCATAGTGAAAGTGCGAAATTTTAATATTTGAATTTGTATAAAATATTCACAACAATAATTTAAATATACTCCACAATATTTTACACAACATGTGTATGTCAGCCCTATTATACCCTAAAAAATGCAATTTAAAAAAATAAGAAAAGAAAGAAGGGACTATGAGGGATTAGATCCCTGGTATTTTAAATTTTAAAGTAAGCCCGTTTCCTATTGAGCTATCACAACTATACAAATGACAGCAAATTTTAGCTTCTATTATATAAGATTAACTCATTTCAATTTTAAAGATATTTGAGTTACACCCCGCCCCCCAATCATAACAATGTCAACTAGGCTTCATATTTTTTAAGAAATATGTGTATAAATTAAACATGTCTTGCAGAATATATCTACTATTTAATTAGTTCTCAACCAAGTTCATGCATAATTAGTGACATGCGTCGTAATTGTAAACATCCTAGAACGGAAATAATAATACGAAAATAAGTGAAAGATTAATACGAAATAAAGACGACCTTTAAGTAAGATATCTTTTAAGTTTATGAGAGCCTAGTATACGATGTTTCGATGAAAACGTGACTCGGTGAATGAAATGGTAAAAAATTGGAATAGATTTTATTTGGATTGGAGTAGACTTTATAACGTTTGCACTCTTGAATTAACTTTATTCATAAATAGTTCCTGGAGACGACTACTAGGTATTACAGGGAAATATAGCCCATATAAATCACGAGCTCTCCACCATAATGATTATCTTCAGAGGTTTCTCGTACGTACCAAGCAAGCTACTTGATTTATATTACATCCATTATGTGATCGTACCTTTCACCTAAATAGTTCTTTGGTTAATTCACCAAAAAGATAAAGGCCGAAAAGCATCCTACACAGCGATTCAATCACTTTCAATATGAAGTACATATCGAATGTCCAAAACTAAAATCATAGTCATGCAGTCAGTACTCTACTAAAAGTTGTCCCAAACCTTCGTCGATACTTACAAAAGGCACCCTAAGAAAAACTTTGCCAACGCTTAAATACGCATTTTTATATGTGAACTTTCCTATGAACGAATTGGGAAATACTCTAGAGTACAACAGTTCTCTTAAAGCTTTATGAGCTCCTAGTAGCCAATGTTATGACGAAAACGTGACTACTGGTACAATCAATAGTGACGCTTGTAACGAGATAACGTTCCCAGCCAGAATATAATTTAACTAAACTCAATAAGGTCATTTTCATTTAAGTTAATTGTCTATTTTAAACTACACTGCTAATTTTACGAAGCTTCATAACTTTTTTACGGAAACATTTTTTGGCGGGTATGATAAATATTTAGGTTTTCTTGTTACCTATTTTGTATCTAATAAAAATAAATAGATAAAATAAGCCAAAGTCGTTATCAATCAAATTCCATTATCGCATTTCCTGATACCGTTTGTTTGCGATACCGATTGTATTTGACTGTGAACTGTCATGTATAAGTGAACTTCGTTTTAAATGAATTGTATACCAACACAGGTCATATGTAGTTTTACACCTGTCTCATATAAATTTCGCATTACAAGGTCAGTGTCGTTTAAAAATTCTACCGTGTGATATCCGGCTGAGTAGAATTGACCATTCTCATTTCTTACCGAGATGTCGAAAAATACGAGTAAGGTTAGTTGACGTCAGGCCGGCGGTGAGTCGTATGACAACAACAAATAGCCAACTAGTCAAATTTTGCCATAACACCATGTCTAAAACATGTTATACCGATCCCACTTAGAGTGGGATAAGTGGAGGAGAATGATGTCGTTTAAAAATTAAAATTAGGTAAACGGAAATATAAACGTATTATTTTAATTAAAAAGCACTTTAAATAGAGTAGCGTACAAATTGTCTTGGAATCATCAACAGAAACATAATAAATTCTATATCGTCTTTGAAAGCGCTTTTCCATTTAGATTTCCCTCATAGTGAGTGTACGATACTTAAATACGGATTTGTATACTTCTGTACAGCGCCTTAAATACGTTAATTATATTGCCTAAGACCATAGAAGCATCTCTCTAATAAACATGATCCCCTAGTAGAAATACTCCGCTAAAAACGTGACGTCCGACTCACACCAGACACCCCCCACCACGTTAATTCGAAATACTTACATTACTACGACATGTCCATATACATACACGTTTATTCGTGTGCGTAAGAGATAACATAGTTGAAAATAGCAGAACTTTTAAGCTACTATTATTTTATACAACTTATGTGCATATTTTAAAATTATCAGCTATCAAGAAATGGGAGAACCGTTAAACACTCTCTATCTCTTCCAGATATCGTAAGCGATTTTGTCGTGGAGTTTATCTCCTGATGATGCTTCGGTTACGGGGCGAATCAATTTTGGTTGGGATTGTGTGGTGAATGTGTGCAGTGGTTATGTATAGTGCGTGAGTTTTTACAAATTCTGCATGTCTCAGGTATGAGAACGAATAATACTCTCCATTTTCATACTCTACATAGTACTACATACATAGCACTGCAAGTATTTTCTTTTATCGCGAATTATAGCAAAATAATATATGTATTATTTTCATTATTTTGTATTATGGAACTCCGCCAAATAACGTCTAATTCTTTAAATTATTTAAAATCTCCTTTCTACTTCCAAATCAAACCTATTAATTCAAAATAAATGATATTATTAACCTATTAATTCTAAAAATTCAAGGGGTGCGGCTAATGTCTGCAATATCTCTCGAAATCGAAACGTCGACTTAAACCAATGGAAAATAAGTCCGATCTCTCATTAAGCTCCAGATTAACCAACGCTATACCGAACTGAATTCCCGGCCAACTAATCTTCTCAGTCGTATTCAATACTCCGCCCTAACTGGCTAATCATTTCCCGATGCGGGAAAAGACACGATGATAGTATATGTATATTGTAAGTGATCAAATTAGATATGAGAAAAATAGAATAGAGAATTATAGCTATTGACATAGAGGAAATTAAACTGAGGAAATAATTGACAGGGAGCATATTATGTCCTTGGATATTTGAAAGGTTGAACACAACAGAAAACATTATCGAAATATCTCTATGAAAATATCGTGAAGAGTCATACGTTTTAGCTGTGAATATGCATCAGAGTAACAAGAAAAATTTACTATCGGATACTGTATACTAAGAATAAATTTCCATTTAGATCGTCAATAGAACATATTTCATTATGAAATTTCTAAACTTGTCCCCTTTGTTCTGAACCTTTTCCATATACCAGTTGTTTTCACTCTCGACGGTATTGATTTGGTGTGTATTTGTTATAGTGAACTTTACCGTAAACGAATTGTACACACATACATCGGTACAGCACTGTGAACTTCTTTTGCGTTTATGAGCGCCTAGTACCCAATGTTATGATTAAACTGTACTGACATAAACTGCCGCGGAAAACGCCCTCCCTAATAAAATAATAATTTTAATGCATACATACATATTTATTTTACTAGCTGAACCGGCAAAGGTTTTCGTCCTATAAATTATTGCTCCTCCTCTCCTATTTAACTTAGCGTGATGTTATATGTTTTAGCCTTCCTTGATAAATGGACTAATCTTACACTCAAAAAATATTTTTCAAAGAAACAAACTGTTCACAGCTTTATATATTACTTATAGATTATAATTTATTAATTCATCTATATCCGTTATAAAGTAATAAATAAGATAGCAATTAAATAAATACTAACTTTAACCCAAAACAATCAATATATATATAGACTTAGTCCTTGCTTTGCGGAGATCTATAATACAAAACTAATAATGAATTTATTTAGCTATAATAATTTAATCACGGATTATGTAATTACATTATTACAAAACAATTACTCGTACGTGCGTTAGCCGTGTGGTATCCGGCTGAATAGAATAATACCACCCTCATTTCTTACCGAGGTGTCGTACAAGGCGACTAAGGTAAGTCGACCCGCCCTGTGATATCCGGCTGAGTAGAATAGACCAACCTCATTTCTTACCGAGGTGTCGTAAAAGGCGACTAAGGTAAGTTGACCCGCCGTGTGGTATCCGGTTAAGTAGAATAGACCACCCTCTTTCTTACCGAGGTGTCGTTAAATACGACTGAGGTAAGTTGACGTCAGGCAGGTTGCCGGTCGTAAAAACGCAGCCAAATCATGTGACAGCATGTTTATAACATGTTGTGCCGACCCTACTTACAGTGGGATAAGGGCAGGAAGATGATGAATTACTCGTACGTGCGTATTTAATTTACTTTTGTATTTTGTGTATGTGTGTATATTTCTAAAACAATGTCTTAAGTGACAAAACAATTCGCTCTGTCCGAAGAATAAAGTCACATGTCCCATGTATACGCATACGGCGATCATGATATAACATTATACATTAAAATAGCGTGTGTCGCTCCATTTTTATATGGAGTGTGGAGGCGTTAGTCAAACCGTAAGATAATAACATAAATCTGACTTTTCTACTTTTATTCTCTAAGATTGGTGTCAAGTTCAATCGATGTGCTATATCATAAAAAAACACCAATTGTTTCAACAGTAAATTATATGTATTTACCAGTCAATTTACTACTCCTCAATTAAGATGTATTTTTTATATATCTAGTCACAAAAAACATAGCTAAATGTCTTCTACTTAAAAGTCAGAGGAATGAAGTCATGATGAACTTTGTAACTTCTTGGAAATGAAAAACGAGAGTTTAAAATTCCTACACACTCATTATATCCTGATACCATTTGTCTTCAATTCGATATCGATTCACCTATCCTAGTATGCGTGAACAGTATGGGAGGGAATACCCACAACTACAGTACGCATTTTATACCTCTTGTATCAACATGATCGCCTAGTAGCCTATGCTGTGAATAAAACGTGACGCGCAATCAAAGATACTTTGAAAATTAGGCCTTGCCCTTCAAAGATTTCTTGAGCGCGGGTTCGAATCCCACTTCTGATATTCGATTCCTGCTAATTCTCAATGTAGCAGCGTGATGGGTCTAAGCCGCAATCCTTCTGTTAGCAATTTTAGCAATTTAATTTTTGTGCATATACAAAATTATAAAAAAAAATGGCGATATATATAATAGACTAAGATTGAACCGACATAAGCTTGCGGATCCTGCTTTGCGGATTTGCTTTATGAGAAAGAAAAAAAATAAAGAAGAAACATTTGACCGACAGTAATTTTTTAATTAATAAATCATTATTCTTCTATTAATTAAAGCTATAACTCAAAAATTCTAGTATTCAGTTTTAATATAAATTTCTCATAAATAAAGTGATATCTATATTGTTAATCCATAATTTTGAAACAGGAATAAAGTTAAATTCGAATCAAGATACTTTATATCGCTCATGGTTTGTAATACTGGCATAACTAAAAAAATACTTGTTTTAGACTAAAGGAATAGATATTATTAAAAGACATATTCTTTTTAGCAGCAATACAGACATAACTCATACTTAATTTTAATATAAGGGCGTGCGTTAAAGCATTTTATGTAAGTCTCTGGCGATTTGAAATACAAGGAATCCTAGTTCAGGCGTCAGTCTCCTTCCATAGAAATTCTTATGTAATAAATAACTTATGAATCATAAACAAAGTAAATATAATCGGTGTTTTAAGTATAATTAAAATAGAAACTTATTATTTAGTTAACTTAATGTAACCTGTATGTGAGTAAATAAATAATTATTCTATTCTATTCTTCTGTTCTTATCTCAAAACATTATTTCTTGGGTTGTGCTACCATTGCAGCTCATGAGCGATACCTTAGACAACCTGCCGCCTCTCCAGTTTAAAAGAACACCTCAGTATTTATTATTGCCTAGTACTGTTTGTTTTGAATTTCGAATTGATTTTCAGTTCTATGTACGTGTGAACTGTTATAAATATTGCTTTAACACACCATTACATTTTAAATAGGTCGAGATAGAGAGAGAGGCGAATAGGCCGGTATCATCCTCTGCGTTAAATAACTTTTTAGTACTTATGATAGCCTAGTACACAATGTTTTGATGAAAACGTGACTTCCAACTTGCACAGATAACCTTTACCTATACAGTGCTTTTTAACTTGTATAGATTACCTACCTATGTAGTATTTTTTAACTTATCTTTCTTTAATATTGAAATGTGTTAATCTTGTATATATATATATATATACTTATATATTTTTTTCAACGATTTTCATGAAATTCAGTATGTAGACCCTCTACTCTTTTGGGTGGAATCGATCTAGCTAGGTTTTATTACGAAAAAATATTGTTTATCCCTGTTTTCAGGCACTGAAAAGACTACTATAATTTTATGAGAAAGCAAAGAATAATTTCGCTGTCACTTGCAAAGTAGTCATAGAAACTGTCTCGGAAATCAGAATACTAAGATTGATCCCAGGTAAAATCTTTTTTTTTCTATTTTTATTTATTTAAAAAAATTTAAATTACTCATTAAAAATCTAATTAACGTATAAAATATTTAAAAAAAAACAAAACTTAGTCCTTTTTTTAATTGTAATAATAAAGATGATGTGTTCATCTTTCTTCTGCCCTTATCCCACTCTAAGTGGGGTTGACAAAACATGTTATAAACATGCTGTCATGATTTGGCTGCGTTTTTACAACCAGCCGCTTGCTTGACGTCAACTTACCTCAGCCGTATTTTACGACACTTTGGTTAAGACAGAGGGTGGTCTATTCTACTAAACCGGATACCACACGGTGGGTCAACTTACCTTAGTCGCCTTTTACAACACCTCGGTAAGAAATGAGATTGGTATATTCTATCTACTCAGCCGGATACCACACGGCGGGTCGACTTATCTTAGTCGCCTTTTACGACACCTCGGTACGAAATGAGGTTGGTCAATTCTATGTGTGGAATTTTTAAATTAGTTTGTTAACCTCTATGATTTCTTATTGGTAAGCCTTTATAAATAAAATATGAACGATTGATTCACTTACGTCATGATTCAACGGAAGAAGTCGAGACTCTCTTACATCTTCTGTAATGGTGGCCGAAAACAGCAAGTTCTGCCTCTTCGCAGGTAGAGCCTCGAATATTGTCTCGAGATCCCCTTGAAAAGATTCACTAAAGAGCCTGAAAGAATGCTGTGTATCAATATCTGTGTATCATGAATATCGCATACACATACATATATACTACATGATCATCATCATCTTCCTGCCCTTATCCCACCCTAAGTGGGGTAGGCACAACATGTTACAAACATGTTATCACATGATTTGGCTACGTATTTTACGATCGGCCGCCTGCCTGACATCAACTTACCTTAGTCGTACTTTGTCGTTGTCGTCTGTCGGTAAGGAGGGTGGTCTATTCTACTAAACCGGATACCACACGGTGGGTCAACTTACCCTAGTCGCCTTTTATGACACCTCGGTAAGAAATGAGGGTGGTCTATTCCGGGGCTTCTTAAACTGTGGGTCGACTACTGAAAGCAAAAGGCGTCGCAAAGATCTGATACTTTTCAATCATTATTGATACAACTACATGGCTGCAGCTGTCCTTTAAAGAACTTTTCTAACAAAGATTTATTGATATTTCTCCTCCTAAGTTCCTTCATTACCCCTTTTCATTAAATTTAATTAAATAGATTTTATTACATTTATGATTGGTTTATTAAATTGATAATATATATTTCATTATATGGAGGAGGGGGTCGTTTAAAATTTCCTAAGCTTGAAGGGGGTCGCTATATAAAAAAGTTTAAGAAGCCCTGGAATAGAGCACCCTCATTTCTTACCGATGTGTCATAATAGGCGACTAAGGTAAAGTAACCCGCCATGTAGTATCTAGTGGGGTAGAAGAGACCACCCTCTTACTTATCTATGAACTTGTATGAAATATTACGAGGCAATAACATACCGATCAGCTTCATCCAAGACTAAATATTTAATTTTCTTCAGACTGAATGTATCACAGCCAGTGATGTGGTCAGCTAATCGGCCAGGCATGGCGACAACAATATGGGGCCTCCTTGATAGCTTCAAGGACTCCTCCAGCTGGTCCGAACCACCTGTCACAATGCATACTCGTAGCTTCAGCTGCTGACCCAGTATAAGGAATTGATCAGCTATCTGTGAACAATCAAATGTGTATCAAAACCAAGATCAGATTGATATATGCACTGGTATTCCCAATCTTCCGTCTGGAGTGGAGACGTGGACAATCCTAGCCCGGGAAAGGCAAAGATTTGATGCCTTTGAGATGTGGTGCTGGCGACGTATGCTGAGGACACCTTGGATTGCGAAACGCACCAATGCATCGATTCTGACCCAGCTCCGAATAAAAACTCATTTATCCACCATATGCCGAAAACGCGTCCTATCATATTTCGGGCACACGATACGCCGAGGCGACGAAAGTTTGGAGAAACTTATTGTGGTCGAGAACGCGGAAGGAAAGATCACGCGGTCATTCCCCAACAAGATGGACTGACCAAATAAAAGCCTCGCCGTCCTCTAAATTTCACCCAATCGTAAGAGGCAATGGATCGAAACAGATGGAGGCACATCATCAACGCCAGACACAACCCTGATGCTGACCACGATCCTCAGACATGAGGGACCGACATTAGAGAGAGAGAGAGATCAGTGAACAAAAACATTTAACTCTAAATACATATGGTTTACATAAGCTGTGATAGCCCAGCTGTAAAACCGTGAGACTTTCAAGGGGTTATGGGTTCAAACCCAGGCAGGTACCAATGAGTTTCTCTGTGTCTAATTGATAATCACGATTTACCACATGCTTTTCAGTGAAGGAAACCTGCATATTTCTAGAGGATTCTAGGGATATGTGTAACCTACCAATCCACATTGGAGCAGGGTTTTAGGTCTTAGCTCCAATCCTTCTCTCTAAAAATGGAGAAAGGAGGCCTTAGCCCAGCAATGGGATTAAGTAACATGCCATTATTTTACTTTACTGTTGACTGAATTTGTAGTTGTACTGATGTTTCAAAAATAATAACAAACGGAGTCCAAAGCTTAGTTGTTCCAAACTTAAATAAAACTTGCCATTCCGCTTAATATTGCATGAAAATGTTTGCATTTTTTGTATTATTAAGACACTCATAGAAGAAAATAGAATCTTTGGATAGGTGTGCAGGAGAATGATATCCTGGAGTGACAAAGTAAAAAAATACCCGGTTCAGTCGCATGAACATAAAAGCAGTCCTATATTTAGTGAAAAAAAAGCTATAGAACTTTGGACACATCATGAGAAACGCTAAATATAAATTTCTATGGGTTATCATGAGCAAAATCTAAGGATAATAAAGTGTGGGCAAATGAAGGATATCTTAAGCTTAAAAATCTTTGTCATTAGTTCTGCAAAAGTACTTGTTCCCCATGCAGCTGCATTGAAAGTCTAAATTGCCTTAATGATCACTCATTCCTGATCTGTGTGCGTAATGCGAGATTTTTTAACCTACTCGATCGCGTTAGCGTAACGCAATTTGTATGGCGAAATTTGTAATATGTGTAGCAACCACTAGATGTCGCTGTTGCAGCGTCATACAAATTGGCGTTACGATAACGGGATCGAGTAGGTTGAAAAAACTCGCACTACGCACACAGATCACTTCAAAAAAAGAAGGCATCTAAAGAAGAAGAGCCAGACAAGTTATCAGACAAATATTATTCATATTTTAGTTCTATTCCCTCTACATTACTCTTAAAATTCTGAAGCTCAAAAGAATAAATTTTAAGAGAAAAATAAATAAGACTTTGAAAACATTTATTTACCTGATAAGCAAGTTCATGAGTTGGTGTCAGCACCAAAGCAAATATACCATACGGATCTTCAGCTAAATTCTGCAAGATCGGTAAAGCAAATGCAAATGTCTTCCCAGACCCAGTCTTAGCTGCTCCGATGCAATCATTTCCAGCTAATATCTGTGTTATGCAACCTTTCTGTATAGGTGTTGGTGTTGTAATACCTGAAAAGTTTGGAATATGTTCATTATTATTAGTTGTTACTGCTCCTTACATACCCACCCACTTTAAGAATACTTTTATAGTGCCTTACAAATTTAATTTATACAAGTACTACAATAACTACAAATATTCTGCCTTTTATTAGACTTGTTATAAGCTCAAGAGGTCACATGCCACTATCAATTTTAACAAAAATAGTAGGAAGGTACAATAATGATAAATAAAATATTTAACATGACTAATTTAGGCATCAATAGACAATATTAACTATGCGAATATGTTATAACCGTAACTATACCAAAAATATTAAATTCTGTCTGTCAGTTACACTCTCATGGTTAATCCGCTCCATCAATATTGATGAAATTTGGCTAATATTAAACAAACCCTGCTTTTCTTTCGAGAGTAACAAAAAACACATGTATAAGTTGATGCAAATGAAATCGCGAGTACTATTTGTATGATATCAAACAGAAATATGAATCAAACTTATAGATGAAAAAAAAAACAAAATTTGTTTATCATAAATTTATGATAGATAGATCAATAATATTTATTAAAAGGGCAAATGTAACTTAGCCTGACTCGAACTATTTTATTTACTGAATAACAGTATTCTACGGACATTTAGAACGAAAATACCATTTTTAAAATAACCATATTCTTTTAAAGTTACCTAAGGCAAATAACTGCTTAATAAGCCACTGTTTGACACCTAATTCTGCGAATTCTTTTCCATCATTTTCATTCATTTTGAACACATTTCATTTTTGTTAGAAAAGTTGAAAACTTCAAAAAAAGAACACATTGTTTTGACAGCAACTTATCAGGCGCACAGAGTACTGAGGCCACAGGATACATAGCAGAGTAGACTACTCTAGTATTTATTACCTATGAGGCAGCCTCTATTAATACATCAAGGAAAAAATAAAAATAGTTCTTTATTTCAAGCACAAAGCCAAAGTTTTACAGAAAGTAGAAAAGAAACAAACAAAGGAAACAAAAATAGGCCATATTATATAAGATTGTTCTTAGTTTACTTATTAAATTTATATTATATATGTACTTTTTGTATTAAATAATTGTTTATACGAAATAATCCCTTTCTCTTATAGCGGTCAAACATCTAATATATTCTTTAAAATATACATAAATTATATTATGTATGTATGTACATAAAATAAGAGTAAAAAGTATTAATAATTAGCAATTTTTATTTTTATTTTGAACATTGATATAACTTTATACATTTAACCATATCTATTATCCAATATCATTTGCATTTTCTATTGCATATAGTATGTACACAAATGTTAACTAAAATCTAAATGATCAATCGTCATACAATAGGTCATTTTGCTCTTTGAATCATACAATCTTTATACACTGTCCATTATATTAACCATCTTTTGACAGATTGACGATAGTGATGTCCTAAAGATTCTCGTATGCGATACCATTCCGATTATAGTACCTACTATCATTAATCGAATTACGTACCTAAGTAATTCGATTAATGATAACCTACGTAAACTAGATTACTACTTGAGAAAAGAAATTCCAACTTTGAGAAAACTTATTGTTTCTTTGAAAAGAAGTGGTCTATTTCATGGTGAAAAATCTTCTTTGGTCAAAGTTTTGAACACAATTGGCTTTTCATATAAAAAGTTAAATAAAAGAAAATTATTAATGGAACGCACAGATATAGCTATAGCACGTTGTGATTTTTTAAGAGAGGCAAAGAAAATACAAGATTGGGCAAATATTGTTTTCACGGATGAAACATGGCTCAACGCTAACCACACACTATCTCGTTTCTGGACTGATGATACTGCTGATTCCACTTCCTCAGTACCAATGGGAAAAGGTGAGCGCCTAATCATTTGCCATGCAGGTACAGCAAAAGGATTTGTACAAGACGCACTGTTGGCATTTAAATCGAAGAAATCAAATGACTACCACGAAGAGATGAATGCAAATGTGTATGAAGAGTGGTTCAAAAAAATGCTCATTTCATTGGAAGAACCATCAATAATTTTTATTGATAATGCGCCCTACCACTCCCGTCAAATTGACAAAATGCCAACACAGGCTAATAAAAAGCATGAAATAATTAATTGGCTTCGGGACAATGGAGAAAATGTGGACGACTCAATGTTAAAAGTTGAATTAATAAAAATATTAAAAACCAAAAAGAGAGCAAAACGCTATGTAATCAATGAAATGGCAGCAGAATATGGCCATACTGTTCTTCGGATTCCTCCATACCACTGCCAGTACAACGCAATAGAACTTATATGGGCACAAGTAAAAGGGCATGCTGCGAGATGCAATACAAGCCCCCCATTCACAGCGAATAAAATGTTGCAATTGCTAAAAAATGCTTGCACCCACGTAACGGCCGAGAACTGGGCAAGTGTGGTGGAAAGAACTAAAAGAGTAATATTCTCTGATTGGGAACGTGATATTGCGTTTGATAATATATTATCTACACAAGAGCTAATAATAACTGCTACTGAAGACTCCTCATCGGAGGAGTCTAGTGTTGATTATCATTCCGACGACTCGTGCTAATAAAATAAATTAAAATATCCTGATTGTTTTATTTGTATTCATGTATTAACTAAGAAGAAAGTAAAACTTTATATAATGTTATTAAATGTCTTTTAATACTCGTAACATCGATTTCTACCGATTATTTTTAATCTGTGGCATAATCGTAGTAACCCATTATGTGTGACATCACTAAGTGGGCGGTACCCATCCATAAAGTACAAATATTATTTGTATGATATTTGTACGTAAGCAATACAAAACTTAATGAGCGTGAGCTGTCAAAAGACTGATAATATGATGGACGCAGTATAACACGTTTTACTTGTTTGACATCGTAATTCACCGTACAATTTACAATTACAAAATAAAATTCAGTCAGTCGTTCATGGATTATACTAAGTTGTGGTTGGCTATCTTGTTTGTAAATTAGGTTCACAGTATGATTAAATAATTACCATTCGTTTGATATTAGAGACTACCTCCAAATTTCATAGTTAATAAACAAAGTTATATATTAAAATTTGTACCACTTTATATTTATTTAAAATTTATTAAAATAAAAAATCATCTAATGTCGACCAAGTGAAAATGCAAGGCTGAAATATTTGGTACTCTCTCCAATTACTTCTCTGAAGATATTGTTAATACGGCTAAGGCAAGTTTAAGTTTTAATTCATAAGTTGTAAATAAAATGTAGGTACATTCATAAATTTGTTATAGTGTTATTTTAAACAGTAATTGCATGGTTAAAATAGCTCCAGTAACACTACCACGCTGATTTCGTCTTCATTGGTGTCTAATGTCTATTATATAGTGCATGTTTGGCATCAATGGGAAAATTACGTTTAACGCGTTATTACGCTTCACACATCCCGGCGTTCTTATTTCAAATTCATGTGAATAGATTGATAATAATACGAACTGTTAAGCAAATTAAAATAATTCGTTTCTATTTATTATTGTAAGATGCTCCTAATACGATCATTACTCACACTTCTAACATGCATGAACTTTGATCTCAGTTTATATTTAGTTAATTAATCAAAACCCTTTTCATTGTGTAGTACAGAATAAGTTAATTACTTTTCAATTATAAACGTAACTATATTTGAAATTGAACTTTATAGATATCATTGTAAATTATTCACTAATCTTTGCAGTAAAATTTTGTAAAATTTCTATAAAATAAAGGTTAGGTGCTTGGTCGCTAAAATATATTTTTTTATATATTTATTGATGCAACTCAGTCAAAGTTATTTGTTAAGAATACAATTATAATAACTTCCTTACTAATGTTATTCTGCTAATATATAATAGAAAAGTCTTTATGCAGAATGACCAAATGATTGATGAGTTCTTATAAATTTTGAATCGTTTTGTATAGGAATTGTTCTTTCCTAGGAAATTTATTTTAATTTACTAAAATCATGTAGATTACATATCATATCATTGAAACCTCTGAGTGTTTAATAAATTTGGCATATTATTTATGCTGTCTATTCATCATTCTTATTCCACTGTGTCAATAACTTTTTAATGCACTTTAGTATCTTAAGATGTCTCAAAAATCTCTGCTAAATGCATTTTTACAACATAGTCTATCTAACTATCCATTTTTATGGTTTGGTAACAGGTTTTTACTTTATTTTTGTAGGTTCAAAGGTATTGTTGCCAAAATGAGCCTTTTTAAGACAATAGTGTCTTCAACCATCAGCAATGGAAAAGTGAGCAGTGGAAAAAATGTAAGTAGTCAATATAGTATGAAAACATTATAATTTAATTTTTTAAATTTTTATACTCCATCGAAAGCCAAACCTAAAATTTTTTATGCAATATGATGTGAAAGTATAAAGTTAATGTATTATATATGTAGTTATTTTTTCATTATCTATATAAATATCATTAGTTATTATTAAACTAAGTCTAGTGAAAGTATATACGAAAAAGTTTATCAGAAGATGAGAAGACAACACCACACTTTTTCACAATGTATAAGGAAAAATATTAGTAATATTTATTATTTTTGTTATATATTAATATAAATAATATACGTAATATTAAGATTTTTTCATCAACGTGCATTGTCGAAGGTTCTTAACCAGTATGTAAAATTTCAACTTAATCAGGCACTGGGAAGTGGGTTAAAATTAACTTGTAAGATTCCCTCTTCATATACATGCAAGACAATTTAAATAAAAGATTTTAAGAAAGGTTGGGTCGGTTCGGAATGTTGCTCTTATTAAGAAGAACCAGCACGAAACTCGACGTTTAAAAGGTTAAGTGTTTAGAAGACCTAAACATTTAACCTTTTAAACATTATCATCCTCCCACTCTAAGTGGTGTCTGCATAACAAACATGTGGACACATGATTTAGCGTATTTTACGACCGGCCTGGCAGTCAAACTTTTAAACATTTTCAATTTTACATTATTAAACCACAGTCTTGTAGTTTATCACAGAAGCTTTGATAGCCTATCGGTGCGACCGTGTGAATCTCAAGAGACGATCATACGTTCAAACCCGGGCAGACACCAATGAGCTTTTCTATTAAAACTTGTGTCTAATTGATAATTGCTTTTTGTCACACGCTTTTCGGTGAAGGAAAACATCGTGGTCAAACCTGCATATCTCTAGAGAATCCTAGGGATATGTGTAACCTACCAATCCGCATTGGAGCAGCGTGGTAGGTCTTAGCTCCAATCCTTCTCTCCAATAACGGGGAGAGGAGGCCTATGCCAGCAGTGGGATATTAAAAGACCGTTACTTACTTTAATTGCTACAAACCAGTCTTGTATGAAGCTGAAAGGATTTTCAAATTTAGACATTTTTATCATCCAAATAATCTTCAATTGTGTCATATGCTTTACGTATAAGCATATATCTTAAACTTAAATAAAAAACTTAACTGTAGACTGGTCTAGTATGGATTTCACTCGACATTCCACGCCGTATTTGTTGCTTTATCCGTTAAAATGTTAGCCGTGTGGTATCCGGCTAAGTAGAATAGTACCACCCTCATTTCTTACCCAGGTGTCGTAGAAGGCGACTAAGGTAAGTCGACCCGAAGTATGGTATACGGCTGAGTAGAATAGACCACCCTGATTTCTTACCGAGGTATCGTAAAAGTCGACTAAGGTAAGTTGACCCACCGTATGGTATCCGGTTTAGTAGAATAGACCACCCTCTTTCTTACTGAGGTGTCGTAAAAGGCGACTAAGGTAAGTTGATATCAGGCCGTTAAAACGCAGCCAAACCATGTGACAGCATGTTTATAACATGTTGTGCCGACCCCATTTAGAGTGGGATAAAGGCAGGAAGATGATGTTTTACGTATAAGTATATCTATTACACTTAAATAAAACCTTTCTGTAGACTGGTCTAGTATGGATTTCACTCGACATCCCACGCCGTATATGTTACTTTATCCGTTAAAATGTATTATGTAATTTTATTTATTACCTTGAACTTGACCTTGAAATACAAATGCGTAATAAGTATCGATAAAATGCAACATAGAAACACGAGCAATGCATGCGGTGCATCCAATGACGCACGATAGAAATACCTACCACAAAACACAATCAAAGATAGTAAGTCATATCTAAGGTTGCCAACTTTTTGTACTAGATACTAGATATAAACTATGTTTAGGTTTGAGAAGAAAATTATAAAACATTGCCCAAAAACTGTCGGTTTGTATGCGATTGTCTCAAAATATATTGAACTAGTAATATACCGCAGTTTCACCCGCGTCATACCGATGCCATGAGGGCAATGGAAAGACTACAAAGTCGGCCTATAGATTTATTTTTGTTAAATATATCATCAATTGATCTTATTACATTTTTATTACGGATTCACATTTTTTTAAATTTAATATAGCCTATATTGCTCAGTAAAGATGCAGCTTTCCAATGGTGAAAGAATTGTTGAAATCGGTCCAGTAGTTTTTGTGTGAAAACATTACAAACATACATACAATTTTTTCATCATTATAATATTAGTATAGATGTATTATGAACGGTGTTTACTAAAAGATTTCATAGCTGTGTGGTAACCGGGTAGAATAGACCACCCTTATTTCTTACCAAGGTGTCGTAAAAGGCGACTAAAGTAAGTTGACTCTCCGTATGGTATCTGGCTGAGTTGAATAGACCACCCTCATTTAATACCGAGGTGTAAAAGGCGACTAAAGTTAGTTGGGTAGCCGTGTGGTATTCGGCTGAGTAGAATAGACCACCCTCATTTCTCTATACCGAGGTGTCGTAAAAGGCGACTAAGGTTAGCCGACCCGTCGTGTGGTATCTGGTTAAATAATTTATAGAATTAGGCGTTACTTTGCGGAGGTCCATAATACAAAAGTAATGAGAATATTATTTTGCTATAATCCGCGATAAAAGAAAATATATGTAATGCTAAATGTAGAGTGTACTATTCGTTCTCATACCTGATACATGCATGCAAAATCGCAAAGCAATTTTGCAACAGCAAGTTGCGATTTTGTCGTGGAGTCTATCTCCTGACGATGCTTCGGTTACGGGGCGAAACAATTGTTGAGATTGTGGTGGTGAATGTGTGCAGTGCTTGTGTACTGTTGTGCCATCGGTGTCGGGTAGTGCATGAGTTCTTACAAATTCTGCATGTATCAGGTATGAGAACGAATAGTAACACTCTACATTTAGCATTACATATATTTTCTTTTATCGCGGATTATAGCAAAATAATATTCTCATTACTTTTGTATCTGGTTAAGTTAATAGACCACCCTCATTTATTAGGGAGGTCTCCTAAAATACGACTATGGTAAGTTAACGTCAGGCCGGTCGTAAAATACGTAGCCAAATCATGTAACATGCTTATACCATTCTATGACGACCCCACTTAGAGTAGGATAAGGGCGGGGGAATGATGTTTACTTAAAGATATCAGTGCAATTCTGGAGGTTTAGGTTAATAGTAAGTAAGTAAGTAAGTAACGGCCTGTTACTATCTCACTGCTGGGCATAGGCCTCTTCTCTCCGTTTTTGGAGAAAAGGATTGGAGCTGAGACCTACCACGCTGCTCCAATGCGGATTGGTAGGTTACACATATCCCCAGAATTCTCTAGAGATATGCAGGTTTCCTCACGATGTTTTCCTTCACCGAAAAGCGTGTGATAAATTGCAATTATCAATTAGACACATAAGTTTTACTAGAAAACTCATTGGTGCCTGCCCGGGTTTGAACCCTAGACCTCCTCGAAAGAGGCGTACGGTGTTACCGCTGGGCTACCACAGCTTTAGTAGGTTAATAGTACATTACATTAAAAGTTCCTTGGGTTTGGGATTTACGCGGGGCTAATTTCAAAGCGGTCAGAGCCGCAGGCATTGCTAATATTAAAGTATACTTTCAACACCTTCTCGCAGGATTCAAGCTGTGATAGCCCAGCGGTAACACGGGTTGAAATCCGGGCAGACTAATGGGTTTTTCTGTTGAAAACTTGTGTCTAATTGATACTTGCAATTTATTGATTTTCGGTGAAGGAGAACATCGTGAGGAAACCTGCATGTCTCTAGAGAATTCTGGGAATATGTGTAACCTACTAATATGCATTGGAGCAGCGTGGTAGGTCATCCGACCCTTCTCTTCAGGAATGAAGAGAGGAGGCCTATTCCCAGCATCGGTATAGTAAAAGGTGGCTACTTTACTACTACTTTACTCTCGCAGGATTTATTTATTTAGTCTTTTTTTAAAACTTCACACATCTTATCACAATTATAAATCACATTTAAAATAAACGAGGATGTTTTATTAAATTAATAGTTGCTCTTTTATAACCTTCCGCCACAAAAATCATCTCTTAGTAAATGTTAAGGTGTCGGGAACAGAAAGTAGGTATATATGAGACAATTTTAGTTATATTATCATCATCTTCCTGCCCTTATCCCACACTAAGAGGGGTCAGCACAACATGTTATAAACATGTAGTCACATGATTTGGCTACGTATTTTACGACCGGCCGCCTGCCTGACATCAACTTATCTTAGTCGTAATTTACGACACCTCGGTAAGGAAGAGAGTGGTCTATTCTACTTAACCGGATACCATACGGTGGGTCAACTTACCTTAATCGCTTTTTACGACACCTTGGTAAGAAATGAGGTTGGTCTATTCTACTCAGCCGGATACCACACGGCGGAATTTTAGTTATATTATATTTTTTAAATAATTGACTGGTCAGTTGGCGCAGTTGGCATTGACCCTGCCTGCGACTCGAGGGTCGCGGCTTCAATTCCCGCAGATTGATAACATTTGATGGTTCTTCGATTCTGAGGCTATATATATTATATTTACCATATATATTTAGTTTACCCATTACACAAGTATTAAGTTACTTACTTTGAGGACAGATGATTTAGCCGTGTGGTATTCAGCTGAGTAGAATAAACCACCCTCATTTCTTACTCAACCAGTCATTTATTACCGGGGTATAAGAGGCGATTGAGATAAGTCGACCCACCGTGTGGCATCCGGCTGAGTAGAATAGACCATCCTCATTCCTCACCGAGGTCTCCACGCGATTGTAGGCTTCCTGTATCAGCCTCCCTTTAACAGTATTAAACTGGTAAAAAGCTGAAATTGATTGCGGAATTTTATTATAAAATCTTATACCCAAACCCACAAACGACTTACGTACCTTTGCAAGGCGCAAAGCAAGAGCCGCAAGCTTATGCCGGTTCCTATTTTGTCTATTATATACATCACCAATTTTTTTATAACTTCATATTTTTAGTTCAAAAATTAATTAGCTAAAAAGTTTTAAAGTTAAAGTAAATAGTATAATTTAGTGAAAAACAGTATAATTAATTCTTTTTGCGATAGTATAGTTGGCAACCCTTGTCATTTCGTATATATTAATGATACAATGGGAGCTTCTTTACCATTTCAATGACCATTTGTGTAATTCGGTATACAAAAATATTGCTGCTATCAATAAATTATCTAAAGAACTGAATGCATTTCTTTCTGTTAGTAATATTTGAACGTTTTTATTCATTCAGTTTGCATTTACATTTATCCACCAAAATAATTATACTATATTGTGTAATACACAGACTGCCGCGTGGTATCCGGCTGAGAATAGACCACCCTCATTTAAATACATACTTAAATATAAATATACGTCCAGGCTCAAAGAAACAACAAATTGTTCAAAGAAAATGTTCGAGGAATCGAACCCGCGACCCACGGAGCTGAAGGCAGGTTCACTACCTACTTCGCCAACGGACCAGTCTAAAACTATAACTACAATATAATAACTATGATTTTAGCATTAAAATAGATCTTAGACCTGAAGTTACAATAAAATTATTTTGCTGTAATCCGCGCTTGTTAAGAGAATATATGTATGAAGCAGGCAATAATCACATACCCCATACCATACCATGCCATAAACTGTGGTAGCCCAGCGGTAACACAGTGCGACTCTTTCGAGGGGGTCACGGGTTCAAACCCGGGCAGACCAATGAGTTTTTCTGTTAAAACTTATGTGTCTAATTGATAATTGCAATTTATGACACGCTTTTCGATTAAGGAAAACATTGTGAGGAAACCTGCATATCTCTAGAGAATTCTGGAGATATGTGTCCTACCAATCCGCATTGGAGCAGCGTGGTAGGTTTTAGCTCCAATCGAAAAACGGAGAGAGGGGAGAGAGAAGGCCTATGCCCAGCAGTGGGATAGTAACAGGCCGTTACTTAGGTGAAATAAAACTAATAAACGAAAAATGTATCACTGTGAAAACTACATGGGTTATGTGACATAATATGTATGAATTCTGGAGATATGTTTAACCTACCAATCCGCATTGGAGCAGCGTGGTAGGTCTTAGCTCCAAAACTCCAAAAACGGAGAGAAGAGGCCTATTCCCAGCTGTGGGATAGTAACAGACCGCTACTTACTTTACTTTCTGTACCATAGAATTCCGCAAAGTAACGCCTTCTTCTATAAATCAAAATAGATGCAAAGTTCATAGAATTCCACAAAGTAACGCCTTTATAAATCACTAAAATAGATTCAAAGTTACGGGCACTACTAGTCTTGTATTTCTTGTGGTAATTGATCTAAACATGAAATTGAACTGCACTATTAATGATACCATGTTAACAACGTGTCACGTGTTAGAACAAGTGCGCCAATTATAATGCATGTTGCCAATCGTGACGTATAAACATCAATATCTGGGTGACCGAGCCTTGTTCGGTAATTTTCAAAATA
Organism: Morpho helenor; assembly: GCA_029227775.1. Taxonomy (NCBI): domain Eukaryota; kingdom Metazoa; phylum Arthropoda; class Insecta; order Lepidoptera; family Nymphalidae; genus Morpho; species Morpho helenor. The sequence continues at coordinate 11,366,918 of JARGCU010000005.1, read as the reverse complement.
AAAAAATGAAACTTCAAAAAAAAGAAAAAATAATAGAGGAGGTGGGGTTTGATCCTAGCTATTTTTATTTCTTGTGACCACCCGTTCCCTATGAGCTACGCTGACTTTGAAAGTTAATGGCAAAAATTCAATATAAATTTTAGTATTTTTATAATCCCCAAAAACAGGGATAAAATGTTTTTTTATAATAAAACCTAGCTAGATCGGTTATTCTCCCCCATAACCCCTACATGCTGAATTTTAGGAAAATCGTTGGAGCCGTTTCCGAGATTCGGAAAATATATATATATATGTATATACATACAATTTTAACTCATTTAAATATTAAATATACCAAGTACATATATATCATTCACACTCCTGCCCTTATCCCACTGTAAGTGGGGTCGGCACAACATGTTATAAACATGTTTTAACATTATTTGGTTACATATTCTACAAACGTCCACCTGCCGACGTCAAATTACGTAAGTCGCCTTTTACGACACCTCGGTAAGAAATGAGGATGGTAGGTATATTCTACTAAGCTGGATACCACACGGTGGTGCAACTTACCTTAGTCGCCTTTACAACACCTCTGTAACAAATGAGGGCAGTCTTTTCTACTCAGCCGGACACCACACGGCGCGTCAACTTACCTTAGTCGCCTTTTACGACACCTCGGTAAGAAATGATGGTGATCTTTTTTACTCAGCCGAATATTAATATTACACGGCGCGTCAACATACCTTAGTCGCGTTTTACAACACCTCTGTAACAAATGAGGGTGGTCTATTCTACTCAGCCAGATACCACACGTTTCTTGCCTTTTGATTATGCAGACCAAAACACAGCGCTTTTTTTTTAACGTCTGTATCAAATAGGTATTTAAACTGAGTTCAGTGTTGTAATACATTAGCTTTTTTATTCGACTTTTTTATTGGCGTCTTTCTGTTCGTCCACTTTAAAGTTGTTTTTATATGAGCTAAGTAACATTAAATAAATTACGAGATAATTATATGATAATACTTGCATAATTAATTAGCGGTGATAACTGAATTGTGATATATTGTGACCTAAGGGTCGCGGATACGAATCTATTAAGGCACCTTAGGGTTCTTATTATATTAACTAGTAATATCCCGCGGTTTCACCCGCATGCATACCGATCTCATGGCAGTGGAAAGTCTTCTAAGTCGGACTATATTTATTTTTGTTAAATATGTCATCAATAGTTCTCGCAGCGCATGCGATGAAAGATTTTTATGACTATTTTTTTACACCTTATTACATTTTTATTACAGATTCACATTTTTTTTATATAGCCTATGTTGCTCAGTAAAGATGCAGCTATCAAATGGTGAAAGAATTTTTTAAATCGGTCTAATAGTTTTTGTGTGAAAACATTACAAACATACATACAAATTTTTCCTCTTTCAAATATTAGTATAGACTAGAGAAACGCGCTGGCTTCTCTCGCGTTTAAATCAGCATGTCCCACAGTTTTACCCGCGTAAATAGTGACCACGCGCAAATTTAACCATAATACGTGCGAATTAAAACTAAACCTTCCTGAAGAATTACACTATCTTTTAGTAAAAACCTTCTCTTGTCGAAACATGAGAGAACATGATGTACCCATTTAAAGTGGGGTAAGTGGGGGGTGATGATGATGATTAGTGCATTCTACAAATATTTAAACGAGCAATACAGCGTAACAGAAATATGTTCCGCTGAATTAATTCGATCAAGATAAGCCGATAGCATTCATTACGCGGGCGGAAACTGTAAATGATAACATGACTATTGTATCTATAGATAAAACATCTACAAAAACATATACTACAATATGCACCCACGACCTCGTTCGCTTCAATTTAAATATTAAAATCACCTCAATGATCATTTGTACGTTATAGATAACTATGGCATAATCAATATTCTTAAATATCGTTACTGATTTTGATCTTTTTTGTCCGCCCGTTACCCATTTGTTTATCACTGAACTAGCGGCCTGTCCCTGCTTCGCACGGGTATAAAATATATAGCCCATGTCACTCAGTGTAAAAAAAATTAAAACCGATCCAGCAGTTTTGATTTATTCATTGCTGCCCGTGGCCCGCAAGCGTTAAATTTGAAGAAAACAATTTGCCTCTTCAATCTAGCAGGAAATCTTCAAGAAGATTTTCTATCTTTGGAATATCTAAATTCATATAGTACATATTTACTTATTTATTTTTACATTTTTCCCTATATATTTTATTTTTACAATTAATTACAGAATGTCTTTATATTATACAACATTCACAGCTTTCTTGTCATTAAACAAACTCTTGAAAGAACGACATATAGCTGCTAAATGCGAAGTGATATAGGGTGAAGCGCGGCCTCCTCGCGGCATTTTAAATCTGTAATATATCTGAAAATGTTCACTTCAATTACATGCTGTAAACGGCCATATTGATCTATATTAAATCAACAATGTATTTAAGGTACTTAATTGGATAAGGATTAATGGTATTATGTTTAAAATTGATTCGTAAATTAGGCATTATTCTTCGTAAAAAAACAAAAGATTTAAGCATACATAGGGATATAGGGACAAACAAGGAATGCGACTTTGTTTTATACTATGTATTGATTGCGTTTGACAGCCAAAAATATCATTTGCATTCTATTCTACATTTTAGCATTTTTTCAATGCCTGGAATACGATAATTTTATTTCCAGGTACCAACACATCTTAAAATTTGACATTAAAATTCAGTTAATTTAGTGAAGTAATTTAGCCACAGAAATTATGTTATGCTTTGAATTTGCTTATGCTCCGCGGGTCGCGGGTTCGATTTCCGACGGCCAACATTTTCTATAAATGAATTTGTTGGCCTTTGAGCCTGCGTGTATATTTGTATTTAAGTATGTATTTAAAAAATATAAAAGTATATATTCACCAGTTTTCTGTCTACCATAACACAAGTATTAAGTTACTTACTTTGGGGACGGACGACCGTGTGTGTAAGTGTCCCATATATTTATTTATTGAAAGATACAATATATAGAAGAGTGAATGACCGTACCACATACCATTCCTTTTTATATGTAATGCATAACCTTGATCAAGAGTCTAAAGTGTGTGACAAGTGCAAAGGAGACAAAACTAATAATGTTATTGTTTCTCTTGTATACATAGTATGTCATTGCAGTGTTATTGATCACTCTATATACATATCATGTCAAGCACCCCATACGTTTTTCACAGTAATACATTATTTGTTTATCATTTATTTTGCACCTGCTTATTAATAATTATTTTTCACTATTCTATCTGTTTTTTGTGTATAGTGTATGTCAAAAATAAAATTAACATGTTTCTTTTTGTCTACAGTTACGTTTGCGCCCATTGCTGACATGCGCACCGGTTGCCCTCGCGTGGGATCGCAATGCCCACACGCAGGACATCACCAAAAATATCCAGTACATCACAAACGACAAGATCAAACTCAAAACTGACCCCAAAACCATGAAGTAAGTTTTTATAATTGTAATTTGTATCTTATAAACTAAACAAGTTAATCCAAAAGTAATAATATCATTATATTAATATAATAGAAAATACTAGTAATATCCCGCGGTTTCACCCGCGTACATACCGATCTCATTGCAATGGAAAGTCTACTGAGCCGGACTATAGATCTATTTTTGTTAAATATATCCTCAATATATAATAGTTTCTGAAGCGCTTGCGATGACAGATTTTTATGACGATATTTTACACCTTATTACATTTTTAATACGGATCCAAACGGAATCCATACGGAAGCAAAGATGCAGCTTTCCAATGGTGAAAGAATTTTTGAAATCGGTCCAGTAGTTTTTGTGTGAAAACATTACAAACATACATACAAATTTTTCCTCTTTATAATATTAGTATAGATATATAATGCCAATTTTAGAGTGGACAATCCGTTGGCAATTGCTAGTGTAATATATATCGCGTTATACTCGGTACTGAAATCGTTATAAAAACGCGTTATAATAGTACCGCGTTATAGGGATCACTGTAACTCTAAGAATTTATCACTCGTTATTGCAACCAGATTAATTGTTACACCTAACCATTGTTACGAAAATAAACATCAGCAGCCTGGATTAGAACGAAATCTGTGCCGCATAATTTAACATAACGTAGCCCAATTACATGTATCACAATAAACATGTTTAATTAATTAAGTTTAACCTCTACTAATACTACAAGCCCTATATACTTGTAGATGATTGTCGAATGTAGACTATAAAGTCATTATTCTCCTCCCCTTATCCCACTCTAAGTGGGGTCGGCCGGTCAGTTAATGTTTTAAACATGTTGTCGCATGTTTTGGGTCGTTTTTTTTCGACCATCCGCCTGCCTGACGTCAACTAACATTAATCACCTTTTACGGCACCTCGGTAAAAAATAAGGGAGATATTCTACTCAGCCGGATACCAAACGAAGAGTCAACTTACTTTAGTCGTCTTTTACGACAACTCGGTAAGAAATGAGGGTGGTCTATTCTACTCGGCCGGATACACTTCGGGTCAACTTACATTAGTCTCCTTTTACGACACCTCGTTAAGAAATGAAGGAGATATTCTACTCAGTCGGTTATCAAACAGCAAGTCAACTTACCTTAGTCGCCTTTTACGACATCTAAGAAATTATCGTTAATTAAATATAAAATATCTGGGTGACTGAGCTTCGCTCGGTAATTTTTTACAAAAAAAAACTTTAAAAAAAGAAAAAAGAAATTATTTCGTTGGGACCGATCCTTGGCACTCACATTTCTCGAGGCTGCCCGCTAACCGAATAAGCTACGTCGACTTGACAGTTAATGGCGAAAATTCAATTCAATATAAATGTTAGTGTTTTTTAATGCCCAAAAATAGGGATAAAACAATATTTTTTTTACATAAAACCTAGCTAGATCAATTTTTCTCCCCCAAAACCTCCTACATACTGTATTTCAGGAAAATCGTTGGAGCCGTTTCCGAGATTCGGAAAATATATATATATACAAGATTAACTCATTTAAATATTAAGATAATAATTATCTCGTTAAGAAATTACAGCCGAATAGAGTAACTTCATAGCCCAAAATTTACAATATATGGTAAGGGCACTAGCAATTCACTATGTACTAGTAGTTGACCGTTTTGTATCAAATTTGAAATAATAAGCGTTTTGTTTGTTGTAGCTAATAAAAAATAAATTTATAATTACCTGTTGCCATCTATTAACAGCTGCCCAAAACCTCAGAACTGTAGCACATTGTTTAATACTTAAAATTTAATATTATATTATTAATTAATATCATTAAAATCATGTGACCAAAAGAGTTTTAAATATGAATGTGGGTGGATGTATGGCTAGGGGGAGGCCGAAAAAAAGATGGATGGATTGTGTGAAAAATGATATGCATGTTAAAAGGAGTGGCACCAGAGTTGACGAATGATAGAGGAGAATGGAGGAAGATGACATATTGTGCCGACCCCACCTACAGTGGGAAAGTGACATATTATACCGACTCCACTTAGAGTGGGAAAAGGTTAAGATTGATTGATGAATAATTACCTTATTGCCTTATTTTTCAGATTGGATAAGCAGCTGAACCGTCCAACGTGCGTGATGATTAACTGGTTACTGGCACGGCAGAAGCACGTGTTCAAATACGCTAATCTCTACTTGGAACAAGGTTTCGATGTCATCTCAGTATCTTGTACGCCGTGGCAGCTGATGTGGCCGATGAAGGGATCACAGGTGAGGATATATCTAAACCCTGGGTCTGACTTGTAAGGGGGCGTTCTTAAAATACGTTCGTATACAAAGGGGGAGGGGGGTTTAATGAGTGTGACGAGATATGACAGGATGGGTGATGGGGGGTGTCTCGGACAACGTGACTTTTTTTTAGTGTTTATCATGATACAAAGTTATTCAATTTGTATTTAGTAAATTTTAAGTATGTAGAGTTTTGAACGTTTATAAATAGTTTTATTACAATACAATGTTACTTGATATAGAGCCAAGGGGTGAGGGGGGGGTGTCGTTAGTTTATTCTTGGCTATTTGTACCTGAATGCGCCCGGAGTTGTAAAAATTACATATAATTGTTATTTAAAAATGGGGATCTTAGTATTTGTGACGTAATATTTTTAGGGGGGGGGGACAGAAATTGTGTGTGTTACAGTAGGGGAGAGGGGTTTCAAAAATTTTTTGACGTGACTGTGACGTATTTTATGCGTGACGAGAGCGTTACAAAAAGTGTGTTAGGGCGAGGAAATGAAAGGTAATAAGTTAGTGAAGACAGAGAGTCACATTTCGTATAATACTGTGGTGGCAAGGGAGAGATCCCACTTAGAGTGGGGTAAGGGTAGGAGAAAGCTTGTGATACTTGTGTCGCGACTCAGTAGAGTAAACAACTCATTCGATGGTCTCGGTATTCGCTTCTATAATAAAATTCCGCAAACCATACTAAACCAGTCTGCAGAAATATCTAAATTGGTGTAAGAGATATGATTCTACGTAAAGCATACTACAAAATTGAAGATTATTTGGCTGATAAACATGCCTGGATTTGAAAATCCTTTTAGCTTCATACAAGACTGCGGTTTAATAATGTAATATTTAAAATGTTTAAAATATTGACCGCCGAATTTATTTCTGGTTTTTCTCAGTAACTGCAATATTTCGAACCAGTAGTTTCATTAATCATATTGATCCTTGACGATTCAAAAGTGCTTGAAAGAGCTTATTCGAATAAATATTATTTTGATTTGATGATGATCTATTTGTTTCTATATTAAGTGCCATTTAAAAAATGTTTTTAACAATATATTATACATTTTCCACAATATATTATAATTTTTTTTGTGAGCTGTGGTAGCCCAGCGGTAACACCGTGCGACTCTTTCGAGGAGGTCAGGGTTCAAACTCGGGCAGACACCAATGAGTTTTTCTGTTAAAACTTATGTGTCTAATTGATAATTGCAATTTATCACACGCTTTTCGGTGAAGGAAAACATCGTGAGGAAACCTGCATATCTCTAGAGAATTCTGGAGATATGTTTAACCTACCAATCCGCATTGGAGCAGCGTAGTAGGTCTTAGCTCCAAACCTTCTCTCCAAAAAAACGGAGAGAAGAGGCCTATTCTCAGCAGTGGGATAGCAACAGGCCGCTACTAACTATACATTTTCCAAATTAGTGCGAGTAGAAAACCATTGAGCGAGCATTGAGCAAACTAAGAGAACTATTGCCTAAAATTACTTTTTAATAATTTCAGTTGGTAGCAGCAGATTTACTCAAGTTTATGGCAGCCAACGAAAACGACCAGCCGACTGTGATCCATGGTTTTTCGGTAGGAGGCTATATATGGGGAGAAGTGTGTGCCCACGTCATGGATAATAAGGAACTGTAAGTATCTATAAAGCCTTGCATATACTCCAGCCAAGCCATAGCTAAAACCGCGCCACGACGGTTGAGTGCCGACCCAAAATGTCATCATCTTCCTGCCCTTATCCCACTCTAAGTGGGGCCGGCACAACATGTCATAAACATGTTGTCACATGATATGGCTACGTATTTTACGAAAACTCGATAAGAAAGAGGGTGGTCTATTCTACTCAGCCGGATACCACACGGCGGGTCGACTTACCTTCATCGCCTTTTACGACACCGCGGTAAGAAAAGAGGATGGTATTATTCCATTCAGCCGGATACCACACGGCGGGTCGACTTACCTTAGTCGCCTTTTACGACACCTCGATAAGAAAAGGGGGTGGTATTATTCCATTCAGCCGGATACCACACGGTGTAATGCCGACCCATAATATATCCATCCAATGACTAAGGTGAGTTCATGTTAGGCAGGCGGCCGGTCGTAAAAACGCAGTCAAACCATGTGACAGCATGTTTATAACATATTGATCCAACCCCACTTAGAGTGGGATAAGGGCAGGAGAATGATGATACCGTAAAGATTTATATTAATTATGACTTTCTTTTGTAGATACCAGCCCTTGATAAACCGAGTGGCTGCGCAGATATGGGACTCGGCTGCGGACATCACCGAAATCACAATCGGTGTTCCCGCTGCGGTGTTCCCGAAGAACAAAATCATGCAGAAAACACTCAAGGCTTATATGGAGTAAGTTTTCTGATATTGCTTAATACGTTAATATTGATGATATACGTTGCCTCGTCCCAGTCCCATTAAATATTAAATTAAAACAATACTTGAAAATAGCGTATAAAAAAAACTGCCGAGTACGTAACGACCTAACTCGCCATCTCGTTCGCACCTACCCGTATATATACTTCGTGCTCTTTCCAACCGCAACCTTTTATGCTTGTCTGGCTGGGGTAGGAACTATCGAAAATGTCTGGCTAAAGTGGAAACATCATCTTATTCTTATCCAAGTAATATATATTAAAATCAGCTTTTATACTATGACATAAATAGAAGTCAAATTTCATGAACTTTAAAGGTGTCTAGCAGGTGGTTTCCACTATGCTAAGTGTCTGGCATTGACTGACGTGATTTTTAATATTATTCTAAAGATAATATCAAAAGATCAAGCTTTATACTATGACGAAATTAATTCGGAATTTTGCAACCTTGAGTACCTCGTATCTCCCAAAGCCACTATGATCCAAATTCCATAATCTACCATCGTTATTACCTGTGTTGGGAGCATGCACTGACAAAGTTTCAGCTTTTATAATATGACGAAGGTCTGGCGCTCACGGGATCTCTCTCTATAAGATAGATATAACTTGTACATATTTATATCTTATTTAAATAATTTATAGAATTAGGCCTTTGCATAGATCCATAATTTAAAATTATTAATGAAATTATTTTGCTACAATCTGGGATTAAGGTTTTAGGTTTCTCAAGTTCCTTGCCTTAATATTTAAGATGAAGAAACCCTCCCTAAGTTTCTTGTACGATCAGCAGTTGCTGAGATATTGATGGTTAAAGACAAAAAGATCTTTTTCCATTGAAAGTTTAATGTCACAGCGAAAAGTGGTCGTTTCGATTGATAAAAAATTGAAGTTGGACGAACAAGTTAAGCAAAACCATACTGTGAATAAGTTACAAAAAAAGTACGTAGACAAAATAAAACAAATTTGTTTTTAAAAATTTTATTTTTTCCTTATTAATTACGATTGAGCTATACACGTTGCTTTAAAAAAATTTTCATCTTAAGATCTCGAGACTATAAACTTTAAGTTTTAAAATGCTTTTTTTTTTTTAAATTTCAGTACGACCGTTTTTAAGGCAAATACAGCCACTTGGAATCCTTAGTTTTTGCGCTAGTGTATATATAATGTGTAACCTACAAATTGAACAGAGTTAAAGCTAAATATAAAATTAATAAATAAACAATAAAGCTTATATAATATATCCCTACACCAAGTTATTTCTTTTATAACGCTTATATTCAGAGATAAATCGAACAGTCCTTGGAAACACAAATTTTTCGAAATACCATTTAAATATCTTATCATACAAAAGTAATGTGAATATTATTTTGCTATAATCCGCGTTAAAAGGAAATATATGTAATGCTAAATGTAGAGTGTACTATTCGTTCTCATACCTGATACATGCAGAATTTGTAAGAACTCATGCACTACCCGACACCGATGGCACAACAATACACAAGCACTGCACACATTCACCACCACAATCTCAATAATTATTTCGCCCCGTAACCGAAGCATCGTCAGGAGATAGACTCCACGACAAAATCGTAAAGCCTTTACGATTAGTATAGACTCCACAACTGCAAATTCTGCATATATCAGGTATGAGAATGAATAGTACACTCTACATTTAGCATTACACATATTTTCTTTTATCGCGGATTATAGCAAAATAATATTCACATTACTTTTGTATTATGGACCTCCGCGAAGTAACGCCTAATTCTATAAATTGTCTTATCATAGATAAAATTAGACTTATGAGTGATTCTGTCTGTATACCAGTCTACTGTTTTAACGTTTTTCAATCAAGTTTTGTTAATGACTGATTAATCTTATCACATATTATAAAAGATACATAATTCTTTAATTTCGTAATTAATAAGTGTGGATCACTGCTTAATTTAAAATATCTTAAGATAAGTAATCAATTTGGAATTGGCTACAAGAAGTTAGAAAATTAATTCATAGAAGTAGGCGATGCTTTGGGATATTTCATAGTATTAAAGTAACGATGTAATCATTCTTCTGCCCTTATCCCACTCTAAGTGGGGTCGGCACTTCATATTATAAACATGCTGTAACATGATTTGGCAAGGTATTAGTTACGACCGGCCGCCTTCCTAACCACAACATAATTTAGTAGGCTTTAGATAGCCTTTAAATAGCGTAGGTCGTAAAAGGCGTTACAGTAAGAAATTAGGGTGGTCTATTCTACTCAGCCGGATACCACACGGCGGGTAACTTACCTTAGTCGCCTTTTACGACACGTCGGTAAGAAAGAGGGTGGTCTATTCTACTCAGCCGGATACCACACGGAAGATCAACATACCTTAGTCGCCTTTACGACACCTCGGTACGAAATGAGGGTGATCTATTCAACTCTGCCGGGTACCATACGGTGAGTCAACTTACCTCAGTCGCCTTTATGACACTTAAGTAAGAAATGAGGGTGGTCTATTCTACTCAGCCGGATACCACACGGCACAGAAACTAATTATTCTATTTATTGCATCGATAATTAATAATGCATTTTCAGTTATCTAATTAATAAATCTATCATTTAATTAAATACTTTGATAAATGACCGCTTTGCGATAAAGTAGTAAGGATTACGACTTGTGGAAAAAAACCATAACTGGTTGCCTACGAAAGAAAGATTTAGGTAAATCAAAATAATGAAAGATACCATAATCAAATCAAAATAAACTCTTTGAAGCACTTTTGAATCGTCAAGGATCAATATAATCAATAAAGTTACAACTGGTTCGGAATGTTGCTCTTACCGAGAAGAACCAGAAAGAAACTCGGCGGTCAATCTTTTAAACATTTTCAATTTTACATTATTAAACCGCAGTCTTGTATGAAGCTGAAACGATTTTCAAATCCAGGCATTCTTTTAAAATCCTAATAAAAAAGGCTCTTTCAAGTACTTTTGAATCGTCGAGGATCAATATGATTAGTGAAGCTACAACTGGTTCGGAATGTTGCTCGTACCGAGAATAACCAGCAAAAAATCAGTGGTCTATCTTTTAAACATTTTAAATTTTACATTAGTAAACCGCAGTCTTGTATGAAGCTGAAAGGATTTTCAAATCCAGGCATTTTTATCATAAGAATAATTTTCAATTTTGTAATTCTGTATGTGTAAGTTCTATAGGCTGGTCTAGCATGGATTGCGAAATTTTATTGTAGAATTGTGCATCCATTGTATAATTTAAAATATCTGTGTGAGTATTTAGTATTTAAAATGTATTGAGTATTTAAAATATCTGTGTAGCGACTTGCCTAAGCCCATCGTCTGCCGCCCTGTCAGGGGACCTTCAGGTGTTCCGAACGGGGTATATCGGACGTCTGGCTTACAGGTCCCCGAGGCGGTCGGTGCATCTGGTGCTCCCGATGCACCGGTTAGCGGAGGGTGACTTCTCTTTTGAGGGGTCTACCCGGAGGAGGTGTTCTCTGTGATCAGAGCTGTCGGCGGGGATGGGGGTAATGTGTACAATGATACCCTGTCCTTGCCATCGGCAGCGTGGTGGAGCACACAGGTCGTTTTAGTCGGTGCGAGTCCAACATAACCGCCGCCTGTCCCCGTCGGCGGTACCCATAAAGGGGTTTCCCTGTATAAAAAAAGGAGGAAGAGGATCTAGTTTAAGTTACCAGTTTGCTAAGGCGTGGTTACTTCCCAGGTACCATATGAAAACCTTCCACGACGCAGCCACCGTGCACTATATCAGATCATCTCAGCTGTTCCACACGAACCTCTGTCGGGCTCCTGGGCTATTCCTGTTGTCCAGCAGCGACCCAGTTGGTGCTGAAAGAAGCAACCGCAGCGTCCACGACTCCTGGGTCAAAATGGGCATCAAAGTAAGTAATGTTTATGAAGGAAATTCAAAATTTCCTTTATCCAAGTAAACTTGTAAACAAGTGCTTTTGAATCGTCAACTCTACTGCTGGTTCGGAAAGCTGTTCCTACCGAGAAGAGCCAGCAAGAAACTCGGCGGTTGCTCTTTTTAAAATAATACTTATAACTAGTTACATTTATTCATTTCTATCTCGTACAGGGACGAACAATATCTATATCCACACATTCTTATCATCTAAATAATGTAACTAATACAAAAGTAATATTAAAATTATTTTGCTATAATCCGCGATGAATGATTTTAGCAAAATAATTTTCTTTTTACTTTTGTATTATGTATCTCCGCAAAGTAACGCTTATTCTATAAATTAATGTAACTAACATTAAGTCATTACTATCTTGTACAGACCATCTTATAAAAGACCACCTTATAGCTCAGTGCCCTACCTTACTTGTAGAGATGGGGAAAAATCGCTTAATAAATAATCGATTGTTCTCAAAATAAATTCGGAATCGACCAATATCGAGACGAAAAAGACCGATTATTTATTACCCTTTTTTTTCTGATCATTTATTTTTTTTATTATTTTAATAAGGGATGTGACTTGAGTAGAAAAAAAAGATAAATAATTTTTCCCTGTAAAAATAAATGGATTTTAAAAAAATCGATTTTTTCGTATCTAAAATAAAAAATAAATTTATAATTACCAGAAACTGTAGTCCATTGCTTAATATTTAAAATTTAATATCATTAATATTTTATATTAGCTACAACAAATAAAACGCTTATTATTTAATATTTCATACAAAACGGAACTACTACATGGTCAATTACAAGTGCCCTTACCTTAATCTTTAAATGACCGGATTAACGATTTTAATAACTCAAAAGTAATAATAAAATTATTTTGCTATAATCCGCGATGAAGTAAACCAGAAAATATATATAATGCTAAATGTAGAGTGGGCAATCTGTTTTCATACCTGATACATGCAGAATTCGTAAAAACACATGCAAAAACCTCCACCACCGCCATCACAATACACAAGCACTACATACGTTCACTATCGCAAACTCAACAATCGTTTCGCTCCGCAACCGAAGCATCATCAGGAGATAGACTCCACGACCAAAATCGCAAAGCTTTGCGAGTGAACGTATGTAGTGCTTGTGTATTGTGGTGGCGGTGGTGGAGGTTTGTGCATGTGTTTTTACGAATCCTGCATGTGTCAGGTATGATAACGGATAGTCCACTCTACATTTAGCATTATATATATTTTCTGTTTTACTTCATCGCGAATTATAGCAAAATAATTTTATTATTACTTTTGTATTATGGATCTCCGCAAAGTAACGCATAATTCTATAAATTATTTTAATAACTGTTTCTGCTACTATATAGTGCACGTGGCAATGCTGGGACCGCTCTCCGCACGTGCAACACTTCACCAAGCACAGAGACGAGTACGTGGCGTTAGTGCGGGCGCACCTCCGCGAGCACGTGTCGCTCGCAGACGCAGAGAAATCACGCGCACGCATTTAGCACTAACCATTCGTTTATAATAAAATCTTTGAACGTTCTCGAACATTTAATTTGTATACAGGGTGTTTATAAAAGAATAAGAACAGCTTTATTTTTGTGGCATATTACAACACACAGAAATATTAGTAAGTAGTAGCGGCCTGTTACTATCCCACTGCTGGGCATAGGCCTCTTCTCTCCGTTATTAGAGAGAAGGATTGGAGCTAAGACCTACCACGCTGCTCCAATGCGGATTGGTAGGTTACACATATCTCCAGAATTCTCTAGAGATATGCAGGTTTCCTCACGATGTTTTCCTTCACCGAAAAGCGTGTGATAAATTGCAATTATCAATTAGACGCATAAGTTTTAATAGAAAAACTCATTGGTGTCTGCCCGGGTTTGAACCCATGATCGTCTCTAGAGATTCACACGGTCGCACCGCTAGGCCATCACAGCTCAGAAATATTAAACTATGTTAAAATACATATTTTTAGCAATTAAGTCTAAATTCAATTTAAAATGAATAATAAAAATAATATGAATTATAAAAACGACAATGTCAACACTTTTCACTACGAAAATCCAATGACAGAATGATTCTAACACCAGTTTGGAACACTAATCTACTTGAGAAGAACTGGCAAGAAACTCAGTGATAGCCCTTATCGTGCATAGCAAATATTTGAGGTTATATGAATAATAAAAACGAGTATGTTAACACTTTTCACTAAGAAATCTAACGACAGAATGATTCTACCATCAGTTAGAAACACTAATCCACTTTTTTTTTCATTTGTCCATTTTTTTTTTAATAGATTCTCTACACATTAAAATAGCTCAGTTTAAAATGCTCAAGAACACATAAAAATGGGATATCTTACACGGAGTTAAAAATGGGATATCTTGGAGGTTTTTTTACCTCTTGTCAATTCAATATAAGTATGTTTTATAATTAAAATTTATATAATTTTTTGTAATCTTACTATCTGTAATCCATACTATCAGGTTTTTTTTAATTAGTGCATTGTCGAAGTAACATCCTGTATGCAATATTACTAACTCAAAAGTCTACACGACTTATGGTGTCTTATGTGAAAGTAAATTAGTTTAATTTTTTTATTACATTTAATTAGGGTTTTTATTACTCATATATAAATGTTTTCTCTTTAAATAGCGAAAAATGTGGCAGAGTATATTTTTTAGTATTCTGTATGTTTCCTTGACCAAAGACATCAAGTTATTCACTCCCAAAATATAAACAAACTTATACCACTACAGCTAATAAATAAATATATTTCTGAGCCTTATGCGAAAGTAATCAAAAAGGGAATTTTAATTAATTCATCTCATAGTAAAGCTAAATTTATTATATATAAAAGTTCTAATTTTGCCGGTTATTTGTGGAAATTTGATGTGACTATAGAGTTATTATAATAGAGTAGGGGAACCATAGACAAGCCTGTAAGTGAGTCTTTAATTTAATACTTTAATTATTTTTTTGTTAAACTCATAAATTTTACATAATATAACTTAAACTATGCCACACTAAATAATGGCAGATGAAACTCTTATACTTATCTTTGTCTTATCGCACATAAAGAATAGAGACATATCGCTCTATCCGAAGAATAAAGTCACATGTCCCATGTATAAAAATAGCAAATGTGACTTTATTCGTCATATAGGGCGATATATACACTTATTTAAGTTTTCTTTATTGTAAAAGGACTTCCATTTTCTAGTATAACTCTATGGATTTGACCGGCCTTTTTTAAATACGTTGTTTTATAAATCCCATACACCCTAGTCCTAACCCTTCGTACTATATTTAAATATTTTCATTTCATTATTTTTAAGTTCCTAGTTCACAGTAAAGTTTCTTTTAGACAAAATGCATTTTTTTATTTTGCCTTTTTTTTCCTATGTATATATATATATGTATATCCTCCTGCCCTTGTCCTACTCTAAGTGGGGTCGGCACAACATGTTATAAACATGCTGTAACATTTGGCTGCGTTTTTACGATCGGCCGCCTGATTGACGTCAACTTGCCTTTGTCGTATTTTACGACACCTCGGTAAGACGCAGGGTGGTCTATTCTACTAAACCGGATACCACACGATGGGTCAACTTACCTTAGTCGCCTTTTACGACACCTCGGTAAGCAATGAGGGTGGTCTATTCTACTCGGCCGGATGCCACACGGCGGGTCGACTTACCTTATTCGCCTTTTACACCTTTGTAAGAAATGAGGATGGTACTATTCTACTTAGCCGGATACCACACGGCTATTTGCCTTTTCTTTTCCTATTCCTGTAAAATTAACAGGATTTCTAAAGCCTATATGTTATTCCGGTTGGTTATGAACGCACAGAATCGCTGTCGCGTTCAAATGTAATGATATATTAAACATAATATATAAAATATAATAAACATGTGCTTTAAAATCGTCAACACTACTGCCGGTTCGGAAAACTGCCCGTACCTTGAGGCACTAAAAACTTTTCGGTTGCTCTTTTTATCATATAATCATAACTACTTACATTTTGACATCACTATCTTGTACATGGTCAAAGAGTTGCTATATTCACGTATCATCTACATTGTATCATCAACGGCGATTTTATAAATTAAGATGGTGTATTGTTGTTAACATTTTATTATCAAAGTTCATTTCATAAATTAAGATGGTGTATTGTCGAAAAGGCATTGCTTGTCATCGAGGTAGAAAAAGAAGTGTAAAGTATAGTTGAGTAAAGCGAAAGAATAAAAAGGAATTGTAATAGTTAGTACCTTATTTATTTATTTTTTTCTTTTTATACATATATTTAGAAAGGAGAAAGAATTTTTTTTTAAAAACCACATGTATAAAGACGGACTTACCCCTAAAAGGGATCTCTTCCAGTCAACCTTTGAGTAATAGAAGGAAAAGGACAAGAATGAAAATAAAAAATAAAAAGTTTATATAAATTGAACTATTTAATCTATTAAATAATTTTGGTAAAATAAATAAATGAAACTTTATATATAATTACTTAAGATCAATATTTTCTAATCTAACTTACCTTTGACTTTACCCTTACAAAACCCTTACAAATTAAAGAACAGAAGCCGTATGCTAATATTGTAAAAGTTGATACAAATATGAGCTCGAATCCTGCACACGTATAATCTATCCATTTTTGTAGTCAATAGTATAGTAGGCTTTCTGTTCTTTTTTCAGTAAATTTTTTCAACTATAATGGCAAAGCTAAAATTTATTGCGGAATTTTATTATAGAATTATACACCAAAATTCCCAAGCAACTTGTAAGGCGCAATGCAGGAGCCGCAGTACATCACTTCCTACTTGGTCTATTAATGTTTTGATGATTTAACAGCCATTAATAAGTTAATAATACATGAAAACTGTTATTTAACAAGAAGGCCGTGACGATTATGTTAATTAATATAGCTTACCGTTAACAAAAGTAGCTAAAACACCATAAATTTGAAGGTCACAATATTAATAATTAATATTTCGAATGCGATACTGGTGGCACTATTTTTTTAATGGCAATATCAACAGCTAAATCAATGTACCACAAAAAATATAATATTATTAAAAACGTGTTAAATGATTTATTGCACTTCCGCGCAATGACTGAACTGTTAGCGTAAGAAAAATAATCATATTTTTCAATAAAATAAATATATTTTTAGAATTGTTTTATTTATTACATAACTAACAGACCCGGCAACTCCTTGTTATATCTCTCTTCAGTTTTCCCTCCATAAAGGCGCGCGTTAATTCATAATTGTTTTTTGCCCATATTGTCTATTAGTAAAAACCGAGATTCGTTTAGTAGTTTTGAATTTATCACGAACAGACATAAAAAGAGACTACTTTTTTTGATAAATATGTAATGATTTCAATTAAATGATTTCTTATACAAACTATTATTAGACTAAGTTTATTTCATTAATTTTTATAAACAACTATTTAAATGCGAATTGCTAGCGGTTTCAGTATTTTTACGGATTTTTACAGCAGTATAAAAAAAAATTATATTCTTCTATTAGGCTTATTTATACGAATAAACCATTATAATCATAGTTACTATAATGTTAAAAAAATTGTCTTTGGTTATTCAATTAGTCAAGTATTTGGCATTTTTATAGGTATTTTTCCATGTGTCACACGTACGTGCACAATTTCATTACAATATTTTTTTCGTCTGTGGTAAGTTATGTAAATTTTTCGCGCGCAATATAGCATCACGTTTTTGTATATAAAAACCTACTTTAAAATTCAGTTTTTAATTATGTTACATCTCATATATGCAATAAAAACTGCAACAAACTTTATATTAAGATTTTATGACATTCATTAAGAATGACCTTCATAGCTTGTCTTGATACAAACGATAAGATAAAAGCGATGCTTACAACAAGGGTTGCCAACTTTTTATAAAGAAAAATAACGTTAAATTAAAAACAAAAATTTTAATTTATAGAAGAGGCGTTAATTTGCTGAAATAGCTTTATTTTACATAGTACAAAATTATGATGGAATTATTTTGCTATAATCCGCGTTTCTTAAAAAAATCTATGCTATGATAAGTGTTGGAAGCAAAACTGTTCACACACCTTATAAATGCAGAATTAGTTACCGCACGTATCAGAAAACACAATACACTACACAAGCACTACACACATTCACTACGACAATCTCAATGATCGTTTGCCTCGTTAGGTAACAAATCATCATCAAGATATACTCCACTCGACGAACTCCGCGACAAAAACGCTTAACGCCGTATTGCGTCGCTTTGCATACATAGATTTTCTCTACAAACGCGGATTAAAACAAAATAATTTTATCAAAACTTTCTTAATAAAAGTATTGTTGATATCTTCTTGTAAGTATAATTTTAAAAAATCACTAATTTATTTTACCTAAACTTTAACACTTTAATATCCTCTGTCTGCTATGCGTAAAGAAATTCTGGAATTAGCTGGCACTTGTATACTCCACTCTAAGTGGGGTCGGCACAACATGTTACAAACATGTTGTCACATGATTTGGCTACGTATTTTACGACCGGCCGCCTGCCTGACGTCAACTTACCTTAGACGCCTTTTACGACAACTCGTTAAGAAATGAGGGTGCTCTATTCTATTCAGCCGGATACCACAAGGTGGGTCAACTTACCTTAGTCGCTTTTACGACACCTCGGTAAGAAATGAGGGTGGTACTATTCTATTCAGCCGGATACCACACGGCGTTGTTGTAGGTATACTCGCTTCTATCTTTTTATTGTATTTATATTTGCGTATATAAAAAGCTGTGGTAGCCCAGTGGTAACACCGTGCGCCTCTTTCGGGGAGGTCTAGGGTTCAAACCCGGGCAGGCACCAAATGAGTTTTCTAGTAAAACTTATGTGTCTAATTGATAATTGCAATTTATCACACGCTTTTCGGTGAAGGAAAACATCGTGAGGAAACCTGCATATCTCTACAGAATTCTGGGGATATGTGTAACCTACTGATCCGCATTGGAGCAGCATGGTAGGTCTTAGCTCCAATCCTTCTCTCCAAAAAAAAAACGGAGAGAAGAGGCCTATGCCCAGCAGTGGGATAGTAACAGGCCGTTACTTACTTACTTACTTATATATATATCCTGCATATATGAGTACGCAAACGGATAGTCCACTCTACATTTAGCATTATATATATTTTGTATTTGCTTTATCGAAGATTATCTACCATATAGCAAAAAAAAAACAATTTTTTAAATGAAACCTAGCTAGATTACCTTAAGGCTACCTCATACTATATACAAACTACTATATACCTACGTACCTACTATATCTATACTAATATATAAAGCTGAAGAGTTTGTTTGATTGATTGATTGTTTGAACGCGCTAATCTCAGGAACTACTAGGTCGATTTGAAAAATTCTTTCAGTGTAAGATATTCCATTTATTCAGGAAGGCTATAAGGCTATATAACATCACGCTAAGGTCAATAGGAGAGGAGCAGCAATAAAAAATATTACGAAACGGCAAAATTTGAAACTTCCCTTGCGTTCGCTAAGTAAAAGGTGAAATATATTAAAAAATCATGTATTATAATTAATGTATAGAAACCGGCTATACTCACGTGTTATTTTATCGGATGATCCCGACTAGTTTCACGCGACGCGAGCGCGTCGGGAACTCAGTTCCCGCCGCGTAAAGAGCTCATGAATAAGAGTCCCGTATGGGCTTGACACAAGTCGGGCTCATCCGATAAAATAACATGTGAGTATAGCCGGTTTCTATACATTAATTATGAATACCACTCACGATAGTTTAAATTAAAAAATCATGTATCACAAAATTGTTCCCCTCGAAAAGTTCTTAATAAAATTCCGCGACGGTATATGTCTAGCTTTTAAGATTAACCAACTTTTACCATTTTTATGGTTATCTAAAGACTATGTTACGGTTTTTATCTTTCCACGCGGGCGGAGCCGCTGGCGATTGCTAGTATACAATAAAGATAGAAATAAATAATACAAGATTAAATCATTTAAAGATAAAAAAGAACGATTGTAAGTTGCATTTAGTTTAATAATTATTATTGAATTGTTTTAGTTACTAGTTTTGAGTTACATTTGCATGTGGTGTTTACCTTTAAGTAGTTTTACATTTAGACTTAGTTTAATAGTATATTAGAATACGTGTTCGAATGAAGTGTTAAAGCTGTTGGTAAACCTAATAAATTAAAAAAAAAAGATATATAAAGTCGTAAATGTATAAAAAAACAAAGGATTCGCGAAACTTAACTGCAGAACGCTATTCAACATAAGTATTAGTCATTTTACAGCACCAATCAGTGCGAAATACACGCCAGTGAACATTAGGTGGTCTTAAATTATGTTTTTACTTAAATATTATTATTAGTTTTTTGTAAAACAAGTTTTTTTAACATTTACTAATGCACCGGTCATTCGGTCATTGTAATTCGGTCCTGATTTGAAACAAGTAAGTAATTATTAAATGTTACTCGATTTAATGAATTTTAATTTTAAAATATTCTGCAATAAAATGGATTTATGAAATTGATTTGAAACAAGTAATTATTTATATTTATTACTTGATTTAATGAACTTCATTTTAATATATTCTGCAATACAATGGATTTCTGCAAATGATAGTGGTTTGGAAAAATATGGATGACGCATATTCTTAAACAAACTGACATCTTTAAATGTGAATCTTGTATATATTTTTTATTAATCAGATTTTACCCGCAACTTCGTTAGCGTGGACTGTCGCGTGATAGATTTATAATAGATGGCGCTTTTCAATTTCATCGTATTCCTGTAGAATTAACAGGAT
Organism: Morpho helenor; assembly: GCA_029227775.1. Classification (NCBI taxonomy): domain Eukaryota; kingdom Metazoa; phylum Arthropoda; class Insecta; order Lepidoptera; family Nymphalidae; genus Morpho; species Morpho helenor. Next base: position 11,345,939 of record JARGCU010000005.1, on the reverse strand, counting down.
TTCTATAGCATATATGTTACCACGGTGTATGAGGAATGACTGTACCAAATTTCATCGATATTGGTTTAGCGGATTCGGTATGAAAGAGTGAGAAACATACATCCATACTCACAAACTTTCGAATTTATAACATTAGTAGGATTTAAATTTAGGAAACGGCTCTTTCGAATTTCATGTATCTTAGCATATAGGGGTTAGGCATAGGCATAGGCCAGAATTTTTTTTATAGAAGTAGCCTTTACTTTGCGGATATCCATAGTACAAAAGTAATAATTAAATTATTTTGCTATAATCCGCGATAAAGTAAAATAGAAAATATATATAACGCTAAATGTAGGGTGGACAATCTGTTTTCATATCTGATACATGCAGGATTCGTAAAAACATGCATAAACCTCCACTACCGCCATAAATACACAAGCACTACACACGTTTACTATCACGAACTCAACAATCGTTTCGCCCCGCAACCGAAGCAAAATAATAATTCTGTTCTATGGAATTCCCCAAAGTAACGCTTACTTCTAAATCATATAAACCCTTTTAAAAATATTCGGTTTATTAAAATATATCATACGAACAAAGTTGAATGATAATATTATAGGAAGCATGTTTAAGAACTGTATAAAAACTGGATTTGTTAATGTAGGTTAGTACTTAAAATGCTTGCTTCCTTTCCGCTTTATGCAATAAAACGTCTCAACCGTAAACGAAGTTTATATTTTGATTACGATCGATAATATCTTTTAGGTGGTTTCACATGGTCTTTTTCTCCTGCCCTTATCCCACTCTAAGTGGGGTCGGCACATGTTATTCTCTATAATCTGCGATATAATCACCACATAGTATAAAACAATGTCGATTTCTGTGTCTGTCCCCATGTCCCTATATCCCTATGTTTGCTAAAATCTTTAAAACTACGCAACAGATTTTGATGCGTTTTTTTAAAATAAATAAATTGATTGGTTTTTATGTATAATATATAACATTCAATATGGAGTAGAGACATACTGTAATTTTTGAGGTCTCTTAAGTGATGTTGTAAATAATTAATTTTTTATCCCTACGAGATGAATCAAAATAATGTACTAGTATTGTTTTCACATGGCCAACTATATGTCGCTCTTTCAAGAGTAACCTCTTAAGAAAACATGTTTGTATTGTGTAATGACAAGAAAGCTGTGATTGTTGTATGTAAAGGCATTCTGTAATTAATTGTAAAAATAAAATACATAGGGAAAAATGTAAAAAGTTAATAAGTGAAAATGTAGTATACGAATTAAGATATTCCAAAGATATCAGGAAATCTTCATGGTATAGAGAAAGGGGAATTGTTTTACTCCAAACGCGTGCGGGCCACGGGCAGTAATGAATAAATCAAAACTACTGGATCGATTTTAATCATTTTTTTCACTAAGTGACATGGGCTATATATTTTATACCCGTGCGAAGCCGGAGCAGGCCACTAGTAGAAAATATATATAAATGTAGAGTGATACTCGTATGTCCTACTTATCCTACTAATATTATAAACGCGAAAGTTTGCGAGTATGTATATACATATGTTTGTTTCTCTTTCACGCGGAATCCGCTGAACCAATATCGATGACATTTAGCACAATTATTGCTTATACACTGGGGTAACATATAGGCTATAGAAATCCTGTTAATTCTACAGGATTAGGATGACATTGAAAAGCACCATCAATTATCAACCACGCGAAAACAGTCCACGGTCGGTCGTTTCGGTTTTTTCGATTAATAGATTTTTTACAAATCGATGTATTTTGTTAGGAGAAAACTCGATTATTAAAGAAATGATTTTTTACTATTTAAAGATACATCCCTAGTTACCCCACAGTTTGACTATAGTTTTTTATTTATTTACAGATTGAATACTATGGCCAACAAAAGAATAGCATTAATCTATGGTCAAAATATGCTCAACAAAACGCCTTCAATACTAGTAAACGTAAGTGTACTAATTTAATTAAAAATATGTATTTATGTTTATAAACTGTAGTAAACCTTTTCTTGGAAATGTACTTCTTTAAGATTTTTTGGACAATTTTAGTGATATACTATTTATAGCATTAAAAGCATTCACGACAATCTATACTAGTCCAGTCTACAGAAAGGTTTAAATTAAATATAAGAGATGCTTATACGTAAGGCATATTACAAAATTGAAGATTTGGATGATAAAAATGCCTGGATTTAAAAATCCTTTCAGCTACATACAAGACTGCGTTTTAATAATGTAAACTTGAAATAGTTTTCGCAGCGCATGCGATGACAGATTTTTATGATTAATTTCTTTTCACCTTATTACATTTTTATTACGGATACCTATTTTTTTATGTAATATAGCCTATTTGTCTCAGTAAAGATGCAGTTTTTTAATGGTGAAAGAATTTTTGAAATCTGTCCAGTAGTTTTTGTGTGAAAACATTACAAACGTACATACAAATTTTTCCTTTTTATAATATTAGTATAGATTTAAAGATTCATATCCTAATATGATTTTCTTGGCGTAGGTATTTTAATAAAATATAGTACGTTTGTAATTTTCATAACGCGATAAAATCTAATGTAAGTAGTAATAGGTAGTAATTAAGACGAACTACCTAATTTTAAATTAAATATTTATAATATTATATAAAATCACAAATTATCTTTAATATTTAAATGAGTTAATCTTTTGAATTTTAACTATCGTGAGTGGAATTCATAATTAATGTATAGAAACCGGCCCTATGGGCTTGAAACTAGTCGGGCTCATCCGATAAAATAACACGTGAGTATAGCCGGTTTCTATACATTAATTATGAGTTAATCTTGTATATATATATATATATATATATATATATATATATATATATATATATATATATATATATATATATATATATATATATATATATATAGAAACTCGGAAACAACTCCAACGATTTTCTTGAAATTCAGCATGTAGGGAGTTTTGGGAGAGAAAAAGCTGGTTAGGTTTTATTTAAAAAAAATCGTTTTGTCCCTGTTTTTGGGCATAAAAACACAAAAAGTTTAAAGTTTTCGCCGTGAAATTTCGCCGTGTAGTTAATGTTAATCTCGAATTCGCCAGCGGCTCCGCCCGCGTAGAAAGACTAAAACCGTCTTTTGATAACCATAAAAATGGTTAAAGTGGTTTATCCTTAAAAGATAGATATATGCTGTCGCGGACATTTATTTATAACTTTTAGAGGGGAACAATTTTATCATACATGATTTTTTAATAACTATTACCATTTACTAAGCGCACGCAAGGAAAGCTTAAAATTTTGCCGTTTTCGTCCTATTCTTTAGATAGATAGATAGATAGATAAACATCTTTATTGCACAAAATTACACTATAAAATAATATAAAAACAAATAACAGAAAACCTTAAATCTAATAATAATGTAAAGCGTGCAAAGGGCGGTCTTATCACTAAGCAGTGATCTCTTCCAGACAACCCTTTTGAGCGAAGGAATCACATAAAAATAAAACATAGTATAGTGGGTTAGTGTTCCATAATAGAGAAAGGAGAAAATATATATATACATAAAAATAATAATAATAATAGAGAGAAATCAAAGCTCACAGTATTAGCGTGACATTTCACTGCATCAAGTAAAATTCCTTGACACGGCGTTTAATTTTTTATTCTTTATTGCTTAAACAAACAAACAAACTCTTTAGCTTTATATATTAGTATAGATACCCCGGTGTATAAGCATGAATTGCGCCAAATTTCATCAATATTGGTTCAACGAATTGGCCGTGACAATGTAACAAACAGACTTTCGCGTTTATAATATTAGTAAGGATCGATCCTAACCCGTTAAAGAGCAACAAAAAGACAAAGAGACTGGTGTGTAGTATATTAATATAGATTTAATTGTAATTTGTATTTAAATCGTTAAATGGAGCAATAAAGCAATAACTTGCTTTAAAATGTAAAAAAACTAATAATTATAAAACTAATTGAACCTTTTGCATTATAATCATTGAAGTAACTTATTTTAGTATCAATTAAATAAGAATAATACGTGAAAAGGAAATAATTATAATTTAATTTATTTAGTTGGGGTACTAAACCAACTTTATTCACAACGCGAAAAAATATTTTTAACATATTGTAATAAACGTGAAAAATATTTTTTCGCTACATAATTAATTATTACAATTATTTAAATATTCAAATTTAGCTGTGTGGTATCCGGCTGTGTAGAATAGACTACCCTCATTTCCTACCGAGGTGTCGTAAAAGGCGACTAAGGTAAGTTGATCCACTTTGTGGTATCCGGCGGAGTATATTATAGGATAACAAAGTGTGGATATAGCTACTTATCGACCCTAAAGTTAACTAGTAGTCATCATCTTCCTGCCCCTATCCCACTCTAAGTGGGGTCGGCACAACATGTTATAAACATGAGGACACATGGCTATGTATTTTACGACCGGCCGCCTGCCTGACGTCAACTTATATTAGTCGTATTTTACGACACCTCGGTAAGAAAAAGGGTGGTCTATTCTACTTAACCGGGTACCACACGGTGAGTCAACTTACCTTAGTCGCCTTTTACGACACCTCGGTAAGAAAAAGGGTGATCTATTCTACTTAACCAGGTACCACACGGTGAGTCAAGTTATCTTAGTCGCCTTTTACGACACCTCGGTAAGAAAAAGGGTGGTCTATTCTACTTAACCGGGTACCACACGGTTAGTTAACTTACCTTAGTCGCCTTTTACAATACCTCGGTAAGAAATGAGGGTGGTACTATACTATTCAGCTGGATACCACACGGCTAAAGTTAACTAGTAATAAGAATTATATTTTAAAAAGAGCAACAACGCAGTTTCCTGCTGGCTTTTCTCGGTAGGAACAGCTTTCCGAACCAGCAGTACTCTCTACAGTTGACGATTCAAAACTCTACAGTTGACGATTCAAAAGCACTTGTTTACAAGTTTACTTGAATAAAGAATATTTGAAATTTAATTTTGAATTTGTAATTTATAGAATTAGGCGTTACTTTGCTGAGATCCATAATACAAAAGTAATAATAAAATTATTTTGCTATAATCCGCGAAGAAGTAAAATAGAAAATATATATAATGCTAAATGTAAGTGGACAATCGGTTATCATACCTGATACATGCTTTGCGATTTTGGTCGTGGAGTCTATCTCCTGATGATGCTTCGGTTGCGGGGAGAGACGATTGTTGAGTTTGTGATAGTGAACGTATATAGTGCTTGTGTATTGTGGTGGTGGTGGTGGAGGTTTGTGCATGTGTTTTTACGAATCCTGCATGTATCAGGTATGATAACCGATTGTCCACTTACATTTAGCATTATATATATTTTCTATTTTACTTCTTCGCGGATTATAGCAAAATAATTTTATTATTACTTTTGTTTGAATTTGTATTTTTTTTCAGAGCCATCTGTCTTCGCTCACAAGTTTACTATGCCCGCGTTACGTACATACACATCACATTACTAAGAACCTATTATATGTTTCAAATGAGAAAATAAATATAACCACGGACCATAAAACGATGAAGTAAGACTTTTTTTTTTTAATCTTTATTTTTGGGGGTTTTTTCTCAAGGAAAATGCCACCCCATAGTAACTACAAACTAACCTTACTTTCTACGACTTATGCCTACTTTAACCACATTGTAAGCTACATTGTAAATTTCGATTCTCCCGAATCTGGAGAAGCCAAAATGCTATTACAAGTGGCAAAATCAAAAACTAATCCTAACTTAAATCTAAAATCACTCATAATGTCCTCGTTCCGCACACATTCCATCAAAATATGAAATGCATGAAGTAAGACTTATTCACAATTATCTTCTCTATCTTTTATATTTAAATGAGGTAATCTTGTATGTATATATATTTTCGGAAACTCAGAAACGTCTCCAACGATTTTACTGCAATAAAGCATGTTTTAGGGGGAAAAAATCGATCTAGCTAGTTTTATGTAAAAAAAAATTCGTTTTATTCCTGTTTTTGGGGATTAAAAAAATACTAAAGTTTATTTTTGCCATAAACTGTCAAGTCAGCGTAGCTTATTCGGGGAACGGGCAGTCTCGAGAAATGTAAATTCCTAGGATTGATCCCCAACTAAATAATTATTTTTTTATTTTTTTTAGATTCTTTTTTATTTTGTAAAAAATTACCGGCCACCCAGAAATTAAGTATAAAATAGAAAAAGATAAGTAACGGCCTGTTACTATCCCACTGCTGGGCATAGGCCTCCTCTCTCCATTTTTGGAGAGAAGGGTTGGAGCTAAGACCTACCACGCTGCTCCAATGCGGATTGGTAGGTTACACATATCCCTAGGATTCTCTAGAGATATGCAGGTTTCCTCACGATGTTTTCCTTCACCGAAAAGCGTGTGATAAATTGCAATTATAAATTAGACACATAAGTTTTAATAGAAAAAACTCATTGGTGTCTGCCCGGGTTTGAACCCATGATCATCTCTAGAGATTCACACGGTCGCACCGCTAGGCCATCACAGCTTCAAAAAAAAAGAAATTAAGTAAGTAAATGAGAATTAGGAATCTCGGAAACGGTTCCAACGATTTTTCTAAAATTCAGCATGTAGGTAGGGGTGTTTAGGGGAGAAAAATCGATCTACCTAAGTTTTATTTTAAAAAAATCGTTTTATATCTGTTTTTGGGCATATTTAAATTTAATATAAAACACTATTTTTGCCGTAAATTGTCAAGTCAGCGTAGCTTATTCGGGAAACGGGATGTCTCGAGAAATGAAAATACCTAGGTTCGAGCCCCACCTACCCAATATTTTTTTTGAAGTTTCTTTTTTATTTTGTAAAAAATTATCGAGCAAGGCTGGGTCAACCAGGAAATTTTATATAAAGGCAGAACGCCGTGTGGTTTCCGATTGAATAGAATAGTACTACCCTCATTTCTTACCGAGGTCTCGTAAAAGGCGACTAAGGTAAGTCCTTACCCGCCGTGTGGTGTCCGGTTGCGTAAAATAGACTACCCTTATTCTTACCGAGGTGTTGTAAAAGACGATAAAGGTAAGTTGACGTCACGCAGGCGGCTGGTTGTAAAATACGTAGTCAAATCATGTGACAACATGTTTGTAACATGTTGTGCTGACTCCACTTAGAATGCGATAAGGGCAGGAGGAAAAGCAGACGAGTATATTCAATGTTTTAAACTTATTAGTAAATAGCTATGCCCGCAGCCTAAGTAAAGGTTTTATCCAAAAAGTAGTTATTGTGCGTTAACTAAAAGTGATAGAGACATGCTGTCGTGGACTTTTTTGTAGTAGTAGTAGTAGTAGTTGCTGCCTGTTACTATCCCAGAGAATAGGCCTCTTCTCTCCGTTTTTGGAGAGAAGGATTGGAGCTTAGACCTACCACGCTGCTCCAATGCGGATTGGTAGGTTACACATATCTCCAGAATTCTCTAGAGATATGCAGGTTCCCTCACGATGTTTTCCATCACCGAAAAGCGTGTGATAAATTGCAATTATCAATTAAACACATAAGTTTTAACCGAAAAACTCATTGGTGTCTGACCGGGTTTGAACCCGTGACCTCCTCGAAAGAGTCGTACGGTGTTACCGCTGGACTACCGCAGCTTTTTGTAGTATTTTTGTAGATCTACAATTCTCTAGTACATTACTTTAGTGTATCTCTATTGGTTTATGCGGCGTACGCGACTTAAGCTGTAAGCAGGTGAGTTTTTGTACTGCGTAAAAATCGAACAAAAATCCGTGTACAGTAGATTTAAAAAAATCAATTACATACAGACAGACATCTTTTAGGGACTTTATTTTATAATCAGTATAGATAATGTTACAAGGAAATATAAACTATGTTACAAGGAAAATTTAATAATTAAGGAAATCATATAACATAATAAAGATAATAAAATTAATTAACTTTATATGTAGTTTAATAGAACCGGCCACGAGTTTGCTAATATTTTTTTGTGCGTTACTTTTAACTTTGAATTACTTTTAAGATACCTAATAATTTAAAATATATGATGTAAAGGATGATAACTGTGTACATGAAATGCTTAAAAATCTTAGTCTTTAACGAAATTTTTAATCTATCATGAAAGAAATGTGCACGCGAATTAGATGAGAATGTTAAGGTGGATGTGTGGTGTGACAAAACTTGATAGAGTACGCAATGAGTATATCAGGGGAAGTCTGAAAGTTGCGTTCATTACAGAAAAGATGAGAAGTGCGAGACTAAGTATGGTCATGTAATGAAGAGGGATGAAAATCATGTGACCAAAAGAGTTTTAAATATGAATGTGGATGGATGCATGGCTATATAGGGGGAGGCCGAAAAAAAGATGGATGGATTGTGTGAAAACTGATATGTATATTAAAGCAGTGGCACCAGAGTTGACGAATGATAGAGGAGAATGGAAGAAGACATATTGTGCCGACCTCACTTAGGGTAAGGGTAAAAGAGAATAAAAGTAGTAAGTAAGTAGCGGCCTGTTACTACCCACTGCTGGGCATAGGCCTCTTCTCTCCGTTATTGGAGAGAAGGATTGGAGCTACGACCTACCACGCTGCTCCAATGCGGATTGGTAGGTTACACATATCTCCAGAATTCTCTAGAGATATGCAGGTTTCCTCACGATGTTTTCCTTCACCGAAAAGCGTGTGATAAATTGCAATTATCAATTAGACACATAAGTTTAATAGAAAAACTCATTGGTGCTGCCCGGGTTTGAACCCATGATCGTCTCTAGAGATTCACACGGTCGCACCGCTAGGCCATCACAGCTTATGAAGAAAAGAGAATGATGATGATGAATGGTACTCATAGTTCATTTATAGAAACCGGCTATACAAACGTCTTATTCTATCGGCTAAGCCCGACTAACGACAACTATTACTCATTTAATTAAAATGTATTATGTAGTATAGCGTAGTAGTAGGTAATGTCCTCTGTAAAGTTCTAGATTACAAATAATGTTTCTTTCTTTCTTACTAACTAGTCGGGCTTAGTCACTGTTCCCGGCGCGATAACTCCGTGTAAAGAGCTCATGAATAAGGGCCCTGGATGGGCTTAAAACTAGCAGGCTCACCCGATAGAATAACCTTGAGCATAGCCGGTATCTATACATCAGTTACCGTCATATTTCAAGTAATTTAAACAAAACCTTTCCTAATTATACATTTAAAATGATAAAAACTTCCTCCTGCAAGATCCGTTAAGTCAATTGTGGGTCTATCGCGAACAGGTAAACAGAAGGGCTAATAGAGAATTTTAGGAACGCTATAGCCATTTATTTATTGTATTCATTGTTTGTGATTATTTGTTTCTTTTTTTTATTTTTATTGTATTTTATTATTTTTTTTACTTTTCATTTAAGCTGCTCGTTTAATTTTAAATAATAGTATATAAGAATATGTTGAATAGTTTTCTAGTTGTTAAATATTAAGAATTCGTAAGCATGTCCATTAAGTCACATTAGGTTCACCCTGAAAACCAGCTTTGCAGCTTCGCTGCAATCTTTGCGCTGAGGGCGGACCTATATTTGACCATCATTCTATTTGTTATTTTTTATTTTTGTATTTCTTTTATTTATATTTTGGTCAAATAAAAATTATTTCTATTTCTATTTCTATTCTATTTCTATTTATAAATGCCCTTATCCCACTCTAAGAGGCGTCGCCACAACATGCTAAACATGTTGTCACATGATTTGGCTACGTATTTTACGACCGGCCGCCTGCCTGATGTCAACTTACCATAGTTGTATTTTACGACACTTCGGTAAGAAAGAGGGTGGTCTAGTCTACTCAGCCCGATACCACACGGTGGATCAACTTACCTTAGTCGCCTTTCACGATACCTCGGTAAGAGATGAGGGTCGTGTATTCTATTCAGCCGGATACCACACAGCGGGTCGATTTACATTAGTCGCCTTTTAAGAAACCTCGGTAAGATAGAGGGTGGTCTTGTTTACTGAACCGGATACCTTACGGTGGATCAACTTACCTTAGTCGCCTTTTACGATACCTAGGTAAGAGATGAGGGTCGTCTATTCTATTCAGCCGGATACCACACGGCGTAAAATGTGTACCTTGATTAACGTCCTAAAAGATCTACGGATTGATGTGCTGAATGTGAGAATACAGACGATATCGCGGCCAGAAGCTTGTATAATTAATACTTTATTTGCAGATTGAATAAATCAACAAACAAGCCATTATGTATCATGCTGAACTGGCTGCTCGCTTCGAATAAGCAAGTGATGAAATATGCTCAAATATACCTCGACGAAGGGTTCGATGTGCTTAAAGTGAATTGCGAACCGTGGCAACTCTTGTGGCCTAAAAAGGGAGCCAAGGTAAGTATCCTTCGCTTCTTTTTTAACCGGTAGACGTCCACTGGCAACTGAAACCCTAGGAGAGGGTTCTACCTGGAGGAGGTTCCTGGGATCAGAGTTGTCGGTGGGGATGGGGACAATGTGTACAACGATACCCAGTCCTTGCCATCAGCAGCGTGGTGGAGAACTAAATTAGTCTTAACTACCTGTGTTTGGCCTCTTTTCTCCGTTTTTTTTTTTGGAGAGAAGGATTGGAGCTAAGACCTACCACGCTGCTCCAATGCGGATTGGTAGGTTACACATATCCCCAGAATTCTCTAGAGATATGCAGGTTTCCTCACGATGTTTTCCTTCACCGAAAAGCGAGTGATAAATTGCAATTATCAATTAGACACATAAGTTTTACTAGAAAAGTCATTGGTGTCTGCCCGGGGTTTGAACCATAGACCTCCTCAAAAGAGGCGCACGGTGTTACCGCTGGGCTACCACAGCTTACTTACTTACCTGTGTTTGCGGAATTTTAAATATAAAAGTAGCTAATGTTAGTTAACCACAACAGATAGATAGACACAGATGTTATCGCGGATTTTTTTTATAGTATTTTTGTAGATCTACAATACTCTAATACATCACTTTAGTGTATCTCTGCTAGCTTAAGCGGCGGACGCGACTAAACTCCCAGCAGGTGAGATTTTTTATAACCACGCGTAGTCTTCAACACAAATAATATAAAATCATAATGCACTTTTAACTTAAACCAAAGAATTAAACTATCTTTTAGTGAAAACCGTACAAAAATCCGATCAGTAGATTTTGAGAAAATCGATCACATACACACAGACAGCTTTTGGGGACTTTGTTTTATTATAAGTATAGATTGAATTAGATACATTGTGAAATCTAAAAGCACTGAGATGCCGGGCCCTTAGATCAGGGTTCTTGACCTTCTATATCTATACTAATATATAAAGCTGAAGAGTTTGTTAGTTTGATTGTTTGAACGCGCTTATCTCAGGAACTACTGGAACGATTAAAAAAAAATATTTCAGTATAGGATAGTCCATTTATCACGCTAAAATGAAAAGGAGAGAAGCAACATTCAAAAATATTACAGAAACCGTAAAATTTAAAATTTTCTATGCGTGCGCTGAGTAAACGGTAAAAGTTATTCAAAAATAATGTACTTCAAAAACGGCATTTTTATCCCGAATCTTCTGGAATAAAGACAGGATAAAAGTATGTTATGTATGTAATAGCTTATTTATAAATGTTACAAGTTGAAAGATTTTTTTAATTTTAAAACTACGTTGTTTCTAAATAACAAACGTCGTTGACATTGAAACAACCTGGACACAAAATAAATTTAAATTAATTTTCATGTCATTTGTCATTAAACAATTGAATGTCAATCATTCAAACACTGTTTCTGTGCACACCAAATACAAATACATAAAATAAAACATAAAACAAAAAGCTATTAATATCTTTAACACGGTTGAATTTAATAGAACAGTTTTAACCTCTATATAAAGCTGAAGAGTTTGTTTGTTTGATTGTTTGACGCGCTAATCTCAGGAACTACTGAACCCATTTGAACAAATCTTACAGTGTAAGATAGTCCATTTATCGAGGAAGGCTATAGGCTATATAACATCACGCTAAGGTGAATAGGAGAGGAGCAGCAATAAAAAATAGTACAAAAACGGCAAAATTTAAAGCTTTCCTTGCGTTCGCTGAGTAAACGGTGATAGTTATTCAAAAATCATGTATTACAAAATTGTTCCGCTCTAAAAGTTCTAATTTAATAGCTGTAACACGCCGACTCAGACACACGCACTGTCAGGGGAGAGCATGCGTGCTAATGACGAGTACGGAAAGCATCGCGGTTAGACGACGGGTTCCTCACGGCATTCCAGGTGTGGATGTGCCGGACGGAGGATGCACCGTCTCAGACGCGCTAAGGCGTAGTGTTCCAGTAGGATGCTCTTTAGAGCCCTAGGATCTGATAGCGATGTCGATCTAATAACATAATGTATGGGGACTTCTTATATTACTACGAAAGCACTTCGATAGCGCGGAGCAAACGACGAGTGGCGCCATCTAGTTTTGAGTGCGGAATCAGGTGTTCCTAGTACGTTGTGTTACATAGCCTCTTTTAATTGTTTTTAACCTGCTTGGAAAGCTAAAATTGATTGAGGAATTTTATCATAGAATCTAATGTTACGTACTTTTGCAAAGCGCAAAGCAGGAGCCGCATATGCTTTACGCATAAGCAGTACCTGGGTGACCCTTTCTTGGTAATTTTTTGCAAAATAAAAAAAAACAAATGTCAAAAAAAGAAAAAGTAATAGGGTAGGTGGGGGCTCGATCTTAGATATTTTCATTTCTTTAGACCGCCATTTCCCCGAATAAGCTACGCTGACTTGACAATTTACGGCAAAAACAGTGTTTAATATTTAATGTAAATTTAAGTATTTTTAAGGCCCAAAAACAGGGATAAAATGATTTTTTAAAATGCAATAGATTGGTAGCTAGATTCGTTTATTTCCCCCAAAAAGCATTTCAGGAAAATCGTTGGAGCCGTTTCCGTGATTCCGAAAATATATATACACTAGCGGCCTGCCCCTGCTTCGCACGGGTATAAAATATATATCCCATGTCAGTCAGTGTAAAAAAAAATGATTAAAATCGATCCAGTAGTTTTGATTTATTCATTACTGCCCGTGGCCCGCAAGCGTTAAATTTGGAGAAAAACAATTTCCTTTCCCTATACCAAGAAGATTTCCTGCTATCTTTGGAATATCTAAATTCATATAGTACATTCTTACTTATTTACTTTTACATTTTCCCTATGTATTTTATTTTTACCATTAATTACAGAATGTCTTTAAACAAACTCTTGAAAGAGCGACATCGCTGCTAAAGTCGAAGTGTTATAGGGCGAAGCGCGGCGTCCTCACGGCATTTTAAATCTGTAATATCTCCGAAAATTTTCACTTAAATTACATGCTGTAAACGGCCATATTGATCTATATTAAATCAACTATTTATTTAAGGTACTTAATTGGATAAGGATTAATGCTGTATTGTATAAAAATTGCTTTGAACATAAGGCATTATTATTTAAGGCATTATTTAAAAAGTAAATGACAAAACATGCTATTGTGGGTTATCCATAAGAGATAGACATATACCATCGCGGACTTTTCTGTAGACCTTTTCAAGGTGTACAAATACTTAGTACATCATTTTGATAAATCTCGTAGGGTTTAGCCTGCGTTTGCAATGTAAGCGGAAAAAATGTAATTATTTACAGAAACCTCAAAAATTACAGTATTTCTCTACTCGGTATTGAATGTTATTATACGTACAAACCTTCCTCTGGAATCACTCTATCTATTAAAAAAAACCGCATCAAAATCTGTTGCGTAGTTTTAAAGTTTTATGCATACATAGGGATATGCGACTTTGTTTTATAATATGTAGTGATATTAAAATAAATTAAACTACGACCAGAAAAATGACACGCTGAAAAGCACGTTTTGTCTTAAAAAGGAATTCACTAATTTTTAAACTACTATCATACAATTATTTATCGTAACGTACTTATAAGTACGGATACGTTGTCGCGCTGAAAAGCACGTTTTTATAAAGTATTGTTATTTTCCTCGCTAGAGAGCTCCGATCATAAATGCGTCCGATCGCTGCTAAATTCAAATGGTTAAAGGGCGAACCGCGATTTTTTTTTTTTCGAAAAATGACTTCTTGCTGTTAGCCAGAGCGGCTTTTACAGCGTCACCGGGAGATTGGGGCGAGCGCGGAAGCATCGCCGGAGGTGGAGTGGAGCGAACTTGGGAGAGGCTCGTGACATCTTGGGAACGTCGCCTTAAGGGTGCCTCCTGTGAGGCCGAACCTCGGCTTAAAACGACGTGTCGTGGAGGACTATAAACGGACTTAAACTCCGATCTGTAATATCTTCGAAACTGTTTATTTAAATTACATGCTGTAAAGGGTCATATTGATCAATATTAAATAAACAATATATTTAAGGTTCTTAATTGGATAAGGATTAATGCTGTATTATATAAAAATTGCTTTGAACATAAGGCATCATTTTTCGTAAAAAGTAAATGACAAAAACTGCTATTGTGGGTTATCCATAAGAGATAGACATATACCATCGCGGACTTTTCTGTAGACCTTTTCGTGGTGTACAAATACTTAGTACATCATTTTGATAAATCTCGTAGGGTTTAGCCTGCGTTTGCAATGTAAGCGGAAAAAAATGTAATTATTTACGACATCACATTAGAAACCTCAAAAATTACAGTATTTCTCTACTCCATATTGAATGTTATTAGACATGTAAACCTTCCTCTAAAATCACTCTATCTATTAAAAAAAAAACCGCATCAAAATCTGTTGCATAGTTTTAAAGATTGAAGCATACATAGGGATATACGGACATAGGGACAGACAGTGAATGCAACTTTGTTTTATACTATGTGATATTATTTATTTTTACAATTGATTAGACAATGTCTTTACATACAACAATCATAGCTTTCTTATCATTAGACAATATAAACTTGAAAGAAGGACATTTAGTTGCGCCTCCGGTCGCTGCTAAATTCGAAGTGCTTATAGGTCGAAGCGCAGCCTCCTCGCGGGATTTTAAATCTGTAATATCTCCGAAAATGTTCACTTAAATTACATGCTGTAAACGGCAATATTGATCTATATTAAATCAACAATTTATTTAAGGTACTCAATTGGATAAGGATTAATGCAGTATTGTATAAAAATTGCTTCAAAAATAAGGCATTATTTTTCGTAAAAAGTAAATGAAAAAAACTGCTATTGTGGGTTATCCATAAGAGATAGATATATACCATCGCGGACTTTTCTGTAGACCTTTTTAAGGTGTACAAATACTTAGTACATCATTTTGATAAATCTCGTAGGGTTTAGCCTGCGTTTGCAATGTAAGCGGAAAAAAATGTAATTATTTACAGAAACCTCAAAAATTACAGTATTTCTCTACTTCGTATTGAATGTTATTATACGTACAAACCTTCCTCTGGAATCACTCTATCTATGAAAAAAAACCGCATCAAAATCGGTTGCGTAGTTTTAAAGTTTTATGCGTACATACGGAAATATGGACTTTGTTTTATAATATGTAGTGATACAAGATTAACTCATTTAAATATTAAAGATATTTATTTTATCCTTTTTTTGTACCTCTCAGCAACAAAAGATACAATTGAGTATTTTCTGCAATTTTCAGATAATTGGGCGAGATTTGTTAGAGTTAATGTACGCCAACGACACCTCATATATGGTGCATGGATTTTCGGTGGGCGGCTATGTTTGGTCTGAAGCCATGGTATATGCGATGAGCAACAAAGAAAAGTGAGCATTTTTTATAACACCCAACTAGCTCAAACTACTTACTAATAGTACTCAGTACTATTGAATTGTTTTAATTTCCTTTAATAATGAGTTTATTTATTTATATGCTTGTGGTATCCGGCTGAGTAGAATACCCCACCCTCTTTCTTACTGATGCGTCGTAAAAGTCGACTAAGGTAAGTCGACCCATCTTGTGGTATCCGGTTGAGTAGGATAGACCGCCCTCTTATTTACCGAGGTGTCGCTAAAGGTAACTAAGGTAAGTTGACGTCAAGTAGGCGGTCGGTCGTAAAATATGTAGCCAAATTATTTAAGAACATGTTTATAACATGTTTATTATAACTTTTATTTAGAGGGGAACAATTTTGTTATACATGATTTTTTAATAACTATCATCGTTTACTCAGCGCACGCAAGGAAAGCTTTAAATTTTGCAGTTTTACGTACTATTTTTTATCGTTGCTCTTTTCCTATTCATCTCAGCGTGATGTTATATGGGCTATAGCCTTCCTCGATAATTGGACTATCTTACACTGAAATAATTTTTCAAATCGGTCCAGTAGTTCCTGAGATTAGCGCGTTCAAACAATCAAACAATCAAACTCTTCAGCTTTATATATAAGTATAGATTGTTCATAAAATAAAAAGTAAAAAAAAATTAATAAACTCATTCCAAATTTACTATTGTGATATTTTTTTTAAGATACCAGCCAGCGCTGGACCGAGTGGAGGCCCAGGTGTGGGATTCCGTGGCCGATATCACTGAAATAGCAGTAGGGGTGCCGTTAGCCGTGTTTCCTGATAACAAATTCGCGCAGAAGATGACCGAAGCACTAATAAAGTAATTTAGTGATAGACGTTGAGATTGTGGTAGTGAGTGTGTGTACTTGTGTGGAGTGTTGGTGGTGGCGGCGTTTTATGATACGTTACTCGTCCTGCATGTATGTGAACGTTGCTTTATACACTTAGCATTACATATATTCTCTTAACAACCGCGGATTATAGCAAAATCATTATATTGTATTGTTATTGCTGCTCCTCTCATATTCATTTTAGTGTGATGTTATAAAGCCTACAGCCTTCCTCGATAAATGGACTATCATATAGTGAAAGAATTATTGAAATCGGTCCAGTAGTTCCTGATATTATTGTATAGATTGTAACACTGTCACTTATATAAGTTAATTTGACCTAACATGTGGTATCCGATTAAGTAGAATAGACCACCCTCTTTCTTACCTTGTGTCGTGAAAGACTTAATAAAAGAGGAAGCGTTTGAGCTACAGTGGGATACTAACCGTTGCTTATCTTACTTACAGTGCCTACTTGAAAGCATTCTACACAGTGGGCACAGTACATTACGATTTTCCTGAAATTCATCATGTAGGGGATTTTGGGGGAAATAAATCGATCTAGCTACCAATCTATTTTATTAAAAAAAATTGTTATTTCCCTGTTTTTGGGCCTTAAAAATACTCAAATTTAGATTGAATATTAACTGTGACTGTGTGTGTTACTGTAAGGATGGCATATACACACAGTTTTATACTATCGCAATACCATCCTCGCAAATGTAGCATATATGTATATATTAATAAATTTAAATTAATTAATCTTGTATGAATATATATATATATTCAAATCTCGGAAACGGCTCCTACGATTTGCCTGAAATTCAGCATGTAGGGGGTTTTGTGGGGAGAAAAATCGATCTAGATAAGTTTTATTTTAAAAAAATGTCGTTATATCCCTGTTTTCGAGCTCTAAAATTTTTTTGAAATTTACGTTGAATACAATCACAATTTTTTGCTGTCAAACATAAAGTCATGATGGTTCATTTGGGGAACGGACGGTCTAGAGAGGTGAAAATACCAAGGAACGAGCCCCCACCTGCCCTATTATTATTTTATTTTTCTTTTCAATTTTTTTAAAAAAAATTTTAACATCATCTCAAAAATTACCCCAGGTACTAAATAAATAAATTGACCAAACCCTTGGTCGCTCATACTGTGGACTGTGGATATTAATAGGATTGCTTTGCTTACTTTACAACAGTGCCTACCTGAAAGCATTCTACACATTGGGCACAGTACATTACGAGAGAGCGTGCGAAATGTACTACGCGACCCCCTGCCGAGCTCCGGCACTGTTCCTCCTCTCCAGCACTGACCCCGTCGGCAACGAGCAACGGATACGGCGAGCCTGCGACTTGTGGATACAGGCGGGTGTTGAGGTAAGTGGAAAGGTTGTGAAAATGTATATCACTAATGTCATTCCACATCACTAGTCGATAAGGTAAAATAAAGTAAAGATAAAATAATAACTACACTGTCAATATGGCGTCGCACTACCATCTTTAATATTTAAATAAGCTAATCTTGTATATATATATACTTGTTTATTTTGCCTATTTCCATAGCATTATGTCTTACGGAATATTGCTATGGGGTAAATGCGCGGATAGTGAAAAAATTTTTGTTTTACAAAAAAGAGCTATACGTGGCATTTATAATTTAAGACCGCGTGATTCCCTGCGAGAGAGGTTTAAGGAAACTGGTATTCTTACATTTGCTTCACAGTATATTTTAAGCAATCTAATTTATGTACATAAAAATATAAAGAATTATAAAACGATAGGTGATGTATACAATAGAGCAGGAACCGACATAAGCTTGCGGCTCCTGCTTTGCGCCTTGCAAAAGTACGTAACTCGTTTTTGGGTTTTGGTATAAGATTCTATAATAAAATTCCGCAATCAATTTCAGCAGTTTAAAAACACTGTTAAAAAGAGGCTGATACAGAAGCCTACTAGTATCCTCTTGAAGATTATTTGAAGATAAGAATGTGTGGATTAGCTCTCTTTGAACCTGTATAAGACAGTAACGACTTAATGTAAATAGTATTAAGAATTATATGTTTAAAAGAGCAACCGCCGAGTTTCTTGCTGGCTCTTCTCGGTAGGAACAGCTTTCCGAACCAGCAGTAGATTTGACGATTCAAAAGCACTTGTTTACAATAAAATTATTACAATAAGTATTCAATAAAATAAAAGTAAATTTTAGTATTTTTTTAATGTCCAAAAACAGGGATAAAACGTTTTTTTTTTAAATAAATCCTAGCTAGATCGATTTTTCTCCCCCAAAACCTCTTGCATGCTTTATTTGAGGAAAATCCTTGGACCCGTTTCCGAGATTCCGAAAAAAAATAAAAATATATATATATATACAATAATATTTGTATTTAAGTATGTATTTAAAAATTATATAAGTATATATTCACCAGTTTTCTGTCTATCATAACATAAGTATTACGTTACTTTGGGGTCAGACGACCGTGTGTGTAATATATTTATTTATTTAATAGAAACAAGAATAAACTATTTAAATATTAAAGATTTTGAATTTGAATATCTGCGTTATTACAGTGTACATGGCAGTGTTGGCCGCGGTCGCCTCATGTACAGCATTACCTGAAACATCCTGAGGAATATGGCACGTTACTACGATCACATATACGGAATCACGTATCAACGTTGTACCCAAGGAATCAGGAGCTGTGTACATCTAATCATGAGAATATAAGACGACGAGCTATAAATTATTAATTTGGATGCCTACATTTTCTAAATTTGTTTGTATTTCGATTCTGGGTGTATTTTACTATTGTATGTATGTAAATAATTTATAGAATTAGAGGTTAATTTGCGGAGATCCATAATACAAAAATATTAATAATTTATTTTTTCTATAATCTGCGATGAAGTAAAATAGAAAAAATATTTAATGCTAAATGTAGAGAACTCTCCCGGTGACGCTGTCAAAGCCTTCATGGCTAACAGCCTTAGTGTGTCCGAAAAAAAAAAAAAACGGTCAATCCGTTTTCATATCTAGTGGAGATTGCAAAGCTTTGCGCTTTGCGATTTTGTCGTCGAGTCTATCTCCTGATGTTTTGGTTGCGGGGCGAAATTATTGATGAGTTTGTGTTAGTGAACATGTGCAGTGCAATGGTATTGTGGTGGCGGTGGTGGTTTGTGGATGTGTTTTAACGAATCCTGCATGTATCAGGTATATAGTCCACTCTACATTTAGCATTATATGTATTTTCTATTTTAGTTCATCGCGGATTATAGCAAATTAATTTTATAATTATTATTAGTTTTGTCTATGTACATACTAGCTGTGCCAGCGGCTTTGCCCGCGTGAAAAACAGCGTCACAATATTTTTACAAATTAAACATGAATAGTTATTGCGAGTTAACTGTATAAAAGACAAGCTATCGCCGACTTTTTTGTAGTATTTTTCATCATCCTTCTGTCCTTATATCTTTAAGTGGGGTTACAAAATGCTATAACATGTTGTCACATGATTTGGCTACGTATTTTAAGACCGGCCGCCTGCCTGACGTCAAGTTATATTAAACGTATTTTACGACACTTCGGTAAGAAAGAGGGTAGTCTATTCTACTCAGCCGGATACCACACGGCGGTTCAACTTACCTTGGTAGCCTTTTACGACACCTCGTTAATAAATGAGGGAGGTCTATTCTACTTAACTGAATGGCACACGGCGGGTCAACTTACCTTAGTCGCCTTTTACAACACCTCGGTAAGGAAGAGGGTGGTCTTTTCTACTCAGCCGGATACCACACGGTCAACTGTCAACACGCAGTTTGAATTAATTATGTACATCAATTTTTATATCTCCTAAGATGTCTACACGGATTTGAACGCAAAATTCTTTAGAAAAACGTGTTTTAAGGCGTCACAGCTTAAAAAAAAAAAAAATGACAATTTGGTAGAGAAAAAATAAAACACCTAAAATATTTTTTAAAACGTTTACATTATTTCAGCATTGAACCGCCTCTTTTTATTACGTTTGCCAATTTTATTCTTATTAATCTTCTGTTTCGGTTGTTTTATTCTTTCGCGCGCCGCCATTTTGAATTTGCGCGCCCTCTTGCTCTGTTTCTTCTCTTCTTTAACGTTTTGTCTATGGACGTCCGCTTGAGCTTTTAGTTTATGGTTACTCCTCATTTTATGCTGGCTTCCTTCTTTGGCCGTTAATCCTGTATATTCCTCGACATCATCTTTGGGTCGTCTCACAAACTGACCAACACTAAAGTCTCCATTGCGTTTATTATTCTTTACATTTTTCTTCTCGAATCTTCCCTTTTTCGTGTAACTCTCGTCGGGTGCTGATTGATTCTTTCTCTTTCTGTTTTTCCTCTTATCTTCATTCTCTTCCTTAGCTAATGGATTGTTGGCTATTGATTTCTCTAATCTCTTTTTCCTCGCGTTCAAAGCCGTCCTGTCTTCTATTGAGAAGGATACGATGGGTCTCTAAAAAGGAAAATCAGTTCAAATTAAACAATATCCATAAAATAGAAGGTTGGTTAGTTCGGTTAAATCCATAATTAAAAGTTTAAACATATGAATAAAAATATAACATCTTTAATATTGAAATAAGTAAATCTTGTAGATATTTTTTAAAATATTGGAAACGGCTCTAACGATTTTCATAAAATTCAGCTTATAGTAGAGGGTTTTGGGAAATCGATCTAACTAGGTTTTAATAAGAAAAAATGTTGTTTTATCCGTGTTTATGGGAAATGAAAAAATCTTGAATACAATTTAAATTATATTTTAGCTGTCATTTGTAAAGTCTTGATTGCTCAGTGCGTAACGGGTGGACTAAAGTGTAAATACTTGTGATCAAACCCCTGTTATTAACAACCTTTTTTACCTTTCTTTATTTTTTTTAGTAATTAAAAAATTACCGAGTCACCCAGGTGTCTAATATTATAAAGTATTAAATTATACTGGCGACTTCGTTCGTGTGGTCTTGTCTTGTGATAGGTTGATAATAGATGGCGCTTTTTAATGTCTATACCTGTAGAATTAACAGGATTTCTATAGCCTATATGTTATTCCGGTGTATAAGGAATAATTGTGCCAAATATCATCGATATTAGTTCAGCGGATGAAAGAGTAATAAACATACATTCATACTCACAAATTTTCGCATTTATGATATTAGTAGGATAGGAAAGGAAGTAAGATATGGGAAATTGACACAAAATACTACTACACGTAGTAACTTTAGAAGACGAAGCATTCCTAAAGTCCTCTATATTACTCCAACAATGACTCTCAGAAGATAATGTACCGTTAGAAATTGGTAAGCGAAAAGCCTTTGTTGACTTTGAAACAACTATTTTTGATTTTGATTTGATTTTCTACGGTATTTTATGGTTAATTGATCAGAATTAATAATTTTATTTAGTATTAGGATTAGTACGAATTTGAATTATGTCCAGGTTCGAACCTGAAGGACAAATTATAATTAGGATTATATGAGGATAAGGAATAATTGTGCCAAATTTCGTCTATATTAGTTCAGCGGATTCGCCTTGAAAGAGTAACAAACAAACATCCTTACTCACAAACTTTCGTATTTATAATATTAGCAGGATAGTAGATATAACTCACGTTGTTCTTATCGAAGATATCAGGGTTGTTGTTCAGTTTTCGCAGACACGCGAGCGCGTCCTCGTGCCGAGTGAACATTACGAAACCGTAACCCTTCGATCTGGAAGATATTAAATGAACTTTTCCTTTTTATTTATACGTATGACCTGGGAGGGACTATAACTAAAAAAAAAAAAAAAATACATTAAATATGAAATCGTTAGTTCATGGGTCTCGCTATACCCTGCTTAACTGCAACCCACTGCAACTGTTGTCTACAACTTTTTTAAATTAAGTCAATTTAATACTAAGCGTGCGATATTAAGCTGTGGTAGCCCAGCGGTATCACCGTGCGCCTCTTTCGCCGAGGTCTAGGGTTCGAACCCCGGGCAGGCACCAATGAGTTTTCTAGTAAAACTTATGTGTCTAATTGATAATTGCAATTTATCACACGCTTTTCGGTGAAGGAAAACATCGTGAGGAAACCTGCATATCTCTAGAGAATTCTGGGGATATGTGTAACCTACCAATCCGCATTGGAGCAGCGTGGTAGGTCTTAGCTCCAATCCTTCTCTTCAAAAAAGAAAAAAAAACGGAGAGAAGAGGCCTATACCCAGCAGTGGGACAGTAACAGGCCGTTACTTATACATATATCGACTTAACAAACGCGGATTACAGCAAAATAATTTTATTGTATTGATCTATTTTAGTGTTAAAATCATAGTTATTATTCTGTAGTTATAGTTATAGACTGGCCCGTTCGCGTTGTGGGTAGTGATCCTGCCTTTAGCACCGTGGGTCGCTGGTTCGATTCCCGCTGAAGCCCAACATTTTCTATAAATCAATTTATTGGTCTTCGAGTATATTTGTATTTACTTGCGTATATTTGTACTAACTTGCGATATTATATACTCTGGACATTGTCTTATTGTTTAAATAAATAAAAATTAAAAAATTAATAAATATTGTTATCTCACGGATGCTTCCCGTCCCGTCCCGTGGCCGCCCGCAGGTCCCTCATGACGCGCGCCTCCGTGATGACCGCCCGCGAGCCGGCCGCGCGCACGCACACGCGCCGCAGCCCCTGGTCGTCGTAGTTGGCCGGCAGGTTGGACACCACTATCCGGTAGCGGGATACGAATCTGTACGAGCAATTTTGGAACTTATAGAAGAATCTTTGTACCACGCAATCTGTTTTGGCCTGACAAAATATACGCCAATACCACTTAGCGATACCACTTAATGAAAATCCGATAGCGGGAAACGAATCTGTTCGAGCAGTATTTTGGAATTTACGGAAGAATATCTGGCCACAAAATTTGTTTAGGCCAAGCAAAATATACGCCTACACCACTTAGTGAATATCCTGTAGCGGGAAACGAATCTGTTCGAGCAGTATTTTGGAACTTACGGAAGAATATCTGGCCACAAAATTTGTTTAGGCCAAGCAAAATATACGCCTACACCACATAGTGAAAATCCTGTAGCGGGAAACGAATCTGTTCGAGCAATATTTTGGAATTTACGGAAGAATCTTTGACCACGCAATCTATTTTGACCCGGCAAAATATACCTCAATACCACTTAGTGAAAATCCGGTAGCGGGATACGAATCTGTTTAGGATAAAGTGGGTTGAAGCTGATGCGGCATTGCATCAGCCGAAAACGTATTGGTTAAATGACAGTAATCCATCATTATTAGATTTAGCTTCAACTGAGAAGATAGTTAAAGTAGGTTTAGTTTAGTCGTAATCACTATCACTATCACTACATATTATAAAACAAAGTCATATTTCCCTATGTACGCATAAAACTTTAAAACTACGCAACAGATTTTGATGCGGTTTTTTTTTAATAGATAGAGTGATTCCAGAGGAAGGTTTGTACGTATAATACATTCAATACGGAGTAAAGAAATACTGTAATTTTTGAGGTTTCTGCAAATAATTACATTTTTTTCCGCTTACATTGCAAACGCAGGCTAAACCCTACGAGATTTATCAAAATGATGTACTAAGTATTTGTACACCTTGAAAAGGTCTACAGAAAAGTCCGCGATGGTATATGTCTATCTCTTATGGATAACCCACAATAGCATTTTTTCTCATTTACTTTTTACGAAAAATAATGCCTTATGTTCAAAGCAATACAGCATTAATCCTTATCCAATTATGTACCTTAAATAAATTGCTGATTGTAGATCAATATGGCCGTTTACAGCATGTTATTTAAGTGAACATTTTCGGAGATATTACAGATTTAAAATGCCGTGAGGACGCCGCGCTTCGCCCAATAGCACTTCGAATCTTTTAAGAGTTTGTTTAAAGACATTCTGTAATTAATTGTAAAAATAAAATACATAGGTAAAATGTAAAAGTAAATAAGAAAAAATGTACTATATGAGTTTAGATATTCCAAAGATACCAGAAAAAACTTCTTGGTATAGGGAACGGAAATTGTTTTTCTCCAAATTTAACGCTTGCGGGCCACGGGCAGTAATGAACAAAACAAAACTACTGGATCGATTTTAATCATTTTTTTTACATTGACTGACATGGGATATATTTTTTATACCCGTGCGAAGCAGGGGCAGGCCAATAGTTTTAAATAAATTAATTCTAAAAATTCCTTTTTCTTAAAACCTCTCGCTGCTGCTAACGTTATTAGCTTCAATTGTACCAAATTTCATCAATATCGTTCCAGCGATAATGTAAGCATGAAAGATAAAGAACCTGTTCAAATTCTTCAACATCTGCGTCTTACTCCGCTCGAGCGCCAACCTCTTGGCCATGTCGGAAGCGGAAACACCCAAAGCCGCCTTCGTTCCCGCCACTATCACTGCGTAAGACAAAAAAAAATTATATTCCAATAATTCTGCCTATATTTTAATAAAAAAATTATGATATAATCATTTTGCTATAATCCGAGTTTGGATTTTCGCCCCGTAACCGAAGCATCGTCAGGAGATAAGCTCCATGATAAAATCGCAACGCTTCGAGGAATCGTTTCAAGTTTCGAGTTTCTGTAAAGTTTCGAAAATTCGCGTTGCGATTTTGTTGTGGAGTACATCTCCTGACGATGCTATAAAGCAAAACCATCGTAGATATTATCGTAGTGACTGTGTGTAGTGCTGTTGGTGGTGGTGTCTTGTGATACGTGCGGTAAATAATCCTGCATGAATAAAGTATGTCAATGTTGCCTGCTTCATACACTTTGCATTACATATATTCTCTTAATAAACGCTGATTATAGCAAAATAATTTTATCATAACTTTTGTACTATAGAATTCTGCATAGTAACATCTGCTTCTATAAATTGTATAATAAAATAAATAAATACCATCATTATCCTCCTGCCCTTATCCCACTCCAAGTGGGGTCGGCACAACATGTTATAAACATAATGTCACATGCCAGTGCTAAACGTGTTGTCACATGATTTGGCTATGTATTTTACGACCGGCCGCCTGCCTGACGTCAACTTACCCCAGTCGTATTTTACGACACCTCGGTAAGAAAGAGAGTGGTCTATTCTACTTGACCGGATACCACACGGTGAGTCAACTTACCTTAGTCGCCTTTACGACACCTCGGTAAGACATGAGGGTGGTCTATTCTACTCAGCCGGATACCACACGGCGGGTCGACTTATTTAGTCGCCTTTTACAACACCTCGGTAAGAAAAGAGGGTGGTACTATTCTATTCAGCCAGATACCACAAGGTGTAAAATAAATAAATAAATACATAAATAATAAATTAAATTAATACACAGTAAACATAAATAATAAGTAACTAACCTCCCTCCTTAACGAGATATAGGTTGCGGTTATCTTTGGGTTGTTTTTTATCCCCTTTCTGCAGATTCTCTCTCTTGAGCGCCGGCTTCACCTGCAGCACCTGACCTTCGAGGGTCAGCTGATCCGCAGGGAGCGACAGGAAACTTTCTGCATTCTCTTGATTCTAAGGGCAAAAAAATCGCGTATTTAGCAATACAGGTCAAAGTTTAGAAACTAAAGCTATACACAGTTTTCATTCTATTGGGTTTATTTATTTTATTTTTAGTGGATCCCTGTAAAGATCTTTTTCTCCACTAGCGAGAAACGCTGAACTTGTGGTCAAACTCGCTACAGGTCAGGGGTGACGGCTTCCGCTATTGTATACGTCGCCCGTTGTTGTTTCACGCTGGTGGGAAAATTCTATTGGGTTTAGCCAACTAATTTTGACACCATCCGGTACGCTTATTCATGAGCTCTTTATACAGCAGTATCGCGGCGGGCAAAAAACAGGTTAAAAGCCCAAATTAAAGACTTAAGGAATTAAAAGAAAGACTTATCCTTTAGTTGTAGGGAAAGGGACAAGAAATAGGGGGTAACTAGTGATGGAAGTATAGATGTGCTAGCTGCAAGTTTAGGGATAACTAAATGTGCAAGGGGCAAGATATAGGAATAACTAGCGATAGCAGTATAGTGTCTAGATCCAAGAAATATGGGTAATTACATATACAAATTACCTCAAACTTGATGAACCCCGACCCCTTGGAGTGCTCGGTGAGTCGGTCAACGCACACGAGCGCGTACCGCACCGAACCGCTACGCTCCGCAAACGTCCGCAACTGTTCGTTGTCGACACTAAACGGTATGTTGGTGAGGAACACCGTGCACCCGTCTTCAGCGTCATTCAGCTTTTTACTGGAGAATATGGTAATACTTTTCAATGACATATTTATTTATTTATTTGGACAGCCAGTTGTTGTTACATATAAAACTTACATATAATAAAAATAAAAACAAAAAAAAATATTTAACATGTACAACATATGAAGGCGTCACAACATGCACCAAAAAATTATTAAACAATGAACATTAAAAAAATTTTTTTTACATAAAATCTTAAGCATGTGATATTAATATTATAGGTAGAAAAAAAACAATAATATTTACTGTGAACGAAACAAGTAACCAAAAAATTAAATTAAATTAAATTCTAAGAAGATATCGATTGCATTTACATATTTCAAATTCAAAATTATTTATTCAAATAAACTTGTAAACAAGTGATTTTGAATCGTCAACTCTACCGCTGGTTCGGAAAGCTGTTCCTACCGAGAAGAGCCAGCAAGAAACTCGACTTTTTTCGACTTTGAAAATCGTTTTTTTTCTGACTATTTCAAAAGTTGTCTTTTTTAATATTAATTATTAATTACAATAAAGGCTAATTAAAGTGGACAACAACCAAGCAATAATATTAGATGCGCTGTTTGTGAAATTGGATTAAAATGTGTAGTTTGGCTAAATTGGTTTCATCCAACAATGCATATTTAATCTTAAAAAACAAGAAAAAGAGTAAAAAAGATTTTGCTTTTAAAGGAATACCTAAAATAATCGAATTTTGATAAAAATTTAATCGATTATTTTTCACATAGCTAGTTGTTGCCTTCGGTCAGCCTTGGGTCAACATATATCCAGCTTTGGCCCAGTGCTGTGCACCAAGCCTTGGCCCTTAGTTATCACCTCAGACTTTAAACAAGGATGGGCCAATATTGGGCCCATCGTAATATCCTACATAGGATGTAATGGATTGAGTGAAAAGTTTTATTACCGCTGAAATTCTGGTTGAGTGCTGGTAACACTCTTGCTGTCTTCTTCATCATCTTCATCAGATTCTTCATCTGCATTTCCCTCATCATCGCTTTCATCATCCTCCTCATCAGATTTATCATGTTCCTCTTCTGAATCACTCCCACTTTCTGATTCAGATTCAGCTATAACATTGAATAATGTCATTTAAAACAAAGCTGTTTAATAAATAAATAATAAATAAATATATGGGACACTTACACACACGGTCGTCCGTCCCCAAAGTAAGTAACTTAATACTTGTGTTATGGTAGACAGACAACGGGTGAATATATACTTATATATTTTCTAAATATATACTTAAATACAAATATACACCCAGGCTCAAAGGCCAACAAATTCATTTATAGAAAATGTTGGCCCTCGGCGGGAATCGAACCCGCGACCCGCGGAGCTGAAGGCAGTATCACTACCCACTGCGCCAACGGGCCAGTCAAGTCCAGTCAAGCCAGTTTAAGGAAATGTAAATAAACAAGTTCTATACTAAAATTATAATATATGGCCAAAATATGGCCATATTATATAGCCTGGGTTATATACCTGGGTGACAGAGAATTGCTCGGTAATATTTTTTAAAAAGATATAAAAAAAATTATTATTAAAAAAAAAATAAAGAAAATTAAATGAATAAATTAATTGGGCAGGTGGGGCTCGAATCTAGGTAATTTTATCTCTCTAGACCGCGCGTTCCCCAAATGAGCTACCATCACTGTACGTTTGACAGCACTTGTCTTTTGAATTCAACGTAAATTTTCATTTTCCCAAAAACAGGGATAAAATTTAGCTAGCTAGATCAAATTTTTTCTCTCAAAAACCCTCTACAGCCGAATTTTATGAAAATCGTTGGAGCCGTTTCCGAGATTCAGAAACTATATTTATATATATACATACAAGATTAACTCATTTAAATATTAAAGATTATAATGTCTTATTACTAAAAAAAACCAACACAATCCCTCCATTGATGTTCGTTGTACTCAGAGATTTATTTGAACATATACATAAATAAATATATGGGACACTTACACACACAGTCGTCTGTCCCCAAAGTAAGTAACTTAATACTTGTGTTATGGGTGACCAACAACTGGTGAATATATATACTTATATATTTTTAAATACATACTTAAATACAAATATACACCCAGGCTCAAAGGCCAACAAATTCATTTATCAATATTATATATTATTATAATAATAATAATTCCAACTGATGTTGTCTATCATGAACATACCTTAGTCTTGGAATATTTTCATGAATCACTGTAGTAGCAGAATAATGGACCAGCACATGGGAAGCGCTGGAACGTCTATCATTACACAAAAAAATCACTCACTTTTCATTTCCTGTTTAACATCTTCATTGGAAACATTCAAAGCATTGTCGTCATCGCTGTCAGATTCTTCTTTCTTTATTTTCTCCTCCATCTCCGTCTGTTGGTTTACTATGTGTTGCATGTACTTATTTTTGGGAACTGCCCAATCCACTGAAATTGGTCGGCCTGGAGAAATATAAAAAAATAGGCTAACAATGTTAAACAAGAATTAGGAATAGAAGCTCAGTACTGGTAAATACTAAAAGTTAACAATATCATTGATTTATCATTAAATTGAAATTAGATTTAAAAAAATCTGTATTTAATATATCTATATCCCGTCTGTTATGTTTATACTTGATTATCTGTGGTATGATAATAAATGATTTTGTCCTGAACTGTCAAATGGCGTATTTCTTATTGGCGACTGCGGAAAATATAATTAATAATTGCATACAAAATGAGTAATTTGTCGAATATTATGTTCCCCGGGAAATTTGATCCTAAATCCGACAAGTGGATTGATTATAAGGAACGGTTATTGTGTTCCCTTGATGCTGTGGGATATGGTGAGAATAACCTACAAAAAGCACGCGCTTTATTTTTGTCGCAGTGCGGAAAGGAAACCTTCTCACTAATTGCATCATTATTGGTACCAAATAGACCGACGAATGTTCCACTAGATGATATTATTCGTGTCCTTGACAAATTCTACCAACCAGAAGTTAATGAAATTTTGGAAACTGGGAAATTTCATAAGAGAAATCAACTACAAACGGAAAGCGTGCAAGAGTATATAGCGGCCATTAGTTCAATAGGAGTAAAGTGTAATTTCCTTGATTTAGAACGCCAATTGCGTGACAGGTTGGTATTAGGGTTACGGGATCAACGTCTGAGGCGAGATTTACTGAAAACTAAGAAGTTAAGCTATGAAGTGGCAGTACAGATGTGCCTCGACTATCAGGTGACTTTCCCAGACATGTACCCTAATATTCCTGAGATGAAGCAAAATCCATGTTGGTCGACTGAACCTATGGATATAGGTAAAATACAGACAAATGAATGTCGACACTGTGCTAAGTTGCATAAGACTGGGGAGCGATGTCCTTTTGTTAAAGCTAAATGCTATTACTGTAAGAGGTATGGACATATTGCAGCTGCATGTGACAAGAGGTCACAGAGAATACAAGCTCACTCCGAGGAAGGAATTCTTAGAGGGGAATCATCTCCGGCTTCCACTAGTGAAAATATGATGGGTATTTATACATGTTCAGATAACTATTGCACACCCATTAAAGCTGTGGTAATTATTGAAGGTGCCAAACTAAATATGGAAATAGATTCTGGAGCATCAAGATCAATTATATCAGAAGCTACATTCAAGAAGTTGTGGCCGAGTCCACCAGTGCTTATTCCTACTAACATTAAATTAGTAACATGGACATGTGAACCCTTACAGGTGCTGGGCCAGGTTAATGTGTGTGTAAAGTTAGGGGTTAAAGAAGCTCAATGTGAGTTAATGGTAGTTTCAGGGAATGGCCCAAGTCTTTTAGGACGGAACTGGTTTAAACTCTTGGATATTGATATAAGTGGGCTGTGTTGGTCAGAAGAAAAAGTTTTAGATATTGTAAAGAAGTTTCCTGATTTATTTGAAGAAGGATTGGGGGAATATAAGGGTCCTCTGGTTTCTTTGCATGTTCGTCCTGAAGCAGTACCCAAATTTCTAAAGGCGCGAGTTGTCCCGTTCCCTTTAAAAAAGAAAGTTAAGGAGGAATTACAAAGAATGATTGATCAAGGTGTTTTAACTCCTGTGAGATATTCCAATTGGGCTACACCCTTGAGAATAGTCAATAAGGATGATGGATCTCTTCGTATATGTGGAGATTATCGCTCTACTGTAAATGTTGCTATTGATACAGATTCTTATCCACTCCCTACGTCTATGGAGGCCTTTGTTAAACTAAGTGGTGGTCGTGTTTTTAGCAAATTAGATCTTAAACATGCTTATACACAAGTGAAAGTGGATAATGAAACTGCAATGCTGATGACTCTTAATACACCTCTAGGATTAATGAGAGTGAATCGGTTGGCATTTGGTATTAGTGCAGCTCCAGCAATTTTCCAGCGCTTAATGTCATCAGCTTTATCAGATATGGAGGGAGTGGCCTGTTTGTTGGATGATATAGCTATCATGGGACGTAATGAAGCTGAGCATGATCATCGCTTACACGGTGTTTTAAGAAAATTACAACAAATGGGGTTCCGGTTGAATAAGATAAAAAGCGTTTTTGGGACTGATAGTATTACATTTTTGGGACATGTGGTGGATCAGGAAGGGTTACACCCTTCACCAGCGAAAGTTAAAGAAATTAAAGAGAAATCTGAACCAAGGAATAAGGAGTCTCTAAGAGCATTTTTAGGATTATACAATTTTTATGAAAAGTTTTTACCTGATAAAGCAACATTACTAGAACCCCTGTACCGCTTACTAGATTCAAAATGTACATGGAAGTGGGGCGATCCAGAACAGACAGCTTTTGAAAAAGCTAAAGATTTGCTTTCTTCTGATTTAACGCTTGTGGGATATGACTTGAGTAAAGAGCTGCTACTCATATGTGACTCATCTGAATATGGATTAGGAGCAATTATTGCACATGTAATGGAAGACGGGACAGAGAGACCTATAATGATGGCTTCAAGGACAATGCAGAAACATGAAAGAAGATATGGACAAATTGACAAAGAAGCCTTAGCGATTATGTTTGGACTAAATAAATTCCATGAATTTTTAGCAGGTCGCAAATTCTGTATCATTACTGATCATAAACCATTGGTGGGCTTATTCAATCCTGCTAAACCTATACCAGATCAGATATCCCCAAGAATGTTACGTTGGTCTTTAAAACTAAGTTCATACCAATATATGATTAAATATAGAGCAGGGAAGTTAATTGGTAATGCGGATGCTTTAAGTAGATGGACTTTACCTGCTACGTCTAACGTGTATGAAATTCCACTTAGGGAGGTACTTTTACTGGAAGACAAACCGGCTGGTTGGACCATTGATGCTATTAAAATTGCAAGTGAAACTAAAAAAGATCCAATATTGAGGAGAGTGTTGTTTCATACTCTTCATGGCTGGCCTCGCATGAACACTGATACATCTCTACAACCATTTTGGACTCGCCGGAATGCTCTTTCACATAATAAAGA
Source organism: Morpho helenor (assembly GCA_029227775.1). NCBI lineage: Eukaryota > Metazoa > Arthropoda > Insecta > Lepidoptera > Nymphalidae > Morpho > Morpho helenor. The sequence continues at coordinate 11,313,521 of JARGCU010000005.1, read as the reverse complement.
TTGTTTATTGTGGTGCAACAGAGTGATAATACCAGCATCTCTGCAGAAAGAAGTGTTACAGCTGCTACATGAACCACATGCAGGGATAGTACAAACAAAGGCTTATGCAAGAGGTTATGTTTGGTGGGTCGGCATGGACAAAGAAATTGAGAGGATTGTTGCAGAATGTGAACGATGCCAGATGGTTAGGAATAATCCTCCGAAAGATCCTCATACTTGGTTAATGACTGATAAACCTTGGAGTCGTGTACATGTGGACTTTGCTGGTCCCTTTGAAGGAAAAACATTTCTAGTCTTAATAGATAGTTACAGTAAATGGCTTGAGGCGGAGATTGTACCATGTATGAGCAGTGGAGTAGTAATAACAACACTCAGGAAAATTTTTGCCTCTCAAGGTCTTCCAGATATATTAGTATCCGATAATGGCAGGTCTTTCAGTTCTAGTGAATTTAACTACTTTCTGAAAAAAAATGGAATTAAACATATATATTCACCTCCATATCATCCAGCAACAAATGGTCATGTTGAGAGAGCTATACAGACTTTTAAGAATAAACTAAGAAAGATGTCTGGTAGTATGCCTTGGAGTGAAAAATTGGCAAAAGTTTTGTATAATCTTCGTACTGTACCTAATTCTGGAGACAATAAAACTGCAGCTGAATTATTAAACGGTCGGAAATTTCGAACTGCAGTGTCCGGGTTACATCCTGACTCTGTACCAGCTGGTGCAGAAAGACAGTTAGAGTCAGTAATGCAAGGTACGCCTACTAGGATGTTCCAAATTGATCAGCCTGTTTTAGTTCGGATGTATGGGCCTGGCGAGAAGTGGCAAAGAGCGGTTGTTGAAATTGTTGAAGGCCCCATGACATATTTGGTGAGGACAGAAGATGGGGAACTGCATCGTCGTCATACAGACCAGATAGTAGCAAGAAGAATGAATGAAGCAGAAGTAAATAGTAGACAAGAAACTCTTGAGCCTCTTGTGACTCAAACAGATAGTAATTCTGAAACTTCTGATTCCCCAATAGAAATTCCACCATCTCATTTATGGCCAGATATAATTGGTATCCCTAGCAATAATTAGGTTAATTTTGAATTATCAAATTGTTGTAATCATATTATTGTATAAGTAACCTGATTGTATGAGGGAAAGATATGTTATGTTTATACTTGATTATCTGTGGTATGATAATAAATGATTTTGTCCTGAACTGTCAAATGGCGTATTTCTTACCGTCGTTTGGTATATAATTTTTTTACTGTAAAAGGCGACTAAGGTAAGTTGACCCGCCGTGTGGTATCTGGCTGAGTATAACAGACCACCCTCGTTTCTTTCAGCGGTATCGTAAAAGGCGATAGGTAAGTTGTCGTCAGGCAGTAATAACTAGCCAAAACATGTATAACATTACTGACCCCACTTAAAGTGGATTAAGATAAGAAAAGAATGATGATAATTTATAAAATTAAAAAAATCATAAAAATAATTTAACGAAATGAATGAATTTAATATTTGACGAAAACCATAGAATGCAAAATTGGATATATCTAAAGAATTAATAGCAATTTTCTTAGTGTATCCTACTAATTTGCACTAATTGCACAATCATTGGGTGTATAAGGCTATAAATGGGACAGACTTTAACCAGAGAGGATTACTTTACCACTTCCATATCCAGATGATATAACAGAAATAAATAAATACCTAGAAATGGTTTCATATTAGTGTTTGACAGAGCTTCCTGCGCCATTTGAACATTCTTAAAAAGCACAAATCCACAACCAACAAGCTTCCCATCAGGTTTCTTCAACAAGCTAGCCTCTTGCACTGTGCCATATTGCTCAAAATGTTGTTTCAATGTATCCTCTGTAGCTTTAAAGGAGATGTTCCTGATAATAAGTCGAGCTCTCCTGTTTAATCTTATCTGATTTTTTTTCTCTTTTGTATCATTTTTATCTTCAGATTCATCTTCACCTAAAATACAAAAGTGATAAAATTTAAAACAATGTTCTGATTTTTTGATCCAAAAACAAGCATTAAGGCAAGTATGGTTTTATTAAAACTATAGTAACATGCTATTTAGTTTTGTCTTATTAATTTCAGTTACACCCACCATACTATTAATAATAATACTATTAATAATAAACTATACATGATAAATAAATTTTATTTAAAAAATTTCAATGCTTTTACTTTTTCTTAATAAGTTTTTTTTTATTTTCTTATTATATTTTGTTATTATTTTTTTTTTAGCCGTGTGGTATCCGGCTGAATAGAATAGTACCACCCTCTTTTCTTACCGAGGTGTCGTTAAAGGCGACTTAGGTAAGTCGACCCGCCGTGTGGTATCCGGTTTAGTAGAATAGACCACCCTCCTTACCAAGGTGTCGTAAAATATGACTAAGGTAAGTTGACGTTAGGCAGGCGGCCGGTCGTAAAAACGCAGCCAAATCATGTTACAGCATGTTTATAACATGTTGTGCCGACCCCACTTAGAGTGGGATAAGGGCAAGAGGATATATATTTTGTTATTATTTTTTTAATTATTTTTATTTATTAAGTTTTATTTGCCATATGACTAAAGACAAAATTGACTTTTTTATTTTCACTGGATTTCACTAAGATAAAAATAAGACTAATTATAAAATCTCCATATAAACAACTCTTTATACAACAGTATATATATATACATACAACAGTAAAAATAAAGAAAACACACACTCTTTTTTATTATATTGTTTTTCAATAAATTGTGTATTGCATTTAAAAAAATTGCCATATTTTAAATTCATGCTTGCATTTATTCACACTAACTACACATTATGCTAGCACATGATAGTAGTATAAATATAATTTATAGTTACTTTTAATTTCTGGTTTTGAATCATCAATATCCACATTGTAGTTAAAATATCTTGTCTTTTGTCCATTTCTATCTTGATCTTCATTATATTTATGTTGTGGTACTGCCCAGGAAACATATATAGGCCGACCTGAAAGAATGGTTTTAGATATGTAAATAGTTATATTACTACAAATGTTGCCAAATATAATAACACAATATGTTAATTCCTCAATTAATGCCTCCCAGGATTTGCAAATTAGCCTAGATTATATCAGAAATGTCAAACGTTGATGAAATCTAATTATCACAAAATAGTGGGGGCTTGAAACTAACACTTCAAAAGAAACAATTAAGACAACAATATGTATGTAACTCTTAGAATTAAGTACCAATAAATATAAAACAAATATATAATATTTTAACCATGTGGTATCCGGCTGAGTAGAATAGACCACCCTCATTTCTTACAGAGGTGTCATAAAAGGCGACTAAGGTAAGTTGACCTACCCTGTGGTAATTAGTTTAGTAGAATATACCGCCCTCTTTCTTACCAAGGTGTTGGAGAATAAGACTAAGGTAAGTTGACGTCAGGCAGGCGGCCGGTCGTAAAAATGCAGCCAAATCATGTTACAGTATGTTTATAACATGTTGTGCCGACCCCACTTAGAGTGGGATAAGGGCAGGAGAATATATATATATATAATAAATAAATTAAACATCTTACCTAAAAAAGGTTTTTTATTTGTACCAACTAATGCCTTTTTAGCCATAGGCACTTGTGTGTAATGGACAAACGCTGATCCTACCAGTTTCCCATCGGGTTTCTTTAGCAATTTAATCTCTTCAACTTTGCCATACTGAGAAAAATGGTCTTTAAGACTCTTCTCTGTAGCGTTGAAGGAGACATTTTTTATAATTAGCCTAGCATTTTTATTTACACCCTTTTTATACTTCGAATTAGATTCTGAGTTTGTGTTCTCGTCATCAGACATTTTATTATATTTTTAGCACAATAACAATCAATATAACCACAATTCGAAACACGTGCGGTAAATAGTTTAATTGATTATATACTATATTTACACTTCAATTTATGTCATTAAGAGTGAAAACAGTATGAAAATAACATGTAATAAAATTACTTGAAATTATTCTCCGACTATATATAATAAATAAATTATTTAAATTTATATCAAAGTTTGACATACTATATTGACATTGACATGTTTTTAATAATTGACCTCGTAAGTCGTAAGTTCGGAAAGTTTATCAGTTCTCTATGGGCAAACTATAAATTTCTTAAATAAAATATTTTTCATTGTCGAATTTTTTACGTTTGATTAGTTTGATTTATATTACGAAAAACTGTATTCAATTGTTAAAAATTGGAAAAGGTAGCACAGCACTTTAGTAATATTTACTTATGCAATATCCATTTATCCTTATTACCAAAGATTACAGTGTACATAATGAATGCTTATTACCATAGATTACTAACAATAAAATAGATGGTTGAGATTCATACATTGGCGCGAGGCTATTTTCGGTGGTATGGGGGGTGCAAAGTAGCACTATAGCTACTTACATTCTCATTGGTAAAAAACTATCTGCCTCTCACCCGTTTCATTCATAAAAACGGATTTAGTCTCAGCTCTGACTCTTTCTCACATATGGAGTAGTAATATATATAACGTATGACGTAAAATCGTAGTAAAATTAGTGATGTACTTGGTGCGCTAAAACCGTAATTAGTGATGTCAAAAGATGATTATCGATTCGCGCACCGCTCTTACCGATTTTTGGATAATCGCTTTTCCTGTTACATATTAATAATGATTTTTAAATATTAATAAAACAAAATATTTAAGGAACTTCTTTATTAAGACTTTTACTGCAATAAAAAAAATATATATACAACAACCGTTTTGCATTTCTAAAGGATGATTCACGCTACACCGTGTCGCGATCGGGCCGTGCCAGTCATTCATGTTACACCGGGCTGTTTGGGTTTATTATTTGCACGACTTATATCTATGTTAAGTAGCTTTTGTCTTCAAGTGACAATTCAATTCATTTCATCTATCGATAGACTTGACGCCTAAGTAAATATGCAGTTTCACAATTTGAATTAGCAGCTATTGCAATTGCCATCGATGATGAAGTATTGAAAATTATTTTATTTGTTATCTAAATACTTAGGATGGCTCATGTCGTAAATCACAGAGCAAATTACACACATTCTAAATAATTTGCATTGTCCATTTTGCTGTTAAGCTGCTAAACTCACTAAGATTTGACGTTGACTGCTCTGCGGGCGCCCGGGCGAATATGTTTATGTTACAACGTGTCGGGGCCGAACCGTGCCGGAGCCGGGAAACAATACCCACCGACATTTCAACGCCGTGCCCCGGCCGTGCACGGCCGGGACACGGCCGGGGCACGGTTAGGCATGAATCACTTCATACCAAAAGTATACCATAATGTTCGACCGTGCCCCGGACGGGGCACGGCCCGGTCGCGGCACGGTGTAGCGTGAATCATCCTTAAGTGCATGCTTCTAAAAAAAAAACGTTTTTCTTAAACACGCTAAAAGTACAACTTCAAAAATTATTACTATTTTTAAATAGGAAACAGGAACAGCAAGCTGACTAAAAATTATCCAAACAGAGCTTTCACAGTCCTCAAACTATCTTGAAAATGTAGGAATTGTAATTTAAATTATTATATATTATTATTAAACAAAATTAATTTAAAATATTCACTCGAAAACAAATGTACAAGATTAGTATTTGAAACAATAGATGCTTTCGTTTTTACCGTTTAAGTATTTAGGAAAAAACATTATACTTAAAAGAAGTGTACTTGATGGTAAATTATAAATATTTCTTTTATATTTAAGTCTTTTTTAGATATATTAGTAGTAGTTTTATAGAATATTAGTGGTTTTTATCTCTAAGTATAATATTTTCCATCATATCAGTTAACACTTCGGATTTATGCATATAAAGTAATAATTAAATTGTGAAATTTTGCCATATTTAATGTGCCAATTGATATCAAGCTTTGCGATGAAAGAAAATATCATGAGGAACTATACTCCATGGGTTAAATATTTAACTAAATGTAAACATGTCAAAACAGGTACTTTATAGTAGGCATTATCTGCCTAGTATAAAGTATCTTTTTTATTACAACACATGATACTAATATTAAATGTTATTTATATTTCTTTCAAAGAATTTAAAATTATTCATAGTATTCGCACCACTTAATAAGGTTAAATATGGTATGATTGCTATCAATAATTTTACAAATTTTGAAACAAATAAATAAGAATATTATGTAATATCCACTTTTAAGAACCCAAACATAAAGGTATTATAAAAATTTTAAAGAAAACGATGGACAATATTAAAGACACTAAAATACTACACATTTAAGTATCACAGAGTGAAACTCATAGAATATTGATATTATGTTACGTCGGCTAATCTAATGCAATTACTATTTTAGGTAGTTTACTTGGCTAATTTGTATCTGCTGAAATTCATTAAATTATATATTGCTGTTTTGCTATACTAAATATATAAATATTTAATTTTAGAAAATAACAATCAATTTAAGAAAATTACTTTTATAAATATTGGAGATATTCTTTGGACCACTGCAGTTGAATTCCAATTTCTTCATTTGTTAATAATATTATTGTAATGACATATTTGTCACTCTTGAATCACATGGTTTTGTTAGTTTACATCTTGTTACGTTTTTATTCTTATGGAGTATGTATAGTAAAATACTAATATTGTTAAATATGAAAACTGTATCACTTTTTAAATGTTAAAAATAGTAATGTTAATACTTTTGCCTCATGTATCATAGATCTATAACTTTACTTGCGATAAAATTTTCCATTTCCATTATCGTTTTTCAAGTATCTGTAGTACTGTGAATTCTCCTTAACATTAATACACCATTGTCTAACTCGCATTATGATAACGAATATGCAAAAAACTTATAAGAAATCATATTTATGATTAACGCAAGTTAACCAAGAATTATAGTTTTTTAAGTTATATACATTTTTGACTAATTAACACTCTACATGCCATATAATGCCATTCCAAAGATATAAGTTTTTGTGATGGATAATATAATTTTAACTAGATCAAATCTTTTAGTTTTATTAGACAATAGCGTAATTATAAAAATTTCACAATTTAAATAATCCTGTTTTGAAAATATATTACTCCCAGAATTGCTCAGGTTTTTAGTTTTGCTACACAAGTAAAAACACGTGTTTTGAATAGGAATAAATGGTGTTAATGTTAAAATACACAATTTTTAGCAGCAATACAGGCAGAACTCATAATGCATTATAAGCCCGTCGTTTAAGCAAACTAGCAATTAAACTAGCAACTAAGCAATTGTTATTCATTTTCCTTAGTAATGAAAATTTTAAACCCATTCATCTCAAAATATGAGTTTTCGAGTTGTACCACTATTGCTGCACATGACCGATATATCAATATACTGAACCGGTAATATGATATGGCTTGGGTCTGGAAAATATTTCTGATGGAATACAAGGTACTATAACTATCAAACAATAATATTAACCAATAATGTTTTAAACAATGAAACCAAATTATGATTCGTTCTAGTGTGCTAGAGCCCCCTTATCCACGGATTTGAGAAAAAATCCATTGGGTCCTAGTTAAGAAGTTTCAAACTTCATAATGTTTGTCAATTATACTAATATGAATACTATTTTGAAGACACAACCTTCTCTCGAGTCTCTAGCATGGAAGCGGACTTTTACAGCCTTATTCCAAAATTCCGAATGGTTCAGGCGGCAAAATAAATTGTTAGTGAATAAAAGCATTCGCGCTGTGAAAATGTTATTACTAATGTCAATAAATGAGGCTAAATAATTATGATTCGACTGAAGCTCTTCATATATGTTCATCTGCATCATCGGGTTCGTGGACACTTCCCGGCGGAAGAGTTCGCAGCATATTTAACCTGTAATAAATAAGTAATTCTTAAATAATGTATAGATAGAACATTAGTTTGCAAAGGTAGTCTTACAGACAATCTTGGCATTGATATCCCCTGAGTAGAATAGACCACCCTCATTTCTTACCTAGGTGTCGCGAAAACCGATTAAGGTAAGTACGTCGGGCAGGCGGCCGGTCGTAAGATACCAAATCATGTAATAACATGTTTAAAACATGTTGTGCCTACCCCATTTAGAGTGGGATAAGGGTAGGAGAATGATGCATTGACAAATAACAGAGATTTTAAATTTTAAAAATATGTTATTAGCTTCTACTGGTCTTAAATAGTGTCTGGAAAATATTTTTTACGTGTCTATAACTTTGTCTACAGTTATATTTTAAGTATAGAATAGAGACTATAATTATAAATAATATTTTTTTTTAATAATAAAATATAAGGGGTATCTGTGACAATCTTTGTGTTATGTTAAATATCTTTGATTTTGTACCGTTAGCAGTACCAGGCTAAAATATTATGCTTTCCAAATACTGAATTGTATGTGACAATTAAGAAGCATATGTGACAAAGTTCCAATGATCATCACTAATATGTCTTTTAAGCTATTCTTATATCACACACTTTTTTGCATCACTATAATAGAGGAAAAATTGTACCAAACATTTTTTGTTATATCTCAAACGGATTAGGCAGTTAGCCCATTAGACATATAAGCTTCAGTTTTAATTGAAAGTGAAATGGACAGACTGACATACTTTACATCAAATATTTACTTGCCTTCATCTAGCTCTAAATTAGTAAATAGCTCTAAATTAGTAAATATAAATATTATCAATTCGGATGAGGTTCTTTTTGCTTAGCTCTAAATTAGTAAATATAAATATTATCAATTCGGATGAGGTTCTTTTTGCTATAAATAATTTGAAATCAAGTAGTTCTCCTGGACCCGATCAAATTCCCTCAACTATATTAAAGCGGGTTAAATATTATATTTGCCATCCTCTGAGCTACATCCTTAATCTTTCGATAAAAACTGGTGTATATCCTCCCGAGTGGAAAGTTACAAGAGTAAGTCCTATTCCTAAAAGTAATACCATAGCTATAGAAGAATTTCGCCCTATTGCTATTTTATCCTCAATGGCGAAAGTTTTCGAGAGTATTCTCCATAATAAATTGCACAGGCAGATTAAGCCATTTCTCTGTAATGAGCAGCATGGTTTTAGACCTAAAAGATCTGTTGATAGCAACCTTTTAATACTTGTAGATTACATATCAAAAAGTCTTGATAGCGGACGCCAGGTCGATGTCTTGTATTTCGATTTTAAGAAAGCTTTTGACAGAGTTAACAATGATATATTGTTAAGTAAATTAAGTGGAATTGGCTTTTCTCCTAAACTTTTGCAATTAATGGCGGATTATATGCGCGATAGGAAACAATTTGTTCGTTTAGGTTTATATGAATCCAAGCCTTATCATACACGTTCCGGTGTAAGTCAGGGCTCTATTTTAGGTCCATTACTATTTTTGATAATGCTTAACGATCTCCCAACAGTACTCAGATCTGCTAAATGCCTGCTATATGCGGATGATTTAAAATTATTTATGCAAATAAACACGGAACAGGATTGTCTTGAACTTCAGCGTGACCTTGATGCTGTAGTAAGATGGAGCATAGCCAATAAAATGGAATTCAATTTAACCAAATGCTCCATAATGACCTTTCACCGCATTGTCCAGCCAATTCATTTTGATTACATTATTAATGGCGTTTCGCTTACTAGACTTACTGTTGTCAAGGACCTGGGGGTAACCTTTGATTCAAAACTCTCATTCCACAACCATGTCTCTGCACTTGCTACTGAGTCTTTTAAACGTCTAGGATTCGTCCTCCGTAACTTACGAGATTTTCGTAATCCCCAGACTATGAAGCTTCTTTTTAATGCCTTAGTCCGTAGTAAAATTGAGTCGAATGCGTGTGTATGGAACCCATATCAAAGTACTTATGCTTTAGCTCTTGAAAAGGTACAAAAAGCCTTTTTGAGATTCTTATATAAACGCCTTTACGGTTATTATCCGTACTTGTATCCAACAGGTTTTCTCTTGGGACATCTTGGCTATAATTCGCTTGAGACGAGAAGACTGTATTGCCAACTTAACACTGCCCTAAAAATTATCAGAGATGATATCGACTCTCCCGATCTGCATAACAAATTATTTTTATTATATGCTCCAAATAATTATACTCGTGCTAGGCGTCATAATTTATTTGCCGTACCGTCGTCCCGCACCGTGGCGCGTGCTAGGTCACCTATCCCGCGGTCACTGTCTTTGCTCAACGAACTTCTTAAAGAATCCCCACACTGTGATATCCTTGCAGGTAAATGGCAACATATTCGAATAGAATTACTAAAATTTTGTGAAAATTTGATATGATTTTATATATAGTGTAATGTTATAGAATATGTAATGTTGTATTATAATATAATGTAAGTATAACATAATTAGTGTAATTGGATTTTATCCGTGCTAATTATTATTAAATAAATAAATAAATAAATAAATAAATAAATAAATCTAGTCAAATCAATTGACCTAATCATGTGCTTCATCCCATAAAGCATCAACAGCATATAGCCCTTAGACGTCATCCCAATGAGTACTCTCTTTGGCAATGACCAGGTTTATCTGAAAATTATTGCAAAATCATTTTAATAAATATGGAACAAGCTGTGATAGCTCAGCGGTAAGGCCGTGCGACTCTGTAAAGACGATCATGGGTTTATACCCCGCGCAGGCACATGTCTATTTGACAATTGCAATTTATGACACGCTTTTCGTGAAGGAAAATATGGTAAGGAAATTCACATACTTCTAGCGAATTCTAGGGATATGCGTAACCTACCAATCCGCATTGGAGCAACGCGATGGCAGGTCTTTGCTACAATACTTCTCTCCAAAAAACGGATAGAGGAAGCTTATGGTTCCCACTGCTGGGGTGGATAACAGGCCGTTACTTTAAACATACACATGCCAATTTTTGTGTTTACAAACAAAAATGATTTATATTTGAAACATTTTAACTCACTTGACGAATATCAGCCATTGTATCAGATATTAATGAATTCATTGCAACAACAGTAGCAGTGCCTTGACCAGACACAGTTACTCAGACAAAAAATCCAGTTGAAATGTGCATAACTAAATGGGATAGTATGTTAAAGTATCTTGAACAAATAACTTTCTGTTAAATAATTAAAGTATGTCTATAATCCATATTGTCTGTCGCAGAAAGAATAAAAACTATTCAGAAATAACCACTTAAAACATAGAATATAACTGATATTGGGTATGACATATGATATACAACACTTCAATAAAGCATACACAATAAATATTACTATAGAAGGAAAAGTTTTATTTTTATTATTTTAGTTTTATTTTTACTTATATTTTAAAATTAAAAAATAAAACTTCCCAATAATATTACAGTTCAATAAAAACACTAAGGATATACTATAATGCTATTTGCTTCGAGGTCCCTGCTTTATACCTTGTAAACATATTAAATATAAAATAGGTTGAGATATACAAATAAATATATATATAAATTGAAAAACACTAGCTTAAACTGTACTATATATTATAGAAAAAGAATATAGCACGAAAAATACTATATTTTTTATCGCTAATTGCAATTGTCGTGCTTTTTTTAATTAACTGTGAATAGAACGCACCCGCAGCACTGCATAGGGAATGTTTGAACGAAACTCATTCATGTATTTACGGGGCTTATAGTCCGTCAAGAAAGTCGTGAAAAAAAAGGAGGGCGCCACTGTTTTTTACATGGTATCTCTATATACTTCGATTAATAAATTTTGATACTTCATTTGAAAAAAAAAAAACAAAAGTAATAATAAAATTATTTTGCTGTAATCCGCGATGAAGTAAAATAGAAAATATATATAATGCTAAATGTAGAGTGGACAATCGGTTATCATACCTGATACATGCAGGATTCGTAAAAAACACATGCACAAACCTCCACCACCGCCACCACGATACACAAGCACTATATACGTTCACTTTCACAAACTCAACAATCGTTTCGCCCCGCAACCGAAGCATCATCAGGAGATAGAAATCGCAAAGCAAAGGCTTTGCGATTTTGTGCATGTATTTTTTACGAATCCTGCATGTATCAGGTATGATAACCGATTGTCCACTCTACATTTAGCATTATATATATTAGGTCCTTACAAATGAAATTGGCGTTTTCTATGGGAGGAACATAAAGTCGTTTTTTTAATGAAATATATTTATTTAATCAAAGTATGTACCATTGCTATGTATGCACTTTTGCCATCTCATAGGTAGTTCATTGATCCCCTTACTAAAAAAACCATTCGGGCGGGAATCAATAAAATCTTTGAAGGCGGTTTGGACTGCCCCATCGGAGTTGAATTTTTTTTCCTTGCAAGTAGTTATCCAAATTGCGAAAAAAATGGTAATCTGTTGGAGCAAGGACCGGAGAGTCCGGTGGATGTCTAAGACATTCTAATTGAAACTCCTCTGATTTGGTAGCCGTCTGTTGTGCAGTGTGTGGTCTAGCGTTGTCCTGAAGCAGCAGTGGCCTAGAGCGATTGACCAGCCTCGGTTGTTTAGCAGCTAGCTTTTCCATCATGGTTTGCAGTTCCTGACAATAGATATCTGCCGTAATCGTCTGACCAGATTTAAGATTAAAGCTGTAGTGAACGACACCGGCACTAGTCCACCAAACACTTACATTTAGTTACTTTGTAGGAGTCATGAATATAACTTTCATCTAAATAAATTATGTTTTTTTGAAGCTCTTCTGGCAATCTTCTATTTTCAAGAATTTGCTTCAAATAATATTCACGCTTTGAAGCTATAATTGGCTTTTCTATAAGCACCAGTCTATTTGTTTTGCATTTTTTGAACTTAAATCCAATTGAATGTAATATCTGTCTGAGAAGTTCATGGCTGCCATCAAAATCTAAGTCTTGTTTCACCACAGCTAATAGTTTTCTTAGCGTAGGTACTTCTTTTTTGACTGTGTAGAAAAATTCAACTTTTTGACGAATGGCACATAGACTGAAATCATCAATCGGTTTACTAGGTCGGCCCTTCCTTTTTTTTCCAGGCGTTACAAATTTGCCTCCATTTTTCATACCCTCGTCCACTATACGTCGAACGGTGCTTTCAGAAACACCTGGAAGAAAAAAAAAATTCAAACATTGTAATAAAAATACGAAAGTATCAAAATTTTCTAAGCGTGGTAATATAGGAAAGCTATACCTACAATAACATAACCTTTTAAAATTCGTAAACAATATTATCACAAAGCTAAAATATCACTTAAAAATGTACAATTTCATTTCTGTTACAGTGTCTAACATTAAAATACGAGTACATACCTGTTATTTTAGCTGTTCGACCGTAAACATCTCCCAAATCAGAAAATAACTTTCCCGTTTGAAATTCACTCATAAATTCTTGAAAAACCTTAAATATGATCTGTTTCGTATTACTTTTATAAACAGTGCGATTCATTTTAACCACAAAACGGTTAAACGATAAGAAATATTCGCAATAATTAATAAAAATCCAGTAAGCTAACCACAATAACCTCTGATGTGACAATTGATGTACTCAGTTAGACAGGAATACAGTGTTGCCATAACAAGTAAAAGCTTTAGTTCTCAAAACATTCTTTTCATGACTTTCTTGACGGACTATAGTTAGTTAGTAACTCTAACTCCGTGTCATTAACCAGCGAAAAGTAATAAAAAATAATCATGGAAAAATAAATAATGATTGAAAATAGATGTGTCCTATTTTTTTTCCTGAATTTCCTAAAAGTACTATATTTTTTTGATTTAAAAAGAAAAATAGTATTTTTCTTCAAAAAAAAGGTGGCAACCCTAATCGCGACCTTTTTGATTAAATAGGGGCAACACTGTGCCGTTATTGTTTCCGGTGAAGTCTTACTATATATACCGATAAAACGTTTCAGTGACATTCAGTCCTTGTTCGTAATTCAAGAGAAGTGCATCTCGGAACGGGAATTGTGGTATTCCTATTATATCTTGTTATTGTATATAGTGTGCGTTAACAAGAAGTTTATGGAATTGTCAAATTTTAATTAAAATTCATTTGTTGGTTTGTATATTTTTGCGTAAGTAAAAAGTGATTACATAGTTATATATTACGTTTAACGAACGTTACAGGTGAGTCAGTACGTTTCAATTTTCTTCGTATTAAATAGTGCAAAAGTATAGTTTATTTGTTATTAAGTTTTGGATAACTACTCACATTTTATCAGAGAATGTTTGTTGAAATTCAAACATTTGAGTTGTTGAGTTTGTGATAGTGAATGTATATAGTGCTTGTGTATGGTGGTGGCGGTGGTGGAGGTTTGTGCATGTGTTTTTTCGAATCCTGCATGTATCAGGTATGAGAACCGATTGTCCACTCTACATTTAGCAATATATATATTTTCTATTTTACTTCATCGCCGATTATAGCAAAATAATTTTATTATTACTTTTGCATAATTACTCCGTTTTAATCATAGCTTAGGTAAATATAAACATTGTAATCTTTAATATTTAATGACTAGCAGCGTCTGACTGCCCTCCTGTAAAAGCTGCTGGGCTTTTTCTTCTCATTTAACAGTATGGATGAGGTGGACACTGCAGTGTTCTTTCTTCCCATACTGTGTAGGCGTTTTGTTGGTAATGTTCGTTTTCTGTATCGTCGAACATTAGCTTCAAAAGCGCGCTACTTTGTTACACGTTTTATTAACGGGCTAGCCATTATAAAGTTGTCGTACTGATTTCTGAAATTGCGCAGTTTTGGTTATTCGTACGTCATTAACTTTTACATTTTTTTTGTAATGGTTATGTGTTGCGGTTGGCAAAGAGCCGGTATTTGGCACCTGCAATACATGTAAAACCTTAATTATTTTCCCAGTCGCTTTTGGCTACTGATGTATGAGTGCACGCTTACATCTGTGGCTGAAATTACGGGAATCTAACTTAGCTTCATAAATTCAGACTTCACTTGAGTATTAGTTACCTCAAATGCATTTTCTCAAATTACAGAGGTCGAAAACTGCGATGCAGGGTCTGTACTGTGTAGCTGGGAGAGACATGGCACCACTAGGTGATGAAGCGGTCGAGGACGTCCCGCCATACGTCTACCGCGGAACGTAGCCGAACGCGAAGACGCGTACGACGTCTTCGGTTCTGTTCCTGGTGGTTTGTATATTTTTGCGTAAGTAAAAAGTGATTACAGTTATATATTACATATAACGAACGCTTCTGGTGAGTAAGTACGTTTCAATTTTCTTCGTATTAAATAGTGCAAAAGTATAGTTTATTTGTTATTAAGTTTTGGATAACTACTCACATTTTATCCGAGAATGTTTGTTGAAATTCAAACATTTGAGTTGTTGAGTTTGTGATAGTGAATGTATATAGTGCTTGTGTATGGTGGTGGCGGTGGTGGAGGTTTGTGCATGTGTTTTTTCGAATCCTGCATGTATCAGGTATGAGTACCGATTGTCCACTCTACATTTAGCATTATATATATTTTCTATTTTACTTCATCGCCGATTATAGCAAAATAATTTTATTATTACTTTTGCATAATTACTCTGTTTTAATCATAGCTTAGGTAAATATAAACATTGTAATCTTTAATATTTAATGACTAGCAGCGTCTGACTGCCCTCCTGTAAAAGCTGCAGGGCTTTTTCTTCTCATTTAACAGTATGGTTGAGGTGGACACTGCAGTGTTCTTTCTTCCCATACTGTGTAGGCGTTTTGTTGGTAATGTTCGTTTTCTGTATCGTCGAACATTAGCTTCAAAAGCGCGCTACTTTGTTACACGTTTTATTAACGGGCTAGCCATTATAAAGGTGTCGTACTGATTTCTGAAATTGCGCAGTTTTGGTAATTCGTACGTCATTAACTTTAATATATTTTTTGTAATGGTTATGTGTTGCGGTTGGCAAAGAGCCGGTATTTGGCACCTGCAATACATGTAAAACCTTAATTATTTTCCCAGTCGCTTTTGGCTACTGATGTATGAGTGCACGCTTACATCTGTGGCTGAAATTACGGGAATCTAACTTAGCTTCATAAATTCAGACTTCACTTGAGTATTAGTTACCTCAAATGCATTTTCTCAAATTACAGAGGTCGAAAACTGCGATGCAGGGTCTGTACTGTGTAGCTGGGAGAGACATGGCACCACTAGGTGATGAAGCGGTCGAGGACGTCCCGCCATACGTCTACCGCGGAACGTAGCCGAACGCGAAGACGCGTACGACGTCTTCGGTCCTGTTCCTGGTGGTTTGTATATTTTTGCGTAAGTAAAAAGTGATTACAGTTATATATTACGTATAACGAACGTTTCTGGTGAGTAAGTACGTTTCAATTTTCTTCGTATTAAATAGTGCAAAAGTATAGTTTATATGTTATTAAGTTTTGGATAACTACTCACATTTTATCCGAGAATGTTTGTTGAAATTCAAACATTTGAGTTGTTGAGTTTGTGATAGTGAATGTATATAGTGCTTGTGTATGGTGGTGGCGGTGGTGGAGGTTTGTGCATGTGTTTTTTCGAATCCTGCATGTATCAGGTATGAGTACCGATTGTCCACTCTACATTTAGCATTATATATATTTTCTATTTTACTTCATCGCCGATTATAGCAAAATAATTTTATTATTACTTTTGCATAATTACTCTGTTTTAATCATAGCTTAGGTAAATATAAACATTGTAATCTTTAATATTTAATGACTAGCAGCGTCTGACTGCCCTCCTGTAAAAGCTGCAGGGCTTTTTCTTCTCATTTAACAGTATGGTTGAGGTGGACACTGCAGTGTTCTTTCTTCCCATACTGTGTAGGCGTTTTGTTGGTAATGTTCGTTTTCTGTATCGTCGAACATTAGCTTCAAAAGCGCGCTACTTTGTTACACGTTTTATTAACGGGCTAGCCATTATAAAGGTGTCGTACTGATTTCTGAAATTGCGCAGTTTTGGTAATTCGTACGTCATTAACTTTAATATATTTTTTGTAATGGTTATGTGTTGCGGTTGGCAAAGAGCCGGTATTTGGCACCTGCAATACATGTAAAACCTTAATTATTTTCCCAGTCGCTTTTGGCTACTGATGTATGAGTGCAAGCTTACATCTGTGGCTGAAATTACGGGAATCTAACTTAGCTTCATAAATTCAGACTTCACTTGAGTATTAGTTACCTCAAATGCATTTTCTCAAATTACAGAGGTCGAAAACTGCGATGCAGGGTCTGTACTGTGTAGCTGGGAGAGACATGTCACCACTAGGTGATGAAGCGGTCGAGGACGTCCCGCCATACGTCTACCGCGGAACGTAGCCGAACGCGAAGACGCGTACGACGTCTTCGGTTCTGTTCCTGGTGGTTTGTATATTTTTGCGTAAGTAAAAAGTGATTACAGTTATATATTACGTATAACGAACGTTACAGGTGAGTCAGTACGTTTCAATTTTCTTCGTATTAAATAGTGCAAAAGTATAGTTTATTTGTGATTAAGTTTTGGATAACTACTCACATTTTATCCCAGAAAGTTTGTTGAAATTCAAACATTTGAGTTGTTGAGTTTGTGATAGTGAATGTATATAGTGCTTGTGTATGGTGGAGGTTTGTGCATGTGTTTTTTACGAATCCTGCATGTATCAGGTATGATAACCGATTGTCCACTCTATATTTAGCATTATATATATTTTCTATTTTACTTCATCGCCGATTATAGCAAAATAATTTTATTATTACTTTTGCATAATTACTCCGTTTTAATCATAGCTTAGGTAAATATAAACATTGTAATCTTTAATATTTAATGACTAGCAGCGTCTGACTGCCCTCCTGTAAAAGCTGCAGGGCTTTTTCTTCTCATTTAACAGTATGGATGAGGTGGACACTGCAGTGTTCTTTCTTCCCATACTGTGTAGGCGTTTTGTTGGTAATGTTCGTTTTCTGTATCGTCGAACATTAGCTTCAAAAGCGCGCTACTTTGTTACACGTTTTATTAACGGGCTAGCCATTATAAAGGTGTCGTACTGATTTCTGAAATTGCGCAGTTTTGGTAATTCGTACGTCATTAACTTTAATATATTTTTTGTAATGGTTATGTGTTGCGGTTGGCAAAGAGCCGGTATTTGGCACCTGCAATACATGTAAAACCTTAATTATTTTCCCAGTCGCTTTTGGCTACTGATGTATGAGTGCACGCTTACATCTGTGGCTGAAATTACGGGAATCTAACTTAGCTTCATAAATTCAGACTTCACTTGAGTATTAGTTACCTCAAATGCATTTTCTCAAATTACAGAGGTCGAAAACTGCGATGCAGGGTCTGTACTGTGTAGCTGGGAGAGACATGGCACCACTAGGTGATGAAGCGGTCGAGGACGTCCCGCCATACGTCTACCGCGGAACGTAGCCGAACGCGAAGACGCGTACGACGTCTTCGGTCCTGTTCCTGGTGGTTTGTATATTTTTGCGTAAGTAAAAAGTGATTACAGTTATATATTACGTATAACGAACGTTTCTGGTGAGTAAGTACGTTTCAATTTTCTTCGTATTAAATAGTGCAAAAGTATAGTTTATATGTTATTAAGTTTTGGATAACTACTCACATTTTATCCGAGAATGTTTGTTGAAATTCAAACATTTGAGTTGTTGAGTTTGTGATAGTGAATGTATATAGTGCTTGTGTATGGTGGTGGCGGTGGTGGAGGTTTGTGCATGTGTTTTTTCGAATCCTGCATGTATCAGGTATGAGTACCGATTGTCCACTCTACATTTAGCATTATATATATTTTCTATTTTACTTCATCGCCGATTATAGCAAAATAATTTTATTATTACTTTTGCATAATTACTCTGTTTTAATCATAGCTTAGGTAAATATAAACATTGTAATCTTTAATATTTAATGACTAGCAGCGTCTGACTGCCCTCCTGTAAAAGCTGCAGGGCTTTTTCTTCTCATTTAACAGTATGGTTGAGGTGGACACTGCAGTGTTCTTTCTTCCCATACTGTGTAGGCGTTTTGTTGGTAATGTTCGTTTTCTGTATCGTCGAACATTAGCTTCAAAAGCGCGCTACTTTGTTACACGTTTTATTAACGGGCTAGCCATTATAAAGGTGTCGTACTGATTTCTGAAATTGCGCAGTTTTGGTAATTCGTACGTCATTAACTTTAATATATTTTTTGTAATGGTTATGTGTTGCGGTTGGCAAAGAGCCGGTATTTGGCACCTGCAATACATGTAAAACCTTAATTATTTTCCCAGTCGCTTTTGGCTACTGATGTATGAGTGCACGCTTACATCTGTGGCTGAAATTACGGGAATCTAACTTAGCTTCATAAATTCAGACTTCACTTGAGTATTAGTTACCTCAAACGCATTTTCTCAAATTACAGAGGTCGAAAACTGCGATGCAGGGTCTGTACTGTGTAGCTGGGAGAGACATGGCACCACTAGGTGATGAAGCGGTCGAGGACGTCCCGCCATACGTCTACCGCGGAACGTAGCCGAACGCGAAGACGCGTACGACGTCTTCGGTCCTGTTCCTGGTGGTTTGTATATTTTTGCGTAAGTAAAAAGTGATTACAGTTATATATTACGTATAACGAACGTTTCTGGTGAGTAAGTACGTTTCAATTTTCTTCGTATTAAATAGTGCAAAAGTATAGTTTATTTGTTATTAAGTTTTGGATAACTACTCACATTTTATCCGAGAATGTTTGTTGAAATTCAAACATTTGAGTTGTTGAGTTTGTGATAGTGAATGTATATAGTGCTTGTGTATGGTGGTGGCGGTGGTGGAGGTTTGTGCATGTGTTTTTTCGAATCCTGCATGTATCAGGTATGAGTACCGATTGTCCACTCTACATTTAGCATTATATATATTTTCTATTTTACTTCATCGCCGATTATAGCAAAATAATTTTATTATTACTTTTGCATAATTACTCTGTTTTAATCATAGCTTAGGTAAATATAAACATTGTAATCTTTAATATTTAATGACTAGCAGCGTCTGACTGCCCTCCTGTAAAAGCTGCAGGGCTTTTCTTCTCATTTAACAGTATGGTTGAGGTGGACACTGCAGTGTTCTTTCTTCCCATACTGTGTAGGCGTTTTGTTGGTAATGTTCGTTTTCTGTATCGTCGAACATTAGCTTCAAAAGCGCGCTACTTTGTTACACGTTTTATTAACGGGCTAGCCATTATAAAGGTGTCGTACTGATTTCTGAAATTGCGCAGTTTTGGTAATTCGTACGTCATTAACTTTAAAAAAATTTTGTAATGGTTATGTGTTGCGGTTGGCAAAGAGCCGGTATTTGGCACCTGCAATACATGTAAAACCTTAATTCTTTTCCCAGTCGCTTTTGGCTATTGATGTTTGAGTGCACGCTTACATCTATGGCTGAAATTACGGGAATCTAACTTAGCTTCATAAATTCAGACTTCACTTGAGTATTAGTTACCTCAAATGCATTTTCTCAAATTACAGAGGTCGAAAGATGCGTACTACGTCTTCGGTCCTGTTCCTGGTGGTTGACGCTACTGTTCGGCCTGGCGCTGTTCGAGCGCTCGAGGCGACGGCGGAGCGACAGCAGCTGCGGCATAGCCGGACGGGCCGGCCTGGGGTGAGGGGCGGCGGCACGTCTCCATTGGCGGCAGCGAGGCCAGACCAGCGTAGCTCGTTGAGTCACGAGGCCAGCTGTCGGACTCCCGCGTCGCACTAGCAGCGTCTGACCGCCCTCCTGTAAAAGCTGCAGGGCTTTTTCTTCTCATTTAACAGTATGGTTGAGGTGGACACTGCAGTGTTCTTTCTTCCCATACTGTGTAGGCGTTTTGTTGGTAATGTTCGTTTTCTGTATCGTCGAACATTAGCTTCAAAAGCGCGCTACTTTGTTAGACGTTTTATTAACGGGCTAGCCATTATAAAGGTGTCGTACTGATTTCTGAAATTGCGCAGTTTTGGTAATTCGTACGTCATTAACTTTAAAAAAATTTTGTAATGGTTATGTGTTGCGGTTGGCAAAGAGCCGGTATTTGGCACCTGCAATACATGTAAAACCTTAATTCTTTTCCCAGTCGCTTTTGGCTATTGATGTTTGAGTGCACGCTTACATCTATGGCTGAAATTACGGGAATCTAACTTAGCTTCATAAATTCAGACTTCACTTGAGTATTAGTTACCTCAAATGCATTTTCTCAAATTACAGAGGTCGAAAGATGCGTACTACGTCTTCGGTCCTGTTCCTGGTGGTTGACGCTACTGTTCGGCCTGGCGCTGTTCGAGCGCTCGAGGCGACGGCGGAGCGACAGCAGCTGCGGCATAGCCGGACGGGCCGGCCTGGGGTGAGGGGCGGCGGCACGTCTCCATTGGCGGCAGCGAGGCCAGACCAGCGTAGCTCGTTGAGTCACGAGGCCAGCTGTCGGACTCCCGCGTCGCACTAGCAGCGTCTGACCGCCCTCCTGTAAAAGCTGCAGGGCTTTTTCTTCTCATTTAACAGTATGGGTGAGGTGGACACTGCAGTGTTCTTTCTTCCCATACTGTGTAGGCGTTTTGTTGGTAATGTTCGTTTTCTGTATCGTCGAACATTAGCTTCAAAAGCGCGCTACTTTGTTAGACGTTTTATTAACGGGCTAGCCATTATAAAGGTGTCGTACTGATTTCTGAAATTGCGCAGTTTTGGTAATTCGTACGTCATTAACTTTTACATTTTTTTTGTAATGGTGATGTGTTGCGGTTGGCAAAGAGCCGGTATTTGGCACCTGCAATACATGTAAAACCTTAATTCTTTTCCCAGTCGCTTTTGGCTACTGATGTATGAGTGCACGCTTACATCTGTGGCTGAAATTACGGGAATCTAACTTAGCTTCATAAATTCAGACTTCACTTGAGTATTAGTTACCTCAAATGCATTTTCTCAAATTACAGAGGTCGAAAGATGCGTACGACGTCTTCGGTCCTGTTCCTGGTGGTTGACGCTACTGTTCGGCCTGGCGCTGTTCGAGCGCTCGAGGCGACGGCGGAGCGACAGCAGCAATCTATTCATATAGATTCAAATACAACCTCTTATGAAAGAGGTTGTATTTGAATCTATATGAATAGTTGTTCTATAATATAAAAAAAATGTTGTCTGTGTCATTATGCATTGATTTGTTAAGAAAGAGTAAATGGGTTCACTTTTAGAAAAATTGCTTTTTATTATTGCATAAGTATGAAGGAGAAATTTTGTTTGTTATTTAATTTCTGTTAGATATAAACAGTTGCACATTTTAAGTGATTTATAAACTACATAAATATTTACTTTCAGTTTTATAAAACAGTCTTTTTATATTGCTGTTATTC
Source organism: Morpho helenor (assembly GCA_029227775.1). Classification (NCBI taxonomy): domain Eukaryota; kingdom Metazoa; phylum Arthropoda; class Insecta; order Lepidoptera; family Nymphalidae; genus Morpho; species Morpho helenor. Next base: position 11,291,207 of record JARGCU010000005.1, on the reverse strand, counting down.
TTTCATTCATTACACATACTATTATGTCTTTTATTAGCACTGTAAATGTAAAGATATCTCAAATCATAAATATAAATAACATCATGTGACAATCATATTAAAATAAAAAATTACTCTTAATCTTGGATCTGAGGATTCTTGAATCTGCAATTAATCAATCAATCGTTTAATCTATCGTAAATTTAATTTTTGCTTTTGCTTTTTAATTAAAAATCAACAATAGTGTTATATAAAGCAATATACCCTATATTGCTTTATACAGAATAAACTTGCTCTCTTTTGCTATTTACTCCCTTTTCATCCGAGTCTCATTATAACAAACTTGACAATCATTTTTAAAGTTCTAATATAATACAATGAAGTATACAACTTCAATTGAAAATACTTCTAAAAAAAATATTAAGTAGACCATTTAAGTTATGTCCAAATTATTCATAACTAAGATAGATACACACTTATGATCAATTAGAACAACTTCTAAAAAACTTTAACTTTAATGTTCCATTATTAATCATTTATTGCACTACAAGACACTAGAAGCTATATAAAATCTCAAGACATATCCTTAATATAATAATGAATATAGCTAATTCATCAATCGAAATTAATGTACATATCATAATTTTTATATAACGATAACTAAGTCAAATAGGAAATAAAAATTATACTGCATGTTAAAGGTTTTAGGTTATCCATGCAAGGTTAGGTTATTATATTTAGAACTAGCGGCCTGCCCCTGCTTCGCACAGGTATAAAATATCCCATGTCAGTCAGAGTAAAAAAATGATTAAAATCGATCAAGTAGTTTTGATTTATTCATTACTGCCCGGGGCCCGCAAGCGTTAAATTTGGAGAAAAACAATTTCCTTTCCCTATACCAAGAAGATTTCCTGCTATCTTTGGAATATCTAAATTCGTATAGTACATTTTTACTTATTTACTTTTACATTTTCCCTATGTATTTTATTTTTACAATTAATTACAGAATGTATTTAAACAAACTCTTGAAAGAGCGACATAGCTGCTAAAGTCGAAGTGTTATAGGGCGAAGCGCGGCGTCCTCACGGCATTCTAAATCTGTAATATCTCCGAAAATGTTCACTTAAATTACATGCTGTAAACGGCCATATTGATCTATATTAAATCAACTATTTATTTAAGGTACTTAATTGGATAAGGATTAATGCTGTATTGTATAAAAATTGCTTCAAAAATATGGCATAATTTTTCTTAAAAAGTAAATGACAAAAAATGCTATAGTGGGTTATCCATAAGAGATAGACATATACCATCGCGGACTTTTCTGTAGACCTTTTCAAGATGTACAAATACTTAGTACATTATTTTGATAAATCTCTTAGGGTTTAGCCTGCGTTTGCAATGTAAGCGGAAAAAAAATGTAATTATTTACAGAAACCTCAAAAATTACAGTATTTCTCTACTCCTCCGTATTGAATGTTATTATACGTACAAACCTTCCTCTGGAATCACTCTATCTATTAAAAAAAACCGCATCAAAATCTTTTGCGTAGTTTTAAAGTTTTATGCGTACATAGGGATATAGGGACTTTGTGTTATAATATGTAGTGATGTGAGAATGTAAATTTTAAGAAAGCTCTTACTATTATTGAGATGCACAAAATTCATTAAAACTCAACACTTACATTTATATAATGATTAAGTAAATCCTCTTCTTATTGTTTTATGACTGCACGATTCTTCGTTGTTATATTTCTCATTTTAAGAAATATCTCAACAGCTACTGGTGAAATAAGACTTTATACATTTAATTTGCTTCTACTGATATTTGTTTCAAGAATTTTGCTAACTAAATTAAAACAAAATTATACATTTTAGTAAAAATTAAAGTACTAGAACTTTACAACGGGAAATTTAAAAATTTAATACACCGCCTATTCATTGATAAAATCAACTTGTTATATGATAGACAGTCAAAATGAGAATGAGTGCGTAAAAATATGTATTCAGGAGTGGAGCGAGATGCAGCTGAGACTATTTTCATACGATTCATTCATAAATACAGACATGTGCAAGAGGGATGCGAGATAGCATGTGTTGGCGCCTGTATACACTGTCCATTATATTAACCATCTTTTGACAGATTGACGATAGTGATGTCCTAAAGATTCTCGTATGCGATACCATTCCGATTATAGTACCTACTATCATTAATCGAATTACGTACCTAAGTAATTCGATTAATGATAACCTACGTAAACTAGATTACTACTTGAGAAAAGAAATTCCAACTTTGAGAAAACTTATTGTTTCTTTGAAAAGAAGTGGTCTATTTCATGGTGAAAAATCTTCTTTGGTCAAAGTTTTGAACACAATTGGCTTTTCATATAAAAAGTTAAATAAAAGAAAATTATTAATGGAACGCACAGATATAGCTATAGCACGTTGTGATTTTTTAAGAGAGGCAAAGAAAATACAAGATTGGGCAAATATTGTTTTCACGGATGAAACATGGCTCAACGCTAACCACACACTATCTCGTTTCTGGACTGATGATACTGCTGATTCCACTTCCTCAGTACCAATGGGAAAAGGTGAGCGCCTAATCATTTGCCATGCAGGTACAGCAAAAGGATTTGTACAAGACGCACTGTTGGCATTTAAATCGAAGAAATCAAATGACTACCACGAAGAGATGAATGCAAATGTGTATGAAGAGTGGTTCAAAAAAATGCTCATTTCATTGGAAGAACCATCAATAATTTTTATTGATAATGCGCCCTACCACTCCCGTCAAATTGACAAAATGCCAACACAGGCTAATAAAAAGCATGAAATAATTAATTGGCTTCGGGACAATGGAGAAAATGTGGACGACTCAATGTTAAAAGTTGAATTAATAAAAATATTAAAAACCAAAAAGAGAGCAAAACGCTATGTAATCAATGAAATGGCAGCAGAATATGGCCATACTGTTCTTCGGATTCCTCCATACCACTGCCAGTACAACGCAATAGAACTTATATGGGCACAAGTAAAAGGGCATGCTGCGAGATGCAATACAAGCCCCCCATTCACAGCGAATAAAATGTTGCAATTGCTAAAAAATGCTTGCACCCACGTAACGGCCGAGAACTGGGCAAGTGTGGTGGAAAGAACTAAAAGAGTAATATTCTCTGATTGGGAACGTGATATTGCGTTTGATAATATATTATCTACACAAGAGCTAATAATAACTGCTACTGAAGACTCCTCATCGGAGGAGTCTAGTGTTGATTATCATTCCGACGACTCGTGCTAATAAAATAAATTAAAATATCCTGATTGTTTTATTTGTATTCATGTATTAACTAAGAAGAAAGTAAAACTTTATATAATGTTATTAAATGTCTTTTAATACTCGTAACATCGATTTCTACCGATTATTTTTAATCTGTGGCATAATCGTAGTAACCCATTATGTGTGACATCACTAAGTGGGCGGTACCCATCCATAAAGTACAAATATTATTTGTATGATATTTGTACGTAAGCAATACAAAACTTAATGAGCGTGAGCTGTCAAAAGACTGATAATATGATGGACGCAGTATAGTAAAACCGCCCTGCTTATTACCTAACCCCTATTGTCTATGAAGATTCAGCTGATTGTCAGTTTGAATTTTGATCATATTTTGATTTTAAGAAAACCTCGTAAAAACATAATATAAAAATGAACTGTCGTAATATATTTCGTATTCTAAGCCGACCAGGGTTTATACATAATACGAATAGAAGAAATAAGGGCTATAAAATTGTAAAACGTCCTGATCCGAAGACGTTAAAAATGCCTAACTTAGCCGATGCACCAAGTATTATGACAATAATAAAAGAAAAACTTCGTTTAAATGGGCCTTTAAGTATAGCTGAATACATGCATATAGTGATAACTAACCCTACAGAAGGGTATTACGAAAAAAAAGATGTTATTGGCGAAGCAGGAGATTTTATAACTTCACCAGAAATCAGCCAGTTGTTCGGTGAAATGCTTACAATATGGTTTTTTGCGGAAACGCAGAAGATGTGCCCAGGGAAACCTTTGCAAATTGTTGAATTGGGCCCAGGGAATGGAACACTTTTAATAGACATGTTAAGAGTAATAACATATATACATTTTGTAATAGCTGAATTGTTAGAATTGACTGGCCCATTGGAGCAGTGGGTAGTGACCCTGCCTTCAGCTCCGCGGGTCGCGGGTTCGATTCCCGCCGAGGGTCAACATTTTCTATAAATTAATTTGTTAGTCTTTGAGCCTGGGTGTATATTTGTATTTAAGTATGTATTTAATACAAGTATTGAGTTACTTACTTTGGGGATGGACAACCGTGTTACACACACGGTTGTCCATCTCCTTAAAAAAAATAATTGAATGGACTTTATAATCTATCTAATAATATCCAGTGGTTTCACCTGTGTAATTTTTTTTTAACCTTACATTTTTATTACCTATTTTTACTCTATTTTTTTTAATGTTATATAGCCTATGTTGCTCAGTAAAGATGCAGCTTTCCAATAGTGTAAGAATTTTTTAAATCGGTCCAGTAGTATTTGTGTGAAAACATTACATACAAATTTATCCTCTTTATAATATTAGTATACATAATATAAATTTTCAATTTTATTTATAAATGCATAAAATTAAATTAAATTTCATATATAAACTAATTATGAATTAAATCTTACAATGTTATAATATGGAAGATTTTATATCACATGTTATTATGTGATATTACAAATTACTGTCTCAAGATGGAAACAGCATCTTAAAAATATTTTTTTTTACTTTAGGTACTGCACCGATATGGCTATAAAGGACCAGATTTGAGTCTCCACCTTGTAGAAATATCATCAACTATGCAACTGGTACAAGCAAATAGACTTTGCGCATCACACAGGGAAACTGACCTGAACTGTCCACATAGTCGTGAGGTAAATGTTATTCTGAATTGGTCAAATGACTTACCGCAGTTTGCGGGTTCAATTCCCACCGAGGGCCAGCATTTTCTAAAAAATATTTTGTTGGCTCTTCAAGCCTGGGTGTATATTTGTATTTAAATATGTATTTAAATATTATATATGTATATATTCACCAGTTGTCTGTCACCCATAACACAAGTTTTAAAATTACTTTGGAGATGGCCACCGTGTGTGTAAGTGTCCCATATATTTATATTTATATTTATCAATAATTATAAATATCATCCTCCTGTCCCTATCCCACTCTATGTGGGGTCGGCACAACATGTTGTCACATGATTTGGCAATTAATTTTATGGCCAGCCACCTATATGACATCAACTTACCTTAGTCGTATTTTACCACACCTCGGTAAGAAAAAGGGTGGTCTATTCTACTTAGCAGGATACTAAACAGCTAAATATATCCTAGAATAATATTATAGTAGAAGAATAGAAAAATAATAATATAATCCTAGAATAATTCTATATGATAGTAAATTTATAACAAAAAACTGTAACACGAAATATATTGCAGATATAGTTTCGTATATGCTGCAGGTTTTTCAGATTGAATAATTGCATCAGTCTATATATTTAAGTACCAAAATAAACTTATTATACTATGAATAAATTTCTAGACTTAAGTATAAATACACAGTACGAATGATAGCTTGCAGTTACTTTTGTATAATCCACTAATCACTAAAAGTTTTTTTTGTATTTCAGGGTGAAACAGCGAGTGGTATTAAAGTATTCTGGTACAACGACCTAAAGAAAGTCCCTAATAACTTCTCATGGTATATTGCACATGAGTTTTTCGACGTTTTACCTATACATAAGTTTGAAGTAAGTGCAAAGTTATCAAATATGGTGTATATGATAGTAATCTGCATCTTTGTTCATATCACATTTATAGTTAAAATATACTCAATTATGTACTGCATTGCTCATGTTACCAAAGGATTTTTGAAGTATATTTGTACTTTTGTATAGCCGCTCTGTGGTATCCGGCTGAATAGAATAGTACCCTCTTTTCTTACCGAAGTGTCGTAAAAAGGCGACTAAGGTAAGTGACTCACCGTTGGGTATCCGGTTAAGTAGAATAGACCACCCTCTTTCTTATCGAGGTGTCGTAAAATACGACTAAGATTAGTTGACGTCAGGCAGGCGGCCGGTCGTAAAATACGTAGCCAAATCATGTGTCCCCCGCTTAGAGTAGGATAAGAGGAGGAAGATGATTTGTACTTTTGTATAGCTTTAATCGTATCAAAATTTATTAATGTCAGTCCAGTGTTTTAACAATGAAAGTGTAATAGATAGAAAGACTTTTGCTTGACTTTTTATAAGATACTAGCTGTTTTACAGTGTCTTCGCTCGCGTTCAGATCAGTGTGTCACAAAATTTTGACCACATTAAAATTTTGAACATAAAAGTAATCATTATGAGTTAATCATAGAGATAGAGACAAGATATATATTAAAATTTTAAAAAAACTAAAATTTACATTGAATTGAATTTTTACCATTAACTGTCAAGTAAGCATAGCTTATTTGGCAAGAAATAAAAATACCTAGGATCGAGCCCCACCTAACCTATTATTATTCCTCTTTTTTGAAGTTTCTTTTTTTTAGTTTGTAAAAATAACCGAGCAAGGGTCGGTCACGCAGATATTTTATCATCATTCTCTTACCCTTATCCCACTCTAGAAGGGGTCGGCACAATATTCTTCTTCTTCCATTCTCCTCTATCATTCGTCAACTCTGCCACTCCTTTAACATGCATATCATTTTTCACACAATCCATCCATCTTTTTTTCAGCCTCCCCCTATTCACCACACTCATATTTAAAACTCACACACATTCATATTTTAAAAAAAAGATAATACTTAAAAAAAAATATATTGGACAACATTATAATTGACAGCTAAAGTATCATTTTTATTCTATTCTACATTTTAGCATTTTTTTTGTACCCGAAAACAGGGATTAAAAATACTTTAAAAAAAAAATGTAACCTACATCAATTTTTCATCCCCAAAATCCCCTATATGCTGAATTTCATTAAAATCGTTGCAATCGTTAAAGAAATTAAAAAAAATATATACAAGATTAGACTCATTTAAATATTAAAGACATTATGCGATGTTTTAGAAAACAGAAAACGGCTGGCGGGAAGTGCTAATAGATTTGGACGAGAATGATAAATTAAGGTACAGAATAGCCGCTAATGAAACGCAATCTGTTAGAGTTCTTGTACGGCCGCCGTTGGATGCCGGAGACAGGCTGCATCTTGAGATAAGCCCACGAAGTCTTGGTATCGCGAGGCAACTGGCTAACAGGGTAGACCAAAATGGCGGCTTAGCACTTATAGCTGACTATGGACATAATGGCGAAAAAGAAGATACTTTTAGGGTAAATTTTGATTTTTATCGGATTAGATTTTATCGCTGGATTTAGGTCCCCAAGGCACTGTTTAGAGAGACCTCGAACCGGAGGTGGCGCTCTTCGGGATACAGCACTGCTGGCGGGGATGGTGGCTGTAGGATTATGAGGTATTTAGGGTTTCTTATGTGTGAATTAAGTAGAATTAAATGATACCCTATTAAATTAACTTTTATTCAAGTCAGGCCTTTTTTAGATGATGGAAATTAAAATACGTGTTACTTCTTAGTGTACGTTATAGAATTAGGCGTTACTTTGCGGAGGTCCATAATACAAAAGTAATGTGAATAATATTAACATTATGTAAATGTGAATAATTTTAAAAGTAGTTATCCTGATTTAGTAATAAGAGATTTTTGACTTTCACCGCTTACTTAGTGCACACAAAAAGAACTTTAAAAGTTTGCCTTTAAGCAAATTTTAAAGCTGCTCCTCTCCTATTCATGTTAGCGTGATGTAATGTTAGAGCGGACAATCCGTTTTCATACATGCAGGATTCGTAAAACACATGCACAAACCTCCACCACTGCCACCACAATACACAACCACTACATACGTTCACTATCACAAACTCAACATTCGTTTCGCCCCGCAACCGAAGCATATTCAGGAGATAGACTCCACGACCAAAATCGCAAAGGCTTTGCGATTTTGAGTCTACCACTCCACTCTACATTTAGCATTATATATATTATCAGGTATGATAACCAATTGTCCATGATATGTTAACCACTCAACATTAGCATTATATATATTATCCATTGTACTTTATCGCGAATTATAGCAAAATAATTTTTTTATTACTTTAATATTGCATTTATTTGTCAATAAGAACATATAATTATTTAATCTTACATTACACACTTAATACTATATACTATATAAACTATTTTACAATAACAAGCATTAAAAAAAAACTTAAAACAAATAAAACTAACTAAAGAATAATAATTAATAAATATATATATATATATATATATATATATATATATATATATATATATATATATATATATATATATATATATATATTTACACTAAAACGAAACCTAACTATTACCTTATTAGGTACTTTTTGTATTAATTACTACTTTTTTATTATTACAATTGCGTTGGTTGAAAGGATGCCCTTAATAGCTGATGTAATTATTAATGTTCTAGGCTTTTCATAAACATAAAATAGTTGACCCCTTGGAGAATCCAGGCATTGCTGATCTAACTGCTGATGTAGACTTTAGTCAACTGAGGATAGCCGCATCCATGACTCCCGGGGAGGAGAACTACGCACTGGTGATGGGAGCGGTCAGACAGATGGACTTTTTAGAACGACTACAAGCAAACTCAAGATTGCAGGTGAGATATGTATTTTGTACTCGTGTGTTACAGATGTGTTAGCCTAGTGGTATCCGGCTGAATAGAATAGTACCACCCTCATTTCTTACCGAGGTGTCGTAAAAGGCGACTAAGGTAAGTCGACCCACTGTGTGGTATCCGGCTGAGTAGAATAGACCAACCTCATTTCTTACCGATGTGTCGTAAAAGGCGACTAAGGTAAGTTGACGTCAGGCAGGCGGTCGGTCGTAAAAACGCAGCCAAATCATGTTACAACATGTTTATAACATGTTGTGCTGACCCCACTTAGAGTGGGATAAGGGCAGGAGGATAAATATTCCATAGGTTTAGATACTTAAATAAATGTAAACATCTCAGAAAAAGGTTTTTTAGTGGGCAGATTACAATACATTACATTACCAATGAATATTATTTATTTTTTTCAAAGCATTTAAAATTGTTGATTGTACTTGCATAAGTTTGAAAAAATAAATGTAAACATTATTTAATGTAATGTATAATCTGCATGCAAAATTAATAAAAAAAAATATTTTGCAATAATCAGCGATAAATTTTTTTTCGATTTTATCGCGGATTATAGCAAAATAATTTAGTATATTATTTATTACTTTTGTATAATGGATCTGTGCATAATTCTATTTAAACCTTTTCAACATAAAATAAAATTGTATTGTGTATGTAATTGGTTTTTTTTTTATTACTGTACTATTTCTTATCTTGTATTCTTATATTTATTATCAGTAACTAATGAACCGAAACAATTCATTAATTTTGTTTCCTGTGTCAATTTTTACAAACTTTTCAAATTGTTCCAGGTGCTACTAAATAATGCTAAAACCGAAAATGACAAAGAAAAAATTCTAGGAGCCTATGATATGTTAGTGAATCCAAAGAAAATGGGTGAAAGATTCAAATTCATGGCTTTTTATCCATCTGCGATGTCCCAAATATTAGACAAATACCCACCTCTAGGGTTTTCAACGCCTTAATTAAATAACAAAATATATGGGTGTACATAATTATAATGTAAAAATTGTTTATATCTAAATATTCAGTAAAATTATATTTAACTTAAGTATTTTTATTTGTTTTTCATTTCTAAAATTCTTTATTAAGAATTGAATGAATACCATGTTTTTGTTCGCCACATCCTTGATTTGTTAGATATGCAGCATTCTCTTTAGTCTGTGACGAAGATATTGAAGATTTTGATATATATGACAAAACATATTAAAATTTAAAGCAAAAAAATCATAATATTAGAGAAATTATTTTAGTGGTTTATTTTGAAGGCTTTTAATAACAATCTTTTATAAAATACCTACTTTCGATATTCTGGATTTACGGAAGTCACGAAGATTAACAATAATATATTATCTATGATAATACATATACATAAAAAATAATAAAGAACAGTATGAAATAAAATAGTCAACAAAACAAAATTTTATGAAACAGAATAGTTGAATTATTTATCAATGATAGATGAAAGATTTAATAATAGACATACATATATGCATCAAAATAAGAGTCAAAAAGAAAACAGATAAAAAAAAATTGTACAATATCTTTGGTAATTTTCACGCTGCCATGAAATGTCAAAATTTCAGTGGATTTGTGCCAGAGAAATCCAGCAGATGTGAAAATTCGTGATGTTCAAGGTGTTTAAAACTGATGATAATAAAGACATTTAGCGCTAATCTAAGTGTTTGTCGGATTGTCGGTGAAAAACAAGTTTTTGGAGCACAAAGACTGCAAGTTGGATGATTTAACAATTTTAATCAGAGGTGAGGGCGATTTTTCTTTTGTTAGCAGTGATTCGTCGCAATTTACTGTTACGTACTATACGCTGAAAATATAGAGTATTGAAACATATTTCACGAAAACTAATTTATAGATAATTTAGATTGCCTATATACCAGCTATTTGATACAGCCTTGTATCATTGCCTTTATGTGAATTTAACATTGCTGAATAATAACAGAATCAAACTCTTTGCTTGTTTATATAATTGTGTTTGAACAATTTACGTATTTGAAATTAATTTATTTCATACTATTTTGGGTGTATATTATATAGGGTGTATATATTAAAATATTATTTAACTGTATTAAGGAAGTCTACATAATATGTAATGTTTATTTATGGAATATATTGCCAACTATTAGTTCATCTGTCTATACTCACATCAAATACTATGAGCATTCACTATGATTTATGATTTTTAACTAATAAAGAAATCAGAATGTTAGAGTTTGGTATTAGATAACATAACATAGTTTTATTTTAAACTTTGAATTTGAGAAAACGTGAATTCCTGGTTATTTTCATGCTTGTAACTATTAAATTTATTGAAAACCTAACCTTGCTTTTGTCCCTGTAAATTTAAAGGCTTTATGCATGATAAAATTAAAGCATTCTATATTTATCTTTTATGAAATTATTAGGTTAACATTTTCATAATTAAAAAATTTCATTTGAGTTAATACTTGAATGATAATATAATATTTGATGTCAGTCAAATCATATTTAAATTTTATTACCAATAATATGTTAGCCATGTGGTATTCGGCTAAGTAGAAGAGTACCACCTTCATTTCTTACCGAGGTGTCACAAAAGGCGACTAAGGTAAGACAACCTGCCGTGTGGTATCCGGCTGAGTAGAATAGACCACCCTCATTTCTTACCGAGGTGTAGTAAAAGGCGACTAAGGTAAGTTGACCCACTGTGTGGTATCCGGTTTAGTAGAATAGACCACCCTCCTTCTTACCGAGGTGTCGTAAAATACGACTAAGGTAAGTGGACATCAGGCAGGCGGCCGGTCGTAAAAACGCAGCCAAATCATGTTACAGCATGTTTATAACATGTTACATTGTGGAGGTATCCCCCCCCCAAACCCATACAAGATTAACTCATTTAAATATTAAAGATTATAAAATAAAAATGCAAGAAAGTAATTTAATGTTAAAATAATATTTGCAATTAGAATGTCTTTTACTGAACTAATTAATAGATATTCATATACCTTACTTAAGCTGTGATGGCCTAGCGGTGCGACCGTGTGAATCTCTAGAGACGATCATGGGTTCAAACCCGGGCAGACACCAATGAGTTTTTCTATTAAAACTTATGTGTCTAATTGATAATTGCAATTTATCACACACTTTTCGGTGAAGGAAAACATCGTGAGGAAACCTGCATATCTCTAGAGAATTCTGGAGATATGTGTAACCTACCAATCCGCATTGGAGCAGCGTGGTAGGTCTTAGCTCCAATCCTTCTCTCCAATAACGGAGAGAAGAGGCCTATGCCCAGCAGTGGGATAGTAACAGGCCGCTACTTACTTTCTTACTTACTTATATACCTTACTTAAGTAATTTATAATCATACATATATTTAAATCATGATAAAATAAGATTAACATAGTATTTTTAGTAACATATTATTGGTATTATATCCTCCTGCCCTTATCCCACTCTAAGTGGGGTCGGCACAACATATTATATTATACACAGGCTGTCATATGATTTAGCTACGTATTTTAAGACAGGCCGCCTGCCTGACGTCAACTTACCTTAGTCGTATTTTACGACTCCTTAGTAAGAAAGAGGGTGATCTATTTTACTCAACGGGATACCACACGGTGAGTCAACTTACCTTAGTCGCCTTTTACGACACCTCGGTAAGAAATGAGGGTGGTACTATTCTATTCAGCCGAATACCACACGGCGTTAATTATTATCATAGTTAATTGTTGTGCAATACAATGATATTAACAAATAATATTTTAATAGTGTAATAACACAAAATGATTTGTGAAATTAGTGTGAGTTATATGAGTAATTAATGATTAATTATGTAATATAATCTATCTATACTTATAATAAATCTGTAGAAAGGTCAATTCTGTAACTGGAATATATTTCCAAAATAACTATCAGGGGGTGATTAGGGATCGATACTGATGCCAAAAATGCAATCAGTAAAATTTTTGTCTGTCTGTCTGTCTGTCTGTCTGTCTGTCTGTCTGTCTGTCTGTCTGTCTGTCTGTATAACCGTTATAGAAACAAAAACTACTCGACGGATTTTAACCAAACTCGGTACAATTTTTTGTCATACTCCTGGGCTGGTTATAGTATACTTTTCATCACGCTGCAATCAATAGGAGCAGAGCAGTGAAGGGAAATGTTGGGAAAACGGGAGAAGTTACTCCATTTTTTAAGCTTCCGTCGCGTGTGCAACCTTAATGGTTAAAGCTACACAGAAATCATGTATGGCGGAAATGTTCTCCTTAAAATTATATAAAAACTATCCCACGACAGCATATGTCTATCTTTTATGGTTGACTCACAATAACACGTGTAACTCCTGATAGCTTAGCAGTTCAAAGCTTTCTGGTTATATTTGTCTACTCCTACGTTTATGTCACTCTCAGTCATCCCTAAATAAAAAAGTGAATAGTATTAACCATTGTATAAAAAAAGAATCATTGAAATCGGTATAGAAACACCAAAGTTGTACATGAAATACGCTAATAATAAGCCATCGCGCGTGAATACTGAATCATGCTATAGGGATTATCACTACATAGTATAAAACAAAGTCACATTCTTTGTTTGTCCCTATATCCCTATGACTGCTTAAATCTTTAAAACTACGCAACAGATTTTGATGCGGTTTTTTAATAGATAGAGTGATTCAAGAGGAACATTCAATACGGAGTAGAGAAATACTGTAATTTTTGAGGTTTCTAATGTGATGTCGTAAATAATTACTTTTTTTTCCCGCTTACATTGCAAACGCAGGCTAAACCCTACGAGATTTATCAAAATGATGTACTAAGTATTTGTACACATTGAAAAAGTCTACAGAAAAGTCCGGGATGGTATATGTCTAGGGCTTCGCCCTATTGCACTTCGAATTTAGCAGCGATCGGACGCGCAACTAAATGTCGCTCTTTTAAGTGTAACCTCTAAAGAAAACATGTTTGTATTGTCTAAAGCTATGAATGTTGTATATAAAGACATTCTGTAATTAATTTTAAACATAAAATATATAGGGAAAAATGTAAAATGTAAATATGTAGTATATGAATTTAGACATTCCAAAGATAGCAGGAAATCTTCTTGGTATAGGGAGAGGGAATTGTTTTTCTCCAAATTTAACGCTTGCGGGCCACGGGCAGTAATGAATAAATCAAAACTACTGGATCGATTTTAATCATTTTTTTCACTAAGTGACATAGGCTATATATTTTATACCCGTGCGAAGCAGGGTAGGCCGCTAGTGTGAAATAAAGAGAAGAAACATTGACTACATCATTGTTACATACACAATAGAGTATTTAATTAACTTCAGCATTATCTTAATGTCTTATAATACGCCGCGTGGTATCCGGCTGAATAGAATAGCACCACCCTCATTTCTTACCGAGGTGTCGTAAAAGGCGACTAAGGTAAGTCGACCCGCCGTGTGGTATCCGGCTGAGTACAATAGACCAACCTCATTTCTTACCGAGGTGTCGTAAAAGGCGATTAAGGTAAGTTGACCCACCGTGTGGTATCCGGTTTAGTAGAATAGACCACCCTCTATCTTACCGAGGTGTCGTAAAATACGACTGAGGTAAGTTGACGTCAGGCAGGCGGCCGGTCGTAAAAACGCAGCCAAATCATGTGACAGCATGTTTATAACATGTTGTGCCGACCCCACTTAGAGTGGGATAAGGGCAGGAAGATGATGTATCTTAATGTCTTATAATAAACTAGCTGAGGCAGCAGCTTGCTCGCATGGAAATCAGTGTTTCAAATTTTTGTCCTGAATTGAAATTTTGATCATAAAAGCAGTTATCATGGGTTAACTGTAAGAGATTTTTGAATACTTTCACCATTTACTTAGCGCACGCAAAGTAGGCTTTCAATTTTCCAGTTTTCGCAATATTTTTTATTGCTGCTCCTCTTGTATTCATCTATCGTGATGTTATATAATCTATAGCCTTAGATAAATGGACTATCTTACACTGAAGGAATTTTTCAGATCAGTCTAGTAGTTCCTGAGATGAGCATGTTCAAACAATCATTCAAACAAACTCTTCAGCTTTATATATTGGTATATATTAGGATTGTGTGGCCAGGAGTAACACGTTCGCAATTCAAAAGTAATAATAAAATTATTTTGATATAATCCGCGATGAAGTAAAATAGAATATATATATATATATATATATATAATGCTACATGTAGAGTGGACAATCCCTTTTTCATACCTGATACATGCAGGATTCGTAAAAACACATGCACAAACCTCCACCACCGCCACCACAATTTTGGTCGTGGAGTCTATCTCCTGATGATGCTTCGGTTGCGGGGCGAAACGATTGTTGAGTCTGTGATAGTGAACGTATGTAGTGCTTGTGTATTGTGGTGGCGGTGGTGGAGGTTTGTACATGTGTTTTTACGAATCCTGCATGTATCAGGTATGATAACCGATTGTCCACTCTACATTTAACATTATATATATTTGCTATTTTACTTCATCGCGGATTATAGCAAAATAATTTTATTATTACTTTTGTATTATGGATCTCCGCAAAGTAACGCCTAATTCTATAAATTATTTAAAGATATTTCAATTCGGGAACAATTATGTGGCACACAGATTACGCAGACGAAGTCACTGACAGCTAGTAGTTTATAATTAGTACTTTTTTAAATTATATTTACTAACGGCTCATCAAGTTTGTTTTGTTTTTTTATAAATAAGGTTTGATACTTTCTATCTCAGGTCATTCACTGTTTCAATCTTTTTTTGCTGTGATAACGAAGCACAACGACCAACGACGTTTTGACCTACTCCCGAACTATTAATCTATCTCAAGTTTATTCCCTTGTTTAAGTAAGAAGCGGCCTGTTACTATCCCACTGCTGAGAATAGGCCTCTTCTCTCCGTTTTTGGAGAGAAGGATTGGAGCTAAGACCTACCACGCTGCTCCAATGCGGATTGGTAGGTTACACATATCTCCAGAATTCTCTAGAGATATGCAGGTTTCCTCGCGATGTTTTCCTTCACCGAAAAGCGTGTGATGAATTGCAATTATCAATTAGACACATAAGTTTTAACAGAAAAACTCATTGGTGTCTGCCCGGGTTTGAACTCGTGACCTCCTCGAAAGAGTCGCACGGTGTTGCCGCTGGGCTACCACAGCTTCTCTTCCCATGTTTACCTATAAATAAATAAATAAATAAATATATGGGACACTTACACACACTTACGGCTCAAAAACCAACATATTGGCCCTCGGTGGGAATCGAACCCGCGACCCGCGGAGCTGAAGGCAGGGTCACTACCCACAACGCCAACGGGCCAGTCAAACTTATACACCAATACCTCGCTTTGCGCCGTGTCGTTTTGCGTTTTTTCGCAGTTCCGTCGCTGCTTAGTTAGTTTATTGCAATAAAGAAGTTTTATTAACTTCCTGTCTTAATGACAGACTTGTATATAAGGAAACCTATCTTGAATCACCTTGCCTTTTATGGTTTTTATTACTGTTTGTTCCGACTGTGTATTTATGGTTTTTGTCCAGCACAGTGAGTAAATTGCCATGTACATACAACTGATAACGATGTCTCCAAATGATATGAGCAATATGAATATTGTATAACAATTTTTTATAAATAATTATAGAATGAGGCGTTATTTTGCAGAGATCTTTAATACAAAGAAATAAAACTGCAATTTTAGGAATCCACTCTAAATGTAGAGTTATTATTCTCGCAGGGTTCAGCCTGCGTTTGACATCATATTAGAAACATAGTTAATGTATAGAACCGGCTATACTCACGTCTTATTTTATCGGGTTAGCCCGACTAGTTTCGAACCCAACCGGGGTTCTTATTCATGAGCTCTTTACTACGAGGATATCGGAGCACATTCGTAGTGTCAAGAATATGGACACCAATGGTTCGGCCATAGCGGAGCATATCCACGATTCGGGTACTAACCACTACATCAGGTTCGACAAGGCTTCCGTATTATCCAGGGAAAAATTTCTAGTACCTAGAAAAATACGAGAAGCCATTGAAATTGGCCGGTACCCGAATTTTAACAGAGACGGTGGATGGACACTACCTCCGGCGTGGAAACCGATTTTTGACACTACTGGTTCATATAAAGACCGCTTTGAACCCGACACCGTAAGCGTCGCGTGCACAAACTTCATCCGTGCATGCGATGACGAAGACCAGAGCGACAGGGAACACTTGGAAGAGGTGCGGTCACCGCCGCCACCGTGTCCCCCCGCACCCCCGCCACCCACGAGTCGCGCCCAGCGAGCTGCGGGACGCAGTTCCCGCCGCGATAACATCGTGTAAAGAGCTCATGAATAAGAACCCCGGTTGGGTTCGAAACTAGTCGGGCTAACCCGATAAAATAAGACGTGAGTATAGCCGGTTCTATACATTAACTATGAATACTACTCACGATAGTTTAAATTCATATTAGAAACCTCAAAAATGACAGTATTTCTCTACTCCATATTAAATTTTATTATACATACAAACCTTCCTTTTAAATCACTCTATCTATTTAAAACCGCATCGAAATCTGTTGCGTAGTTTTAAAGATTTAAGCATACATAGGGATATAGGGACATGGAGAGAGACACAGCAAGCGACTTTGTTTTATACTGTGTAGTGATATACGCGCACACACACACACACACACACACACACACACACACACACACACACACACACACACACACGATTAACTCATTTAAATTAATTAAAGATTGTTCTTACTTCTCTCTCTTTCTGAACTGTTTATTTTGAAGATACAGCTACTCTATTCTATTCTGTAATAATCCTTTCGCCCCGTCGAAAAATCTTTTCGCCCTCTAACCGAAGTATTGTCAGGAGATAGTATCCACGACGAACTAAAGTATCACACAAGCATTGTTACCTTGTTCCAGAGTGCTCGCACCCGCCTCGAGGTGATCAAAGATGAGCTCGTCGCCACCGCCTATGCAACTGGAGGTGGAGGTCAGCGATGACTGCATGGAAGTGGACGCGGCGGACATGATACCGCCCGACAGGTATGTACTGCAGAGGGTATGGCTTAATTGCTATAGCGAATATCGATCCATCTACCGATCTATCTATCTATTGGATAGATAGATCGGTAGATGGATAGATAGAACGATAGATGAATAGATAGATCGATAGATGGATAGATAGATCGATAGCGTCTGATTCTACTTCATACTAATATTATAAACTAGCAATCGCCAGCGGTTCCCGCGTGGAAATATTAAAACCGTAATATAGTTTGATAACCATAAAAATGGTTATAGTGGGTTAACCTTAAACGCTAGACATATGCTGTCGTAGACTTTTATTTAGAACTTTTAGAGGGCAACAATTTTGCAATACATGATCACTACATATTATAAAACAAAGTCCATATTTCCGTATGTACGCATAAAACTTTAAAACTACGCAACCGATTTTGATGCGGTTTTTTTTCATAGATAGAGTGATTCCAGAGGAAGGTTTGTACGTATTCAATACGAAGTACGATCAATCAATCGATCAACCAATCGACTAACCAATCGACCAACCCATCGACCAACCCGTCGACCAACCCGTCAACCAGCCCGTCGACCAGCCCGTCGACCAGCCCGTCGACCAACCCGTCGACCAACCGGTCGACCAACCGGTCGACCAACCGGTCGACCAACCGGTCGACCAACCCGTCGACCAACCCGTCGACCAACCCGTCGACCAACCGATCGACGAACCCATCGACCAACCCGTCGACCAACCCGTCGACCAACCCGTCGACCTACCCGTCGACCTACCCGTCGACCAACCCGTCGACCATCCCGTCGACCAAGCCAACGACCAACCCGTCGACCATCCCGTCGACCAGCCCGTCGACCAACCCGTCGACCAACCCGTCGACCAACCCGGCGGCCAACCCGGCGGCCAACCCGGCGGCCAACCCGTCGACCAACCCGTCGACCAACCCGTCGACCAGCCGGTCGACCAACCCGGCGGCCAACCCGTCGGTCAACCCGGCGGCCAACCCGTCGGCCAACCCGTCGGCCAACCCGTCGGCCAACCCGTCGACCAACCCGTCGACAAACCCGTCGACCAACCCGTCGACCAACCCGTCGACCAACCCGTCGACCAACCGGTCGACCAACCGGTCGACCAACCCATCGGCCAACCCGTCGGCCAACCCGTCGGCCAACCCGTCGACCAACCCGTCGACCAACCCGTCGACCAACCCGGCGGCCAACCCGGCGGCCAACCCGGCGGCCAACCCGTCGACCAACCCGTCGACCAGCCGGTCGACCAACCCGGCGGCCAACCCGGCGGCCAACCCGTCGGCCAACCCGTCGGCCAACCCGTCGGCCAACCCGTCGACCAACCCGTCGACAAACCCGTCGACCAACCCGTCGACCAACCCGTCGACCAACCCGTCGACCAACCGGTCGACCAACCGGTCGACCAACCCATCGACCAACCCGTCGACCAACCCGTCGGCCAACCCGTCGACCAACCCGTCGACAAACCCGTCGACCAACCCGTCGACAAACCCGTCGACCAACCCGTCGACCAACCCGTCGACCAACCCGTCGACCAACCCGTCGACCAACCGGTCGACCAACCGGTCGACCAACTGGTCGACCAACCGGTCGACCAACCGGTCGACCAACCCGTCGACCAACCCGTCGACCAACCCGTCGACCAACCCGTCGACCAACCCGTCGGCCAACCCGTCGGCCAACCCGTCGGCCAACCCGTCGGCCAACCCGTCGGCCAACCCGTCGGCCAACCCGTCGGCCAACCCGTCGGCCAACCCGTCGGCCAACCCGTCGGCCAACCCGTCGGCCAACCCGTCGACCAACCCGGCGGCCAACCCGTCGACCAACCCGGCGGCCAACCCGTCGGCCAACCCGTCGGCCAACCCGTCGACCAACCCGTCGACCAACCCGTCGACCAACCCGGCGGCCAACCCGGCGGCCAACCCGGCGGCCAACCCGTCGACCAACCCGTCGACCAGCCGGTCGACCAACCCGGCGGCCAACCCGTCGGTCAACCCGGCGGCCAACCCGTCGGCCAACCCGTCGGCCAACCCGTCGGCCAACCCGTCGACCAACCCGTCGACAAACCCGTCGACCAACCCGTCGACCAACCCGTCGACCAACCCGTCGACCAACCGGTCGACCAACCGGTCGACCAACCCATCGACCAACCCGTCGACCAACCCGTCGGCCAACCCGTCGACCAACCCGTCGACAAACCCGTCGACCAACCCGTCGACAAACCCGTCGACCAACCCGTCGACCAACCCGTCGACCAACCCGTCGACCAACCCGTCGACCAACCGGTCGACCAACCGGTCGACCAACCGGTCGACCAACCCGTCGACCAACCCGTCGACCAACCCGTCGACCAACCCGTCGACCAACCCGTCGACCAACCCGTCGGCCAACCCGTCGGCCAACCCGTCGGCCAACCCGTCGGCCAACCCGTCGGCCAACCCGTCGGCCAACCCGTCAATTTATCAAAATGATGTACTAAGTATTTGTACACCTTAAAAAGGTCTACGGAAAAGTCCGCGATGGTATATATCTATCTCTTATGGATAACCCACAATAGCAGTTTTTTTTAATTACTTTTCACGAAAAATGATGCCTTATGTTCAAAGCAATTTTTATACAATACAGCATTAATCCTTATCCAATTGAGTACCTTAAATAAATTGTTGATTTAATATAGATCAATATTGCCGTTTACAGCATGTAATTTAAGTGAACATTTTAGGAGATATTGCAGATTTAAAATCCCGCGAGGAGGCCGCGCTTAGACCTATAAGCACTTCGAATTTAGCAGCGACCGGAGGCGCAACTATTTGTCCTTCTTTCAAGTTTATATTGTCTAATGATAAGGAAGCTATGAATGTTGTATGTAAAGACTTTGTCTAATCAATTGTAAAAATAAATAATATCACTACATAGTATTAAACAAAGTCGCATTCTCTGTCTGTCCCTATGTCCGTATATCCCTATGTATGCTTCAATCTTTAAAACTATGCAACAGATTTTGATGCGGTTTTTTTTTTAATAGATAGAGTGATTTTAGAGGAAGGTTTACATGTCTAATAACATTCTATATGGATTAGAGAAATACTGTAATTTTGGAGGTTTCTAATGTGATGTCGTAAATAATTACATTTTTTTCCGCTTGCATTGCAAACGCAGGCTAAACCCTACGAGATTTATCAAAATGATGTACTAAGTATTTGTACACCATGAAAAGGTCTACAGAAAAGTCCGCGATAGTATATGTATATCTCTTATGGATAACCCACAATAGCAGTTTTAATCATTTACTTTTTACGAAAAATGATGCCTTATGTTCAAAGCAATTTTTATACAATACAGCATTAATCCTTATCCAATTAAGAACCTTAAATATATTGTTTATTTAATATTGATCAATATGACCCTTTACAGCATGTCATTTAAATAAACAGTTTCGAAGATATTACAGATTTAAAATGCAGGGGCCGCGTCGCGAGCCTATAAATAGCGCGTCGGAGGTCGCGGTTCGCCTCTCGGCGATGCTTCCGCGCTCGCCCGTCTTATCGGTGACGCTGTCAAAGCCAGTAGGGCTAACAGCATTAGTCAAATTCGAAAAAAAAAACGTGGTTCGCCCTTTAACCATTTGAATTTAGCAGCGATCGGACGCATTTATGATCGGAGCTCTCTAGCGAGGAAAATAACAATCACTACATATTATAAAACAAAGTCCATATTTCCCTATGTATGCATAAAACTTTAAAATTATTGGTGCGGTTTTTTTTAATAGATAGAGTGATTCCAGAGGAAGGTTTGTACGTATATTCAATACGGAGTAGAGAAATACTGTAATTTTTGAGGTTTCTGTAAATAATTAAACTGTAAACCCTACGAGATTTATCAAAATAATGTACTAAGTATTGGTACATCTTGAAAAGGTCTACAGAAAAGTCCGCGATGGTATATGTCTAATTTTTATGGATAACCCACTAAAGCATTTTTTGTCGTTCACTTTTTACGAAAAATAATGCCTTATTTTTGAAGCGATTGTTATACAATACAGCATTAATCCTTATCCAATTGAGTACCTTAAATAAATTGTTGATTTAATATAGATCAATATAGCCGTTTACAGCATGTAATTTAAGTGAACATTTTCGGAGATATTACAGATTTAAAATGCCGTGAGGAGGCCGCGCTTCGCCCTATAACACTTCGACTTTAGCAGCGATGTCGCTCTTTCAAGAGTTTGTTTAAAGACATTCTGTAATTAATTGTAAAAATAAAATACAAAGGTAAAATATAAAAGTAAATAAGTAATAATGTACTATATGAATTTAGATATTCCAAAGATAGCAGGAAATCTTCTTGGTATAGGGAAAGGAAATTGTTTTTCACCAAATTTAACGCTACGGCCACGGGCAGTAATAAATAAATCAAAACAACTGGATCGATTTTAATCATTTTTTTTACACTGACTGACATGGGATATATATTTTATACCCGTGCGAAGCAGGGGCAGGCCGCTAGTTTTTTAATAATTGTCACCGTTTACTCAGCGCATGCAAGGATAACTTCAAATTTTGCCGTTTTCGTACTATTTTTTATTGCTGCTCCTACTCATCTTAGCGTGATGTTATATAGCCTATAGCCTTCCTCGATAAAGGGACTATCTGACACTCAAAAAATTTTTGAAATCGGTCCAGTAGTTCCTGAGATTAGCGCGTTCAAACAATCAAACAAGAACGAGTTTGCTTCACGTATTAATAGACTAGCTTTTACCCGCGTGGGCAGTTGTCGTGTGATAAGTCGATAATAGATGGCGTTTTTCAATATCTTCCTATTCCTGTAGAATTAACTGAATTTCTATAGCCTAATCGTGCGACTCTTTCGAGAAGGTCACGGGTTCAAACCCGGGCAGACACCAATGAGTTTTTCTGTTAAAACGTATGTGTCTAATTGATAATTGCAATTTATCACACGCTTTTCGGTGAAGGAAAACATCGTGAGGAAACCTGGATATCTCTAGAGAATTCTGGAGATATGTGTAACCTACCAATACGCATTGGAGCAGCGTGGTAGGTCTTAGCTCCAATCCTTCTGTCCAAAAACGGAGATAAGAGGCCTTTTCCCAGCAGTGGGAGAGTAACAGGCCGCTGCTTACTCTACTTACTATAGCCTATATAGCTATATAGCCGGTGTATAAGGAATAATTGTGCCAAATTTCATTTATATTAGTTCAGCGGATTCGCCGTGAAAGAGTAACAAACATACATCCATACTCACAAACGATTTATAATACTAGTAGGTTTGTCCCGACCGCACTTAGAGTGGTACGCGGGTAGTAGTATGGTGATAGATATTCAAATTCGAATTCAAAATATTGTTTATTCAAAGAAACTTGTAAACAAGTGCTTTTGAATCGTCAACTCTACTGCTGGTTCGGAAAGTTGTACCGAGAAGTGCCGGCAAGAAACTCGGCGGTTGCTCTTTTAAAAATATAATTCTTATGACTAGTTACACTTAGTCATTACTGTCTTGTACAGAGTCTAAGCGAGCTATATAAACACATTCTTATCTTCTTAGTAATCCTCAACAGTATAGTAGGCTTTTTGGATCAGCCTCTTTGTAGCGGATATTTTGGGTACAGCGGAGAAATAAAACTTGCGGATTATCTTGATGTGTAGGCGTGCGCGCGCTATCGTGCCGGCGGACGAAGTGACCGATCGGGCCCGGGGGAGGCGGTTTTATGCAGGCCTAGCGCTGGCACCCTTACAACCTTTATTGCGTTACTTAACAATAACAATTATTGTTCTTACAACTATATTACTTACTTATACGTAGTTTTTATAAAGTTAGTATAGTAGACTTATTTTGATAATTATCTTAAATCTAAAGGTTATTAAAAGACTACGGGTTGTATACTTTATTTACGACTAATCTTATCCTATAGCGGTTAACACATTAATTATTAAAACTAATAAATCGTCGTCAACACTCTTTTAACAGTGTTTTTAAACTGATGTAATGGCAAAGCTAAAATTGATTGATAGTTGATAGTAGTTCAATTCAAGCGGTGTAGAACTGTCTCATAGAACATTCTTGTAGTTATATCTGAAGGTTCCTTTGATACACGTGTAGAAGCGTTTAAGAATAGGGGACCTCGTCTGCGTCGAAATTGGGACGGATTGCTATTTTGCGTTTGCAATATATTCGTTGCGTCGGAATTGATGTCAATGATACTGACCACAATCTTGATACTGACCCCAATCTAACTACAATAATATTATTAATGCGTAAGTCTGTCTTACGCTATATAGCTATATAAGCTGTGAGGTCACGGGTTCAAACCCGGGCAGACACCAATGAGTTTTTCTGTTAAAACTTATGTCGCTTATTGATAATTGCGATAAATTACGATTGCATTACCATTGTGTTCGCGGAGTGGCTCCTTATGATGATCGGTGACCTGGCGAAACGTACGTAGAGATTGTGGTGGCGAGTGTGTGTGCTGCTTGTGTAGAGTGTTGATGTTGGCGGCGTTTTGTTATATGTGTAGTGACTTGTCCTGCATGGATGGGGTATGTGATTTTTGCCTGCATACACTTAGCATTACATATATTCTCTTAACAAACGTGGATTACAGCAAAGTAATTTTAGTGTAAAACCTGTACTTTGTCTAATTGATAATTACAATTTATCATACGCTTTGCGGTGAAGGAAAACATCGTGAGGAAACCTGCATATCTCTAGAGAATTCTGGAGATATGTGTAACATACCAATCCGCATTGGAGCAGCGTGGTAGGTCTAAGCTCCAATCCTTCTCTGCAAAAACGGAGAGAAGAGGCCTATTCTCAGCAGTGGGAGAGTAACAGGCCGCTACTTACTTTACTTAAGTCTGTCTGTATTACGCTTTCAAAGATAATCGATTAGAGCAGTATTGATGAAATTTAGTGGTGGTAATGGAGGTTTGTGCATGTGTGTAGTAAGTAAAGTAATCATAGTCATATCTGGGACTTGATCCGGCGTATTTTCATTTTACGCCGTTTCGAACTCAGCTATAACTTTGTAAGTGACAGCGTAATTAGCCTTTGTTTTCTAATAATATTTTCAATGCCTGAAAGCAGGGATAAAACCTCATTTTTTAATGTAAACCAAGCTATCTATTCATCGCCCCCGAAATTCTCTACATACTAAGTTTCATGAAAATCGTTGGAGCCGTTTCCGAAATTTCCATTTCTGAAACAAGATTTCCTCATTAAAAGATTAATATTAATGAAGTATACTTTTACACCATAAAATACGCCGTGTGGTATCCGGCTGAATAGAATAGTACCACCCTCATTTCTTACCGAGGTGTCGTAAAAGGCGACTAAGGTAAGTCGACCCGCCGTGTGGTATCCGGCTGAGTAGAATAGACCAACCTCATTTCTTACCGAGGTGTCGTAAAAGGCGACTAAGGTACGTTGACCACCGTGTGGCATCCGGTTAAGTAGAATAGACCACCCTCTTTCTTACCGAGGTGTCGTAAAATACGACAGAGGTAAGTTGACGTCAGGCAGGCGGCCGGTCGTAAAAACGCAGCCAAATCATGTGACAGCATGTTTATAACATGTTGTGCCGACCCCACTTATAGTGGGATAAGGGCAGGAGGATGATGACTTTTACACCATAAAATATACACAGAGTATAATCTGGCGGTCTTATCACTACATAGCGATCTCTTCTACACACCCAGTCATCATCCTCCTGCCCTTATCCCACTCTAAGTGGGGTCAGCACTATATGTTATAAACATGTTGTCACATGATTTGGCTACGTATTTTACTGCCGGCTGCCTGACGCCAACTTATCGTCGTCGTCTTTTACGACACCACGGTAAGAAAGAGGATGGTCTGTTTTACTCAGCCGTATACTGCATGGTGGGTCAACTTACCTAAGTCGCCTTTTACGACACCTTGGTAAGAAATGTAAGTGATATTAATAACAGTGGCGTAGCTAGAATATTTGGGGCCCGGGGCCAATTATCACCTGGTACCCCCCCCCCCCCCCCCCTCTAAAGAGTCTAAATAATTTTAGATTTCAGAACGCAATGACTTTAATATATAAATTTAAATTGGTTCAAAATGATAATAACTATGTATAAAATAACATTACATTATAATAAAATTTATTTAGAAAATTTAAAAACAAACTTTCCTCGCTTTTTGTGTGGTAAAGTCCGTTGTTTCTTCATCGAGCTCTACAGCTAAGAAACTATTTGGTGTTTATTGTAGACAATATAATCATACAAAATTAATGTGCAAAAAGTTGAAAAAGAGTCTTATTCAACTTTTGAAATTATTTCATTATTCATCAAAAAAAAAATTATTATCAAGTTTGGTGCCCCCCTTGCCTGTGGTGCCCTGGGGCGACCGCCCCTCTCGCCACCCCCTAGCTACGCCTCTGATTAATAATATTATAAATATAATTGGTATTAATATTCAACAGGATACCGCACCAAGGGTCAACTTAACCTTAGTCTGCTTTTACGACACCTCGGTATGAAATGGGACTATCTATTCTACTCAGCAGTGTGGTATCCCACACGGCGGTACACAAACTACAATTTGGCAGTCTTATCGCTACATAGCGATCTCTTCTAGATAAAAAAAATATCACACATTGACTAGTAGTCCTGAGCCGATCTACGTCACGAGCGAATGAGCTCTCGAGCGACCTAATTTTGAAATTTATATAGGTCATTACTTATAAGGCTACGCACAAACGGGTCATCGGCCTCAGCCATCGGTGGCTGCGCGCGTCACGTTCTTTAGTAACGCGAGTAACGCGCAAGCGAGGGCTGTAGCTGGCCACGAGTGAGTGAGAGATTGTGGCGAATAGGGATGCGACTTGGAGTAGAAAAATCGATTAATAAATAATCGATTTTTATTCCTTTAAAAATAATCTATTTTTAAAAAATCGATTATTTTGTTACGAAATAATCGTTTTTTCTGACTATTTCAAAAGTTGTCTTGTTTTAATATTAATAATTAATTACAATAAAGGCTAATTAGAGTGGATAACTACCAGAATCAGATGCGCTGTTTGTGAAATTGCATTAAAATGTGTAGTTTGACTAAATTGGTTTCATCTAACAATGCGTCATCATCATCACCATTATCAGCCCACTTTAGTCCAATGCTGGACATAGGCCTCTCCAATTTTTCGCCACTTCGCCCGATCCTGGGCTTTCTACATCCTACCGCTGCCCGCTGTCTTAGGTATATCGTCACTCCATCGAGTCTCAGGGCAACAATGCGTATCTAATCTTAAAAATCAAGAAAAAGTTTAATTTTTTGATCTGATTTGAGTCAGTTCGTGACCAAGGTGGATGCAACTCTGCTGAAATGTCGAACCTTATTCAAAGGTAACACGAGGTTATCGCGATGTGACCCGTTTGTTTATATATTAATGCATATCTACTCTTAACAAACAAGGAAAAGAGTTAAAAAAGAAAAAGGGAAACCTAAAATAATCGATTTAAAAAATCGATTTTTGATGAAAATATTGTCGATTAATAAAAATCGATTATTTTTCACATCGCTAGTGGCGCAGCGCATAGGTAGAGAGTGTGACGTATTTCAGTAGAGAGTGATATACACTGGTGATATGTTCCGAACACTGAGTCGAGAGCGGACGTCACTCGCTACACGCGTGCGACGGTTCCATACAAAACATTTAAATGTCATCTGAAGAGCTTGCAAGCAACCGGTGGCTGGGGCCGTATGAAAGGGGCCTTAGATTACGACGTATGCACGCATATATAAAAGGACTTCAGTCAATGTGAGTGAACTCACAACGATAGCCGTTCGCATTATCTGTTATACCTATTTTTTTATAATTCTTAAGCTTTCATACGGTCTAATATAACCAAGATTTTTTTTTTTAATAAATATATGGGACACTTACACACACGGTCGTCCGTCCCCAAAGTAACTTAATACTTGTGTTATGGTAGACAGACAACTGGTGAATATATACTTATATATTTTTAAATACATGCTTAAATACAAATATACACCCAGGTTCAAAGACCAACAAATTAATTTATAGAATATGTTTGCCCTCGGCGAGAATTGAACCCGCGACCCGCGGACCTGAAGGCAGGGTCACTACCCACTGCGCCAACGGGCCAGTCAAATTTTGTTAGTATAATAAGGTTTTTAAAATATTTTTATATCAGTATAAGTTAATGTTGAGGACCAAACTTCAGTATCGCATTGGGAAACACGTTTAGTGAATTCATTTTCAATATTGAAATTTTATATAAAAATATATATTTTTTCGGAATAGGCTTCAACGATTTCCTGAAATTTAGCATGGGGTTTTGATGGAGAAAAATCGATCTAGCTAGGTTTTATTTAAAAAAAAAATCGTTTTATCCCTGTTCTTGGGCATTAAAAAATAGTAATGTAATATACATTGAATATAAAACACTATTTTTGAAGTTTCTTTTTATTTACTAAAAAATTACCGAGCAAGGCTCGGTCAACCGGGTGCTATATATTTTAAAACAATGCCCCGAGCTGTGTGTCTGTCTGTATGTTTGTGATAAACACAAATAATATAGAACAGATTTTAATTCGGTTGTTACAAATAAGCAGCGTGATTTATGAGAAAGGTTTTAGTGTTGTAAATACTAAGGTTTTGTGGAAATTAGTATACTTTTACAATATCATCATAGTCTTTATTCCACTTTAAGTGGTGTAGTGTACATGTTATGAACACGTTGTCACATGATTTGGCTTGGTATTTTACGACCAGCCGCCTGCCTAACGTGGACTTACCTTATTCACTTTTTACGAAACCTCGGTAAGAAACGAGGGTGGTCTATTCTACTCAGCCGGATACCACACGGCATTCTATCACAGCATATAAATAACTAGAAATCGCCAGCAGCTCTGCGAGCGTGGAAAGATAAAAACTGTAATATCTTTTGATAACCATAACAAATGGTTAAACCTTAAAAGCTAGACATTTTATTTAGATCTTTTAAGAGGGGAACAATTTTGTAATATATGATTTTTCAAAAACTATCACCGTTTACTCAGCGCAAGGAAAGTTTTAAATTTTGCCGTTTTCGTTATACTTTTTATTGCTGCTCCTCTCCTATTCATCTTAGCGTTATGTTATATAGCCTATAGCCTTCCTCGATAAATGGACTAAACTGAAGGAATTTTTCAAATCGGTTTAGTAGTTCCTGAGATTAGCGCAACATTCAATCAATTAAACAATCAAACAAACAATCTCTTCAGCTTTATATATTAGTATATATATTTAAAAAATATTCTTTAAGAATCCATCTTTCTTTTTTACTTTATCTTTGTTGACGTGAACACGAGGCCGCCATAATGAGTTCAGTGTCGCCCACAAGGTCTTATAGGGAACAGGTAGCCCTCGGATTTTGGGATGCTGCCAGCTTCCGTTTACGACCTTGAAAGCAAATGAACCTTTACACACCGAGATAAAGTTCAATCTCCTTTGACGCGTGTTTTTAATGAAAAAAGAAGCGCAAATTTTAATTTTCGACTTACTTTTTTTATGAACGTATGTTTGTTTAACAGTTATATTTGGATTGGGTTATTTATTTTTATAGGCAAATAGGAATAGCGATAGCATTGCGTTTAGAGTGTAGATTCTTAAGAAGTGTTTGCTGATTTGTAACGCAAGGGATTTCGAGGTCATTCCAACACCTTGGAACAACATCTCCAGGTTTTTTGTATGTTTTCCCGGTTCGTTGAGGTGTGTTTAGTTATTTTGATTGTTCTACGGGTCTTCTATAAGGATCTATTCACTCAAAATTCCCTGATTGACCGATCT
The DNA here is from genome assembly GCA_029227775.1 of Morpho helenor. Taxonomy (NCBI): domain Eukaryota; kingdom Metazoa; phylum Arthropoda; class Insecta; order Lepidoptera; family Nymphalidae; genus Morpho; species Morpho helenor. The sequence continues at coordinate 11,261,487 of JARGCU010000005.1, read as the reverse complement.
TCATTACTAGATAGCGAGTGAATTTTGAATTGATATGTCTTAAACATAAAAAGCATACCCGCCGTGTGATATCTGGCTGAGTAGAATAGACCAACCTCATTTCTTACAAAGGTGTCGCAAAAAACGACTAAGGTAAGTTGACCTCAGGCAGGCGGCCGGTCGTAAAATACCTAGCCCAATCACAAACAAACATGTTTTAAACATGTTGTGTGAGAATGATGATATGCAAAACTTTTCGGGGTTCGAACCCCGGGCAGTAATTGATATTTGCCATTTATCACAAGCTTTTCGGTAAAAGAAACATCCTGAAAAGCATATCTCTGGATAATTATGTAGCCTACCAATCGGGATTGGAGCAGCATGGCGGATCTGGGCTCCAACCTTTCTCTCTAAAAGAAGAGATGAGACCTTTACTTTACGTTATTTTACTATGTCATCACTTGCATGCATTGTTTGATAAAAAATTCAAATTCAAAATACTCGTATTCTTTATTTAATTAAATGTGTAAACGAGTGCCTTTGAATTGAATTGAACAAAAGATTTTGGATAAAAAATCAGGCGTAACTTCCTATTTAATTATCTTATTATTTAAAAGATCACCAAGTGATTCAGTACGATGCAGTGCGATGTGATGCGATTTTAGGTCAACGGCACGATTGTAAAATAATTCTCGTGTGCGAACGAGGTGAGGTGCAACTAAAAAGCTAAATGCAGGTGCGTTTTTTTACACAAAATGCACATTTATTTTGATATCAAAGTCGTTATTTTTCAATAAAGCTTGGCGACATGTCATCGACCAGTCTAATAAAATGAATAAAGAAAGAATATTTAATACATATTCTTGGTAAAGGAAAACATTTTGTTTAAATCTGCACATTTTTGTGGAAAATTTCTGAGTTTAGTTTTAGTTGCCAGTCTACATTTGCGCCATTCAGTTTTTTTCTTCTTTTTTGTCAGGAATACTTTTTGTGCCGTGTGGTATCTGGCCGAGTAGAATAGACCACCCTCATTTCTTGCCGAGGTGTCGTTATGGACGACTAAGGTTTAAGGACGTTACCTTAGTGTTGTGATTTGGCTAGGTCGGAAAAGACCTAGTCAAATCACAACACAATATGGTTAAATACATGTTGTGCCGACCCCACTTAGAGTGGGATAAGGGCAGGAAAATGATCTTAGTTTGAGGAGCTTGATTTGACTGGCCCATTAGCGCAGTGGGCAGTGATCCTGCCTTCAGCTCCAAGGGTCGTGGATTCGATCAAATGTAGATCAACTTATTTACGACACCTCGGTAACAAATAAGGGTTTTTTTTTATAAAAGAAAAAAAATAAAACGCCCTAAAAGAATAAAACTTTGCAATTTAGATAGAAACCGATGATTTCATGACCGAAGACTGCATTTGAAGATTACTTGCAATTATTTTGCTGTACAACATTTTACCAAAACAAAAACTTGATTGTATCAATTTTGTACCTTATTTGTCTGTGATATGGTTGAGATTTGTTTATTTTATCATTGCCTTATGTCAGTGACCGTGTTACCGAAATAGATAGAAAGTTTTGTCAGACGATTTGGAATCTACTCGCGTTAGGAATAGAGTTTTGTGGTAAATATCTTACAAGTTCGTCCGTGAGGCTCTATTCCTGAATCGAGGCTGTTGTGTGAAAACTATACTAATATATAAAGCTGAAGAGTTAGTTTGATTGTTTGAACGCGCTAATCTCAGGGCCTACTGAAAAATTATAATAATTAATAGGATATATAACATCACGCTAAATAGGAGAGGAGCAGCAATAAAAAATATTGCGAAAACAGCAAAATTTAAAGCTTTTCTTGCGTGCGCTGAGTAAACGGTAAGTAAGTAGCGGCCTGTTACCTTTCCACAGCTGAGAAGAGACCTCATCTCTCCGTTTTTGGAGAGAAGGTTTGGAGCTAAGACCTACCACGCTGCTCTAATGCGGATTGGTAGGTTACACATATCTCTAGAGTTCTTTAGAGATATGCAGGTTTCCTCGCGATGTTTTCCTTCACCGAAAAGCGTGTGATAAATTGCATTTATCAATTAAACACATAAGTTTTTACAGAAAATCTCTTTAGTGTCTGCCCGGGTTTGAAATCGTGACCTCCACAAGAGAGTCGCATGGTGTTACCGCTAGGCTACCACAGCTTGCAAAACGGTAATAGTTATTAAAAAATCATGTATTACAAAATTGTTTCCCTCTATAAGTTCTAAATAAAAGTCCGCGACAGCATATGTATAGCTTTTAAGGTTAACCAAAATTAACCAATTTTATGGTTATTACGGTTTTAATCTTTCCACGTGTGCGGAACCATTGGCGATTGCTAGTTTCTAATTAAAGTAGCTAAATAAATTCTTTGGACGCCATATTTATTTGATCGACAATCATTATTCTCCTGCCCTTATCCCACTAGAATAGATCACCCTTATTTCTTACAGAGGTTTCGTAAAAAGCGACTAAGGTAAGTCAACCTGACGTGTGGTATCTGGATGAGTATAATAGACCACACTCGTTTCTTACAGAGGTGCCGTTAAAGACTAGGTAAGGTAAGTTGACTCGCCGTGTAGTATCAGGCTGAGAAGAATAGACCATCCTCATTTCTTACTGAGATATCGTGAAAGGCGACTGAGGTGGATTGACCCGCCGTGTGATATTCGGCTGAGTAAAATAGACCATCCTCATTTCTTACCAAGGTGTCGTAAAAGACGACACAGATAAGTTGACGGCAGGCAGGCGGCCCGTCGTTAAATAACTAGCCAAAACGTTTAAAACATGTTGTATGACCCCCACTCAGAGTGGGATAAGGACAGGAGAATGATGATTTTTGACGATTCAAAAAAACTTGCAAGAACTTGATTTAATATTATTTCGATTTCATTTTATTATAGTCTGACCATGCTTTTCACGTTTCGATAGGTTAAGGAAACTAACTAACTAAACTAAAAGGTTAAACTTTTGAACCTATTTGTTCCGTTATCATATTTCTATATAAGAACAGATGTTTATAGATCGGTCTGTCAACAGTCTATAAAATGCATGAAAACAATATGACGTATGTGTGACAAAATACAGATTGCTCATCTATTAGATGACGTTAAAACATGTTGGACTTGTGCCTCTATACATAGTTACTATTTATATTTTAAATAATTTATTTTTTGTACATAAAAATCATCATCCTCCTGCCCTTATCCCACTCTGGGTGGGGTCCGCACAACATGTTGTCATATGATTTGGTTACGTATTTTACGACCGGCCGCCTGCCTGACGTCAACTTACCTTAGTCGTATTTTACGAAAGAGTCGTATTTTTAAAGAATTTTTCAAATTGGTCCTGTATCTCCTGAGATTAGCGCGTTCAAACAATCAATCAACCGAAAACAAGCAAACAAACTCTTTAGCTTTATATATTATATATATATAGATATAGATTATAAAACGATAGGTTATGTAATAGACAAAGTAGGAACCGACATAAGCTTGCGACTCCTGCTTTGTGTCTTGCAAAGGTACGTAAGTCGTTTGTGGGTTTGGTATAAGATTCTATAATAAAATTTCCCTATCAATTATTGCTTTGCCATTACAGCAGTTTAAAAAACTGTTAAAGGCTGATACAAAAAGCCTACTGTACTGTTGAGGATTATTTAGATGAAACTTTGGCTTCTCAGTATGGCGTTATGCCAATATCGGTGTCGGTTTATTGTTTATCGTGATGTGAAATCACTGTAGGAGCTGCTTACGAAAACACAGACGTTTGGACGAAATAATATTCATCTTTGTAAGAATAATGATGACACTTGTATGACTGAACGATCTTTATATGTATGACTTAGCTTTTGTTCAGTTTTGCTTCAAGGGTAAAAGTTAGCCTTTATAACAAAACTAGCGGCCTGATCCTGCTTCGCACGGGTATAAAATATATAGCCCATGTCACTCAGTGAAAAATAAAATGATTAAAATCGATCCAGTAGTTTTGATTTATTCATTACTGCCCGTGGCCCGCACGCGTTAAATTTGGAGAAAAATAATTCCCCTCTCCCTATACCAAGAAGATTTCCTGCTATATCTAATATCTAAATTCATATACTACATATACATTATTTTTTACATTTTTCCCTATGTATTTTATTTTACAAATAATTACAGAATGTCTTTATATATAACATTCAAAGTTTTCTTGTCATTAGACGATACAAATATGATTTTTTAGAGGTTACTCTTGATATAGACATATAGCTGCTAAATTCGAAGTGCTATAGGGCGAAGCTCGGCTTCCTCACAGCTGTTTATTTGGAATTGAAAAGGAAACAACCATTAAATAAATGCCGTACGGTATCCGACTGAGTAGCATAGACCACCCTCATTTCTTACCGAGGCGTAGTAAGAGGCAACTTAGGTAAGTCCGCCCGCCGTGTGCTATCCTGCTACGTAGAATAGACCACCCTTTTTTTAACTGAGGTGTAAAATACGACTATGGTAAGTTGATGTCAGGCATGCGGCCGGACGTAAAATACGTAGCCAAATCATGTGACAACATGTTTATAACATTGTACTATAAAAATAATGTTGTGCCGACCCCACTTAGAGTAGGATACCTACCATTCCGCATAGGAGCATCGTGGTGGTGATCGACTGGTTCGTTGGCGCAGTTGGTAGTGACCCTGCCTTCAGCGCCTTCCTGCGCGGGTCGTGGATTCGTTTCCCACCGAGGGCCAACATTTTATAAGTTTAAATTATATAAGTATATATTTACCAGTTGTCTGGTAACCATAACACAAGTATCAAGTTACTTACCTTGGGGTCAGACGACCGTGTGTGTAAGGTGTCCAAATATATTTATTCATATATATCTCCAAAATTAGAGGAAGGAGGATATTACCAGCTAAAATCATGTTACTACATATACTTTTAATATCGACAGGTTTATATCGCCGGCTAGAGCAGACGCCATTCTGGAGTTATGGCGGACGAAGCTGGCGGAAGGAGTACTATCTCCTGCGCACTTCCAGGACCATTGGCGCGTGACGGTGCCGAGGATTTATTCGCCGCAGCCCAACAGGACTTGCTTGGGTAAGTAGAATCAAAAAGTAAAAAATAATTATAGTATATTAAACGAAAATGTAAAAGTATTCTTAACGACAAGCTTATGCGTCTAATTGATAAATGTAATTTATCACACGCTTGTCGGTGAAGGAAAAACATTGTGACGAAACCTGCATATCTCTAAAGAATTCTGGGGATATGTGCACCCTAATAATCCGGATTGGAGCAGCGTGGTAGGTGAGAGGCCAAAATGGAGCGAGGTGGCCCATTCCCAGCAGTGTGATGTAACACGCCATTATTTTATAACGGGTACCTTCTGGGCGCTCCGAACGGGGTTTATCGGACGCCCGATTGAAATGGTACCTGAGGCAGAGGATACATAGTCTAGCGGAGGGATGGGTCACATTAAGAGAGGCCCCGACCCAGAGGTGGCGCACTCTGTGGTTCAGAGTTGCTGGCTCTCCCCGCTGCTGACGGGGATGGGGACAATGTGTACAACTGTACCCTGTCCCCGCCACCAGCAGCGTAGTAGAGCACTGTCAGGTTTTAAGGCGGTGAGAGTCCCCGTCGTGACGACCCATAATGGGTTTTCCTGGCTAAAAAAAGTGTGGAGTGAAGAAAGTCAAATTCAAAATTTAAATTTAGATAAGGTTTTAAACATGTGTCGAGTCCATTTTCAAATTGCCCCCTTCTAATTTCTAATGCCGCCTGTGGAACGTGGGCACCATTTTGGGAAACACTCAGTTAAACGATTAGCCGCACGTTCAACGTGGCTTCGCGAATTTTAACGCGTATTTAACGTTCACGATAGGAATGTAAAGTTTGTATGTAAAGGATTATAAAACGGCTTACGTACAGCGTATAACGCCTTGTCTTTATTACCCCATAAAATATGAGACATTAAAAATTCTAGATATAGCACGAGTTTTGCCTCGGAAATAGCGACTGTTAGTTTATGTGCTACCTTTAATTTTTTTTAACTAAGTCTCTTATCTTATAAAATTTGAGTGAAAAATCACCTAAGGAACAAATATAGTTAAAAACACAATCGTCAAGAAATCGACCGGAAAAAAAGAAACAATTTGAATCGCGCAATCTACTGCTGTGTGCTTAGTGCGAGTTTTTTTTAACGACATCTAGTGACCGATGTTTCAGCGTCATACAAGTTAACCTTACGTTAACTCGATCGAGTAGGTTAAAAAAACTCGCACTAAGCACACTGGATGAGAAAGGAGGCCCAGTAGTGAGATAGTAACTGGCCGTTACCTTACTTTTACTTTTATCCTTTCAGACTGGTCTTTCGACGAGGAGCTCGCCTTCAAGCTCCTGATACAACCGCTCGAACAGTTCATCTGGGGTTCCACGGAGTGTACCCAAAAGCCACCGCCCCGCCGGTCCACGCTGTGTGGGAGGGTGTTCAAGCAGGGCGAGCCGGCTTACAGCTGTAGAGAATGCGGTAAACATTGCATAATTATAAATTACTAGCGGATTGGGTCACGCGTTACTGTGGACTAGTCTCGTTTCGACTTCCTGTGTATCTGTTAGTTCCATCTAAAGATTGTCTGAAAATTTCATTAAAATCGATCATCTTCATCTACTTGACCTTATCCCACTCTGTGGGGTTAGCACAACACGTTATAAACATGTTATCACATGATTTGGCTACGTATTTTACGATCGGCCGCCTGCCTGACATCAACTTACCTTAGTCGTATTTCCGACACCTAGGTAAGAAAGATGGTTGTCTATTCTACTCAACCGGATACCACAACATCATCATTGATTCTATAGAGTATAAGATTGTGTATTGTATCTGGATATAAGATTCTATAGTAAAATTCCGCAATCAATTTTAGCTCTGCCATTACATCAGCTTAAAAACACTGTTAAAAAGAGGCTGATCCAGAATGCCTACTATACTGTTGAGGATTACTAAGAAGACATGAATGTGTGGATATAGCTTGCTTAGACCCTGTACAAGACAGTAATGACTAAATGTAACTAGTCGTAAGAATTATATTTTTAAAAGAGCAGCCGCCGAGTTTCTTGCTGGCTCTTCTCGGTAGGAACAGCTTTCCGAACCATCAGTAGAGTTGACGATTCAAAAGCACTTGTTTACAAGTTTATTTGAATAAAGAATATTTTGAATTTGAATTTGATTGTTTAAAAATATTACTCCGATCGCCATCAAACTGTATAAGTTACCCGCTCAAAAGATTGTATAAAAATTTCATAAAAATAGGTTCAGTGAGGAATTTTAATGTACGAATTCAAAATTTAAATTAAATTATCCCACTGGTAGGCATAGGCTTCCTCACTTTATTTTTTTGAGAGAAGTATTAGAGTTAAGACCTTCTACGCTGCTCGCTGCTGCTCTTAAAATAAATGTATAGTCCGACTTAGTATACTTTCCACCGCCATGGGACCGGTAGACAAAGCAGGAACCGACATAAGCTTGCGGCTCCTGCTTTGCGCCTTGCAAAAGTGCGTAACTCGTTTGTGGGTTTTGGTATAAGATTCTATAATAAAATTCCGCAATCAATTTCAGCGCTGCCATTACAGCAGTTTAAATACACTGTTAAAAAGAGGCTGATACAGAAAGCTTACTATACTCTTGAAGATTATTTAGAAGATAAGAATGTGTGGATATAGCTCTCTTTGAACCTGTACAAGACAGTAACGACTTAATGTAAATAATATTAAGAATTATTTTTTTTAAAAAGAGTAACCGCCGAGTTTCTTGCTGGCTCTTCTCGGTAGGAGCAGCTTTCCGAACCAGCAGTAGAGTTGACGATTCAAAAGCACTTGTTTACAAGTTTATTTGAATAAAGAATATTTTGAATTTGAATTTGAATGTACGCAGGTGAAGCCGCGGAATAATCTATATTTATTCTCGTTCTAGGTATGGACAACACGTGCGTGCTGTGCGTGGAATGCTTCAAGGTGTCAGCCCATAGGAACCACAAGTACAAGATGGGTCAATCAGGGGGAGGGGGGTGCTGCGATTGCGGCGACACCGAGGCCTGGAAGCGGGACCCCTTCTGTGAAATACACGCTGTATGTTGAACTTTTTGAGGCCTTAAAAGAGATGTTTGGAGTATGTGAATTTTCCCATTGAACATTGGAGACATATTCATGTCTAGTATAGATCTTCGAAAAACCAGTGATTTTATTTTTAAATTTTCAAGTCTATTTTTGTACGACATTAAATAATTGGGAGCTTTGATCGTAATACTAAATGTTTAACTAGCCTTTTTTGAACACGTTCAATTCTATCAATGTAGATTTTGTAAATCGAAGACTAAATGAGAGTGCACTTTTTATTTTTATTTATTTTATATCAAACGAATAAGTGTATTCAATACAATTAACTCACCCTCTCTCCATACATACATCCTACTCAATGTTAATAATTATTAAAGTTTATTAAATCAAGTATCAATTACACACAAGAACAATTAATGATTCAGTAAAGACTAAACAAATACACAGTTTCTTTGTTGATGATTCTTAATTTAGCTATTACATTAAAGTTGCTATGGAAGGAAAACTGACGCCTGAACTAGGATTCCCTGTATTTCAGGTTTTATCAGGTTTTATTACTCATACTAATATATATTATTATCGCCGTGTGGTATCCGGCTGAATAGAATAGTACCACCCTCATTTCTTACCGAGGTGTCGTAAAACGCGACTAAGGTAAGTCGACCCGCCGTGTGGTATCCGGCTGAGTAGAATAGACCAACCTCATTTCTTACCGAGGTGTCGTAAAATGCGACTAAGGTAAGTTGACCCACCGTGTGGTATCCGGTTTAGTAGAATAGACCACCCTTTTTCTTACCGAGGTGTCGTAAAATGCGACTAAGGTAAGTTGACCCACCGTGTGGTATCCGGTTTAGTAGAATAGACCACCCTTTTTCTTACCGAGGTGTCGTAAAGTACGACAGAGGTAAGTTGACGTCAGGCAGGCGGCCGGTCGTAAAAACAGCCAAATCATATGACAGCATGTTTTTAACATGTTGTGCCGACCCCACTTAGAGTGGGATAAGGGCAGGAGGATATAATAAATCAAGTATCAATTACACACAAGAACAATTAATGATTCAGCAGAGACTAAACAAATACACAGATTCTTTGTTGATGATTCTTAATTTAGCAAATACATTAAACTTGCTATGGAAGTAAAACTGACGCCTGAACTAGGTTTCCTAGTATTTCAGGTTATATCAGGTTTTATTACTCATACTAATATATATTATTACTCGCTTACTTTTCAAACTCATTAACACACAGAGAGGTACACCTTACAGACATGCAGTTTGACTGGCTCGTTGGAGCAGTGGGTAGTGACCCTGCCTTCGGCTCCACGGGTCGCGGGTTCGATTCCCGCCGAGGACCAACATTTTCTTTAAAAATGAATTTGTCGGTCTTTGAGCCTGGGTGTATATTTGTATGTATTTAAAAAATATATAAGTATATATTCACCAGTTGTCTGTCCATAACACAAGTATTAAGTTACTTACTTTGGGGACGGATGACCGTGTGTGTAAGTGTCCCATATATTTATATTTATATTATTATTATGTAATAATTCAAATTTTTTATTGTATTGTTGTTTTTCTTATAGCAAATAGTAATTAAGTCACATGTCTTCGGTGTTTATCGCTGTATGCCGAGATACAGTTTTAACTAGAATCTACAGATGGTCATATATTAAGTTAAGCCCTATTTGTCATGTGTAAGAAATAAATAAATAAAATATATGTATGTGTTTTTCAGGCCCCAGAGAATGAGGAGCAAGTGGAGACCAACTACTGTCCGGAAGTGCTGGAGAGGATGAAAATCGTGGCTTTCGTGTGCCTCTCGTACTCCTTCCGGCTGCTCACGCTTGACCACGCGCCCGGTCTGCCCAACGACTTGATGTAAGTGGCATTATGCTTCTACTACCTATCTTTTTTCATCATCATCATCTCCCTGCCCTTCATCATCATCCTGTCCTTATCCCACTCTAAGTGGCGTCGGCACAACATGTTTTTCTCTTCCATTCTGTCCTATCTTTCGTCAACTCTGGCGCCACTCCTTTTATATGCATATCATACTTCACACAATCCAACCATCTCTTTTTAGGCCTCCCTCTAGGCACATATCCATCCACATTCAAATTTAACACACGTTTGGTCACATGATTTTCATCCCTCCTCATTACATGTCCATACCATCTCAATCTTGCACTTTTCGTCTTTTCTATAATGAGCGCAACTTTCAGACTTCCCCCATCATCTCCCTGCCCTTATCCCACTCTAAGTGGGGTCGGCACATGTTACAAACATGCTGTCACATGATTTGGCTGCGTGTTTACGACCGGCCGCCTGCCTGACGTCAAAAACGCTGTCGTAAAAACGCAGCCAAATCATGTGCTGCGATGAAGCCAAAGCCAAAGCATGAGCCGCTTGCGATTGCTAGTTCAATAATGAATTGATTGAACGCTATTACAGATTGAAAGATGACGAGAAAGACTTGCTGCAGATCCTTGACCAGCCCGATTGTTACTGCACCGTGCTGTACAATGATGAATCCCATACTTTTGAACAGGTAAGTAGCGGCCTGTTACTATCCCACTGCTGGGCATAGGCCTCCTCTCTCCGTTATTGGAGAGAAGGATTGGAGCTAAGACCTACCACGCTGCTCCAATGCGGATTGGTAGGTTACACATATCCCCGGAATTCTCTAGAGATATGCAGGTTTCCTCACGATGTTTTCCTTCACCGAAAAGCGTGTGATAAATTGCAATTATCAATTAGACACATAAGTTTTAATAGAAAAACTCATTGGTGTCTGCCTGGGTTTGAACCCATGATCGTCTCTAGAGATTCACACGGTCGCACCGCTAGGCCATCACAGCTTAATTAGATTGAACGGGTAAATAATGTTTATTTAGATTTAAATTAGTACTTTGTTGATCGAACCTTGCTCGGTAATTTTTTATAAAATTAAAAAAAAAATAAAAAATTAATTGGGTAGGTGGAGCACGATCCTAGGTATTTTAATTTCTAGAGACCAACTATTTCCCGAATAAGCTACGCTGAATTGAAGGTTTTCGGCAAAAATAGTTTTTTATATATTCCATGTAAATTTTAGTATTTTTTTAATGCCCCAAAAAAGGGATAAAACTATTTTTTTTTATATAAAACCTAGCTAGATCGATTTTTCTCCCCCAAAACCCCCTTACTGCTGAATTTCGGGAAAATCGTTGGAGCCGTTTCCGAGATTTAGAAAAATATTTATATATATAAATACAATAATAAACTCATTTATATATAAAGCAAGTCAAATGCCAATCTGCGACAGCCTAATGGTAACGCGCGGACTAAAAAAGGTTTGAAGCCTAGGTTCGATTCTAACATGTCTACCGGCGCTTTCTTTTTTTCATTTTTTTTATTGCATTTATTTTTGTATATTTAAAAAATTACCCAGGTATTGTACCTATAACACCATGTGCGTATGTTTATAATAAAGTTTAAAATAAATATTAACACTTTTTAAGGTGATAACGACCCTCATGCGAGTGATAAAGTGCAGCAAGCGTGACTCGGTAGAGCTGGTGAGCCTCATCGACCGCGAGGGTAGAGCGCTAGTCAAGTGCAACTCCTTCCAACTCTGCGACAAACTCAAAACTGACATAGAGATGTAAGTTTTAACTCTTTTTAATCTTGCTTTGGAATCTTGTAAGTAAATTAGACCCAGAGGTTTTGAGCTGAAATGTTAAGTACTGGTCCAGTCGATGACAATGCATGTTTATGATAAGCATGATCTGATGCTGTTGCCAGGATTGGCTCCAGACAAGCGAACTGCTCGATGGTTAACAGTAGGGACATGTATTTTTAATCAAAGCTTTTTAACTTGACTTGTTTATGTTAAAATATATGACCGTAGAGTCTATGTATTTGTTTATTTATACTTTTTTATTAATTTATAGACATTTTTCTCATAGACCTCTTTTAAAATATAGCGCGTTCTGTCGGAATTCCTTCAGCAAGAGTTCTACCAAATTCCCAAAACTCTAAAAAAATATGGGACAATAGCCAATAGAAGTTGGGGATCGATCCTAGGTATTTACATTTCTCGAGACTGTCCGTTCTCCGAATAAGCTACGCTGACTTGACAGCTTATGGCAAAATTCAAATTCTTCAAATTCAAAACTTAAATTTTAGTATTTTTTAATACCCAAAAACAGGGATAAAACGAATTATTAACAAAAAACCTAGCTAGATCGATTTCATGATGAAATAAAAGCAAAGGCACTTGGATAATTTAAACTATTTATTTTAAAAAGAGCAATTTATAATACGTATTGACAGTTCACAAGTTTATGAGGGAAGGGAAGAGTGTCGACAGATAATATTATAAATTAAATATGCAGATGATATTGCTAATAAATTAAGCGCAGGCGTCCATACTTTCAACATTTCAGGAAATTTGGAAGCCGTTTCCGAGATTCCGAAAATAATATATACAAACGTGATTAACTCATTTAAATATTTAAGATAATTATAGGTTTTTACGTTACAATTTATTGGTATTGGATATACTGACTAACTGTTGGTGATATGTTAGTTCGATTGTAACTCAGCCTCTGTGCGATGCTCTCAAGGTTCACGTCGCGGCACGGGCCCGCGCTGAAGGTGTTGGTCATGCACGCGCACGTCATCGCGCACCAGCTGTTCGCCATGAAGCTACTCGAGTGGTGAGTTGGATCAATTATCTTTTACAGTTGCACTATTTTAAATCTATATATATAAACGTCGACACATCTATATTGACGATACATTTAACTAAAAACCCGTTTATATTAATATAGAGTTTATTTAATGTGTATGATGTATTTGAAGTTGATGGTCTTACAAAATCGATTTTCTCAAAATCAACTGAACGGATTTTTGTACGATTTTTATTAAAAAATATTGTAATTCTTGTGGAAGATCTATTGTATATTCTCTGGAACGGATTAAACGACTTTTGATGGTACTTTTATTGGTATATAGAGGAGGCTGTGGAGCAACATGTAGGCTACGAAGTAGCCTACATGTTGCCTGACCCCCCTTAGAGTGGGATAAGGGCAGGAGGATGATGATGATGACTTTATATTTTTTTTTTGCGTTATTTCGTCCCTTATTGACTAAGGAAGCTGAATGATTAAATTTTGAACTGCATATTTTAGTACCATTTGGACGACTTAATTGTCGATTTATATACAAATCAATTAATAGCTTATGTTCTATATAATCTTTATAGGGCGACTAATCTATACTAATTTATAAAGCACTGAATTTATACAATATTCTTCCAGGCTTCAGAACTTCGTGCGGCTAGAACAGAGTCTTCGGTTGGCTGTCAGCCAAGTTGCTCTGGATGAGGAGGCTGGACTGGCTGGGTGGTCCGTGGCCGGCACCTCGGGAGGAGTGGCTGCGGGCGTGATGCAGAACGACTGCCACATGTGGAAGGCGGCCCGCACTGCCTGGCACCGGCTGCTGATAGCCACCACCCTGATGGACACGGCAAACAAGAGGACAATGGCCATACTATTCACCAAGAACTATGGTAAGACAATGGCGGATATGTTTATCTATATTCAAATTCAAATTCAGAACCTTTATGTGTTGACCTTAACATCAATAAAAAAAAACAATACAAAGAATTTAAAATAAGCAACAAGATACTAGGAAAGACATAAATAAATATAATAGATCACAAAATGATAGACCACTCAGCTTTAAGCTAGGGCAGGAAACCTAGCACTGATTTTCAGTGGCTGCCATTTTGCAAGAATGAAAAGAAAGTGACAGCAAGGAACAATACAGAAAAAAAGAAATATAAGTTATGTATACAAACATTAAATATAAGCAATACTAAGTAAATAAACGGAATATATTTAATTAATAACTTAAACGTAATTTAAGGACAGCGAACCATGTATTTTGATAACCATAAAAATGGATAAAAAGTGGGTTAACCTCAAAAGTTAGACATATGCTGTCGCGTACTTTTATTTAGAACCTTTGTAGGTGAACAATTTTGTAATACGTGATTTCTAAGGAACACAAGGAAAACCTTAAATTTTGCATTTCTATGGTTAAAAGATCGGAATTATAATTTTATGTACTATCAGAATTATTAGGATTTAGAATTTGAATAATGTCCAGGTTCGATCCTGAAGGACTTCATCCGGGACGACCACGACCACTCGTACTCGGTGTCGTCGCTGTCCGTGCAGCTGTACACCACGCCCACGCTGGCCCACTACCTCATAGCGAAGCACGACGCGCTGTTCGTGGTGCTGAACACCTTCGTCAGCGAGTGCAACAGGCGGTGCAACGCTGAGGTATTTAGTGCAACGATTTTTTTATTTTAATTCTGTAATTAAAGGACTTTTACACTACATGTGTAAGTAATGTAAGCAAGTAGCGACTTGTTACTCTCCCACTGCTGGGAATAGACCTCTTCTCTCCGTTTTTAGAGAGAAGGTATGGAGCTAAAACCTACCACGCTGCTCCAATGCGGATTGGTAGGTTACACATATCCCCATAATTCTCTAGAGATATGCAGGTTTCCTCACGACGTTTTGCGATAGTGGCTCACATATAGGAGTTTTCCGTTACAAATCGTTTATCTGGAACTATAACATCTCTTATTTATTAAAAAATTAGGTCCCCGTTTTGCGACACAACTGAATTAATAAGGAATAGTCTTAAGCTACTCAATGACCTAAATTATTTGTACTATTTCTTGATATTTTTGGTAAACAATAATTTGTATCTATTACCAAAAATATTGGTGACAAACAAATATTATATTATCAGGGTCATCTGCGGTAACCTATTTTATTGGTACTATTCCTTTATATTTTTGGTGACCAATAAATAGTATCTATGACCAAAAATATTTGTGACCAACAAATGATTTATAGAAGCAGGCGTTACTTTGCAGAATTCCATAGTACAGAAGTTACAATGAAATTAGTATACTGTAAATCTGTTGTTTTATTTACGGTTTTCTTCTGCTTCGGGGCGAAACGATCTTAGGGGTTGTGGTTGTCGGTGTGTGTAGTACTTGTGTGGACTGTTGGTGTCGGCGGCGTTTTGTGATACGTGTGGTGACTTGTCCAGCATACATAAGGTATTTAGTAGTTGCCTGGTTCATACACTTAGCATTGCATATATTCTCTTAACAAACGCGGATTACAGCAAAGTAATTTTATTGTAACTTCTGGACCAATAAATATTTTTTTACCAAGGTCGTCCGCGCTGACTTATTTTATTTAAAATTGTATTCGTGTTTTTCCTTGATATGTTTGGTGACCAATCTTCCATGACCAAAAATATTGGTGACCAACCTATTATTTCCAGGGTCGTCTGGAATTCGATCGTAACCACATATCGATGGGCTTCAAGCGCGCCCAGTTCGTCCTGTACGACGTGAAGTACCTGCTGGGCTCCGTGCCGACCAGCTTCGACGACGACCTGCGCAAGGGCTTCCTCCACGGGCTGTCGCTGATGCTCAACTTGCTGGTCATGATGCAGGGGATGGACTCTATTGTGCGGCAGGTGAGATTGTTTGGTTAATTTATAGAATTTCACAACCTAAAGGTAACCTCTGACTAGAGATGGGTAGGTAGTGAGCTAAAGACAAATAAAGATATTTTCAAAATATATAATCACTCTCTAGCTCGCATGTGTTTCAATTATATCTCTATATCTTTATATTTAGGAGTCAATTTTCGTGTGAGATGACTTTTCTATAAGCGAATACGTTTTGTAAGAGAGAACTCAACTTTTACTTCGTTATAATTATTTATACTTTGGTTTTTATAGTTCGACACTTATGCGGTTAGATCGTTACATCACTTGAAATCTTACTGTAAAGCTTGACTTGTATGATTTTTAAACATCAACATGTTTACATCGTGTAATATTACATTTATAATAATCGCCATAATCTTTATCTTTACATATAATAAAATCGTTGAAATATCAAATCTCTGTGCATTTGTTCCCGTTAATCTCAAAAACCACTAATCTGATTTGGACGCTGTTTTTACTAATGTGTAGTAGAAAGTCTCACTTAACATATAGGGTATGTTATATTACAATCGGTCAGCAAATAAAAAAGATATGACAATTTTAATTTGAAAGGTCGTACACTAT
The DNA here is from genome assembly GCA_029227775.1 of Morpho helenor. Classification (NCBI taxonomy): domain Eukaryota; kingdom Metazoa; phylum Arthropoda; class Insecta; order Lepidoptera; family Nymphalidae; genus Morpho; species Morpho helenor. The sequence continues at coordinate 11,245,225 of JARGCU010000005.1, read as the reverse complement.
GATACTAGTACTTGCGTACTGTAATTTTGTGGCAATCGGAGTGGATCGGTGGATTTTTGTTATAAATGTAATTAGTATATCTTATAATAAGCACGGCAAAGCGGGCTTGACATACTGGTTTCTTAATAATGTCGTAATTGATATTCTATAAAGTGATTAAATCACTTAAAAGAACTTATAGTGGAAACAAGAGACAAGCTATACAAAACAAAAGTAATAATAAAATTATTTTGCTATAATCCGCGATGAAGTAAAATAGAAAATATATATAATGCTAAATGTAGAGTGGACGATTGTCCACCGATTGGTTATCATACCTGATACATACAGGAGTCGTAAAAAACACATGCACAAACCTCCACCACCGCCACCACAATACACAAGCACTATATACGTTCACTATCACAAACTCGTATATCATTTCCACTTCGAATCGCAAAGCGATGCGATGCTTTGCGATTTTGGTCGTGGAGTCTATCTCCTGAAGATGCTTCGGTTGCGGGGCGAAACGATTGTTGAGTTTGTGATAGTGAACGTATGTAGTGCTTGTGTTTTGTGGTGGCGGTGGTGAAGGTTTGTGCATGTGTTTTTACGAATCCTGCATGTATCAGGTATGATAACCGATTGTCCACTCTACATTTAGCATTATACATATTTTCTATTTTACTTCATCGCGGATTATAGCAAAATAATTTTATTATTACTTTTGTATTATGGATCTCCGCAAAGTAACGTCTAATTGTATAAAAGACAAGCTATACCTTGTTTTCCCCAAGGTGGGCCAGCACATGGAGTACGAGCCGGAGTGGGAGTCGGCGTTCAACCTGCACGTGAAGCTGGCGCACAGCATCACGCTGGCGCTGGAGTGGTGCAGCGCCGAGCGCACGCTGGCCGCCTCCGCCTACCGCATGGCGCTGCGCCGCCACTCCGACACGTGCGCCAAGCACGCCAGCGAGCTCAGAGGTCAGCGCCTTTACTCTGAGTATAGTCTATTACACAGCAAATGATTCTTCTTTTTTAATAAATAGTACCTGCTTCACCGAGTACTAAATTTTTAAAAGAGCAACAGTCGAGTTTCTTGCTAGCAGCTCCTGCTTTGCGCATTGCAAAGGTACGAAATTCGTTTATGGGTTTGGGTATAAGATTCTATAATTAAATTCCGCAATCAATTTTAGCTTTGCCATTACATCAGTTTAAAAACACTATTAAAGAGAGGCTGATACACAAAGCCCACTATATGCGTGCTATATGTTGAGGATTATTTGGACGATAAGAATGCGTGGATATAGCTACTGTCCGACCCTGTACAAGATAGTAATGACTTAATGTAACTAGTTATAAGTATTATGTTGAAAAGAGCAACCACCGAGTTTCTTGCTAGCTCTTCTCCGTAGGAACAGCTTTCTGAACCAGCAGTAGAGTTGACGATTCGAAAGCACTTGTTTACAACCTGGTTGACTGGGTTAATTTTTTACAAAATAATATAAAGAAACTTCAACAAAAAAAGCAAACACACATCCATACATTCACATCATACCATACATACCATTACACATATCCATAGAATTATCTAGAGATATGCGGGCTTCCTCAAGTAGTTTTATCGAAAAGCGTGTTTCAAAAATCCAAAAGCAAGTTTTATCAGAAAAACTTATTGCTGCCATCCCTGGGTTTTGAATCCGTCCTCGAATCAGTGACACCATCTCACCATTGGGCTATTACAGCTTTGGCGTAAAGTACACGAAATGTTAATTGAATTAATAAAAATGCAGTCCATTTTAAGAAGCTATATAGAAAGATACGAGTAGCTCGGAAATAAAAAAAGATAGGGGGGTGGGGAGACAACTCTGTCTAGGTATGCCACAGTTCTGCTCAGATGGATTTGAATAATGTTCGAATTTTTTTTTCTAACAAAATAAATATAATTTACTTGAGACCTGACAATGTTAGTAATGGTTGACTGACCTGCTGTGGCGCGCTTGTTCAAAAAGCATCAGCAAGCACGAGAAAACAATTACATTATTGTTTTGTCTCTCTCTCACCTGAACATCAGCACAGGTGAGAGAGAGACAAAACAATAATGTTATTTTTTCCATACGTTACTCTGTTGCAGAGCTGGGCAACCAGAGCGCGTCGGTGATCCCGTACGACGTGTCCAAGGAGCCGGTGTCGGTGCACCGGCCGCTGTCGCGGTTCATCTCCGGCCTGCACCTGCACCTGCACGGGCACGGCCTGTCCTACCACAGCCGCGAGTTCGACCGCCACGACCGCGCCAAGCCCAGCCCGGAGGAGCTCATTGGTATGTTGGTAGATATATTGTTACTTACAGGGTAAAAGTAAGTAAGTAACGGCCTGTTACTCTCCCACTGCTGGGCATAGGCCTCCTCTCTCCATTTTTTGGAGAGAAGGATTGGAGCTAAGACCTACCACGCTGCTCCAATGCGGATCGGTAGGTTGCACATATCTCCAGAATTCTCTAGAGATATGCAGGTTTCCTCACGATGTTTTCCTTCACCGAAAAGCGTATGATAAATTGCAATTATCAATTAGACACATAAGTTTTAATAGAAAAACTCATTGGTGTCTGCCAGGGTTTGAACCCATGATCGTCTCTAGAGATTCACACGGTCGCACCGCTAGGCCATCACAGCTTTTTATTTACAGGGTACGTGAATTTAAAGGATAATACCGGGATAATACGAGAACAGGTTCGTAGTTCCGTGTTATGTTGCGGAAGGAGGCTGCGAAACGGATTTGGGTGCTGGAATCCTTCTTCTTTTGGGAGTAGTGGCTTTGCAGGGCCTGAGGGCGCAGTATCACTTTGACCATTACTGATCTTTTGTGATCAGTCAACGTAAATAGTCAGTAGAATTAACGATTGCTTCTAAACCAGTGTTTCCTAACGTGGGGCCCACGATCCACAGGGGGGCAATTTGATGGTTAAGGAGGGTGGGGGGCTTGGCAACTCGACACTAGTTCAAGTAAGTCTTTCGTTCTTGGTCATTTAAGTGCAGTGCTAGATTAAGTAATTTCGGTGCCAAATTTAACAAAAAAAAAACTATTTTTCTTTCTAAAACCTATATTTATGTTTTAATTTATATATTAATATTAAAATTTATGTATGTTACTTAGAAGGGCAAAATAATTTTTAACGTTGGACACGGACCAGAAAAGGTTGAGAAACACTGTTTTAAACAGTCATCTCTACTGATTATTGACTTGTTTCAAGCCTCGGTTTTTATTATTGTTCACAAGTTTACTTGAATTTGAATTATTTTGAGTGGATTTGATGAATCTTATATTGATAGTTTCTATAACAAGCATGTCTGTAACTGCAGAGCCCGTGCTGCGCACCATGGTGATGATAGCTCAGGTGCACGCGGGCATGTGGCGCCGCAACGGGTTCGCGTTGCTCAACCAGCTCTACTTCTACCACAACGTCAAGTGTCGCTCGGAGATGTTCGACAGGGACGTCGTCATGTTGCAGGTAACACGATACCATATTTTAATCCCGTTAGAAATACAGCCATACACTTTATCGTACTGCATACTTTAACATTGAAATACCCTTAGCTTTCTACCTGTTATCCATTTTTGCCTGTTCGCGAAGGAAAAAATTAAAAATTTTGGAAAAATTGGAAAAAAACTAGAATTTGCTCGCATGGAAATCAGTGTGTTTAATTAAAATAGTTATTATGAGTTAACCATAACAGATAGAGACATGATGCTGTCGCAGACTTATTTAAAGTATTTTTGTAAATCTACAATTCTCTAGTACATAACTTTAGTGAATCTGTGCTGGTTAACGCGGCGCACGCGACTAAAGCTCCCAGCAAGCGAGTTTTTTTTTGAGAATTACGCGATACACGTAACACAATTTACATAAACCGTTTTGTACGATTGGTCTAAAACCTTCCGCATAAATTGCACTACCGGTTATCAAAAAACCGTTATAAAATCCGTTCTTGATTGATTGATTTTGAGACAATCGATCACATACAAACATACAGCTTTACGGATTTTGTTTTACAATAAACATAGATTGTTTCGTTATCATTCACGGGGATCTCTCTTTACGATTTACCTAAACGTCTGTAACAGAAAGCTTAGTACCTTTTTCCTTATGAAAGAAAGTTCCTTATGGGTATCATCGTCCGATTCGGAGAGGTGACGGGTCGAAATCGCACCAACTAAAAACCTAACTGCTCTATCACGCTGCTGGTGGCGGGTGGCTGGTACCGTTGTAAACATTGCCCCTATCTCCGCTAGCAGCAACTCTGTATCCCAAAGAGCGCCACAACTAGGGCGGGGTCTTTCTAAACAGTTATTTAAGGTTTCTAAAGGAGGTCCATTGTTTAAATAACTTATAAAATTAAGCGTTACTTTGCGGAGATCCATAATGCAAAAGTAATAATTATACATTAATAGCATCTTTTCATCTATTTATTTTACCAAAATTAATAGATTAAATTGTTAAATATATATAAACTTTATCTTTTTCTCTATTTGACCCGTACTCTTTTTCTTCTTCTATTCTTGTCCTTTTCCTTCTATTACTTAAAGGTTAACTGGAAAAAATCCCTTTTAGGGATAAGTTCGCCTTCATACATGTGCTTCTTTTAATTTTTCTTTCTTTTTTCTAAATGTATGTATAAAAAGAAATAAATAAATAATAAACTATAATTATGTTATTACTTTTGGAGATCCCTTTGCCAATCGATACATAGCACGAGATATATATAACGCCTTGCCTACTCAAAATGGGCGTATGATTCACTATTCGGAACGCCAGGAGGTTCTTGTTAGGCCGGCATATAACCGACTCTGTTTTTTTTAATCAGATCGGGGCATCGCTGATCGAAAGCAACGAGTTCATCATTCACGTTCTGAACAAGTTCAACTTGCTGGACTGGGCGTCCGCAAACTTCGAGCAGGAGCCCATCGAAGACGACGCGCTCAGACATACCATCAGCATGGTTGAAGAGTTCCTGGGTCTCATGATCACAGGTTAACTTATGTACTTCCATCCTGTATTACGACTTAGTAGGGTTAAGACATTATTTGTTGGTCGAGCCTTAGCTCCCAAAGTAGTCAAGGTGAACCCCAGGAGTCCACTTGAGACTAGACAAGAATCCATCTTGGCGTGCGTTTGGCAAATACGAAATTATTAATTTGATTAACCAATTTTGCTTCTTGCTTCTACCGAGAAAAACCTAACAACAACTAGGCGCTCGCTTTTTAAAAAAATAGTTCGGATAACTAGTTACATTTTTGTCATTACTGCTGTTCTAGGTTAAAGTGTAGCTAAATCTACCATCCATAGCCTTAATTTTTATTCATTATTTTTTTTTAAATACTAGCATTCTACATTCAAATTTGCTGATTCCAAATTTTTGATTCACGTATTAATATATTGATATTGTATTCTCTCAGTGGTTGGATCCCGGTATATGCCTGGTGTGGGCGAGGTGACCAGCGAGGACCGAACGAAAAAGGAGATCATACAGATGCTGTGCGTCAAACCAATGCCGCATTCAGAACTTAACAGGTATGACTACATAACAAGAAGTAACATTCTAGTTCTGTCTCTTTCGCATTTGCATACAGTCTCTCGGTCAACGCCAATGCATTACAGTCAATGAGGTACGGTCATTCACCCTTCTATATCATGCATCTTTTATCCAAAACTTCATTAAATTAACTGAAATTTTGTGTAAGGGCCGTAAGCTGCTCCTCTCCTATTCATCTCAGCGTGATGCTATATGCCTATAGCCTTCCTTCATTTAGCAAGGAAGGCTATAGGCATATAGCATCACGCTGAGATGAATAGGAGAGGAGCAGCAATAAAAATAGTACGAAAACAGCAAAATTTAAAGCTTTCCTTGCGTGCACTAAGTAAACGGTAATAGTTATTTAAAAAATCATGTATTACAAAATCGTTCCCCTCTAAAAGTTCTAATTAAAAGTCCGCGACATATGTCTAGCTTTTAAGATTAACCCACTTTAACCATTTTTATGGTTATCGACTATATTACGGTTTTAATTTATCCACCCGGGCGGAAACTATATAATTGCTAGAATTGCAAGTAATTAATATTTACAATTTATCGCACGCTTTTTGATGAAGAAAAACATCGTGTGGAAACTTGCATATTTTTAAGAGAATTCTAGGTATATGTGTAACCTACCATCCCGCATTGGTTCAGCGTGGTAGGTCTTAGCTCCAATACTTCTCTTCAGAAACGGAGATAGGAGGCTTATGCCTTGATACTTTTATTGTTGTATTATTAAATGAGGGTGGTCTATTCTACTCAACCGGATACCACACGGCACTTACCTTAGTCGCTTTTAAGACACCTCCGTAAGAAATGTGGGTGGTCTATTCTACTCAACCGGATACCACACGTCACTTACCTTAGTCGCTTTTACGACAGCTCGATAAGAAATGAGGGTGATATATTCTACTGAACCGGATACCACACGGCAATTCAACTTTCTTTAGTCGCCCTTTACGACACCTCGATAAGAAATGAGATTGGTCTATTCTACTCAGACGGATACCACATGGCTCCAATACTTCTCTCCAGAAACTGAGATAGGAGGCCTATGCCTTGATACTTTGATTGTTTCTCAAAATTCAGAGTTCCATGATTCAATACAAATTTATAATGTCCAGGTCTCTTCCCGAAGACCAGTTACACGAGACGGGGTTAGAAGCTGTGATCCACGAGGTGGCTGACTTTGTTAAGCCCGCTGGTGCATCCAATCGGGGCGTGTACAAATTAAAACCGCACCTCTTTGAAGAGTACGACACTTTCTTCTACCACTACACCAGAGAGGATCTTTCCAGGAGCGAAGAAGAACAAAGAAACAGAAAGAAGGCAGCTGGTAAGTGTTTTAGTGTTAACGAAATTAGTGCAGGGATAGTGTAGTGTCATTCGTGAGTCAAAACCTTTTACGCTTTGGCGCACTTTCCACTTTCCACAATCGCTTTGTCGCCTTTATCCCTCTCTAAATGGGGTCGATACAACGTATAATAAACAAGTTGTCACATGATTTGGCTAGTTATTATACGACCGACATCTGACGTCAACATACCATAGTCGCTTTTTGCGACACCTTGGTAAGAAAGAGGGTGGTCTATTCTATTCAGTCGGATATCATACGGTGGATCAACTTACCTCAATCGCCTTTACCGACACCTCGGTAAGAAATGAGTGTGGTCCATTCTATTCAGCCGGATACCACACGGTACATCAAGATACCTTAGTCGCCTTTAACGACACTTCTATAAGAAATGAGGGTGGTCTATTCTTCTTAACCAGATACCACACGTCACTTACCTTAGTCGCTTTTACAAAAGCTCTAATAAGAAATGAGGGTGATCTATTCTACTGAACCGGATACACACGGCAATTCAACTTTCCTTAGTCGCCCTTTACGACACCTCGATAAGAAATGAGGGTGGTCTATTCTTCTTAACCGGATACCACACGTCACTTACCTTAGTCGCTTTTACGAAAGCTCGATAAGAAATGAGGGTGATCTATTCTACTGAACCGGATACACACGGCAATTCAACTTTCCTTAGTCGCCCTTTACGACACCTCGATAAGAAATAAGGGTGGTCTATTCTACTCAGCTGGATACCACACGGGAAGGCAGAAGAATAATGATGGATTGTTTAAAACAGGTCTCCCAGAATGCTGTCCACCGCCACCGCTGCCCAAACTCGCTGCCCCGTTCAGGCTGCTCGCGAACATGTTGCAATGTGACGCTGCGATGCACGTGCTGCGTTGCGTTCTAGAAAGAGCTTTGGACCTAAGAGCCAGGTCGTTTTCTGAGCCGCAAGTACATAAGGTAATGTTTGTTTGTTCGAATAGGGAAATAGGGAGAAACAGAGAAAACGACTTTGTTTTATACTATGTAGTGACGTTTGGCTATTCTTTTGATAATTGACAAATTTTTCCTGACTGGCCCGTTGGAGCAGTGGGTAGTGACCCTACCTTCAGCTCCGCGGGTCGCGGGTTCGATTCCCGCCGAGGGCCAACATTTTCTATAAATGAATTTGTTGGTCTTTGAGCCTGGGTGTATATTTGTATTTTAGTATGTATTTAAAAATATATAAGTATATATTCACCAGTTGTCTGTCAGCCATAACACAAGTATTAAGTTACTTACTTTGGGGACGGACGACCGTGTGTGTAAGTGTCCCATATATTTATTATTTATTATTTTTTACCATACTTAACCAAGACCCGCCGTGTGGTATCCGGCTGGATAGAATAGTGCCACCCTTAGTTCTTACCGATGTGTCGTAAAAGGCGACTAAGGTAAGTCGACCCGCCGTGTGGTATTCGGCTGAGTAGAATAGACCACCCTCATTTCTTACCCTTCTTCCGCCCCAGCTTCGCACGGGTATAAAGCATATAGCCTATGTCACTCAGTGATAACCACAGTATTTCGCTACTATATTGAATTTTATTATACATATAAACCTTCCTCTTCAATCACTCTATATACTTAAAAAAAAGCCGCATCAAAAACTTTTGCGTAGTTTTAAAGATTTAAGCAAACATAGAAATATAAGGACAGACAGAGAAAGTGACTTTGTTTTATACTATGTAGTAACGTTTATAGCTACTACTATTTTGATAATTGTCATATTTTTACCATACTTATCCAAAGACTAAATTACGTTTAGCTGTCATTTATGTTTTGTTTTTCCATGTCATAGTCGTTTTTGCTATACTACGTTTTATAGCGACTTGACGGGATAAAATAAATGCGGTCGAACGGGATAAAAAATATCCTATGTCCGTCTCCTGGTTCTAAGCAACATCTCCACCAATTTTCAGCCGAATTTGTTCATTCGTTCTTGAGTTATAAATAGTGTAACTAAGACCAACTTTCTTATATATATATATATATATATATATATATATATATATATATATATATATATATATATATATATATATATATATATATATATAGATAGATATTCTAAGTTTACATTTTCGATTTTTTACCTTATGGCTATGTAATTGTATCCAGGCACTTCATCTTATTGGATATGCGTTACGTGATGAGGAGAGCGGCCATTACGAGTTTCTGGCGTTCGCTGAGAGCGCCGCTCGCAGTGGACTGCTGACTCTATTGCAGCGACTGTCGGTCAGCCCACGCGTGGACTCCCACCGTGCCCTCGCCAACTGGCTGCTGCAGAAGATGCGGTTAGTTCACCATACTCATAACTAGTGGTAACACGTGACATCTTTCTCAAATCTTATTTATCGCCGGTTATAAGCTGTGGTAGCCCAGCGGTAACACCGTGCGCCTCTTTCGAGGAGATCTAGGAGTCAAACCCCGGGTACCAATGAGTTTTCTAGTAAAACTTATGTGTCTAATTGATAATTGCAATTTATCACACGCTTTTCGGTGAAGGAAAACATCGTGAGGAAACCTGCATATCTCTAGGGAATTCTGGGGATATGTAACCTACCAATCCGCATTGGAGCAGCGTGGTAGGTCTTAGCTCCAAATCCTTCTCTCCAAAAAATAAAAAAACGGAGAAAATAGGCCTATGCCCAGCAGTGGGATAGTAACAGGCCGTTACATTACATTTATCGCCGTGGAGTCTTATCTCCTGATAATGCTTCGGTTGCGGGACAAAACGATTGTTGAGTTTGTGGTAGTGAATGTCTGTATGTATCTTGTGTATTGTGGTGGAGGTTCGTGCATGTTGTTTTTACGAACCCTGCATGTGTCAGGTTTGAAAACGGATTGTCCCACTCTACATTTAGCATTATATATATTTTCTATTTTACTTCATCGCGGATTATAGCGAAATAATTTTAGTATTACTTTTGCTAAATCAAAACGATCTTTGTTCAAATAAGTTCTTTCAAGCACTTTTGAATCACTTTTGATTAATGAAGCTACAACTGGTTTTGAATATTTCTTTTACCGAGAAGAACCAGCAAGAAATTGAACGACCAATCTTTTAAACATTTTCAGTTTACATTATTAAACCGCAGTCTTGTATGAAGCTGAAAGGATTTTCAAATTCAGACATTTTAATAATTTAAATAATCTTCAATTTTGTAATATGCTTTACGTATGAGCATATCTCTTACACTTAATTTCCTTAAACTTTCTGTAGATTGGTCTAGTATCCCGTCGACTTTAGCCTTAAAATTCCCTCAATTATGTACCTGTAACCTGAACCCATGAATGTGTAAACTTAAAAGTTAAAGTATTCTTAATTATCGGCTGCTTGTTTGTTTCCTGTTTCCGATCGGAAATCGGGAATTTTTAGCTTCTACAGTTTATCTCAGTATATAAGTGTTAATTGTACCCAATTTCCTATACATTGATCCAATAGATTTGCCACCAAAGCGTAACAGACATACAGGCAGACTTTTTACCCGCGCTTTTCCTCCGAACGATGCTGTATAATCCTTAAGGACTAACTAAATTTACTGACGATCTCAGTAAGTTCGTATTAGTAATTCATTATTATTTATTTATTTATTAATTTATTTATTTATTTATTTATGTACCATTAAAGAAAACATACAAAAAATACAGTTAAATGAAAAACAAGTACAAAGGATAACTTATCTCTATAAGAAATCTCTGCCAGCGACCCTTGGTGGTTGGAAAACTAAATGAAACGTAGTATAGGTACATTAAAATTAATAAATAACAACAACAAAACACTATTAAACAAAACAATAAATTATATGTTGATAAATATATAAATAAACTTACATTCTAATAATCATAAAATAAAATAAATATATATAATACAAGATAATATACTAATACTGATACAAAGTGTAATAAACTTACATAGATGAAAGTTATGACAGCGTGGAAAGATAGTATTGCTTTAACCTGTGTTTGAAGGTGGGCAAGGATGTTTTATGTTTTTTAAAGGGTGGAAAAATTTATAATTTTAGGTAATTCTTTTTTAAATCAAGTATTTAATCCCACTTCTGATTTCAGTGCATTATTGGGGCAAGGAATCGAACATGTAGGCGATGGCGAGAATATGGACACAGATAATGAACGTAAAGCGCCTAATGAGGAAGCTGCTGGTGAGTGTTATAAATTTCTGTGTATTGTGAAGTTAAAGAACGGTTTGTCATCCGATGGCCCTAGTTTGCGATGTTGTCGTGGAGTCGTATTTCCTGATGCTTCGGTTGCGGGGCGAAACCATTGTTGAGTTTGTGATAGTGAACGTGTGTAGTGCTTGTGTATTGTGGTGGTGGTGGAGGTTTGTGCATATGCGTTCGAATCCTGTATCAAGTGAGAAAACGGATTGTCCACTCTACATTTATATATTTTCTATTTTACTTCGTCGCGGATTATTGCACAATAATTTTATTACTTTTGTATTATAAGTTAAATTTAAAATTATCAAATCAAAATAATCTTTATACAAATAAGCTCTTACAAGCATTTTTGAATCGTCAAGGATCAATATGATTAATGAAGCTACAACTGGTTCTGAATGTTGCTCTTACCGATAAGAACCAGAAAGAAACCAGAAAATTAAGTTGTTTATTAGCCTTAAAGCTAGATTGTGACTACAATAGAGTACCTCCATTAACCTCTAATAAAGTACCTACATTGATGTACTGCTGAGAAGTAGGAAGTAGCGACCTGTTAGTATCCCACTGCTGAGAATAGGCCTCTTCTCTCCGTTTTTTGGTGAGAAGGATTGGAGCTAAGACCTACCACGCTGCTCCAATGCGGATTGGTAGGTTACACATATCTCCAGAATTCTCTAGAGATATGCAGGTTTCCTCACGATGTTTTCCTTCACCGAAAAGCGTGTGATAATTGATGTACTAATAATAGGAAAATATTTTTTTTTTCACATCTACAGACACTATGGATGTTGCCTTAAATAAAAAGCGTATATTTGAAAATTTGAAAAATCTATCTATTCCAGAGTTAGAGAAGGCTCGCCGCGCCAAACGTGCAGCGGACCGACGTGCGAAAGTGATGGCCCAAATGAAGAACCAGATGAACAAGTTCATAGCGAACAACACCACGCTGTTCCAGGAGACTAAAACAGAGGTGATATACAGAAAGACCACGAGTTTTTAATATATATCTCACCAGATTGACAGTGACAATTTCCTCTTATGGGTACACCGCTTTTTGATTGGCGATTTTATGTCTAGTGCTTATTGGTTTAATGCTGAGTTATTTATAGAAGGCGTTACTTCACGGAATTCTATAGTGATAAAAGTATATAAATAAATATATGGGACACTTACCCACACGGTTGTCCATCCCCAAAGTAAATAAATAAAATATCATCATCTTCCTGCCCTTATCTCACTCTAAGTGGGGTCGGCACAACATGTTAAAAACATGCTGTCACATGATTTGGCTACGTATTTTACGACCGGCCGCCTGCCTGACGTCAACTTACCTTAGTCATATTTTAGGACACCTCGCTAAGAAATGATGTTGGTCTATTCTAATCAGCCGGATACCACACGGCGGGTCGTCTTACCTTGATGGCCTTCTACGACACCACGGTAATGAGGGTGGTAATATTCTGTTCAGCTGGATACCACACGGCGAATAGATCACACCAGCTTGACAGTGACAATTTCCTCTTTTGGCTATGGATTTTATGTCTAGTGCTTATTTGATTAATTCTGAGTAAATTGTAGAAGTAGTTGTTACTTTACGGAATTCCATTGCAAAAAAAGTTACGATAGAAGAAGAATGCTCTTTATTGTACACACAGAACAGAAAAAATTACAGACATTTACAAACAAATACAGACGCCGTGTGGTATCCGGCTGAATAGAATAATACCACACTCATTTCATACCGAGCTGTCGTGAAAGGCGACTAAGGTAAGTTCACCCACCGTGTGGTATCCGGCAACTAAGGTAAGTTGACATCAGGCAGGCGGCCGGTCGTAAAATACGTAGCCAAATCACATGACATGTTTGTAACATGTTGTGCCGACCCCACTTAGAGTGGGATAAGGGCCGGAGGATGATGATAGATTTCATTTTTGGAAATGTCGTGTTGTCTGTGTAAGGCAATGAAAAACTGAGTAGCATGGTATCTATCTAATTTCGGGGACGCCTGTCGGTGCGGGTGATCAGCTTCTATTGCGGACTATTCCACCCATTTCCCCATGTTGGGACAAGGGTTTCACTGCTGTCCCGACAGTGTCACCTGCTCTAATCTACCCGTAGCTCTTACGAACCTGATAATATCCCTGAAGGAGATATTTGTCCGATCCTCAACTTCAATATCATCCTTACCTAGTATCTCCCATCTTACCAGCGAGTACATAGGGCACTCAGCCATAAGGTGAAGACTCGTTTCTTCCTCTCCACACTCTGGGCACGCAGCGTCTTCTGTTATTCTCATTATTGACAGGTGTCTGTTTAACAGGCAGTGCCCAGTTGTAATGCCTGTTACAATTGCTACATTAGAGTAGCATGGTAATTGTACGGGCTGCTACTACCCTGTACGCTCTTTGGTTGACAGATTGTTTGATTGATAATAATTGATAGATTGTGGCGCTTAATATTGATAGATTTATTTTTTATAATGATAATGACATTGTGATATGATAAAAATTTGATACTTTGAGCACGCGCGGCCGCTAACGTCGTACTGATTTATAATTGATACAATATCTTATATATAAAAGAAAGTTGGTCTTAGTTACACCATTTATAACTCAAGAACGGATGAACAAATTCGGCTGAAAATTGGTGGAGAGGTTGCTTAGAACCAGGAGACGGACATAGGATACTTTTTATCCCGTTCGACCGCATTTTTTTTTTCCCCTCAAGTCACTATAAAACGTGGTATAACAAAAACGACTATGACATGGAAAAACAAAACATAAATGACAGCTAAACGTAATTTTGTCTTTGGATAAGTATGGTAAAAATTTGACAATTATCAAAATAGTAGTAGCTATAAACGTTACCACATAGTATAAAACAAAGTCGCTTTCTCTGTCTGTCCTTATATCTCTATGTTTGCTCAAATCTTTAAAACTACGCAACAGATTTTGATGCGGTTTTTTTTAAATATATGGAGTGATTGAAGAGGAAGGTTTATATGTATAATATGGAGTAGAGAAATACTGTGATTATCAGTGAGTGACATAGGCTATATGCTTTATACCCGTGCGAAGCTCCTACTCCTAGTTAAAAATATATAGTAAATGCCGATGTTTCAAATGTATATGTTAGCCCGTACAGTAACACAAAGTTGTTTTATTTTAGGTGACCGAAGAAGAAAGGAAGCAAGATTTGCTGCCTTTATACCGCGGTGCTGCGCTCGGCGTGTGGGGCGGCGGCGTCAGCGAGCCTCTCAGGGTCTGCATTATGTGCCAGGAGCAGGTAAATACGGGGCGTTGTATTAAATAGATTTAAAATTTATTCAAAGCTTTGGGATTTTCAGCTGTGCCCAGTGGTAACACCGAGCGCCTCTTTCGAGGAGGTCTAGTAAACCCCGGGCAGACGCCAATGAGTTTTCTAGTAAAACTTATGTGTCTAATTGATAAATGCAATTTATCACACGCTTTTCGGTGAAGGAAAACATCGTGAGGAAACCTGCATATCTCTAGAGAATTCCGGGGATATGTGTAACCTACCAATCCGCATTGGAGCAGCGTGGTAGGTCTTAGCTCCAAACCAATCCAAACGGAGAGAAGAGGCCTATTCTCAGCAGTGGCCGCTACTTACTTTACTTTTATGGTCACGGTAGTGCCCTTACCTTATATATTCAAATTCAAAATATTCTTTATTCAAATAAACTTGTAAACAAGTGCTTTTGAATCGTCAACTCTACTGCTGGTTTGGAAAGCTGTTCCTACCGAGAAGAGCCAGCAAGAAACTCGTCGGTTGCTCTTTTAAAAAATATAATTCTTAATATTATTTACATTAAGTCGTTACTGTCTTGTACAGGTTCAAAGAGAGCTATATCCACACATTTCTTATCTTCTAAATAATCTTCAAGAGTATAGTAGGCTTTCTGTACCAGCCTCTTTTTAACAGTGTTTTTAAACTGCTGTAATGGCAGCGCTGAAATTGATTGCGGAATTTTATTATAGAATCTTATACCAAAACCCACAAACGAATTACGTACTTTTGCGCAGCGCAAAGCAGGAGCCGCAAGCTTATGTCGGTTCCTGCTTTGTCTATTGTATACATCACCTATCGTTTTATAATTGTTTATATTTTTATGTACATATATATATGTTAATATATATATGTAAATGTCCGTCGGCACTCGTCAGGCCCGCGTGGACGCCGCGGCCGAGCCGCTGGTGCTGGTCGCGTTCGTGCAGTGCTCCACGGTGCTGAACCGGCGCGCGGTGAGCGGCGCGGAGTCGTGGCGCAGCGCGTGGCCGCCGGCGGGCGTGGGCGCGCAGCCGCACGTGTCGTGCTGCGGGCACGCGCTGCACGCCCGCTGCTGGAGGAAGTACGTCGACGGCGTGCTCGACAAGGAGAAGCTCAGGTGATATTACATATACACTGGCACGTGCAAAATGCAATTTGTTAATACGAAACTCGTGACTGTTAAAGAGACACATAATTTGTAAAAGCAAGGAAAACTAAAGAGCTCATGAATAAGAGCCCCGTATGGGCTTGAAACTAGTCGGGCTCATCTGATTAAATAAGACTAATTTTTTTATTGGTTGGTAGCGTGGTAACATAAATGGCATTGAAATAAAGATCGCAACTGGTCTAAACTCCCTATATACAACGACCTTCACCGAGCTGGTTAATGGATGAAAAATATTTTTTATCAAATAAAGTACATACATATATCAATAAATGCATTGCGAGTAGGTTGTCTAAGAAAATTCAGTCCAGGTATTATGATTAATTAACAATTAAAGCAAAGGTAAGTCGACCCGCCGTGTGGTATCCGGCTGAGTAGAATAGGCCACCCTCGTTTCTTACCGAGGTGTCTTAAAAGGCGATTATGGTATGGTTTATTACGCACACGGTGGTATAGGGTTGCCTGCAAAAAAATCAGTCCTGAATTGTGGTTGTCGAATTTTAAAAGTGTTAATATCACAAAAAATATATACACAGATATGTAATTGATGTAATTAATATATAAATTTGAATCATTTTTCTATGTTAATATTAAGCTACTCCAAAGTATCATACATATACATCTTTAGTGAATAAAAATTATCGGCAGACGCAAAAAAAGATAAATAAATAAGGCGGTCGTAAAATAACTTCATAATTTTTTTTTGTAAATTGAATTGTTCATTTTAAAAAACTTAAGATATCTTTTAAGATCTTAGGATTCTTGAGAATTTTTTTTTTCCTCTTTAACTTTGGCACCAAAATCTAACATCGACTTGTAGCGAGTTTATTTTGGTATTGAACGAACCTGAAGGTGTGGTGAAGAACAAATGCTCGCGAAGCAAAGGGAGACGCGGACCACCAATGTTATTTATAGGTATTGATATTCCGCGTCTGTATAAATTAGCTCGTGTTAGCAGGCCCTACCGTATCCGGCAGCCGACGTCCTTCGACGTGGACAAGAAGGAGTACCTGTGTCCGTTGTGCGAGCGGCTCTGCAACGCGGCTCTGCCTCTGCTGCCCGCGCCCTCCATCCCCGCGCAACCCCCGCCTCCGCTCAGCGAGAACACCTTCACCGATGCTGCCGACCTCATCATACAGCTCAAACACCAGGTAAACGACACAGCGACACTTGTAATATCTAAACTCATCACCACTCATCACCAAATCACCATTCTCCTTTTCTTATCTCACTCTAAGTATGGTCGGCACAAACGGTGACACTCGGTACATATAATCTCATTACCATTATCTTAATTCTTCTGCCTTTATCCCACTCTAAGTATGATCGGCAATATCTTTTTCGTTTCCTTTCTCTCCTTTTCATCAACCTTGGCGCTATCCGTTTTATTTGTCTACACAATAAACCCCAAAAAAACAGTAAAGCCCATTTGACGGGATTTGGTATTTCGAGCCCCTTAATTCGAATTCAAGATCAGTTTGCCCTCACACACGCCCTCAAATTCCAACAAAAATTATATATGTACTTTGAAGTCGGCAGATAAAATCGGCAGTTTTAGTGATATAAAAAAAACTAAGCCAAGCATGGTTTCATGTTTTTCGATCCGCTGAATACTAATACAAAGTTAATTTAAACCTTAAGACGTTTTAAATTAAAGAAAATTAAACGAAAAATATATATAACTAAAACTGGCAATTTTCGTATCTACGTACATATATCTGTTTTTTTTTAAGTTTTTACGATATTTTGAGGGTGTATATGTCCAAGTAAGCCTGAATTCTAATTCATTGGGTCGAAATTCGTACCCATAGGTTGGTCCTGCCAAATGCACTTTCCACTTTTTTTGTGAGCCGGTGTAATTGTTACTTTTTAAGCTAGTTATCCTATTGATATATGTAGTGTGGTAGTTGGAAATTATACGTTTTTGATATTTGATTAGTCTACTTTGATATCCCAATCAGGTGTCCTCTGAGTCGGTCCACCATTGCACCGAGTACTGTGAGGACATGCTATGCACGGCGCGCGCTCGCAGCGTCGGCGCCATGTCCTCGGATTTGGAGGAGGAATCAGCCGACGAGGCCGAAGTGTACGTGTCCACTCACGCCGAAAACCTCCTGCCAGCTGAGTTTCTATCACATTTCGACAAGAACCTGCCCAAGTTCCATGAAAACACGAAAATCCTTATTGAAGACTTCGCCAAGGTTCGTTTTGGCGTCTTTCTACTACTATGCTTTTAGATTATTGAAATACTAGTTGTACCTGCAACGTAAACCTAATGTTTTACCTTTTATAGTAGCCGAGTATATAATTGGAATTGTGGCAATTTTAATCAATGTTGGTCCAGCGGTTTGGCTGTGAACGTGTAACAGACAGATAAATTATCTAATTTAATAATTAGTTTGGATTTAGAAATTATGTGAATTTTCATATTATTAAATTAAGTTAGGGTACATCTAGGTCATAAAATTAGACGAGAAGGTATTTTTAAAAGTCAAAGTGATCGACACACTTCCAAGAACCGATTGCGCTTGGGTTCCCTTTGTGATGAAGTGGCGATCTTGTACTGCATAACACATTCTACGACGCTCTATATCTGCAGTAGAGAGAATACCGCTTACAGGGTGCTACGATCCAAGATAGTATGGTCTGAAAATCTCTGGAATTTATATCCATCTGAGGACGTCTATTAGTTGAATGAAACATGGGCATACGAATGCTAGAAGTGTTGGATACGACACTACTTTCAAAATTAATCATAACGTAAACATTTTTCTTGCAGATGCTTCCAGGCATATGTGGAATGACGGAGACAGGAGGCATGACATCCGTAGCCGCCCTATGTAGAGCTACGTACTATACCGTCCTAAGCACAAACGCTGTACTGTTAGCTGAAAAAAGACCTCTACTAGGCGATCTGCCCTCTAGGCACCGGGACGCCCTGCAAGCCTTGATACGCATAGCGGCGGTGGTGCCTACCGTTTGGCCCACACCCAAACACATTTCCCACCACGCCCTCAGCACTCTCTGCACCCTCGAAAAAACCTCGCCCCTAACTCACGAAGTCTTCGGAACTCTAGTCGCGTTAGTCATAACCATTCCGTCCATATTCACGAAGACCACGGGGCCGGCTCGACCGACACATCTAGCTAGGCAGCTGACTTTAGAAGCTTTTAGGGCCGCTCTGACCAGAGCCCTTATTGTCGTAAACGTCTCGACCTGCATTGTGACGGAAGGCGAACAAACCAAGCCTCCGGATCTAGAAAACTTGCTGCCTCTCATGAGCGAACTTCGCAGGGGAACCCTTTACATCGACAACTTAAACCCCGTTGCCGTTTGGGAATGCGTGAAGGAGCAGTGCCTCAACTTCTTGCGTTGTTGCTGCCTATTTTTCCACTTCTTGAGTGATATACAACCTCCCGCTGAGCTTATAGTGGTCGGCGGCGACACGTGGGAGAACATGTGTAGATATTTGGACATGCCGTACACGTTTAGAGAGTTAATCGACAATTTGTTAGCTAGAAAGAAGGCGCTGGCGTGGGCCGAACTATCCATCGATTGGTTCGCGCTGGAAATACCACCCAGGAATGTTCTGGAGCCGAAACATCCGCCGAAGTTGATAATACTGCCGGATGACTTTTCGGAGTTGATGAATTTGGTGTCGGAGTTCGTGTGCCCCAACTCGGAGCGGGAGGACAGCAAGAACCCGACGATGTGCCTGGTCTGCGGACACATACTGTGCTCGCAGAGCTATTGCTGTCAGATCGAAGTGCGCAAGGTAAGTGTTTAGTTACAACTAATACTGCGGCTGCATTTGCGTTAAATTGACTGTAGTATAATAATAGACTGTAGTATAGTAATAGTATTTCCTATTGTTTTTTATGTATTTATTATCGCTGTAAGTTTTCCTGTCAAAATAAAATAATACAATAATAATAATAATAATTTCCGGTTGTTCTCATCTTGCTAACGGTGAATATTTGCACAGACATAACCAAGTAGCCAGGATAATACATCAACAAATTGATCTTCAATACTCTCTGGTTGATGAAGAGGTACCATATTACAGGTACGACCCTGCGTCAGTTCTAGAAAATAGTCATGCTATGCTCTACTGGGATCGGTCTATTATCACTGATAGGTTTATTGCTGCCAATAAACCTGATATAGTGTTAGTAGACCGGTTAGCGCGCCGTGCAATTATTGTTGATGTCACCATTCCGCATGACGATAATCTCATAAAAGCCGAAAAAGAAAAATTAACTAAATATTTAGACCTTTCTTATGAGATAACCGCCATGTGGAATGTTGACTCAACAATAATTGTTCCTATTGTTGTGTCGGTTAACGGTCTGATTGCGAAGAGCCGCGACCAACATCTTCAGAGACTTTCGCTTAACAGTTGGATTAAGTGTCGGATGCAGAAGGCAGTATTGCTTGAATCAGGGCGCATTGTGAGGAAGTTCCTCAATTTGGATCCCTAACCACCGGCAACTCGGGATATTTCCCCGTTCCCGGCGGACGACAATTTTATATATTTTTAAATGTTTTTTTTAATTATTTTTTTTTTAATTAGAAATATTTAAAAATGTATAAAGTTAGGTTTAAGAAAAATAAAAGAAATAATAATAATGATGTACGATATCAGCAAAGCGGTCGCGGCAACGGCGTGGAGCTGGTGGGCGCGGTGGTGGCGCACGCGCTGTGGTGCGGCGCGGGCTCGGGCGTGTTCCTGCGCGTGCGCGAGTGCGAGCTGCTGCTGCTGGCGGCGCCGGCGCGCGGCACCATGCTACCGGCGCCCTATTTAGATGACTACGGGGAAACGGATCAGGTAAGATCTGTCTTCTGATTAGTTGACTGTTTGAGACTAAAGAGCCACATAAATTGATTAATATATATATATATATATATATATATATTATATATAGATATATATATATATATATATATATATATATTTCTTTTTTATTAACTTATAAATATAAATATGCTTAATACTATGTGAACGGTATAGACTTATCTTTAAGTGGGTCTACATCCTGATTAAGATGTAGCCTGTTGATAATCCTTTAAAATAAATAAATAAACACTTGAAGTAAATAAGGCACTAAGTATGCAATTTGGTTCTAAAAGGTTTTCAGTTTACTTTAATTGTGTAAAGACAACAACTTGCAGTTTACCACATCAAAGTGTTCAGTTATTTCTTTCTCTCGACATAGACAGAGTTGTAAAATGGGACAAAGACTTGCAGTTTAACAACAAAGTGTTCAGTTAATTCTTTCTCTCGCTCAAAGACCCGTGTTCTTTATAACTACAACATAGACGGGATTCCAATATTGAGAGTCATAGGAGTTAGATTACGGGGAAACGGACCAGGTGAGACCCGTCTTTTGAACAGTATTTCGAACTATTTTGATCTTCAGTTCAGGATTTTTGACATTATATTTATACACCCATCTTCTTCTTTGTCACCCGATAGAAGTCCGTGTAAGTGTATGTTAAATCATGTCTATGTTTACATACGGTTATATTGTAGACGCTAACAATTTTTCTACATTATCATCTTAGATTAGATAGAACAGTTCAGGTTTTTCAGTTTAGTTGAGATATTTATTATTTTATATAATTTTGGTGTAAGCGAGGTGTCGTTAAATACGACTAAGGCAAGTTGACGTTAGACAGGTGGCCGGTCGTAAAAACGCAGCCAAATCATGTGACAGCATGTTTATAACATGTTGTGCCGACCCCACTTAGAGTGGGATAAGGGCAGGAGGAAGAGATATAATTTTGGTGTAAGATAAAATAATCGTTTATTGCTTGAAATAGGGTGCATTATATAGACACTGAACATTTTCTCTTATTTCGCAAAAAATTGTATGCGCACAAAAAAATTAAGGTAAAAAGGTAAGGCTAAGGGAACTGGGCACTGCCTGTTAAACAGACACCTGTCAATAATGAGAATAACAGAAGATGCTGCGTGCCCAGAGTGTGGATGGCTGAGTGCCCTATGTACTCGCTGGTGATGGGAGATACTAGTTAAGGATGAAATTGAAGTTGAGGATCTGACAAATATCTCTTTCAGGGATATTATCAGGTCCGTAAGAGCCACGGGTAGATTAGAGCAGGTGACACTGTCGGGACAGCAGTGAAACCCTTGTCCCAACATGGGGAAATGGGTGGAATAGTCCGGAATAGGAGCTGACCACCCGCCCTGCACCGACAGGCGTCCCCGAAATTAGATAGATAGATAGAAGACTAAGGGAATTGTGTATCTTCCAGGGCCTCCGTCGCGGCAACCCGCTCCACCTTTGCCAGGAGCGTTACGAGAAACTTCGACTACTCTGGCTGAGCCACGGGATATACGAGAGGATCGCCCGCGGGATAGACACTAGTATGCTGGTCACCACCACCTGGCAAAACATGTGAGCGCTTCGCATGTATTTAGCCGGCAATTCTACAGGAGAATGGTAAATTTACTCTTGTGCAATGTTATACGCGCGTGCTGAAACTAGGGATGTGACTGGGCGTACAAAAATCGATTAATAAATAATCGATTTTTCTCCCATTAAAAATGATCGATTTTTCAATAATCGATTATTTCGTATTTAAATAATCGATTTTTTAAATCGATTATTTCGTATCAAAATAATCGATTGATAATAATAGATGTTTTTTTACTATTTGAAAAGTTGCCTTTTTAATATTAATAATTAATTAGAATGAAGGCTAATTAAAGTGGACGACTAACAATAAATAATAACATATGCGCTGTTTCTGAAATTCTTTTAAAATGTGTAGTTTGTCTACGTTGGTATCATCCACTAATGCATATGTAATCTTTTTAAAAAAAGAGTGAAAAAGAGAAAGAAGATGATTAAAATAATCGATTTTTTAAAATAATCGATTATGGAAAATCGATTTTTTTTAAATAATCGATTATGAAAAATCGATTATTTTTTTAAATAATCGATTATTATAAAAATCGATTTTTTTTCACATCTCTAGCTGAAACGCACCGAGTGAGAACTTTAGTGATACGTTTATATCTTAATAGTGTATTAGAATGTATATGATTTAGTTTTAGACGCGTTAATATAATTTTGATTCGTTGTGATTTTTTTCTTGTTCTGTCTTAATAATTTAAAATTTAGTATTTAGTTGGACGCCGGTAGGAAGGTTTAACGCTAAATTTAACGTACTATTGACTAATGAATTGATAATTGATTTACATCACACATATCGCACGTTTAGTATTAAACCTTTGACCTAATTAAAAAAAGTTGTTTTATAGCAAATTGCAAAATTCGCGAGTGTTGAAGCCATAACTTGGAAAAGTAAGAAAACACAAGTTTTCTTTATAATTCTTATTATGTCATAAATGTCATCGATATCATCATCATCATCCTCCTGCCGTTATCCCACTCTAAGTGGGGTCGGCACAACAAGTTACAAACATGTTGTCATATATGATTTGGCTACGTATTTTACGACTGGCCTGACGTCAACTTACCTTAGTTATATTTTACGACTCCTCGGTAAGAAAGAGGGTGGTCTATTCTAATAAATCGGATACCACTCGGTGGGTCAACTTACCTTAGTCGCCTTTTACGACACCTCGGTAAAAAATGAGGTTT
Source organism: Morpho helenor (assembly GCA_029227775.1). Lineage (NCBI taxonomy): Eukaryota > Metazoa > Arthropoda > Insecta > Lepidoptera > Nymphalidae > Morpho > Morpho helenor. Next base: position 11,222,021 of record JARGCU010000005.1, on the reverse strand, counting down.
GACTATTCTACTCAGCCGGATACCAAGCGGCGGGTCCACTTACCTTAGTCGCCTTTTACGACACCTCGGTAAGAAATAAGGGTGGTCTATTCTACCAGCCGGTTACCACATGGCGGGTCGAATTCCCTTAGTCACCTTTTACGACACCTCGGTAAGAAATAAGGGTGGTCTATTCTACCAGCCGGTTACCACATGGCGGGTCGAATTCCCTTAGTCACCTTTTACGACACCTCGGTAAGAAATAAGGGTGGTCTATTCTACCAGCCGGTTACCACATGGCGGGTCGAATTCCCTTAGTCACCTTTTACGACACCTCGGTAAGAAATAAGGGTGGTCTATTATACCAGCCGGTTACCACATGGCGGGTCGAATTCCCTTAATCGCCTTTTACGACACCTCGGTAAGAAATGAGTGTAGTCTATCCTATTTGACTGGCCTGTTAGCGCAGTGGGTAGAAGGTACGAAATGAGGGTGGTACTACTCTATTCAGCCGGATACTACACGGTGTATATATGTCATTAATATGAGGATTACAATGTACCTAACTCAATTAACACTAACTTTGATTTCGGTCTGTTTAATAATAAGCATGCGATGTTATAGTTTATATACGATACAAAATAGCAATCACCTACACATTTATATACAAACCTAAGTTTTACTAATATCCCTTGATTATGGATTATTTGTATGTGGAATTTAGTCAAAAAATGTCTTAATAAAAAATCTAAATTATTGATATCAATAATGTAATTCGATTATTGTTACTCGTTTATCGATAATTTAATCGATATCGCGATTCATTTGTCGATGTTTTGACTCGGTTTTTATGAATTCATTTTGAAAAATACGCTAAATGATCGATGCTTTGAATTTAATTATCAGAGACAGTTTTGTAACTGTTAAACGCCTTATAATTTCTCTAAACTTCTTCTTCCATTCTTTATAGGCGTGTATAAAAAGTCAAATATATGGCTGGAGATACTATAAATATAAATTAAAATTTGTATAAATACGTAAACTTTAATATCGGCGTCCATTTCTTTTAAGTGGTTAAATTAAAATGCGAAATATATATCGCTTATGGGCTGCAATAGTGGCACAACACAATAGGAATAGTTTTAAATGTTAAAATACACATTCTTTAGTTATTTACAGCATTTTTTAGTTAAAATACAGCAGCGATACCGACAGAAATAATATTTCAATATTAGGCCGTTCGTTTAAACAAACTAAAGCTTTTTAATCCGTTTTCCTTAGCAATGAAAATTTTAAATCAATTTCTATACTTATTATAAAAGTCCCTAAACACTGTCGTGTCTGTAAGTGACAGATTTTCTCAAAATTTACTAAATAGATTTTTGAACAGTGTTTACTAAATTATAGTTCAATTCTTCCACAATATTTCATCATTGTATAAAAACTCATCTGCTGCTGGCTTTTGTCGCGTGCACCGCGTAAACCACAAGAGATACACTAAAGTAATGTACTAGAGAATTGTAGATCAACAAAATTACTACAAAAAAGTACGCGACAGCATGTCTCTATCTCTTATGGTTAACTCACAATAACTACTTTTCTGTCTTTCGTGACACACTAAATTTTCGCGAGCGAAGTCGCAAGAACAGCTAGTATCTATAAAATTGATTTTACTTAGTTGTGCGCTATTGTAGCCTATAAGCGATATTTGCTAGTGTAAACTGATCTTTTTTTCATACTTTGCAAATTTCCTCGTTGAAACCAATATAACTAATTGTAACAAATTTGTTTCATTTAAAGTTCTTCGCAATATGTTGTAATTTTCGATTGATTGAATGTTGAATGTTTATGATGTTCATTCGGTCTATTTGTGATAAACTTTTTCGTAGTTCCAGTTCTATGTTTCAAAACGAACGTTAAAATCTTTAAGTTATCGCAAACTTTATAGTCTTTTAACTCTTGTTTATATAAACTTTTCCCGATCTAAATATCAATTTTATGTAATAAAACGGAAATTAAGGCGGGCGTATACTTCGATAGATTTTTTTTTGTATATATATACATTTTTTTTGTCTATAACTATTCGGTGGATATCATTTGTATCATTGTGTATAATTATAAAGTTATTATACTAGAGTACAAGAGTCAAAGGCAGGTCTGTAACAGAGAGTATCGCAACAAATAAGAGTAATAATAGATATTGCGTTTCTAGTTAGGAACCCAAAGTAACCGAAGGTGTTCAATGATATGTCGTGATGAATAACAACTGTATATTTTATTGACTACATGCTAATGATTAAGTTAGAATAATCGTAATGACAAAGGAAAATACTTTAGCTTATATATTACGGATTTCAACAGTCGGATTTACAGTAAATATATTGTTACGTACATTATATATGCCTATTTCGCATAACATTTTTATTTATCCATGACTTACGTACTAAGTCTTTAAAACTATACAACATATAGTTTGCTTGTGAATTTATTTGTTGCTGTACGCCACAATAGAATTAAAAGAAAGAAAAAAACATTTATTTCAACTTCCTGTGCTACACAGCACACTTATACAGTAACATATATATATATATATATATATATATATATATACCTTATAACTATAATAATATAAATAAAATACCTAAACCTAATATATGTGTATATATACACACATACATAAATACATATACTGGATAGCACAGAAAGAGGAAAATGGCAAACAGCTCAGTATGAATTGAGTGACAAAATTTTGTCACACAACACTGATTTTCAGCTGTAGCCAGGATGGATTGCGTCACGGTTAAACTGAAAATAAAATAGAATAAAAGATTAACAGCATTACAAAATATCTAAAACATAAATACTTTATTAACTGTATTTATAAATATATTTAATAAATAAACAGAAAATACACACTTTTAAATATATTTTATAATAATAAATAAATATTAATGGGCAAAAAATAAGTACATATTGAATAAGAAATAATATTTTTAATGTCTAATCACACATAAAAAAGTGAAACAGACAATAAGTCTGATTTGCATTTCTCTATTCTCAATGTGAACACATCTTAGACTGGCTCCTCTACTCTAGTATAATATTTCTATGCTAATACGTTGTGGAATGATACTTTATTAATAGAATTACGCACAAAATGAATTTAAGTAAACTAAACTTATAAGTACGTGTTCTATAATATGGAAGTAAATTTACGTACAATTTTTCTGCACTGCACTTTGAGCTCATATAGAATCAATGAATTACGCTTTAATTTAGAGATTATAAACGTAAAATACATAACAGTGTGGTGGTAAATAAATTGTTGTGATAATACTAATGAAGTAACGACCTCGATAACGATTAACTTGTTTTCTGCAGCCTCTGGAAGGCGTATTCAAGAAAAATATATTACAAAAGTAAAGACAGTATTTTTTTGCTATAATCTGCGATTAGAAATTATTATCATTGCTTTTGTGTTATGGACCTCTGTTAAGTAACTTAAATTTTAATTCAAATTCAGAGTATTTTGTATTTAAGTAAACTTCTAAACAAGTGCTTTTGAATAATTTATAAAATTAGGCGTTACTTTGCGGATATCCATAATACAAAGGTAATAATATTTTTTTTTGCTATAATCCGCGATGAATTCATGGCGGATTATAGCAAAATAATTTTATTAAGTGCTTTTGAATCGTCAATTTTAATGCTGGTTTGGAAAGCTGTTTCTACCGTGAAAATTTTTCAAAATTCAAAATTCTTACAACTAGCCACATTTAGTCATTACTATTTTGTACAGGCTCAAAGAGTATATATTTGACGCATTCTTATCATCCATATAATCCTCAACAGTTGGCTTCATGTATCAGCCTCTTTTTTAATTGTGTTTTAAACTGCTGTAATGGCATAGCTAATATAGCTAAAGATTCAAACAGAAATAAGCAATTGAGTAATTCTAATTGATATTTTACGAATGAGAAAATTATCCAAGTAATTTGATTCAAGGGTAACTATTATTATATGACAAAATTTTAATTTCATAAATTGACTAACAATTCCTTTGCATTTTGTGTATAAATTGCATTAAATCATAATTTGTATTAGAAAATAACCGATAATTAATTAATTTTTAACGAATGGGTGAGTTTTTTGTGTCGTTATTTTTAGTTTTTAATATAATTAATATATTACGTGACCAATTTGATTGAGATTTTTAGTTGATATGAATTATCATAATGGACCGATTGTACTACGTAGATGATAGTTATTATGTATTAAAAAGTTATAGCGATTAAAAAATCTAAATCTGCAAGCTTCTGTTCGATTATGGTAGATAGGAATGCAAATCTGTTTAGATTGTACGAGGTTTTAGTGATGAGATTAAATGCAACTATAATTTTTCAGTGTCGATAATTAGCTTAATTGGCAAAGCGCCATATCCAGACGAAGTAAGCACCTGTATCATCAAATTATCAACTCGAATACTCAAGTATGCGAGTTGATAATTTGAACCCCTGACAAAAGCATTGATAGAATCATTTT